>JAYKQN010000006.1:25392500-26045000 GCA_036785175.1 Eupleurogrammus muticus | reverse complement strand
GCACTTACCTTTGATGCCATACGTGTGTTTTCTCTTTGAGTCCTGTCTTCACTGATGTCTCTCCTGTTCCAGTCTGAAGCTACAGACTGGGACAAAGCGTCAACTCCAAACTGTTGAAGCCACTGATGATGTCAAACCTGATGTGACCATGAAGGAGACGGGGGAGGTGGAGCCAAAGAAGGCCAAGCTGACCCCTGTGGAGTCGCCAGCTAAAGTCCCTAAAGTCCCTGTCAAAACAGACAAAGGTAAAACAGTTCATATATGTAGAAGAGCTGCAATGATTAGTCCATTAATTGACGAGTTGCCAACCTTTACACTATTTTAAAAACCAAACAGCTAATTGATTAATCATTTGAATACTCAATGGAGAGTTGAGAGTTGTTAGTTGCAGCTCTAATATGTAGAAACAATAATAAAAACTTGGATTGAAAAACCATTCTCATTAACTAAAACAAAAATAAACTCCTCTTTTCTTAAAAAAAAATAAATATATATATAACTAACTGAAACAATATTGTGTGTTTACAAAAGCAACTCAAATTATAAACGATAAATGATATTTCAGTCACAAATCACACTTATATTAACATAATTCTTTTTTTGCAGACACAGTGAAAGTGAAGCCTGAGCCTAAGAAGGAGAAGGACACCAAGTCGAAATCTCATTCCAAAGCCAGTGCGAAGAAAACGTCTAACAGACGAAGCCCCTCAAAAAAAGAGAAGAACGGCGTGTCCACTGCAGTCGTCTGTCCTCCGGAGCCCGTGGAGAGTCGGGTGTTGGCCCCTCACTCTGCGGAGCCCGACGCCGATGAGGAGCCCGAGCTGGGCAGCAGCTGCAGTCCGGCTCGCAAACTGTTCCACAGGACGCTGAGCCCCGCCGACGTCCTGCACGTCCACAGCTACGCCAAAGGAGACTATGGCGAGGGAGACCCACCGCCGAAGGAGGAGAAAAAGAACGACGGCAGCGACAATGAGACAGAGAAAATCAGCCGACACATCAGCAAAGCGGTGAGTCGGTTTCTGCTGGGTCTATGTTCTTAGATTGGTTCACATTCTCCAGGTATTAGTCTGGTACCAACCTGCAAAGACCTAAATCCATGACAGTGAACATTTAACTGCCTGTTTATTAGAGCTTTAACAATTAGTCGACTAGTATCCAATTATTAAAATAATCTCCAACTATATTGATAATTCCATTTAGGTCATTTTAAAAAGAAAATGTCCAAATTGATGGAATATTTAACTATGAAAATAATCAGTAGTTGAAGCCGTATTCACATTATGTGTTTGGTAAATGTCATCAGTATTAAGAAGTGCAGCTAATCACTTCACTAATATCACTAATATTGTTCATAAAATGTTGATAATGTATAGATTAATAGTTCTGTATATTATCCAAGTATACATTACTTTCATATTGTCATAATAATAATAATATGCTATATTCATATACCCCTGGTGTTAACAGATACCCTGTTACTCAAATGCATAACATTTTTTAAAAAGCAGACAATTTGAACTTTAACTTTTAAAGAGTTAGAATAAAAATAATAATCTTGTAAACTTTTTTAATATGAAAAGTAACTAGCAACTTAATCTTCAGATAAACATAGTTTAGTGAAGTATAAAGTAGTAATACATTAGTAAAGTTAATAGTTTTACCAACTATTTTAATAATCGATTAATTGATTTGAGTCATTTGAAAATGTTCTATTTCCAGCTTCTCAATCTGATGATTTTCTGGTTTCTTTAGTCTTCTGTATGTATAGACTATAGTAATTGAGTGACAACACTTAATACCTACCAACTTTTCATTACTGGTGTTTATGAGCTGACAGGACGTGTTTCTGTCCAGCAGGGGGCAGTAGAGCTGGCTGAGGAGCCAGAGAATGATCTGGGGCAGCTGCCAGGACACCACCCACTCATCAAGGACGGCATGAGTGACGAAGGTCCGTCACAGCAACTTTTCAGTTTCACTCACGCTCACTTTATTTACCTATCTGTCCAACTATCATGTTGACTTGTGCTTCACTTGTGTGTCTCAGAGGCCCCAGAGGAGGCCCCTCCCATAGAGGAGGGCGGTCTGGAAGGGGAGAGCTGGGCCAAACCTCTGGCTCATCTTTGGCAGAGCAGACCTCCCAACATGAAGAAGGAGAGAGAATACAACCAGCGGATGGGCTCAAAAGCTCCGTACTGCTCCATCTGCATGTTGTTCCACACATACCAGCAGGTGCACAGCACACTGCACAGCTATTACATTAATTCACAACTATTTCTATAATTTAGTATGTTGATCATATTTAAGAAGATAATGTTTACATTTCTTTAATCATTTCAATAATCAATAGCTCAATCGACTTTGAAAATAATCATTAGTCACAGCCATTTCATATTAAATTCATAGACAGTTTTGTCTCATAATATTGATATAATAACCTTTAAAGCTGCAAGCAGTTTTTAATTAACTATGTTGATGTAATTACACAAACCTAAAGTTCTGCATTAATTTCAAATAACATTTATTATAAAAATTATAACAAATATTTTTGTGTATTTTTGTTGTGTTTAACCATTGTAAACTTTAAAACTAATTTCCATATATTTTGATAAGATATTAATGAATTAAATTTGATAAATGCATAGTCATTTTAGAGAATTATTCGTATCAATAACTAAATCAAGTAGTGATTAGTTGCAGCCCTAGATGTGATGCAGTATTGAATGTTGTTTTCAGCTTTGGCTGATTTAGCTTCAGTTTCATAACTTTGAAGGTTCCTTGTAGTAAACTTAAATAACTCTAATATTTTAATTCAAAGCTAATAGCAACAAATTGTCTCATACTTAACTGGATCAGAGCAGCAAACATTTTTTATCTGATTTATTAGCAGTCAGCAGCAGTGAGCTGGTTTCTTACACATTATAAACCTGAATTCATATGATTTGTTTGTGTCACTACAGAGTTTTGTAACTCGTGTGTGTTCGTGTGTGTGTGTGTGTGTGTGTGTGTGTGTGTGTGTGTGTGTGTTCATGTTCGCAGACTGAATGTGGGAACAACACAGTCAGTCCCATCATGGCGGCTGGTGGCCGGATGCGGACGAAGCCTCTGATCCCGGAGATGTGCTTCACCACCATCACAGAAGAAGACTCAGAATGTGAGGAGCAGCCTGTTACCCCTCACCTGGAGGAAGATGGAACCAGCCTTCTCATCAGCTGCTCTCAGTGCAGCGTCCGCGTCCACAGCAGTCAGTATCATATATATATAATTAAAGTAGTTAGAGTGGTACAAATATATGATCACGTAATGTAATTAAATCTCACAAATTAATTATCATCTACTATAGTTAATGTGCTCTATATATTATCACTTAATGTAGTCAAACTGTTCTATACATTATTGTTTAATATAGTTAAACTTTCTATGTTACCAGTAATGCTGTTAAACTGATTACAGTATGTTATCAGTACTTGGGTACCTACATACCTGTGTATTGCGAGTATTCTGAGTTCCAATCCCAGCGGTCAGGTCCTCCAAAGGGTCAGCAGATAAATATCATGAGATGATTAATTGGAAAGTATAACAAAGTTCTGATTCGCTAAACTGATTTTTTATTTTTTTTTGCTTTGTCTCTAATCTTAGATTTTTAGTGAAATATTGGATCATTTGAACATTTTGAAATAAAACCATGTGATTAGTCTTCATTGTAACTTCAGCCAGTAAAGTCCTTTGTCTGTTCCAGGCTGTTACGGTGTAGATCCAGCCAGTGTGAACAAGGGGTGGAAATGTGCCCGCTGCAAAGCCAACGCCATGACGGAGGTCAGTGATCGCACCAAAGAGGATTTATTCAGCATGTCAGGCCTGTTGACCCTTATTGCTAGTTAGATCAAAAGGATGAGTACCTTTTGGTGCTGGTTAGTAATTAAATTACATTATTTTGTGTCATTCCAACCATAATGACAAATGCCCCTCTCACATGGCAGACTAGGCAAATGTTCAAAGGTTTGTGAAAATGGAGCCAAATGCAACAAAATGATCAGTAAAAACATAATTAAACACTTTTAAATCAAACTTAAGAAGTGATTAAGCAGGCACATTAGCAGACAACTACTGTTGAACTAATGAAATGGACCCAAATGCTCTGATGCAAGTTTCTGCACATTAAAAATATTATTCCAATGTTGAAATCATTAGTTTTTCAGCAATATAAAATATAAAAATGGATACTAGAGATAGAATTATTACCTGTTTAATAAATGATAGAAATAATTGATAAGCAGTATAGAGCTGCAATAGTTTATTTAATCACTTTACAAACTATTCATATTTAAATAATTGATTTGAGTCATTTTAAAGAAAGAAAAATGTGTCTAAATTCTCTGGTTCCAGCTTCTCTTCTCTGATTATTTCCTGGTTCCTTTAGTCTTCTATAGAAGTAAGGTGAAGATCTTTGGGTTGTGGACTGTTGGTCTGGACAAAAAGACCTTTTAGATTGAATCTTCAGCTTTAGGAAATAATGATTCATATTTTACATAATTTAATGAACCAAACAACTAATCTAATCAATTAGGTTGAATATTCATCTTTGGGATACTGATTATTCTGTATGTCTTATGTCTTATGTACTTATGTACTTTCTGAGTATATGTCTTAAAGGCATTTCCCCATACTTCAAAACCAGATATGGATGGATATGCCCCCATGATTTTCTTTTTTTTTAATTAAATTCATCCAGCATGCAAAAAAAACATTTTCCTTTTCTTTATTTCAACACCATCTGTGTTAATTGAAACACTAGTGTTATCCCTATGTTATTAAATATTAATACATAAATTCTACCTGGTATAGTACTTAATGAATTGTACTTGGTTATATTCCACCACTTCAATAAATGCATGCACCACTACAATAAATGTATGTGTAGTCACATGTTTTGATACTTTTCCACTGCATATATAAAAATTAAAAAAAAGGAAATTCTGTGTTCTGTTGCAGAACTGTTGTTTATGTTCGCTGAGGGGCGGAGCCTTGCAGAAAGCCAACAACAACAAGTAGGTTTTTTCCTCTGGAAAGTATTTTCGGATGTTTTTTTTTTTCATTATGTTCTATCAATGATCTGCTCTCCCTGTGCTGCAGGTGGGTTCATGTGCTGTGTGCGGTGGCTGTGCTGGAGGCTCGATTTGTCAGCATCACTGAACGAAGTCCTGTTGATTTAAGTGGAATCCCTTTACAGAGATTTAAACTGGTGAGTTTACGCTTATGAATGGTATGACCACATCTGACTTAGAGACTTATACATAAGCTGCAGATTAATTGATTAGTTGTCAACTTTTACACTAATCGACATCTATTCGGTTGGATTCATTTAAAATGACTTAATAAAGAAAATGTTAAAATTCTCTGGTCCCAGCTTTTCGAATTTGATTGTACAACATCCACACAACAGATTCAGAATCTGGAGTTTCCCATTAAGCCGAAAATGCTCTCAGTTTTTACTTTTACAATTTTGATCCCCCCAAGACCCATAATAAAGTATGTAAGTAGTAAGTATAATAAATGAATAAAATACATTTCAAAAAAGACTGAGGAAAAGGAAAAAAGAGACAACACAGCAGTCTCCAGATTCAATCAAATTTCCTGATCGAGCCTTTGAGAGAAAACCTAAACCTCTCCAACTTTAGGCTGAACAGGGACTTCGTTGACACATCGACTGTAGGAAAGGGGCATAAGGTATGTTTCCAGTTAGCAAAATTAAACAGTAAATTCAGTGAAGTACAGAAAGTCATACTGTCCTATGCTTTACCTGAAAAAGTGTTATGTGAAATACCAGGAAGAGGTGGGAGAGGATGAGGGTCGGCCCCAACAATATAGGCTATGTGGAGGGTATCAAATATTTTAGACCAAAAGTCTTTCAGCTTTGGCCATGACTGAATATGTGCATGACATTGGCAGAAGACTGATTGCATCTATTAAAAGTGTCTGCAACATTGTGAGAGAATTATTGACAATCTATGATTAGTCTAGTAGATCCTGTGTATCAGTTTGCTATAGATTAGTCCATGTCATTTACAGATAGATTTAACCAAGATCCTGTTTCTATAGGTTTTTGGTTGTTGTGGGAAGACTGAAGTATACAACAGCATGCAAAACTATAAAATATGTGAAATATTTTCTCTCTGATTGGGATTTATCAGAAGTGTATCTAACAAAGTTTAGGTGGAAGATTTGGAAAGTCAGGATAGTTTGTCTGGACAAAATACCTGATTTGGGGAATAAAAAGGTGAGGGGTTGTAATTTGGCTGACAGGTCAGTACAAACTCCCATTATCATAATAGAGGTTTACCACTTAAACCTCAGTGATATGCGGACTCCATAATTGATTGTTGTGTCACTGGAGCATCAATTTGAACAGTCTCCCAGGTCAAAATGGCTCCTGAATTGCAACCAGACTTAGAGGGACTGTTTGACTAGTGGGTTAATGCTTACATTAAGAAAGTGAAGAGCATAGCATTGTCGTCAGTGAGGTCTGAGATGCACCCAGGCAGGTTGATAGGGCATGGATTTGTCAGTCCAATATAAGTGTTTTTTTTTCTTTTAATGTTAGCCGCCCATTAATAAAACCAAAAATGGGCAGAGCAAGAGCCCCTACTCGTTTAGGAACCTGTGCCTGCCTTACAGGTTGTGTTAGCTTGTAAGACACTTTAGAACACATTCTAGTGTGTTCAAGTCACTGGTTGCGAGAATTTGAATGAATAGTGGTCGAAACAGAAAGTGTGTGGCAGGAACCTAAAAATAAAACCCTACTCTCTTCCACTCAACAATTGGAATTTTCGGAAGTATTATAATTTCTACTCTAACTTAAGTAAAAATTCTGGGTATTTCATTAAGTGCTCGTTTAAAATACTGTTGTAAGAAAAAGTATGTTGTGTATATTTTAGTATTCCTACTTCTAATGCTATACAGTCAGTAGGTTTTAAGTTTGGAAATGAGCTCATTTGGCACTAAAGCAAATTGGCAGCTAAATTCTGCTTTTAAAAGCTTATCACAGATGTGGTTTTGTGCAAATCCTTCACCATACTCCTCATTCTCCTCAATCAGCATTTTCTGTGACGAACTACACAGATTTTGAATAATGAATTCATTAGCATTTAAACAGGAAACTGACCTGCATTGTAAGATTAATGAGTGCAGTATCTGTGCTTTGACCCTGACAGAAATGTTACTACTGTAAGAAGCGGATGAAGAAGGCGTCGGGCTGCTGTGTTCAGTGCTCCCACGGCCGCTGCCCCACTGCCTACCACCCCACCTGTGCCCAGGCCGCCGGAGTCCTCATGCAGCCCGACGAGTGGCCCTTCGTGGTGCACGTAACCTGCTGCAGACACAAAGGCCCCACTCAGATCGAGGTCAGGATCCATTAGTGTCCAAATATCACATTGATCACTGACTATTTGGATAATCAATTAATTGATTTGAGTAATTTTAAGAAGAAAAATGTCCAAATAGTCTTGTTCCAGCTTCTGGTTTCTTTATTCTTCTATAATAGTAAACTGATGATCTTTGGGTTTACCATTTTTTATAAACAAAAAACTAAGTAGTTAATTATAATGGATAAATGAATTTGCTATCAAATCATGGTTTTCTAATAATGGATATTACATTTCTACTTATATACTTTGTGATGGTAACTGTCTTTATTAATTAAGACTGTAATTAACATTTTTTTTGATCTTCGATTGTTTTGGTTTTTGTCTATATGTAACATTGGAGTTACCCTTTTAATTTTATCTAAATACTGCTGTAAACAGGAAATTGTAAATCAATTTACAATTATCAATTTACTAATTTTAGACTACTCAACGATTCATTGATTAGTTTTTATGTATTACATTGATCTCAAACTATTTTGATAATGTAAAAATCAATACAGTATTTTTAAGGTTTGGCAAATCATATTCTGATCTGCAAAAAACATTATTCATGTTCTGGAAGTGAATTTTATTTAGCTTTATACATTACTTGCATTATTTTATTTATTTACCTTTAGCAAATCATTTAATTTCCTGGCTTGAGAATCAACAAACAGTTGATTAGTGAGATCCTAATAACCTACTTTTGCTCTTTTTTGTCTTATACAAACCCAAATGATTTAATGAATCTCTAGATTTATAACAGATTGCTATTATCTTTAAAATATTTCCTTTTAATATGTTCTTATGTTAAAGTAAAAAACTGGCCAAAGCAAGTTCCACATGGAGATGTGTAGTAATTGTAGCAGTGGGTCAGTAATATCGTGGTTTGTGTGTGTCCTCACAGCGTAACAAGGCCGCCATGCATGAGCTGACGGTGGGACAGAAAGTGATCTGCAAGCACAAGAATGGCCGCTACTACCAGTGTGACGTGGTGCAGCTGTCCAAAGAGACCTTCTACGAGGTCAACTTTGACGACGGCTCCTTCAGCGACAATCTCTTCCCTGAAGACATCGTGGTGTGTTTCACAATTTATTACCAACATGTTGTTTAAAGAGAGAAAAAGATAAACATTTCTCATTGAATTGATTATTTTATTTAAAAAAAAAGTAGTTTCACATAAATCTCCAACTATTTAAATTTGAGAATTTAAAAAAAAATAAAATGTCCAAATTCTCTTACTCCAGCTTCTCAAATCAGCTAATTTTCTAATTTTTTAGTCTTCTATAGTAGTAAGCTGATGATATTTTTGGTCTGGACAAAAAAGCATTTTAGGAAATTTGCAGCACTGATTTACATTTTACACCATTTTATGAACCAAACATCCAATCAAATTATCGTTTCAATATTATTAATAATATATATTCTAATTGTAGCACTAAACTGTTGAAAAGTCTGAAAATTGGAGCAATTGCTTATTTCCCGGTAAACTTTAAATAAAAACAAAACGTAAGAAAAATGATTGTCTTAATGTAAGAATTCAAATGGAGAAGTTTAGTGATATCTTAGTTGGTAATCAGCCTTCAGAATATTATTAAGTTCTAAATGAATGTGTGTGTCATTGTAGAAGTTCTCCGTGTGTCAGGGTGTTTTAATTGATGGACCATGCTGTGTGTTGTCTGTAGAGTCGGGACTGCGCCCAGCTCGGCCCCCCCCCTCAGGGTGAGGTGGTGCAGGTGAGGTGGACAGACGGCCTGGTGTACGGCGCCAAGTTTGTGGCAGCTCACGTCATCCAAATGTACCTGGTGAGTCCTGTTTATCGTTATTAATTTTTCAACCATCCAGAAAAGGATTTCCTGCGCAGGTCGTGTGATTGGTTGTGATAGAAACAGTTTAGCTGCTAGTTTGTGTCCTGCAGTGTTGGACACGTTATATACTAATACTAAATAAATAATACTGTTTTTTAAAAAAAACTATTGGTACTAGTTAGTTCTCCCAAAAAGTAAGAGTTAGTTAGTAAAGGTTTACTTTATTAGTAATCTATAAGTTCCTAGGAAAGGTAACTATTTGCTTCACTTAAAAGGAAAAAAAAAGGGTTGCAATATGTCAAAGAATTTGTAATAAGTGGCCACTAGTTTTGTGACATCACTCATCGCTTTTCAAAATCTCACTTATTATTACTAATATACTTGTTACCTTGTCTTGTCTTGTTAATGACTTGAGGATTCACAACTTTGCCAGGTGTGAAAAGGTCACTGAATCTGAATTGAAATGTTTGAATACCGACACATTTACAAAAAATTAAATTCAAATAATGCCAATATTAGCTTTAACCCTTTAAATAATGCCCATAATAGTTTCACATTTTGAATAATGCACATATTAGTCTTAAACTTTTTTTTTAAATAAATCTCAAAGTAATTTAATATTTTAAGTAATGCCCATACTATCTTTAACCTTTTTGGACAATTCCCACAAAACCTTTTTATTAATTCCTTTTCTAGTTTTAGGATTTTAAATAATGCCCATAAAAGCTTTAACATTTTAAATAATGCTCATGATAGTTTTAACATTTCAAATAATCCTAATATTAGCTTTAACCTTTTTAAATATTGCCCATAATAGCTTTAACATTTTTATATGATGCCCATAATTATTTTATCATTTTCATATAATGACCATACTAATTTTAAATAATAAAATGCTCATAACAGATTCCAATATTAAAATAATGACAATAATAAGTTTTAAATTTTAATATAGTGTATAACATTAAAATAATGCCCATCTAGGTTGACTATAAAAAATGTCTATAATTGGTCTTAATATTAAAATAATGCGGGCGACACGGTGGAGCAGTGGGTAGCACTGTTGCCTCACAGCAAGAAGGTCGCAGGTTCAAGACCGCCTTGGGGCCTGGGTCTGGGACCTTTCTGTGTGGAGTTTGCATGTTCTCCCCGTGTCTGCGTGGGTTTTCACCGGGTACTCCGGCTTCCTCCCACAGTCCAAAAACATGCTCAGGTTAATTGGCAAATCTAAATTGCCCATAGGTGTGAGTGTGTGTGTGAATGGTGTGTGAATGGTGTGTGTGCCCCACGATTGGCTGGCGACCATCTGGGGTGTATCCCCCTGCCTCTCGCCATAAAATGCGCTGGGATAGGCTCCAGCAGACCCCTGCGACCCCGAAAGGGAATAAGCGGGATAGAAAATGGATGGATGGATGGATTAAAATAATGCCTTTAATAGTTTTAACATTTTAACAATGCTAATAATAGGTTTGAATATAATGATATTGCCCATAATAGGGTTGAATATTATAAATAATGCCCAAAATAGGTTGAATATAAAAAAATGCCAATAACAGTATTAAATATTAAAATATTTACCATAACAGCTTTGAAAATTAATATAAGTGCTCTTACTTGAATTACAATTGAATACTGAAGGTGGGAGTCACACCACTGAACCTGTTGGATGAAGACAGCTTTAATGCGTAGCTTTAACTTGACTTTTCTAGTAACGCAGCACAATTCATTGTCAGTGTATCAGTATATCACTCCATCAGTGATAACACCTGTCCTGCTGGTGTCTGCAGGTGGAATTCGAGGATGGCTCGCAGTTAACAGCCAAAAGAGATGATGTCTACAGTTTGGATGAGGAACTGCCAAAGAGAGTCAAATCCAGATTGGTGAGCATGACAAACCACTGCTTCGCCTTCTCTTCATCCATCTCGGTAATTCATTCCTGTCATCGTTGTCATGTCTTCACATGTTTCACGTTTGTCTTCACAGTCGAAAGCGTCCGACATGAGATTCGACGGGATCTTTGAGGAGAAGGAGATCATCCGAGAGTCAAAGAGACAGAGGGTGATCAACTCGCGTTACCGGGGGGATTACATCGAGCCTGTGATCTACAGGGCCATCATGGAGTAGCTCTGTGTTTGCCATTTGCTCACCCACACACCAGCAGCACTGACAGTCTGTTCTGTCGGCTAGCAGCTAGCGGCTAACAGCTGAGCGAGCGTAGCTCCACACTTCCTTCAGGACCCGCTTTGGACTGTTTTTCCATTTTTTTAATGTCTCTCTCCTCCATCTTTGATAAGTCAAATAGAATCTATTTGCATAGTTTGACTGCGATCAAGGAAAAAGCAGTATTAAAAGTTTAGTCGTGCATAGGACTCCACAGTAGAACAGTAGAAAGCAATATTACAAAAAAATGTCATTTATACAATAAAGTAGCGTTTTGACTAAGCAGGTGTAAAACTTTATCTATAGCGACTTTAACCACCTGCTTTTTACTAAACGTTTCGAAGAGCTCTGCCACTCTAGAGTTTTACCTCAGTTTGAAGGATAGTATCAGCGTCATTTTATTTTTTTCATGTTGCCGCTAGTGCCTACGATACAGAGCCTGCAGCTGTCGCACAGAAGCGTTTTAAGATTTGTCATCTCTCATTCGGTGTCAAATTAATTCCCTTAATTTAAATCATATTGTTTTTATTGTTTTTCCCCGTCAACCTCCACATTATTCCATTTAAAGACAAAATCGTTAATTTCAGATTATAAAGTTCTATTCCTTTTTATATCAGCCAGAATAAAAACTCCAGTTCTGTAGCTCAAATCTGATATTTAAATCCAGACTGAATCCAACTTTCACAGCCAGATTTACCAAATTTTCCCTTCATTTTTATTGGGAGGGAACCTCTGATTTCCTATTCTTTAAAAGGAATAATATATGTCAATATTATATTTGCGATTTTTTAGGCAAGTTAATTAACAAGCAAACCAAGGAGCAGTGAGTCTGGGTTGGAGGAGGTTGGGAAGCCCTGATAATATTTCTGGTGACTAATTTTCATCAGGTTAAATCATTTATTTATCTTCACACAACAGAATAACCGGAAGCAAAAAAGAGACGGAAAGTTGAGGTAAAAGAACTCTCATCTGCTTCATTCACCTGCTGAAAATCAGCCAGAACTAAAAGACAGAATCTTCATATAGGCGTAAATCCAGAAACTAACTTGCACTGGTATTATCCTTTAATGAAAGGAATACTTCAGCCAGAATGTCTGTATCAGTCAGCCGATGAGCCTGGGATGACACACAGAATGTTCGTTCTGACAATCTTTCACACAAACAAGCAGCAGCCTTTTCTTGGTGCAGTGATGTTTAAGGTTCTTTTTAACAGCAACACAGGCGATTTAATATGGGAGAAATAATATTATACATATATAATCCATTTTTAAGCAGGGCTGGGTGTTGTATATCTCAGTTTTGTTACCAACACTGAAATAATAACCATTGTTCAATACCTTGTTTTGTAGAAAATATCAGACCACCCCCAAACCCTGAAAGCTGATTTTGATTTATATTGATTAATAAGTTAATCTTTTTTCTATATAACCTTTTTTTCCTCTTAACCAAAGAAGCCAAAGTTCTCTGAACTCTGTTTAACACGAGCAGCTGTTAGATTAATTGAAGTAAACACGATTAGAAGTATGACTTGATGTTCAACTGACAGTTTTTCATTCAGTTGAGCAGAACAAAATTTGCCCTGTTTTCCAAATTAATAAAATATTTTTTAGGAAAAAATGTAATTTTTCTGAATTATAAAGTAGCTTATAACATAAGATAATGCAAAGAAGAACAAGATAGAGAATCTGTTGTTGAGCGTCCTCAGAATATTCACATCCAACGTTATAGGATATTTATGATTTCAAAAAAACAGCAGAATCTATTTTTTCATGTCAAATTCTCATTTAATTAAAAAATAACAGCATTTCCCAAGTGAATGCAGTGATACTAATTTTCTCTTTTTTTTTTTTTTTTTTACATAAAACAAACAATATATTTGATAAGGATTGGTTGAGCATGGAAATGTGATTGTGAGATGGAAAAATCTTTTTTTCTGGGCTTTCAACCACGGTTTGAAGCTCTGAACAATCTAGTGAGTGGCCTTTGAGGTGAGTTTATTCTATAATATATAAAGCTTTTATTTAAAAAAAAACAAGATATGTACAGAGCTAACATTCTACAGTGTATAAATCTGTTTCTAAATGATCTCCAACATATCTTTGATATTTCTTCCATTGGTTCCTTTTTTATCAGCTTGTACCTTTTTTATATCAGTTTTACTAGATGCATCACAGATAATCTGCAGTTTATCTGCAGATAGTGTCAATGATACATGAAATATATCCTCTGATATTCTAATCTAGTGTTCAAGACACAGTTGGATTCTAGAAAAACTTGTGACTGGTTTCAAAGTTGATAGAGAATATTTTCTATTGTACCGCTGTTGGAAAAAAAATTCTGTCACGTGTCAACAGTTCTAATAGATTGTCCATTTGCTTAGAAGGAACATGAACCCTTTCTCTCAGCATTCCACGCTACACACAAACTTTACACAGATAGAGCATCATATACGGATGAAGTATTTCTTCAAGTGGGAGTAATGCCATTTAATCCACTGATTATGCTTCCTCTTTAAAAAAAAATGAACTGCATTCCTTCACATTTAATTTAGCAGAAGTGATTATAGCTTTTTACATGTTAACTTGTTATTACCAGCCTATTTATTAAGGTGCTTTGAGAAAGTCACCTCGATGTTACAGATGTTATGGTCTGCAGAGGTTGAGGTGGATGATGTATGTTCTATTTTTTCTACAGTATAGAGATGAATTTTAAAGACTCCATTCAGATTTTTCATGCGCTTTGTCTACTTGGTTTGTTTGCTCAGTCTTCTACTGAAAGTTGTGCATTGCACTTTTATTTAAGTCCAGTTTGAAAGGACATTGGCATAGTTGTGTGCTGCCATTGGTAATTTGTTTAAAAAAATGTTTTAGAATGTTAAATGTACATTTCTAAGATGTCTTATGGATTGTGCGTCCCTCCCTCCTGGCCAAGATCATTGATCATATTGCACTTGTTACTAGGACAAGAAGATCTTCACTGTCCATTTGCCTGTGAACGTGTTGTTATAGTGCGAGGTTGCAGGCAGACGGAGGCTCGTTCTCTAGTTAGTTGTTACCAGTTCTGAGACTTTCATGTTTTCATCAGTCCAGTGGACGATAGATATTATTCAGAAAGAATCAACAGAGTTGTACCTGGGGAGAGGGGGGATTTTCTATTCTATTTTATTGCATTGTTTTGTAAAACATGTTCTGTGTGTATTTTCACAGAAACCTGTGAAGTGTAAATGTCATGTAGTCTATTTTGAGATGTTACCTGTTGACACAGGAGATGAGCTGTCTGTTCTTGTCTCCTCCTGAAGATAAATAACTTCCAGATTATCGTTCAAGCATTTTGTAAAACTCATTTGTTTGTTTCAGTAAAGAAATTTGCTTCAGCTTTATTTGTGTGTCTTATTTCACATGTACTCACTTCTTACTTTCTAATTAAGCAGCTTTTTATTGCCTCATAAAAGTTGTGAATAAGATAAAGCATAAACTGTTATTAAGAACAGCTAACATGTTGCCAGGTTCTAAAAAATCATGTTGCCAGTTGTCTCATCAATATTAAAGATAAGGATTTTTTTTTACTTTTTAGAAAACCAAATCTGTAGTTGCAATTAAAAATAGCCATATGAATGTATTTTTAATTCTGCAGCTATTTATGGTTCAAAAAAAAGTTTACATCACCCACTGATATATTTATGTATGTACAGGATATATTTATTTATTTTTGTAAGTAGCATAGTTGATTGGAGGAACTTTTGTAAATGACCCTGAGTGCAAACACTTCTGATAGCAGCAATTTAGGATATATTTATTCAAGTGATGTACTTTGGTACAGTTTTTAGGTAGTTGAGTGTTTCTATGTGATGTTACTTTATACTTCACTTAACTACATTTAGTTGACAGTTAATTTAGTCTTAGGATTTTTCAAACATAGAGAGATCGATCTACATTTCATATATTTATTTTCTTTTTTATTTTATTTGGGCTGAGCCTTCAGTATGTAAAGCCCACAAAAATACTTAAAGTAAAGCCCTGGTATTATGCATCCTTCACAGCAGGTGGCGCGGTGCATATATATTGTTAGTTAGCGAACAGCTGATTAATGTAGAGAATAAGAAAAAGCGCATTAACGCTGCTGCCCGAAGACCCGGCGTCCGTATACGACCGCCATCTTATGTCAGGCCGCGCGCTCAAAAATTTTCAAATGATTTTCAAACTGCTTGGTATAGAAGCGTGATTTACAAAGTTATGGCACTAAATACTTATAATTACAGAAAATATATAATCATGGACTTTTATATAAATGAAGTGATTTACACAATTAAAATACCTCACATAAGCGAAAGCAGAAATATCATTTGGTTAAAACACTTTATTGCAATGAATTACATCGCATTGATAATCAAATGTGCAATTTCAAAATGTCCGATTATTGTATAATGTCTAATAGCTTCGCTTATAACATATTTAACAAACCAAACAATTTTGGATACATTGTCAATGGACAACCAGATAACAGCCGGAGATGTACCGTCCCAACATGGCCGTCGCTGAGCTACGTCGCTACTTAGCCTTAGCTACCTCCTTGGTGGCGGTAATGCACCAATAAGCTGCCGTAAAACAAGAAGCAGAAGAAGAAGGAGGAGGAAGAGGCCTCGTAGCAGTACAAGGTAAACGTGTCTCTGCAGTTTCTCGCCGATTTTATATGAGCTAACGAAGTAATGTTTAGCCAGTAAAATAAGAAATAAGTAATGTAAGGTAAACTAAGCTAACGTCAGTATTTCAGATTTAGCGTTTATTTTAAAATTGTAATAAAAGTAAATAGAGAAGCGACAGACTGAGGAGCAGCGTGGTTACTGCACAGAAATTAGTTGAACTATAACTTCACTCAACGTTAGTAGGTTGTTCCTATACAGTTATATACTGTATATACTCTACTAATAATTAATTTACTTTAACGTTAAAACAGTACCTCACCTTCTGTCTCTGTTAATTTTTATTTTCTCACTTCATTACGTCATTTGTTTAAATTATTTAATAACGAAAAAACAAGAATTGTATTATAACGAAATACCAACCCTAAAGGCAATGTTATATATTTTATTTGTGTTGTAGTTTTATTATTTATTTAATTTAAATCTCTCTTATTGCGATTTGGAAAGAATAACATTTCATGGCATGAATATAACAAAGAATCTGGACAAACTTGGAGAATTAATAAATAAAACTAAACAGTTAAAGTAAAGAGTGTTTTGTTTTGTATCATCACATTGTGTTGTTATACAATCTATTTACTATTTAATGAGGTCCTTGCTTGGGCTGCAAATAACATTTATTTTGATAATTGATTAATCAATCAAAAGATTATTAAACCATGTTCATAAATGGTGTGAAATGTCAGACAGTGTTTCCCAAAGCTGAAGATTCAACCCAAAATGTTTTTTTTTGTCCAGACTAACACTCCACAACCCAAAGGTCATCAGTTTACTATTAAAGAAGACTAAAGAAACCAGAAAAAATCAGAAAAGAATCAGAAAAGAGAAGCTGAAACAAGAGAATTTGGATATTTTCTTTCTTACAAATGACTTAAATCAATTATTTATTCAAAATATTTGGCAATAAATATATTAGGCAACTAATCAATAAATTGTTGCAGCTCTAGTACTTGTCAGTACCCAGGCCTATCAGTCAATGTTGATTAGCTCAGTTGATTTTCATGAATGAATTATAAATAATCTTTTACACCCCTTATACTAAGTATTGCAAGCTTTAACCTTAATTCAGTTAATTACTGCTAAAATTAATTTCAATGACATCGTACTCAAAACATTTTAAAATATTTAACAATAGAAGTGGTTAAAAAAGGAACCAGCTCAGGTGAACTGGTTAGATCATCACAGGCGTGTGTAGCCTCAACCTAATCTGTCCCCCTGTCTGTCTCCCTGTGCTGCAGCATGGCCAGTGTGGATCAGGTGGCAGCGGTAGGACAGGTCCTGGTGGACCCAGGACTAGACCTAACCCGGCGGTTCAGAGCCCTATTCACGCTGAGGAACCTGGGAGGTAAAACCTTCCTACAGACACATTACTACACGACTGAACGTTAGAGCACAGACCTGTTAAACTGATAGAAGCCACATGTTTTAGCTTCTTTCTGTTCTACCGTTTTACCTGTATGCAAGTATAAGGTGATCTTTGAGTTTGTTGGAAAAGTACAGTGATAAAATAAAAAGTCTTTTAGTTTCAGCCCTTGAGGCAGCAGCAGCCTGCGGTGTAATAGCGTGTGTGGGCGTGTTTGGAATTTTATATCTATTTTATATATATATATATATATATTGTTTTTTTCCGGTTTCAGGAGCTGAAGCGATCAAATGGATAAATAAGGCCTTCATTGATGATTCTGCACTGCTGAAGCATGAACTGGCCTACTGCCTGGGCCAGATGCAGGACAGGCGTGCCATACCTGGTCTGATCGCTGTGCTCAAAGACACACAGCAGGAGCCTATGGTCAGACACGAAGCAGGTAAACACCTTTCAAAATGCTATTGTCACAACCACTGCTGGAATCTTCTCCACTTATGACGGTGACATAGGATGCAGGCGTAAGTGCAGAATCAACACAAACTGACTAAATACTGAGCCACTGCAGCACTACCATTAAAACACATCTGTGACTGTACCAAACTGGCCTATCTCAACACTCCATCTATTTCAAACCCATCTATTTCAAATGGTTTTAATGTTTATACTGTCATTGTTATGTTGAATGCTGTATTTTTGTATTTTTTCTTTATTTTTTTGTTCTTTTACTTTTTGTAAAGTGTCTTTTAGTATTGTGAATAGTGCCTAATGAATAAAATATTAATATGTTTAAGTAACTAACATTTGGGTCAGTGACAATTTTCGCAAGACGAAAAAGTAAAACTAGTTAATGGCATGTTTTTTTAAATTTTTGAAACCTTACCTGTACCAGGTTTGTAGGGTTACACCACCTGACAGTTTTGGCATTGTCCCATGTATTACCTGTCCAGGATTACAGAGAATTTCTGACCAGCATGACTGTGTTTTTGTGTGTAGGAGAAGCTCTGGGAGCTATCGGTGATCCAGCTGTTCTGGACCTGCTGAGAGAATACAGTCAGGATCCTGTTGTAGAGGTAAAAACCCAGTCAGCTCAATGGAATGTGAACTCCTGGAATGTTTTTACTACATAAAAAGAAATAATGAGAAAAATCCATACTTAGTATTTTATTAATCCTATTCTTTTTTTGGGGTAGCACTTCACTTGTAGTGTTGTCATGATGTCCAGTTGTTAGTTTTCCCTTTAGCTTCTACTTAATGATTTATTCTCAGTCTAAGTTATCTTTCTGAAAGATAATGAGGTGTGTTGAAGGTTTGTTAGTACAGAGTGGTTCTTTAAAGAAAATATTAACTGCCAAATACTGACTTTGACTAACTGATTTGATTTGACAGCAACATTTCTTTTTCTTTTTTTTTTAGATGAAAAGGATGAATGAAAACTAACACCTCTTAAGATTTAATGTAAATTACAACTTTTGTTTTTGCCCCCAAATCGCAATTTTAATATTAACATAAATGCAGTTGAGTGTAAAATATATATCATTACACAGAGTTCTGCACAAAGTAAGCCCCTTTACCATCCAGCCTCAACCAACCACGGCTGCTGGTTATGACCTTGATTCAGTCTCGGGTCTCCGTGGCATGTCAGTAACCTGCAAACACAACTAGTGATGTGACGTGGTACTTCCTGCAGGTGGCAGAGACGTGTCAGTTGGCTGTGGAGCGGTTGAAGTGGCTGCAGAGTGAAGGAGAGAAACAGTTGGAGGACGGCAGCACGGATCAGAACCCGTACTGCTCCGTTGACCCGGCTCCTCCTGCAGCCAGGAAGACGGTGGCAGAGCTGCGCAGCAGCCTGCTGGACGAGGGTCTGCCGCTCTTCGAACGCTACCGAGCTATGTTTGCACTGCGTAACCTTGGCAACGAGGAGGCGGCACTGGCACTGGGAGACGGTGAGTAGCTCTGTGAATTTTTGAATCCCTGAAGCCATGACAGAAGTATCAAAAAGATCTGATAACTTTAACGGTTTACGGTTTATGTTTTGACCTAAGTTTACAGCAGTTGATTCAGTTTTCTCTGGGTTGAAACGTGTGTGTAACAGTTCATCCATGAAACTGCCTAATGCAAAATGAGAAATAACAACTGGCACAGTGTTTCCTCAATTGAGTTTAAGCTCCTTCATCAACAGAAAGAAAATCTGTATTGGTGGAATTAATGATATTATTGGTGTAAGTGATGAGTGTCATGTACTATTAGGAAAATGTGATTTTTACATACACTACAGTTCAAAAGTTTGGAGTAGCCCAGACAAGTTAATGTTTTTCATGAAAGGTCACACTTTTACTTATCAAATGAGTTGTAAAATTTATAGAAAATATAGTCATAAGATGTAAGTAATAAGTTATTGACAAGGTTAGAAATAAAGATTTTTATTCTAAATGATGACTTTCTCCTTCAAACTTTTCTTTGGTCAAAGAATGCTCCATCTAAGCAGCTAAACTGTTTTCAGCTGTGCTAACATATTTGAGTTTTCTAATCATCCGTTAGATTCTAATGCAATTATCAAAGACAATGTACCAATAGAAGACTGGAGTGATGTTTGCTGGAAATGGGCCTCTATTATTATTATATTAGTAGGTGGGTTGTGAATGAATAGTTTTGACACCACAACCCATGGAAGTTGTTTTAAGGCTGAGTTTCTGAATACACAAACAGAATGTGTGCAGTCTCTGACTTTCCTCTGTTGACTGAAAGATGAAACTGTATTCATGGAACATACAGAGCTTCTAATAATAATAAAATATATTAACTTTCACTTTTGCAATATGAGACCTTTAAATAATAAAAAAAGTTACTCTGTAAGAATTCCCACATTATTTTTGTCAGTCACCAAAACACAATGATGGTTGAGGAGGAGGAGTTGAGGATTTGAATGTGTTGAATGCCGACAGGAAATGAAGACCTGTGTTATAAAGTTTCACGCTCCTCTTTAGATATTTGAAAATGACATGAGCAAAACAGAGATAATTACAATGTTTTTGGTGTGACATTTGCTTATCTTGACCCCGTACATGCAGGTCTTCAGTGCTCCAGTGCTCTGTTCCGTCATGAGATCGGCTACGTCCTGGGTCAGATGCAGCACCCGGCAGCCGTCCCAGCCCTGTGTGCGGCCCTGGAGCGACCCGGTGAGAGCCCCATGGTGCGGCACGAGGCGGCCGAGGCTCTGGGCTCCATCGGGAAGGAGGAGTGCCTGGCTGTGCTACAGCGTTACCGCGGTGATGAGGAGCGCGTCGTCAAGGAGAGCTGCGAGGTGGCTCTGGACATGCTGGAGTATGAAAACAGTGACCAGTTCCAGTACGCTGACGGACTGGTCCGGTTACAGGGTTAAAGGTCACAGCTTTGACTTTGCTGCTGCAGTGACAGCGGAGTAAACTACTGAATTTCTGGAATGAAGCTTTACTTTGTAAAGGAAACTCTGTGCATTAAATCAAGTGTAGGTGTTGCAGTGATCCTTATGTGAGAGAACAGAGGCGAGGTTTGGACCTTTCTCCTTTTACTTCCAACCAAGACAACTTTTCTGTCCCTTTTCATGCAAACAGGTCTCCACTGCAGCTGCCATCAGCAGAGACTGTCTGAAAATATGCACATTTATCCCAAATATAAAAATCATGCCCCCCCCCCACCGCTTAAGGGACAGTTGGCTGATTTCACACGCAACACCATTACACTTTATTTCTGTCTCAAATTCGCAACAATGTTTTTATTCTTTTTTGCAAAAATGAATTCGAGTTTCTACTCAAAATATGTCTGCGACTGTGTGAAGGTTATAACAGCTCTGAGCTGATTTCTCAATTTAACCAGACTCCTTATTTAAAAAAAAAAAAGCTTTCCTGCAGGGTATTTATTTCTTTTCCTCCACTATTTGCCTTTTGTTTTGATCTGTGATCTGATGCTGTTCATTCAGCTATAATGAATATGGCTCACAATGCATTGTGGTATCTGTAAGGCTGGATCGGGCGGTTTGGTGAAACCACTTCTCTATTCACATGAATGCTGAACTCTCCAACAGAGCTGAGGGTGAAATGCTGACAGAAGGGGGGGAAAAAAAGCACATGGTAAAGGTGAAAAGGGCTCAGATTTTGCAGATCGATTTTCCTAACACCAGGGTGCAACAGCAAATCACTTAATCAGAGCAGTACATGAGCAGGTAGAAATGTCTGCATATTTCTGACTCATTTTTAAAAGAGGAGAGAGCAGCAGAATGAATAAAAAGAGTGAGTGAATGGGAGAAATTACACATATTTTCTGGTTGTTATCACAGCCTTTTGCAGTTTTAAAAATGGGACATTTGTTGCATGTTACAGTTGTCATAAATAAAAGTTCAGGTATGGCTTGTATATATTGCAGTATGATTTTTTTTGTCTTAATATTAGTAATAATTAATAATAAGCCAGAGAGGGGTGACTGTTGTGGATTTACAGTACATTGGGAAGCAGACAGCCCTCAAAGTTTGGAAGGTTCCTTTCATTAATCTGCTTCGTGTTGGTATCATGACATTAAAACACATGGAATCTGTTAATTTACAGGTCAGAATATATTTAGTGTGTTTTATCAATGCACCCAGATGTATACTATATATCAAATTAAATTAAATCTGTATACATGTATGCTGTTGTCTATGGCCTCAATTTCCCAGACTGTTTACAAAACCCCCCTTTCCCCTTGTTTTAAATATATTTTTTGATAATTTCTGCAATAGTCAGTTTTTGTGAGGTGTTTCTATATCTTTCATTCATTGAACATCCCTACGTTGTAAGACAGATGGGTAGATGACTCATTTGTTTCTGTTGCAATATTCCTGTCATCTCTTTCCTTAGCGCGCGTGTGTGTGTGCGCGTGCACGGCAGCGCATGCACATGAACACCATGACACTGACAAAAAAACAGCTGACTGTCAAGTGAATTAAGTACAAAGGTTATGTTGGATGTTCACCGAGTTGTAGATTAGTGAACCAACCGGACTCATTCCTGCTGGTTACACGCGATGTCCGTCAGTGTCAACAGCGCCTAGCAACCGTCTAGTTACAGTAACCATAGTAACAAACTCGACTCCACACAGCAGAGTTTCCCGGAGCCTGAAGCTAAAGTACAGGTAGTTTACAGTAAATTACACGTTAAATAAGCGGAGCTGAAGAATAATGGAGCCTCCGGAGGTGGAGCAGGAAAGAAAACCGCAGCGGCGACATGAGGCTGAAGCCCTAAAGGCTTTTATGCTGAAGAGCAGCACGAGAAGTAACCTGGACCTGTGAGTCACCCAATGCTAGTGTCAATGCTAATGTCAACGTGTGTGAGGCTGCTAGCTCAGTGAAGCTAACTGATAATTACCTTTTCTAATTTAGTCTTTCTTAATTTAAGGTATCACATGTTCTCAGATCTTCACTGCAGTTGTTCCACAAACTAGTGGTGGTTAGTTTTATACGCTGGTTGTATTTACGTCTATCACAACAATCCCTGCATACTAACTGGTGATTGTTAATAAATACTCTGTTCTGTACGCAATGACATGTTTATATAGTGAAACTTAACTTTAACAATACTATAATAACATGATAAGCCATGGCTGCAGGTAAATTAACTTCTACCACCTGAAACATTTAAAAGTGACTCATGATTGTTTCCATGAGTGATACATGTTCTCTAATGTTTTCATTCATACTATATAATTCTCTAATGTTTCCATTCATACTATATAATTCTCTGATGTTTCCATTCATACTATATAATAAGAAATCTTGGCAAAAGTTGGAAAATTCCCACTTAATCTGAAGGTGAAATCTTCAAATAGATCAACAGTCTAAAGATGTTTCAGTTTTATAATAATTACTAAGATTTATAGAAAATTCTCACTTGTAAAAAAAACAAGAGAAAATGTTTGACACTGAAGTTTAAATTTAATGATGAAACAATTAGTTTATCATCAAACATGTCAGCAGTTAATTTCTGTTAACAGACTAATTAATCAATCAACTAGACTATTAAGCAATTTATAAACCACTTGAGCCCCAGGCCTATTTTTTAGTATTCCCGCTATAAGACACAATAAATATTGAATGTCTCTACAAAGACAAAGGTTATTAGACTTAAACCTGCTATCTAAAGAAATATACATGTGAGGTCACTACAGAAGTGTCAGATTCACCTTATATTACTGGAACAGAGCAGGTTAGAATATTGCAATAAAATATAAAATTTTGTTTTAATACAGATAAAAATTCTTTATTTAAAACCATACCAAACTGATCTAAATCAAGAAAATGGAGCTAAATTATCTGCAATGCAAAGATCTTTAATAAATAAGAGTTCAAAGATCAATTATTTATAAAATCATAGGAATCACACTGAGGATCGTTACAGAACATGTAGAATATATTCTGTAAAATGTTTAAAAAAGGAGATTATAAAGGACCCAATCAAATAATAATCTCTTATATTGGCTGTTGTGGATCAGAGGTAGAGCAGTCATCCACTGGTCAGTGGATCAGTGGTTTGATTCCCAGCTCCTCTGGTCTCCATGTTCATGTGTCCTTGAGCAAGATACCTAATCCTGATTTCCGATGGCTTTGCCATTCAGTGTGTGAATGTGTATGAAAGGTTAGCCTACTGATGTGTGGGCAGCACCTTGTATGTCAGCCACCACCATCAGTGTAAGAATGTGTGTGAAAAGGGTAAAAAAAAAAAGCACTTTTGAGTGGTGGAAATGACTAGAAAAGTGCTATACAAATACAGTCTATTTACAACGGCTCAGATTTATATTAAATATCCAAATAGTGGTTAGTTGCAGCCCTACTACTGATATTAACTATTTTCTTATTATATTAATAATAATATGCTGATAGTGTAACAGTGACATTGTGTTTTAGTACAGATGAACATACTATATTTTGTGTTGTAGCTGACGTTTTCTCATGTGATTATAGGAATACAACTCAATGCTGCCCTATGTAGCAGTGGTTTTGGATTTTAACAGGGTAAAAAAGGAAATACACAAAACGGTGATCATCACCACCAACTTTTCACACATGCTACATATGTCAAAAAACATTTTCCTAAAAATCAACAGATTGTGGAACTGTGAGTAATATTGTATTTCCTCTAATGTTTTAGCTATGACCACCTGTCCCGGGTCCTGATGAAGGTGATGGATGAGCGTCCTGAGAACGCAGCAGATGTGTTCGAGGACATGAGCTACGAGGTGAAACGTGGATTTTTTGAAGACAAGCGGAGCACCTTGCGAGATCTGCAGCAGACGACGGCTGCTGAGCTGCTGGCTGAACACCAACGTCTCCTTTTTCATCAGCCAGAAGAAACCCAACAGGAGGAGGAACTGGTATTTAAAATGACATGTTTTTCCTGCTTTTGTTTTTGCAGGACTTTTCTCCCATGTTCCCTGCTGTGTAACAGGTGTATGTGTTTCCAGCAGGTGGAAACCGCTCTTCCTAACGTCACTGAGATCAGTTTCTTCATGGAGCAGGCCGGGGTGGGTCTGGGCAGGGAGGAGATGCAGAGGATCTTCCTTGCTGTCAAGCAGCTCGTTGAGTCACAGGCTCTGCAGCGCTGTCGCCTGTGGGGAAAGATCCTGGGCACGGAGAGCAGCTACATCATTGCTGAGGCAGAGTACAGGGAGGGGGAGGAGGAGGAGGGAGACCAGAACGCTGAGGAAGCAGCCGAGGAAGAGGAAAGGGAGGCCGAGGAAGAGGAGGAGAATGAGGTAGGGAAGAGGAAACTTCTCATTTGATCAGTGTTCCAGAAATCTTACGTTAATCTTTACAAGTTAAAAAATGAAAAATGTCATTTTACTAAAAATCTAGATTATTAATGGGGAGAAAAAAAGCAGGGAACCTCAGAAAGGACAGACAGGCTTCAATATATAAATAATAATTTTATTTGTGTAGCACTTTCCAACCCAGGAGGGTAACATGCTTTGCACAACTATCACAAGAGTAATAATGATGCAAAAGTAGTAGATTACTGATTCAATAATACACACAGATTCAGAATTAGGTTAATAGGTAGATTAATAATAAATAATAGAGATAATAATGATAAATTAAAAAAAAATGTGGTTGCATCACAGAACTGTAAGTGAGAAGGTAAATAAAACTTAGTACATGGAGGAAAGGTGAATTCTATATATTCTATTAACATACTAAATGCTTCTTAAAACAGAATTTAAAAGCAAAGACAGACCTCAGTCTGGATTCATTAGAACAGGGAAGGAGCTGCAGAGTACAGCATTAAACAGGAAAATAGGAACAGACAGATTCATGGTAGAGTGTGGTTTGAGTGATTGTTTTGGTCTTGTTTTCAGACGGTTCCCTTTCCTCAGTCCATCTACAAGCCTCCACCGGTGGTGCCCAAGGAGGCGCTGGGAACAGGTGCCAATAAGTTTGTATATTACATGTGCAAAGAGGCGGGTTTACCATGGGAGAAGCTGCCCTCCGTCAGTCCTGCGCAGATCACTGCTGCTCGCCAGATCCGCAAGTTCTTCACGGGAAGACCGGACGCTCCAGTGGTCAGCTACCCGCCTTTCCCTGGCAACGAGGCCAACTATCTGAGGGCGCAGATCGCTCGGATCTCCGCCGGCACCCAGGTTAGCCCCCAGGGCTTCTACCAGGCCCCAGAGGAGGAAGCCGACGACGACGACGAGCTGCCCCGGGACAGCTACGAAGTCAATCCCGACTTTGAGGGCATTCCAGTTTCTGAAATGACTGAATCTCTGTCTACCTGGGTGCATCATGTCCAGCACATCCTGCAGCAGGTACAGCTCTGAGCCCTAACAGCTGGTTCAGGTTCCAGTTCCGGTTCAGGTTCAGGTTCAGGTTCAGTGAGGTTTTCTAATGTGTGTGGCTGCCTCAGGGTCGCTGCACTTGGGTGAATCTGGCTGTGAAACCAGGAGAAGAATCGAATGAGGAAGGAGATGCTGATGAGAAGGAAGAGGAGCCTGACGAGCCTGAACCAGAGGTGGGACCCCCTCTGCTGTCCCCCCTCTCCCAGGACGCAGGTGAGCCTTTCTCCTTTGAGTCCACTAAGGTCTTCTCATTTAGCTCAGTTATAGTCGAGCACATTGTTGATTGGCTCAGAGCAGATGATCAGACTGATGTGGAAGTGGGAGCCAGAATATACCTTACTATTTTTGACATGTTTTTTGACAATGAATCATGGTAAACCATAATACACTCTTACAGTGAGGAGCACAAATACCAAAAATGGACCTTAGAATTGTTTGTGGACGCTAGGTTAACAATATGTGTAACACATGATCAGAAATGTATTTTTTCAGTGTTTGTCTCTGCCTTTTACATTCTTGTCTATATTACATAATACAAGTACATAGATAAGACAAAGAACAAAAAGTGCTTAAAATCTACAAAAGCCGTAATAAATAATAAAAACATAGTAACTATTACAATACTATTACAATAGTACAATATAATAGGAGATTATTCCTTCTTTCCTGTATTTTTGTTGTAAAAATATTAGGATTAAACCAAGTACTGGTTGGTTTTGACAAGAAGAAAACAATTTGCGCCCCCTACTCTCCTCCACCACTATTATATATTATATATATATTCTGCTACTAATACTATCTTTTATCGATAAAATTGTTATAAGAACACCTCTGCATAACATAGTGTCCTTATTAACATTAAAGAAAAAAGGGAGTTGTAATAACTTTGTTTTTTAGGTTTTAACAGAAAAGATTGAAAGTGCATCAATGCAATTTGCCTTGAAATGACTCCATATTTAAACTTACACTTTTTTGGGCTGATTGCCATTTGATACTGAAATGTAAAATCAATAAATCATAATAAATTCGAATTGATCAGCAACATTAATTGAGGAGCACAATATATTAAACAACAATATATTAACCTACAAAACAAAAATAAATACAACAATTTGCACAGTTTTTTTTTTTTCAAAATGAGGACTGTGAGCATGCTCTGTGCAAAAACACCAAACTATAGAGCTAATGTTGCATTCCATTGCAGTCAGAACTCAGATATACAGGTATCTGAGTTGGAGTTCAAGGGACGTTCCATTGCACTTTTTTAATTCAGAGGTCAGATTTTTCCGAGTTCTGAATGCAATGGAACGCAGCATAATAGTCACAGCTCAGTCTGACAATGACAGCCTACTGTAGTGGATGTGCAATTACACTTCTTGAATTCTAGTATGGAAAAACGCCTTTGTTCCCCAGGGAGGCGTGCCCCTCCAGGCATCGCACTGCCCCACTATTTGAGAAGCACTGGTTTAACTGCAGAGCCAGCAAGGGAATCCCTGAAAAGCAGAACATTTTTTTTAATTTGCTTCGCACAGCAATCAATTTGATTTTAACGCACTATCTTTGCAATACTGATATGATTAAATGTTAAAAATAATTGATCTCTCCACATTTGAAACCTGCTGCTTGTCTTGGAATCAGATAAATGGTTAGTGTTTGTGCCCCAGAATTGTTCAACACGCCTCCCTGGACATGCAAGATGTCGTCCACCCTCATTTCCCAACACGCCGTGGCTGTGTTGCGCTCCAACCTCTGGCCTGGAGCGTATGCATACGCCTATGGGAAGTATGTAAAACTGATGATATCATTTAGCCTGTTATTCATTGTTATTGGTATCCCTCTGTTTGATTTGTGCTGCGCTGCTGTCTTCTCCTTCAGGAAGTTTGAGAACATATATGTCGGATGGGGCCTGAAGTACACGGGAGAGGGGTACAGCCCCCCCACCCCCCCGCTGCCCCAGAAGGAGTACCCCAGTGGTCCAGAGATCACCGAAGCCCTGGACCCCACACTGGAGGAGGAGCAGGCGCTGCAGGAGGCGCTAGAGGAGCAAGAGTCAGCTCAGGAGGAGCAGGTGGAAAGCGACGAAGAGGAGGAGGAAGATGATGACTGAGATCAGAGTCTCACATTTAAAAGCATTTTTTTCCAGCATTTCCTTTTTTTGCCTTTACTGATTGTTCAATCGACTATAAACTGACAGATGATATTTATTTGTCAATGGCCAAATAAATCAGTTCACTCAGTGATGTGGTTTGAAGCTGTAAATTCAGGGGAATACAGTGAAATCTCTGAGATGTAAATGATGAGGTAGTATTGACAATGACAGAATTCCCTCTATTTGTCAGTATCAAAGACAGAGAAAATTTCCTCAGCTTCCAGCAGGAGTAGTTAGACAGGTTGATACTCCTGTCATTATATATACACTCACTGGCCACTTTATGATGATTCCAGCTTTATGACATGACGCATTATCCTGCTGAAAGTAGCCATCAGAAGTTGGGTACATTGTGGTCATTAAGGGATGGACATGGTCAGTAACAATACTCAGGTAGGCTGTGGCATTGCAACGATGCTCAATTGGTACCAAGGGGCCCAAAGAGTGCCAAGAAAATTTTCCCCAAACCATTACACCACCACCACCAGCCTGAACCGTTGATACAAGGCAGGATGGATCCATGCTTTCATGTTGTTGACGCCAAATTCTGACCCTACCATCCTAATGTCGCAGCAGAAATCGAGACTCATCAGACCAGGCAACATACCTAAATGCACTGAGTTGGCGCCATGTGAATAGCTGGTTAGAAATTAGGTGTTAACGAGCAGTTGGACAGGTGTACCTAATAAAGTGGCCGGTGAGTGTATATTTTTTGGGTCATCAAAGCAAATTCAACCTAAAATGTTTTTTTTTGTCCAGACCAACAGTCCACAGCACAAAGATCATCAGTTAACTATTATTATAATATAGGATTATTATTATTATTAAGACTAAAGAAGCCAGAAAATAATCAGAAAAGAGAAGCTGGAACCAAAGAATTTGGACATTTTCTTCTTAAAAATTACTCAAATCCATTAATCATTTATCAATATAGTTGGTGATAATTATAAAAGTTGGTGATTAATCATCGCAGCTCTAGTAGTAACTAATGTTTTCACTTTTACGTGATCAGCTCCTGAAACATGCCGTTCGGTCTGACTGGTTGAACTGGTTCACGCGCCATGCTGATGTTTGTTCAGATTTAGACTCTGGAAGTAATAGATCCTCAGATCAAATGCTCACACACACCAGGACTGGGGAGGAAGCACGAGAATTTTTTCCTCCCTCAGTGATTCCTCTTCACATGAGGCTGAAACGTGTCTTGAAAGTGACTTGAGGTGAGTTCAGCAGGTGAGAATCTTACCAAGAAATCTGCAAATATCTGAACACAATCACACTGTTTCTCTCACAGCTAAAATGATTCAAGGTGCTGTTTCTTAAACACTGGATTATGTATACTGATACTGAGGTTTTATATGCAAGTTAAAATAGATTATTTCTATTCTATATTTTATTTCTTTATTATTATTTTTCTATATCCCAGAGTTTTTATTTAAGTTCTAATCTTGTTTGGTGTGTAGTTTGTTTCATGTTTTCTTTACTTTGATTTGATCTGCTTTCCAAATATTTTTTTCCAGGTGAAGTTAACAGCAGTGTGTTTTTTAATTGCTAACTCTCATCAGTGAAAGAATGCGGGGAACGTTAAAACTGGTCAGACAGCATTGATCAACTTGACTGTCATAAATTTTTTGAAGCAATAATACTACAGGTGTTAAAACAGCAACCTGACAACACTGAGAATGACTTTGCTATTTCAGCATCGATCTCTACTTTCTGTAAACCGCCAAGCTGCCTTTTGTGATTCAGCTTTTAGGTAACAAACATACATTTGGATTAAATTTTGACATTTTAAGGATTATGGCAACAAATAGCACATCTGGAGGCACATTCTTGTGTTTTGGTGAATGACAAAAGAAAAAAAGTGTTTCTTACTAGGAAACTTATTATTTTTATTTTTATATAAAGGTCCCATGTTGTATAAAGTGTGATTTTAGATGGTTCAGGTGTATAAATATTGTCTCATGTTCCAAATCTCTCTCAGACCACCAAAAAAACCTGTCTTTAGAAACTGAATAAAAATTCTCTTTAGACCTTCAGAGAGAAGTTTGAGAATGGATTTGAAACTATACAAATATAAACCTGACAAATATACCTTATTAGAATGAAGGCTTAAATGTGTGACCTTTAAACAATTATGATAAATTTGGGCCCAGCTTTGCTCAATAGTGAGATTATTTAAAAAAAAAAAAAAAATCAAAGATTGTATAAATTTAATTTTGAATTGATAATATTGGTAAACATGTAACAATGATATTTATGTGTTGTATCATGACAAGTTTTTAAACTAATAAATGTGCTTATTTCATTTTGTACCATGAGTTTGAATCCTAAAGAATAAAGCGTGTTGGCTCTATCTGTTGGTGGACAAGAGAATGACACTGAACTGTTGTAATGAATGGACGTGTTATATTGTGTGAAGGTTTTTCTCAGCTATGAGTCAGTGTGGGGACAGAGAGGAGGGAGCCGGCCCCCCTCAGGCCAAAGCTCACAGGTGAGATGAAGATCATATTTCTTCATCATTGTTCTCGTCTCGGGCGACACGGTGGAGCAGTGGGTAGCACTGTTGCCTCACAGCAAGAAGGTCGCAGGTTCAAGACCGCCTTGGGGCCTGGGTCTGGGACCTTTCTGTGTGGAGTTTGCATGTTCTCCCCGTGTCTGCGTGGGTTTTCACCGGGTACTCCGGCTTCCTCCCACAATACAAAACATGCTCAGGTTAATTGGCAAATCTAAATTGCCCATAGGTGTGAGTGTGTGTGTGAATGGTGTGTGAATGGTGTGTGTGCCCCACGATTGGCTGGCGACCATCTGGGGTGTATCCCCCTGCCTCTCGCCATAAAATGCGCTGGGATAGGCTCCAGCAGACCCCTGCGACCCCGAAAGGGAATAAGCGGGATAGAAAATGGATGGATGGATGTTCTCGTCTCACACTTCTATTAAGCAACTAATGCATGCTCTGATAGTTTCTGATAGTTAGATTAATCTAGAATGTTTACCACAAAACAGAGAGGATGTCTTTGTTATGGACAAATTAAACATGACATTCTTTATCTGAGAAGAATTATAATGAACATGTGCATTCATTAGTGTTTTGCTTCCCTCAGCATCCCACAGACGAGAACAGACCCTCAACCCCACTGTGAGTTCAGGAAGAGTAGCTGGTCTATGGGTGAACCTATTGAGTTTAAAAAGCAGCGTCCTGATCTGGGGTGAGTCTGTAACCTATGTTTGTTAGTATCCAGGGTGTGGCCTCAATACTCCTAAAGGGGATAGTAACTATCTCTTTTAGGAGTATTGAGGCTATCAGATAGTTCAAAAATGTTGAACTATCAGTTTAACATTTTGAAAATGTTGTCATGATTCCCATAGCAAGTCATAGCAATAGGTGTATTACCTTTTTTTGTTGATACCAGCTGTAAGCTGTTCAGATATGACTATGTTTATGGAATTTGTTTGGTTCCCTTATCAAACTCAGCAAATAATTGAGATAAAAAAGGAAGGTTGCAAGATGGAACTGTTTTAATGGTAAAGTTATCACTCCACCCAGTGGCTTACTGAAGAAAGTAGTTCTGAGCATTTGCTTTACGTTTTGTAAAGTTACAGTTCTTATCACATAGCGTGGTGAATGTCCAGGTCACAACACACCCACCACACCATTTGAGAGTTTCTGGAGCGTGTATATTGCTGAGTTCAATGAGGGGAAAACAAAAAATACCATTAGCTGCATAGTATTAGCTGAGCTACCTGTGGCTCTGTTCTGCTGGTCTGGAAACAGCTGGTATTCACACAAAAAAGGTAAATAAAATATTGCTACAACTATGGCTATATATCATGACGATGGGCACATTTTAAAAAATATTAACCTATCCTTTTTAAATCTGGTTGTTTTAGCCAAGACTATGCTACAATATATATTCTCCACTTATATTTAAGTTCCCTGGTAAGGGACAACTTTCAGTTTTGTAAATTTGGAATTTATTTTCACTAATTAATTTACAGACAAAGACAAAAAATGAGTAAAAACTGAGAATGAACTGAAAAATATTGAGGATTTTCCATTCCTGTGAATCACTAAACTAATATTTTTTGTATGATCATGGGTTCGGAGAACTGTTTGGTGCAGGTATCTCTATATCATGATGCTTGACTTAAGACACCATTAAGTACTGTGGCAAATAGAAAGAAAAAAATCGAATATATTGGCAAGAAACCCCCCTCCCCCTAAAGTCTCACTGAAAAAAAGAGGATACAATTCGCCAAAGAACACATCAACTGGCCTAAAGAGTAATGAAGGAATATTTTGTGAACTAATGAAAGTAAAAGTTTTCTTTTTGGGTCCAAAAGCTACATGCAGTTTATCAGACAACTCCAAACACTGAATTAAAACATTTTACTCTAAAGACAGTGAAGTTAGCACTTCAAACATTAGGATATAGGGATGATTCTCTTACTATGATGTCAGGCCTATTTGTCACATACAAGATATCATGGAAGAGTACCTATATTCTATACCTAATTGTTCCTATATCACAATAATTGAAAAGGTCATGTAGCCTTTTGCTGGAGAAGAAATTCCCTTGAAATGTGAGTTTCAGAAAGAAAATGACCTCAAACACACCAGTAAACCTGCAGCAATCCTATTGCAAACTTGTGGAGCAACATAAAAAAATCTGTTCCTGAGTTTCTGTGGCAAAACCAAGAAATGCAACTGGAGGCATTCTAATTTTTTTCAGTTTATACGGTAAATACTTTGAGAGTTTGTAAAGAAAGACACAGTCACTGCTATTTCTTTGAACACCCTGTTGTGCCTGAACACTTCAGAGCAGGTGATGAGGTTTAAGCAGATTGTGTCCTGTGAAGATCAGAAAGTCTCTAAGATGGGTAATGCTAACAATGTCAGTTTATTGTAGGTGTATGCATCATTTTCTTTCTCTTAAACAAACCTGCTGTTGTTGAAAGGAACACGCATCAGATCTTAGGGATCAAAACTGTAAGTTATACTTTGTCCTTTGTGTTCATCAGAATCCATCAGAAAAGACCAGATGCTCCTGATGATGGTTCAATGTCCATGGCAAGTGGCAGATCTTTGGACCAACCTATTTATTTTAAAGATGAAATTCCCTCAGCTGCTTCATGGTAAGAATTGTATCATAATAGTGCTTTGCTAGTCTAAGACTTCAATATATTCTGTTATTATCCAGAAGACATTGATGTAGAAATTAGTTCTTGACCTCAGTGAACTGTAAATGTTCTTCTACATAAGATCTGCTAACTCCGATTTAAATTTCCTTCATCATGAAGAGTTTGGTTATGCTGTCTTTTTAGAAGCAGCTCCAAAGACTCAACTTCCTGTCACCATTTGTATCTTGTATCAAATTTGATTTTTTGACAATGAAATATACAGAAAATCACGATCCAAACTCTATAAGTGATCATACCTGGGCACTTTCTTTGTTTGATGAAGGCTGTGTGATACAGGTAAAAGCTTCAAGAAGAACTCCAGATATTGTATGTAGAATATTTACCACAAAACAGAGAGGATGTCTTTGGTATGGACAAATTAAACATGACATTCTTTATCTGAGAAGAATTATAATGAACATGTGCATTCATTAGTGTTTTGCTTCCCTCAGCATCCCACAGACGAGAACAGACCCTCAACCCCACTGTGAGTTCAGGAAGAGTAGCTGGTCTATGGGTGAACCTATTGAGTTTAAAAAGCAGCGTCCTGATCTGGGGTGAGTCTGTAACCTATGTTTGTTAGTATCCAGGGTGTGGCCTCAATACTCCTAAAGGGGATAGTAACTATCTCTTTTAGGAGTATTGAGGCTATCAGATAGTTCACAAATGTTGAACTATCAGTTTAACATATTGTAGCGTGTTTGGTCATTTGTTTTGTGTTATGAGTGTGTTGTTGCATGTGTTATATTAGTTCTTTTATTGTGGCAGGTTCGGGGGCTCTTCTGGTTGGATGTTTAGGGGAGGGGTTTAGAGGGAGAGCGCGCGGAAATGAGGGAGGGGAACGGACGTTTGTGAATGGAGATGCTGTATGGCGTGGCTGTGGCCTACAACAGCCGGTATTAAAGAAATAAGTGCCTCCAAACTGGTCTCATCCTTGCCGCAACGCTACAACTGGTGTCAGAAGTGAAAGCGACGAGAGGATTTTCGTGAAGCTGAATCATGTTGCCGCAGGGGGAGACATACCGCTCCGTGTACGTGGACATGGAGGGCGAGTACACCCGCCCAATGCAGATAATTGAGGGCCAACGTGTCGCGGTGGGCAATCGCTCAGAGGCAGCAGCAAAGACGGAGCCAACATCCCTGGAGGAGCCGCGTGTGGAGATGGCTAGGGGCGCCGGAGCTAGCTACCAGGCTTCGCGCGCTTTTCCCGGCCGTGATGGCGGTGCCGATAGACTGACAGCGCCGGTGGGCGCAAAGACACCAAAGTATGCGGGAAAGTCCGACTGGGACGCATTTCGTGCTCAGTTTGAGTTGTTGGCACAGGCATGCGGCTGGTCGGACGAGCAGAAGGCCCTTCAGCTTGCCCTGTGTTTGACCGACGATGCATTGTCCTGCCTGCTGCTTTTGGACCCCTGTGAGAGGGCGAATTATAAAGCGCTAGTCGGGGCGCTGGAGCGCCGCTACGGACAATGTTTCCGCTCAGAACTCCTCCGCTCTGAATTGCACGCACGCCTGAGACGTCCGGGGGAACCACTGCGGGCGCTAGCGAACGACATCGAGGCGCTGGCGAGGAGGGCGTACGCACACATGCCCACCCCCGTACAGACGGAGCTGGCCCGCGACCAATTCATCCGGGCACTCTCCCCATCTGATCTGCGAGTGCACACTCAGCTGGCTCGTCCGCAGACGCTGACGGATGCTTTGGAGTATGCGATGGAGAGGGAGATGATCATGGGAGCTGCCCAGCACGACGCATCTCCGGTGGTCAGAGCAGCGGAGGAGTACCAGCCAACTGCACAGCGGCCGCCGTGGGTGGATGAGGTGACTCAGATGATCCGGGGATTGGCTCTTCCACCTAACCAGCACCAGCAGGCACGCCAGCGGTCACGCCCGCAGACTCAGCCGCGCCTCTGCTGGGGGTGCGGTCAGCCGGGGCACCTGGTGAAGAGTTGTCGAGACGGGACGCTGCGCACCCCTTCATCACGATCCCGCTCTTCGCCGGTGGAGGGAAGCCGGCCCTCGTGGGAGATAAAAGACGTGGGGCCAAAGGTTATCGTGGTGGGAAGGACGTCGATAGCGGACTTTTGCCATGTCCCCATATGTGTTGAGGGTGTTCCATGTACCGCCTTAGTGGACACGGGGTCCACGGTCACAGTCGTCCGACCAGAGGTGGTGCCAGCGGGCACACGGCTGCAGAATACAGCAGTTCAGCTCCGCACCGTGACCGGTGAGCTAGCACCGATGAGGGGCAGGGGGCTGCTGAAGTTGACTGTGGGCGGGCGGGACGTAACACACACTGTATGGGTGGCAGAGGTACAGGATGAGTGCATATTGGGGTTGGACTTTTTGAGGGAACAGGGCTGCCAGCTGGATTTGGGTAGAGCTACGCTGTGCTTTACCGATGGACAGGTGGTGCATATGAGACCCTCACACTCTCGGGGCGCAGCGGTGCGTGTAACCGAGGCCGGACAGAACTGTGGGGGGGAGATCGCTCAGGGGAGTCACATGAGCACAACCGGTGCAGACTCACCTGAATCGCAGCTGCACGGGGACGAGAGGATGGCGGTGCTACGCGAGGTTTGGCAGAGGAGCGCTGGCGAACTGAATGAGCAGCAGCGGGAGCAACTGTGGCAGCTGCTGATAGAGTTCAGTGACTGTTTTTCATGCGACGAGCAGGAGCTGGGGCAGACCTCCCTCGTGCAGCACGCGATTGACACTGGTGACGCCAGGCCCATTCGCCAACGTCCACATTCGAGCGTTTAATGGAAAAGGTGTTGGCGGGGGTCCCACACACAGAGTGCTTAGTGTTTCTGGATGACATTCTTGCGCATGGCAGCTCGTTCGAGGCTGCCATGGCAGCGTTGCGCTCAGTGCTGGGGAGGATTAGAGCAGCCGGACTTAAATTGCACCCCGATAAGTGCAGGCTAATGTGTAGAGAGCTGACTTTTCTTGGGCACAAAATAGGGGGGGAAGGGATTGGCACAGCGGAAGAGAAGGTCCGCGCCATCCAAGACTGGCCCACACCGTCAGAGCAGAGGGGATTAAAGAGCTTCCTGGGCTTAGCCTCTTACTATAGAAAGTTTGTGCGGGGTTTTTCAGGTATTGCTGCCCCTCTTTATAAACTGCTACAGAAGGACCAGCCCTTTACCTGGTCTAAAGACTGTGACGCTGCGTTTCACACCTTACAGCAAGCCCTGACCATGCGTTGCTGCAGTGGTTAATGACTTTCCGGGAGCCAGAGGGGCAGCTAGCTCGTTGGCTGGAGGAGCTTCAGGGCTATGAGTTCAGCATGAGCCACCGGGCAGGGGAACGGCACAGCAACGCTGACGCGCTGTCCCGCCGACCGTGCATTGTGGACGGCTGCCGGTACTGCGACCATAGAGAGGCCAGGGAACAGCAGCTTGCTCCGGAGGCAGGTGTGTGGGATGGAGAGGCGCGCGAGGGGGCTGTGGTTGAGTGCAGAGAGCTCCAGACAGTGGACAGCGCGAGCTGGGCGGCGGAGCAACGCCAGGACGCGGACCTGCAGCCGGTGATGCTGTGGATGGAGACGCAGCAAAGGCCAATGTGGGAGGAGGTGGCGGCTCTCTCCCCTGGTACGAAGGGACTGTGGAGTAAGTTTACCTCTTTGCGGCTGCTAGATGGGGTTCTCCAGCGAGCCTGGGTGGAGCCGGCAACGGGCGAAAAGCAGTGGCAGGTGGTGGTGCCGAGAGGGATGCAGCAGGCGGTGCTCGGGGTCATGCACGGCTCGGCAGGCTCCGGTCACTTCGGCGTGACCAAAACACTCCGGCGTACGAGGCAGGCCTTTTACTGGGGGCGGCTGAGAAGGGACGTGGAGGATTTTTGCAGGTGCTGTGATGCCTGCACGGCGCGTAAAGGACCGCAAGGGAAATCGAGGGCTCACCTCCAGCAGTTTCCTGTCGGGGAGCCGATGCAGCGCTTGGGGGTGGACATTATGGGTCCTTTCCCCCGCACGGAGCGGGGAAATCGCTACATACTAGCGGTGATGGATTATTTTACAAAGTGGCCGGAGGCGTACGCCTTGAAGGACCAGGAGGCGGGGACTATTGTCGACGCGTTACTGGAGGGCGTGATCAACAGGCTGGGGGTCCCAGAGTCCATACACAGCGACCAGGGTCGGAACTTTGAGTCGCATGTTTTCGCGACGATGTGTGCACGTCTGGGGATCGCGAAAACTCGTACGACACCGCTTCACCCGCAGAGTGATGGACAGGTGGAGAGGTTCAACCACACTCTGGCTGAGCAGCTGTCCATCCTGACCTCCACCCATCAGCGAGACTGGGACACGCACCTGCCTCTGGTCCTGATGGCGTGTCGCTCAGCGGTTCAGGACTCAACTTCATGCACGCCAGCTCTCCTCATGCTGGGCAGAGAGCTGAGAACCCCAGCAGAGCTGGCCTTTGGCCGGCCGCCTGATGCACCGTCGGCTCCGGCAGGGCCAGGTTACGCTCGACAGCTCCAAGACCGCCTGGACTCCGCGCACGCTTACGCACGGAGACAGATGCGGAGCGCGGGAGTGCGGCAAAAGAGGAATTACGACCTCCGTGCCAGGGGGCGGCACTTCGAAGTTGGGGAGCTGGTCTGGACCTTCGCTCCTCAGAGGAAGAAGGGCCGGTGCCCTAAGCTGGACAGCCATTGGGTCGGACCGTGTTTGGTCGAGCAGCGATTGGGGGAGGTGGTGTATCGCGTGCAGCTACCGGGGAGACGGCGCAGCGTAGCGCTGCATCGAGACCGACTGGCACCTTACAGGGGCTCCGCATCTTCCCAGGCTGCAGGGAGAGGAGGAGAAACACTTGACAGGCTGGGTGTTACAACAGGCGGGGCGGGGCAGGCTGCGGTCGGACAGGATAGAAGCCCGAGTGTGACCGCGCCTGCTTCTCTAAGCTCTTCCCCTGGGGGTTCAGGACTGTCTCCGTTAGGACACTTGGGGGGGTCCTCGGGTGCTACGGGACGAGCGCGGAGAAGAAGACACCCCCCGAGGAGGTTTAAAGACTTCGTCCTCGGGGACGAGGACTTTAGTAAGGAGGGGGTAATGTAGCGTGTTTGGTTATTTGTTTTGTGTTAGGAGTGTGTTGTTGCATGTGTTATATTAGTTCTTTTATTGTGGCAGGTTCGGGGGCTCTTCCGGTTGGATGTTTAGGGGAGGGGTTTAGAGGGAGAGTGCGCGGAAATGAGGGAGGGGAACGGAAGTTTGTGAATGGAGATGCTGTATGGCGTGGCTGTGGCCTACAACAGTCGGTATTAAAGAAATAAGTGCCTCCAAACTGGTCTCATCCTTGCCGCAACGCTACAATATGACTATGTTTATGGAATTTGTTTGGTTCCCTTATCAAACTCAGCAAATAATTGAGATAAAAAAGGAAGGTTGCAAGATGGAACTGTTTTCATGGTAAAGTTATCACTCCACCCAGTGGCTTACTGAAGAAAGTAGTTCTGAGCATTTGCTTTACGTTTTGTAAAGTTACAGTTCTTATTACATAGCGTGGTGAATGTCCAGGTCACAACACACCCACCACACCATTTGAGAGTTTTTGGAGCGTGTATATTGCTGAGTTCAATGAGGGGAAAACAAAAAATACCATTAGCTGCATAGTATTAGCTGAGCTACCTGTGGCTCTGTTCTGCTGGTCTGGAAACAGCTGGTATTCACAAAAAAAGGTAAATAAAATATTGCTATAACTATGGCTATATATCATGACGATGGGCACATTTTAAAAAATGTTAACCTATCCTTTTAAATCTGGTTGTTTTAGCCAAGATTATGCTACAATATATATTCTCCACTTATATTTAAGTTCCCTGGTAAGGGACAACTTTCAGTTTTGTAAATTTGGGATTTATTTTCACTAATTAATTTACAGACAAAGAAAAAAAATGATTAAAAACTGAGAATGAACTGAAAAATATTGAGGATTTTCCATTCCTGTGAATCACTAAACTAATATTTTTTTGTACGATCATGGGTTCGGAGAACTGTTTGGTGCAGGTATCTCTATATCATGATGCTTGACTTAAGACACCATTAAGTACTGTGGCAAATAGAAAAAAATCGAATATATTGGCAAGAAACCCCCCTCCCCCTAAAGTCTCACTGAAAAAAAGAGGATACAATTCGCCAAAGAACACATCAACTGGCCTAAAGAGTAATGAAGGAACATTTTGTGAACTAATGAAAGTAAAAGTTTTCTTTTTGGGTCCAAGAGCTACATGCAGTTTATCAGACAACTCCAAACACTGAATTAAAACATTTTACTCTAAAGACAGTGAAGTCAGCACTTCAAACATTAGGATATAGGGATGATTCTCTTACTATGATGTCAGGCCTATTTGTCACATACAAGATATCATGGAAGAGTACCTATATCCTATACCTAATTGTTCCTATATCAGAATACTTGAAAAGGTCATGTAGCCTTCTGCTGGAGAAGAAATTCCCTTGAAATGTGAGTTTCAGAAAGAAAATGACCTCAAACACACCAGTAAACCAGCAGCAATCCTATTGCAAACTTGTGGAGCAACATAAAAAAATCTGTTCCTGAGTTTCTGTGGCAAAACCAAGAAATGCAACTGGAGGAATGCTAATTTTTTTTAGTTTATACGGTAAATAGTTTGAGAGTTTGTAAAGAAAGACACAGTCACTGCTATTTCTTTGAACACCCTGTTGTACCTGAACACTTCAGAGCAGGTGATGAGATTTAAGCAGATTGTGTCCTGTGAAGATCAGAAAGTCTCTAAGATGGGTAATGCTAACAATGTCAGTTTATTGAAGGTGTATGCATCATTTTCTTTCTCTTAAACAAACCTGCTGTTGTTGAAAGGAACATGCATCAGATCTTAGGGATCAAAACTGTAAGTTATACTTTGTCCTTTGTGTTCATCAGAATCCATCAGAAAAGACCAGATGCTCCTGATGATGGTTCAATGTCCATGGCAAGTGGCAGATCTTTGGACCAACCTATTTATTTTAAAGATGAAATTCCCTCAGCTGCTTCATGGTAAGAATTGTATCATAATAGTGCTTTGCTAGTCTAAGACTTCAATATATTCTGTTATTATCCAGAAGACATTGATGTAGAAATTAATTCTTGACCTCAGTGAACTGTAAATGTTCTTCTACATAAGATCTGCTAACTCCGATTTAAATTTCCTTCATCATGAAGAGTTTGGTTATGCTGTCTTTTTAGAAGCAGCTCCAAAGACTCAACTTCCTGTCACCATTTGTATCTTGTATCAAATTTGATTTTTTGACAATGAAATATACAGAAAATCACGATCCAAACTCTATAAGTGATCATACCTGGGCACTTTCTTTGTTTGATGAAGGCTGTGTGATACAGGTAAAAGCTTCATGAAGAACTCCAGATATTGTATGTAGAATATTTACCACAAAACAGAGAGGATGTCTTTGGTATGGACAAATTAAACATGACATTCTTTATCTGAGAAGAATTATAATGAACATGTGCATTCATTAGTGTTTTGCTTCCCTCAGCATCCCACAGACGAGAACAGACCCTCAACCCCACTGTGAGTTCAGGAAGAGTAGCTGGTCTATGGGTGAACCTATTGAGTTTAAAAAGCAGCGTCCTGATCTGGGGTGAGTCTGTAACCTATGTTTGTTAGTATCCAGGGTGTGGCCTCAATACTCCTGAAGGGGATAGTAACTATCTCTTTTAGGAGTATTGAGGCTATCAGATAGCTCAAAAATGTTGAACTATCAGTTTAACATATGACTATGTTTATGGAATTTGTTTGGTTCCCTTATCAAACTCAGCAAATAATTGAGATAAAAAAGGAAGGTTGCAAGATGGATGTTTTCATGGTAAAGTTATCACTCCACCCAGTGGCTTACTGAAGAAAGTATATCTGAGCATTTGCTTTACATTTTGTAAAGTTACAGTTCTTATTACATAGCGTGGTGAATGTCCAGGTCACAACACACCCACCACACCATTTGAGAGTTTCTGGAGCGTGTATTGTGCTGAATTCAATGAGGGGAAAACAAAAAATACCATTAGCTGCATAGTATTAGCTGAGCTACCTGTGGCTCTGTTCTGCTGGTCTGGAAACAGCTGGTATTCACAAAAAAAAGGTAAAAAAAAAAAATATTGCTATAACTATGGCTATATATCATGACGATGGGCACATTTTAAAAAATGTTAACCTATCCTTTTAAATCTGGTTGTTTTAGCCAAGACTATGCTACAATATATATTCTCCACTTATATTTAAGGTCCCTGGTAAGGGACAACTTTCAGTTTTGTAAATTTGGGATTTATTTTCCCTAATTAATTTACAGACAAAGAAAAAAAATGATTAAAAACTGAGAATGAACTGAAAAATATTGAGTATTTTCCATTCCTGTGAATCACTAAACTAATATTTTTTTGTATGATCATGGGTTCGGAGAACTGTTTGGTGCAGGTATCTCTATATCATGATGCTTGACTTAAGACACCATTAAGTACTGTGGCAAATAGAAAAAAATCGAATATATTGGCAAGAAACCCCCCTCCCCCTAAAGTCTCACTGAAAAAAAGAGGATACAATTCGCCAAAGAACACATCAACTGGCCTAAAGAGTAATGAAGGAACATTTTGTGAACTAATGAAAGTAAAAGTTTTCTTTTTGGGTCCAAGAGCTACATGCAGTTTATCAGACAACTCCAAACACTGAATTAAAACATTTTACTCTAAAGACAGTGAAGTCAGCACTTCAAACATTAGGATATGGGGATGATTCTCTTACTATGATGTCAGGCCTATTTGTCACATACAAGATATCATGGAAGAGTACCTATATCCTAAACCTAATTGTTCCTATATCAGAATACTTGAAAAGGTCATGTAGCCTTCTGCTGGAGAAGAAATTCCCTTGAAATGTGAGTTTCAGAAAGAAAATGACCTCAAACACACCAGTAAACCTGCAGCAATCCTATTGCAAACTTGTGGAGCAACATAAAAAAATCTGTTCCTGAGTTTCTGTGGCAAAACCAAGAAATGCAACTGGAGGAATGCTAATTTTTTTCAGTTTATACGGTAAATAGTTTGAGAGTTTGTAAAGAAAGACACAGTCACTGCTATTTCTTTGAACACCCTGTTGTACCTGAACACTTCAGAGCAGGTGATGAGGTTTAAGCAGATTGTGTCCTGTGAAGATCAGAAAGTCTCTAAGATGGGTAATGCTAACAATGTCAGTTTATTGAAGGTGTATGCATTATTTTCTTTCTCTTAAACGAACCTGCTGTTGTTGAAAGGAACACGCATCAGATCTTAGTGATCAAAACTGTAAGTTATACTTTGTCCTTTGTGTTCATCAGAATCCATCAGAAAAGACCAGATGCTCCTGATGATGGTTCAATGTCCATGGCAAGTGGCAGATCTTTGGACCAACCTATTTATTTTAAAGATGAAATTCCCTCAGCTGCTTCATGGTAAGAATTGTATCATAATAGTGCTTTGCTAGTCTAAGACTTCAATATATTCTGTTATTATCCAGAAGACATTGATGTAGAAATTAATTCTTGACCTCAGTGAACTGTAAATGTTCTTCTACATAAGATCTGCTAACTCCGATTTAAATTTCCTTCATCATGAAGAGTTTGGTTATGCTGTCTTTTTAGAAGCAGCTCCAAAGACTCAACTTCCTGTCACCATTTGTATCTTGTATCAAATTTGATTTTTTGACAGTGAAATATACAGAAAATCACGATCCAAACTCTATAAGTGATCATACCTGGGCACTTTCTTTGTTTGATGAAGGCTGTGTGATACAGGTAAAAGCTTCATGAAGAACTCCAGATATTGTATGTAGAATATTTACCACAAAACAGAGAGGATGTCTTTGGTATGGACAAATTAAACATGACATTCTTTATCTGAGAAGAATTATAATGAACATGTGCATTCATTAGTGTTTTGCTTCCCTCAGCATCCCACAGACGAGAACAGACCCTCAACCCCACTGTGAGTTCAGGAAGAGTAGCTGGTCTATGGGTGAACCTATTGAGTTTAAAAAGCAGCGTCCTGATCTGGGGTGAGTCTGTAACCTATGTTTGTTACTATCCAGGGTGTGGCCTCAATACTCCTAAAGGGGATAGTAACTATCTCTTTTAGGAGTATTGAGGCTATCAGATAGTTCAAAAATGTTGAACTATCAGTTTAACATATGACTATGTTTATGGAATTTGTTTGGTTCCCTTATCAAACTCAGCATATACTTAAGATAAAAAAGGAATGTTGCAAGATGGAACTGTTTTCATGGTAAAGTTATCACTCCACCCAGTGGCTTACTGAAGAAAGTAGTTCTGAGCATTTGCTTTACATTTTGTAAAGTTACAGTTCTTATTACATAGCGTGGTGAATGTCCAGGTCACAACACACCCACCACACCGTCTGAGAGTTTCTGGAGCGTGTATTGTGCTGAGTTCAATGAGGGGAAAACAAAAAATACCATTAGCTGCATAGTATTAGCTGAGCTACCTGTGGCTCTGTTCTGCTGGTCTGGAAACAGCTGGTATTCACACAAAAAAGGTAAATAAAATATTGCTATAACTATGGCTATATATCATGACGATGGGCACATTTTAAAAAATGTTAACCTATCCTTTTAAATCTGGTTGTTTTAGCCAAGACTATGCTACAATATATATTCTCCACTTATATTTAAGTTCCCTGGTAAGGGACAACTTTCAGTTTTGTAAATTTGGGATTTATTTTCACTAATTAATTTACAGACAAAGAAAAAAAATGATTAAAAACTGAGAATGAACTGAAAAATATTGAGGATTTTCCATTCCTGTGAATCACTAAACTAATATTTTTTGGCAAGAAACCCCCCCTCCCCCCAAAGTCTCAAAAGTCTTTAACGAACACATCAACATTTTACTCTAAAGACAGTGAAGTTAGCGCTTCAAACATTAGGATATGGGGATGATTCTCTTACTATGATGTCAGGCCTATTTGTCACATACAAGAGATCGTGGAAGAGTACCTATATCCTATACCTAATTGTTCCTATAACACAATACTTGAAAAGGTCATGTAGCCTTTTGCTGGAGAAGAAATTCCCTTGAAATGTGAGTTTCAGAAAGAAAATGACCTCAAACACACCAGTAAACCTGCAGCAATCCTTTTGAAAACTTGTGGAGCAACATCTAAAATGCTGTTCCTGAGTTTCTGTGGCAAAACCAAGAAATGCAACTGGAGGAATGCTAATTTTTTTCAGTTTATACAGTAAATTGTTTGAAAGTTTGTAAAGAAAGATGCAGACACTGCTATTTCTTTGAACACCCTAATATTGTTTTTAGTAATTTTCTGTAAAGAAAATGAGACATTTTTCTTCACATATTGATTAAAGATATAAAATGAAATGTTCCCAATGCAGCGAAATAAAATTATTATTATTACATTAGAATTTGGGGGATTACTTGGGGGGATATATTTAGGACTTTGGCTTTAATATGTTGTTATGCACAAGGCTATCATTTTGAACACAGCTGTAAATGATCAGAGGTGAAACTTAACAGCCTGAACAAGTGATTTAGCTGGAACTCCACTCTTTTAATACTGAATATCCTATATTCTAAGATCAACTTTTTGTTACAGAGATTGTTTTGATCCGGTTTTCAGCGATCAGACCGACCATCAGCACCCGGACATATTTATGGTGTGTAAATGTAAAGCAAAACTACTGCCACTAAGACTAAATACTGAACTACCATTGTTGTTCTAAATCTTCATGCTTCAATCTGGAGACTTGCAATTTGTCAGTCTGCTAATGACAGTCTTATCTTTGCATTTCATTAACTTCCAGCTGCTGCAGAATGACGTCAGCTGGTTTGTGAATAATGAGCTGAAGAAGATTCAGAAGGTTATGAGTCCAGATCATCCAGAAGGTTTAGAGAGTCAGTGTGAGAATGAGGAGGTGTTGGATGGTGAGGAGGAAGAGCTGAGGAGGAGCAGCAGAGAGGCAGTTTGGAAGATAGCGCTGTACTTCCTGAGGAGAAGGAAGCAGGAGGAACTGGCTAATCATCTGCAGAACAGTATGAGGATTTTATTACATTAACTTAGCATTTACACACTGCTGTATACACTTTATGCAACAAACATTACACCTAAACTAAGAACCCTCCTGTCCTGAGTACAATCAGAACTTATTTTTCCATTTTTTTTGTTCATCTAGGAACTCTTGCACCAGCATGCCAAAGTAAACTGAAGTCTAATCTACAGAAGACCTTCCAGTGTGTGTTTGAGGGGACCACGAAAGCAGGAAACCCAACCTTTCTTAACCAGATGTTCACAGAGCTCCTCATCACAGAGGGAGGCGCTGTAGAGGTCAATGATAAACATGAGGTCACACAGTTTGAAGCAGCTTCCAGGAAACAGGACAGATCAGAACCAATAGTCAAACGAGAAGACATCTTTAAAGGCCCACCTGGACGAGAAGAACCAATCAGAACAGTGATGACAAAGGGAGTTGCTGGCATCGGGAAAACAGTCTTAACACAAAAGTTCACTCTGGATTGGGCTGAAGACAAATCCAACCAGGAAATACACTTCACACTTCCATTCACATTCAGAGAGCTAAATGTGCTGAAAGAGAAAAAGTACAGTTTGGTGCAACTTGTTCATCACTTCTTTACTGAAATCAGAGAAGCAGGTATCTGCAGGTTTGAAGACTTCCAGGTATTGTTCATCTTTGACGGTCTGGACGAGTGTCGACTTCCTCTGGACTTCACCAACAACCATATCCTGACTGATGTCACAAAGCCCACCTCAGTGGACGTGCTGCTGACAAACCTGATCAGGGGGAAACTGCTTCCCTCTGCTCGCCTCTGGATAACCACACGACCTGCAGCAGCCAATCAGATCCCTCCTGAGTGTGTCAGCATGGTGACAGAGGTCAGAGGGTTTAGTGACCCACAGAAGGAGGACTACTTCAGGAAGAGGTTCAGTGATAAGGAGCAGGCCAACACCATCATCTCCCACATCAAGACCTCACGAAGCCTCCACATCATGTGCTACATCCCGGTCTTCTGCTGGATCGCTGCTACGGTTCTGGAGGAGATGTTAAAAAACAGAGACGGAGGAGAGATGCCCAAGACCCTCACTGAGATGTACATCCATTTCCTGGTGGTTCAGATCAAACTAAAGATCATCAAGTTTGATAGAGGGTTTGTGACAGATTCGCCCTGGAGTCCAGAAAACAGCAACATGATTGAATCTCTAGGAAAACTAGCTTTTGAGCAGCTGCAGAAAGGAAACCTGATCTTCTATGAGTCAGACCTGACAGAGTGTGGCATCGATGTCAGAGAAGCCTCACTGTGCTCAGGAGTGTTCACACAGATCTTTAAAGAGGAGAGTGGACTATACCAGGACAAGGTGTTCTGCTTCGTCCATCTGAGCGTTCAGGAGTTTCTGGCTGCTCTTCATGTCCATCTGACATTCATCAACTCTGGAGTCAATCTTCTGGCAGAAAAACAAAAAACATCCCGATTACCTAAAGTTTTTAAAGATAAACCTAAACTAACACAACTGTATCAAAGTGCTGTGGAAAAGGCCTTACAGAGCCCAAATGGACACCTGGACTTGTTTCTCCGCTTCCTCTTGGGTCTGTCTCTGAATATCAATCAGAGTCTCCTACGAGGTCTGCTGACACCGACAAGAAGAGGCTCACAGACCAATCGGAAAACAATTGAGTACATCAAGAAGAAGATCAGTGAGGATCTGTCTGCAGAGAGAAGCATCAATCTGCTCCACTGTCTGAACGAACTGAAGGATCATTCTCTAGTAGAGCAGATCCAACAGTTCCTGAAACCAGGGCGCCTCTCCACAGATAAACTGTCTCCTGCTCAGTGGTCAGCTCTGGTCTTCATCTTACTATCATCAGAAAAAGATCTAAACCTGTTTGACCTGAAGAAATACTCTGCCTCAGAGGAGGCTCTTCTGAGGCTGCTCCCGGTGGTCAAGGCTTCAAATAAGGCTCTGTAGGTGGATGAAGTGCTGGATATGTGAACAATTTCATATATATTTACATTGCATACAAGATAAATTAACATTTTGGTTTCATCATTAATTTCTTCTTCAGGCTGAGTGGCTGTAACATCACAGAGAGAAGCTGTGCAGCTCTGTCCTCAGTTCTCAGCACCCCGTCGTGTAGTTTGAGAGAGCTGGACTTGAGTAACAACAACCTGCAGGATCCAGGAGTAAAGCTTCTTTCTGTTGGACTGAAGAGTCCACAGTGTACACTGGAGACTCTCAGGTCAGGTCATTTGTGTTTCAGCTGCTTTTTTAAATATATTTTTAAAACTCTTCTAAACTATAAGGTTGATACAATCTTCAATCATATCACATATCTTGAATGTCATATCACATATCTTGAATGTCCACCTTATCTGGATAAGGATTTTTTATTTTCAAGTATTTTTTAATGATCCATTTTTTATTTGTCCTGCACAAAGAGTTGAACTCCACCTGATAGTTGTCACATTTTAGTATCATTTGATTAAGCTAAATCATGTCCATTTATTTTGGCTTGGTAGAAACACCAACAATTATGACCAGATTGCATAAAAGATTATTTAGCATCAAAGTTAAGATTTAACTTTAGCTCTGTGTTTTGTTTTGTTTTTTTAAAACACAAATGTTATATGGCTTCTTGTTTATCATTAATTTTTCTGCAGGCTGAATGACTGTAACCTCCAAGAGACAAGTAGTGAAGCATTGTCCTCAGTTTTCAGTGCCCTGTCCTGTAGTCTGAGAGAGCTGGACCTGAGTGATAACAACATCAAGGTTTCAGGAGTTAACCTGCTCTCTGCTGGACTTAAGAGTCCACAATGTACACTGGAGACTCTCAGGTAAGCTTATGTTGGCCCCAACTGATTTGAGTTATTTTAATAACAATGAAATGTAAACAACAAATGCAAAATTTCCAGTATTATGTTCTGGTCTATCTTAATTTACTGTCCAGCACAATGATATGAATTGCAACTGACAGTTCCTTCACAATTTCACATTATTTGATTAAAATCATGTCTGTTTATTTTGGTTCAGTCATAATTAAATGACAGATCTTTACATTTTTAGTTGCACAACACTAATTATTTTACTCAGTTTTAATGAGAGATTCTTTTTCATCAAAGTTCAGATTTAACATGCTCTTTGTCTTTCTTAATACAAATGGTATTTTTCATCTTGTTCACAATTTTTTCTTTAGGTTGACTTACTGTAACCTCCCAGATAGTAGCTGTGTGCCTCTGTCCTCAGTTCTCAGCTCCCAGTCCTCTCAACTAAGAGTGCTGGACCTCAGTAACAACAAACTGCAGGATTCAGGTGTGAAGCATCTATCTTCTGGACTGGAGAAGTCACACTGTACACTGCAAGCTCTCAGGTCAGCCCATGTGTGTCTCACCTGATTTGAGATATTTTTATCTATAAGGTTAATATGGTTTTAGGTCCAGTGAAAAATCAATATTTGATGAGAAAGTCCACAAAATTATAAAATACAGTTTTAAGAAGCATTCATCAGGTCTCTTAAAATGTAAAATGTTTGTGTTATGTTGGTTTAATATTATTTTTGACATCAACATCAAATGTTGTAACTGAAAGAGAACGCACTGTCCCTTAAACTGCTTATTTCATGTCAAGGTTTCTGAATCTCTTTTTTTTTTTGGATTACGAATTTCAGTGTAGAACGTCTAGGTTTGTTTAGTATTGTTTGTTTACTATTCCAGTCTTTATGTTAACATTATTTCTTCTTCAGGCTGAGTGACTGTAACCTCTCAGAGAGAAGCTGTGCAGCTCTGTCCTCAGCTCTCAGCTCCCAGTCATCTAGTTTGAAAGTGCTGGACCTGAGTCACAACAACCTGCAAGATTCAGGAGTGGACCTTCTTTCTGTTGGACTGAAGAATCCACACTGTACACTGGAAGAACTCAGGTCAAGACACAGATAAACATTTAATTTTTAATATCCTACTCTTCCTGCTATAGGTTCATGTAATGAAAGATGAACAACATCTAAAGGATTTTCTCGCTAACATGATTTCCACACTGACAACTTAACAAACTCAAATTTATTTTGTTAATTCTAGTATGAAAGCATGTCTGATCACAGAGAAAGGCTGTGCTTCCCTGGTCTCAGCCTTGAACTCCAACCCCTTCCATCTGAGAGAGTTATTCCTGGAATACAATAATCTAGGAGACTCAGGGGAGAAGCTCCTTTCTGCTAAACTGAATGATCCACACTGGAATCTGAGCAAGCTCAGGTATGAAAAGACATCAGACGTCCATAGGTTTGTGTATCACAGTTATACACTGCCCTTAGTCATTAAATTCAGCCAATTAGATATTTATGCCCTGTTCTTTCTGGAGGACCTTGCAGGAACCTTGTCACATGCAGTTAGAACTCATGTTGGATCATTTTAACTGTGTTTCTTCCTCCAGGATGGACCATGGTGGAAAGTACAGGTTAAAACCTGATGTGAGAAAGTGTAAGTGGATTTATTTAGAAATAAACAACAAATCAGAACTTTCACAGAACAAATCATCAGGTGTGTCAGATGATAAACCGCTGCTGTGTTGTTTCGTCTTCTCTTCATTAGATGTCTGTGAACTCACAGTGGACACAAACACAGTAAACAGAAGCCTCAAAGTGTCTGACAGCAACAGGAAGGTGACAACCGGCGAGTATCAGTCATATCCTGACCACAGAGACAGATTTGACGTCCGGCCTCAGCTGCTGTGTAAAGAGCCGCTGACAGGTCGCTGTTACTGGGCCATTGAGTGTACCGGATACGTTATCATAGCAGTGACCTACAGGGGAATCGGCAGGAAAGGAGACGGTTATGACTGTGTGTTTGGATACAATGACCAGTCCTGGAGTCTGTGCTGCTCTAAAAATGGTTACTCAGTCCGTCACAACAACAATGAAACCCCCATCCCCTCCTCCTCTTCCTCCTCCTCTTCCTCTGAGTCTTACAGAGTAGGAGTGTATGTGGACTGTTCTGCTGGCTCTCTGTCCTTCTACAGAGTCTCTTCCGATACACTGATCCACCTCCACACCTTTAACAGAAAATTCACTCAGCCTCTCTTTGCTGGGATTAGGTTGTGGTCTGGTTCCTCTGCGTTTCTGTGTCCTTTGACGCACTGAGACAAACAGTCTTTGTCTGTTGACTGAAGTTGCTGAAATCAAATCAAGTCAATTTTATTTGTATAGGCCAAAATCACAAAACACAAATTTGACTCAAGGGGCTTTACAGGTTGTACAACATCCCCTGTCCTTAGATCCTTACATCCTACATAGAAAAACTCCTGCTGCAGTCAACTGTGTGTGGATGGAAACAATACAGGAAAAGTTTAATGACAATAAATAGAACAACAGAAATCTAGTGAATTGTGGTGTATGTGGTGACAGGATCCATAACAGCTTCCAGGTGAACCAGGACCGCAACAGACCGTCCAACAACAGAAGATCCCTCAGTGGCTGCACTGCAGCATGCTCTGTGAATGAGAAAACACAGAAAACACAGGGCATGACTCAAAGAACACAAAAGATTTAAAAAAGTATGTCAGGGGGTCATGAGTCTTACAGATCATCTTATGAGGACCTGGCAGTCTAAACCTATAACAGCATCACATTGTTCTAGGCCAGCTAGGATTGGTTTTAACTATAAGTTGCACTCGCTGTTCACCTATAAACCATCCGAAACTGGAAGTGTCAGCAGTTTTTTGTGTTTAAATGTTGATGCAGGACAAGTTTTCACTCTAGTTTTATTTGGGTCACTGATTGTGCTTTAATGTGGGAATATATCAGAAGTAGTGAAATGAATGTAAAACGCGTCGAGTAGCCTTCATAATTTATATTTTAAATAATGTTATATATTTGATCAGTATCTTAAAGAGAAGTTTTTTTTCCTGAAAATGTTCACACATCTCTGGTCTGTTTGACACCAACTGAGTTAGTGTTAAATCATTTGCATCAACACATGCTGAATGTGCATGAATTTTTAGCTTCCTGATGTATTGGTGGCACTGCCAGCAGTGTATGAATGTGTGTGAAAAGGTGAATATATATATTGATATAATATGCCTGGCATGTGTGTATATAATGTGTTTGCCTCTGCAGGTCATGTTAATATTTGATAAGTCCATGTTTGCTGGGCACCTTTCAGTCTATTCAACTTAAATAAAAATATTAATTTTTCTACTGATTCAGAGTATATCACTTTTTTATTTGCAAAGTCCCATCACAGGAGCAAACTTTTTAAAATTCATTTTGGAATTTTCTTTTTTATATTTAACGACATGTGTGGTCAGTAAATTTAGTTATTAGCAGAGTTAGCAATTATATATATTGTACTTGTATAATTTGAAAGAATTCATAATGCAATTATAAACATATTAAAAAGTATTAATATACTTTATATACTTTAATTCTGCAAACACCCTTATTTTGTCATCATGCATTTTTCATCTTTCTATTTATTTTGTATTTAAATTTATTTCAATTTCAGATGTGAATGCAATGCCTAAAACCCAATTAGAACATTAAGAATTGAGTTGTATTTTGTCTTGTCTCATGTAACAAACTCTTTCTACCAACAGGTGGCACCTTCTGTATTTCACATTGTCAGTTACCTGCTAGTTGTGTTATTTCTGCTTGAGTTTAGGGTTAGATTAATTTAAAGTTTAAGTTAAAAAAGTGGACCCGACTAGTACCAATAGATATATAAAAAAGTGCAATTTTACCAATATGAAGTCTTAGTTTTTCCACACTCAGTCATTCTACTCTTACATTTCAAAATGAAACTTTTTCTCATTGAATAATATTTAGTTTTCCAAGCAGCGGGTGAAGTTTTCTCCTGTCTTACAAACCATTAAATAAATGTAAATATTTTATCACTTGAGCCCGGAAAGATTTTCAATGACTTCACATTTCTGCACAAGAAACCGGATCTGGTCCATTTTTAAATCAGATTCTTTAGCCACTTTTAGTTCCTCAGGCCTTATATTGACACCTCTGGAATAAATAAACATGACAAAAACTATAACACTTTTAGAATATTTTATTATGTACAAAAATAGTTGTCAGAAGGCATTTCAGAATACACTGTCACAAATCCTAAATATATTCAATATTATACAGTACCATGACATTGATGAAGATGATTTTTTCTTTTATAACTAAGTTGTTTTTTTTTTTAAGCTGTTGGCTCATAGCAGAATAAACTGGGCGGAGTCAAACAGTGCGGGTCAAGGTCAGATGGCAGCGCAGCGTGAGAGCGGGGACCTGGTCCTTTCCGATCGCTGCCAGGCGCAGACACTCATCACACGGACGTGTCTGGTGTCAGGACATCAGCAGCAGCTCAGATTAATGCAGCAGCTCACTCATCCTGCACAACAGCAGCGGCATGTCGGAGAATCCCTGCTCAGTAACACTTCAGCACTTTACTTTCCTCTACTTTATAAACTGCTGTGTTTCACTGGGACAGAATCTATCCTGTTGCTTTTAGTTGCTGCTTGCTGATAATCAGTAATTGCATTTTACTCAAACATCAAGTTCGATAAAGTTGTGATACTTCTCTGATTCTATAACCGCACTGCAAAAAAAAGTATCTTAACAAGTGAAAATGTCTTGTATTTAGTACAATTAGGCTGCAATATTGAGTAGAATGATCTGAATGTATTACAGATAATTTATTTCAATGTTGTTTTCCTGATTTGTCAGAAAAAACGTTTTCTTAAATTGACTTAAAACAAGAAAGAAATCGAAAAACATGAAAAAAATGAAATAAGTAACACTTTTACCTAATGAGATGGGGTTTTTTTGCAGTGCAGGGAGTCTGAAATAATTCTTGACGTTTACAGACTTATTCAGAATTAATTGAAATATAGTGAAACTTAATACTTTCACACAATCCACTTTCCATTCATTAATAATTGATTAACTAAGGTTGTATTTATATGACATGTTAATACATTAATAGTATGATGGATAAAATAAAATATACATAGAAAGATGAATATGTTTTCCAATTGATAATTCTGTGTTTAATGGTAAATTGCCACTGTAAAAGTCTAGATATTATTCTGAAGTCACAATGAAGACTTCACACACTTCATAATGATATTTCTTTATATTTGTGTTTAGTATTGTATATATGAGGGAGGCTCTGAGCCAAATAATCATCAGATGCAACACAGGACAAATAAACACTTTGAGGAATATAATAGACTTTGATATAATCAGCTTCATTAAATGTTACTCTTTCCCTGACAGACTAAATATGGATTGTTCTAAATAATGAAAAAATGAAAAAAGATAAATGGAATCACAAATATATAGGGCTACTTCATTAATAATAATAATAATAATAATAATAAACAACATCCCCAGCACAGGTTTAAGGCAAAAAAAAAACAATACAATAAATAAAATAATTTAATCAATAAATACTCTTATGTACAGTAAGGCTACATGATGCATAGCATCTAACAGAAAAGTTAGAATGTAAGATTAAACAGTGACAGAAGCTGCTGGTGATACAACACTATACCACATTCATTCTTTCCTCTAATTCTAATTGTATTTTTTTAATTCCTATTCATCCCTCGTTCATGTGTTGATGTGATGGACCTTTGAGAGGGATGGTTTATTAGTAGTTATCACCTCATGAAGTCAATCACCAACTAAAGATAATTGAATTTAGGCACACCTAAATATCTTGGTTTATGCTCAAAAGGTCAACACATTTTTCAGTTGTGCTTTATACCATTTCAAAGCGATAAAGCACATTTGTATTAAAGCACATTCATGATTTTTTCAAACCACAACTCTTCAAACCACTAATAGCCCCTTTCCACATATTTTGCCTCAACTATACACTTTCCTTTCATCCGACATCAGAGACACAAACACTGGAATACTCACAGGACTCTATACTACTGAAAAACATCTTGATCATGAGTCTTAACAAGGATATGCAGGTGAATCTAAAATGCAATTTACTTTAAGTGGTTAGTTGAATTAAAGAGGTGATAAACATTTGTTTACATTGATAAGCAATTTATATTATTGGGATATTTGCTGTGAGGAGCAGCATTAATGAGATACTGCCATTTTTGTCTATTAAATATAAAGCTTCATTCAGCAGCAGGTTCACTGTGTTACTGCAGGGTTTACCTGGGTGAAAATGATCTTATCATAGCAGATAAACTTATGGGAACTTTGAAAATAAGAACTCAAGTTGTAATAAAAATAAACTAGAAAAATACTGTTAGTTAGTTGCTGCTTTTTAATACTTCAAATAGAGAGAAGGGAGGTTTTTTAGATTCATTTGAGCGACTGATCACACTCCAGCTTTGTTCAATCAGCTAATTCAGCGTGTTGTACTCGGACCTTTATTCCTGATTTTTTTTGTCCTGAGTGTCTCTGTTTTGCTTCTGAACTGTACAAACTTATTGTGCTGTTATAAGAACAGTGAGTAGGTGTAATGGAAAACAAATGTGAGATTCTGTGTGAGCTTGAGTGTATGCATTCTTCACATGATCTCCAATAACAAAAAAATACAAAAAAAGAGAGTTGGAAGTGTTTCAGTGAGCCAGATAGTGTGAAGCAGAACCAATTTTAGTAATGAAATTGTGTGGAGGTGCCGCATATCTAGAGTGTGGAAACACACATTTCAAGGATACACAGCACACTGCCAACACACACACACACACACACACACACACACACACACACACACACACACACACACTACAAAACCGTCCAACTCAGATATTTTTAGACTAGTGTTCAATGCTGCTGAACACAAAAGCTCAAATCAATACTGTCTTAGAACATGTACATACACAATATATCTTTGTCCCTACTTAAATATGTGATACTTCACCGTAAACTTTCCTGATGTTTAAATCATATTCACTGGTCAGGTTTGTGTCGTGATATAATGGTCCACTCTGGTTTCTTATACAAGCTTATGAGAGTATAGAAATCATTGCTCAGTATCCCAATAATACAGTATAGCTGCAGTGTAATATGTGACTAGTAATTAGCCATAAAACTAATAATGAATAACTACACTATGTAAAAGTAATATGTGGATAATAACAGTCTAACTACTACTTTTGCATATACTCTAATAATATATTTTGTGATTGTTACATAAAATGGTAATGGACCCTGTAAATATAAGCACAAAGAAAATAATGAAGTGTACTATAATATTTAAACTAATAACAAAAACCCCAAACATGGGTTTTCTATCTCAGACCATGATTCAAATCCAATAATCAATTTTCAATTGTGAGTAATGTAATAGTTGGCAACTAATCGATTAATCGATTAATCAGTTATTCGACTGATCACACACTTCATTTTTTTACTTTGGTTGATACAATCTGCCACAATCTTTCCGAGTAGACGCAATATGTGGATTTAGTTTTTTCAAAAATTGGCTTTAGATGTTAAGAAAACTGTGTTTGTCTGAATTATACAACATCAACATTCTTTCTGTTGAGTTTGTTTTCTAATTTAAAATCCAGAAAGAATTAATCACATATCCCAGTGAAGACATAACGTTCTAATAATGTTGTGGAAATAATCTGAGGATGACTTCAAATGTTTTTACGAAACATTTAAAAACTAGCTTTTTATTAACATCTAAAGAGTAATCCAACAACCTAAAACTAATATTCCCACGATATTTTAGGAAGAAAATTTTCCCAGCTGGGATCATCTTATCTCTACCAGGTTTCACATTGTGTAAAGTTGTTTTTGATAATAAATGTTGCCTCTGTGGTGGTGTCACATGTCGTATTCTCTACAGCAGACACACAGACACTAGAAATGAGTGCCGAGTGCTTCCAAACGGTGTCACGTCGCACCTGATCTGAAAATAAACCGTGTGTTGAAAAGCCGGCGCTCTGACTGATGGTCGGCTGCCTCAGGCCTGTGTGTGATGGCATTTTACAATAGGCTGTTAACAGAGATGTAAAGGAGCTGCTCAGACCATGGCGAGGCTGTGGCATTTACAGGCTGCACATGGGCCCATCTGCAGCATTCAGAAAACCACCGGGTCACAAGGAACGTTACGGGGACTACTGGAAGACTGACTACATTTGCTTTCCTGATGATTTCCCTTGTCCAGATGTTACTGAGTTTCCCTAGAAGGAAGCATAGAGTTGTGTCACACGGTGAACGCAACATGTGGTCTTATGAAGACCATTATATTTGTACCATTGTAGAGCGTCTGTACATCATAGTATTTGGTCTTCAACTAGTTAAACTGCCCTCAACAGCACAGGAGAAAGATTTTCGTTGATTTGAGGCTCTTAATGTTTTACTTTTTTTTACTTCCTTTAGTTATTGCTTTCTCAAATGTTCAGAAATCATGTTTGGCTCTATTATGGAGTTACACTGAAGGTTTTAGTTTGGCAAATACTTATTGATTGTACAGGATATGACAACTAAGCAAGTGTGATTTCAGCTTGGGCTACGGAATTGGTTCAGGCTTTATTACATGCAAGAAAATAAATGATCTGATAGAAAAAGTTCTCTCACTAGCAAATAATAATATTTTAGACTAAATCAAAGTTTTGAAAGAAATTCTTTTCTAATAGAATATATAAACTATTAATTTGAGATTACAAAAAAATGTTTTATATATAAATATTCTTCTTATATGTTTTTTTTTCTTTTTACTCTGAAATGTTTATATTTATTGCTATTAATTTGAAAACATTTTCTCTAAAAATCTTCTCTAAACACATTTTTCTTCTCTCTCAAACTTAAAGTTGCTCTTGATCACCATATAAAATCTGGATTTTTCTATCGCTGCAACAATAATACAAGGATGTATGTGCTAGTTGGTTAATAAAATCCTCAGAAAACATTAAATGATTTCACCGAGATGGTGAGTTAGTTAGTGTGAAGGTCACATAACTCTATTGTGACATTGCACACGATAGTTAAGTACTGGGGAAAAAAACAGGCGAGAAAAGGGATTTTGAGAACTCAGCTGGTCAGCTAGCTACACATAGAGTCTCCACTTCCAAATAACACTGATCTACGGTGGATGAATGATTCATTTGAATTCAAGTTCCAACATGATCCCTGCTGTTAGTCCAGGTTGAGTTTGGCCAATATTTTCACAGCGAGATAAAGGAACAAAGAAATTGACATTGGGTGCAATGTTAGGTTTTTAGGGAGAAACAAAAAATGTTGAGATAAGCACTGTTAACAATATTTGCTCCAAAAGCAACATTTATTTTATGTAAATTTTATCTGGGGTCTATAGCACATTTTTTAACCTTATCTTCACCTCTGATAGTGGTCTACAGTACTGGAAAATTCTGATGTTGACTCATTTTCTTTCTGATGAAGCCACTTATTTGTTTGGGTTTGGGCTGCTTGTTTGTACTCAGACCAGAACCAGAACCAGAACCAGAACCAGAACTACAATCACCAGCAGCTTCACAGTGTCTCGCTGTGACATGTTTTGTATTTTAAATGCTATCGTATGGTTGAAGCTTCTGTGAAATACAAATCTTTCTACACTGTCTGCATAAATGATGCTGTTGCCAAAACTTTCATTGGGTGTTTTTTTAGCAGAAATTTCATATATTTTGCCCTTGGAAATTTCAAATTACATTATTTTTTATATTCTAAAAGAAAATACTTTCTCTCATAACCTTTACCCAGTCTCAAAAATTGTAAATTAAAATTAAATTTAATTAAAAATATTTTCTCTTAAACATTTTTTCCTACTTTCAGATGATTAATTTTCTTGCATGTAACAAAGACAGGAATCTACTGTATCTCCATAGTAACAAGGGACCTTTCATGCAGCCTTTTGAGGCAGAATCCCATTTCAATCCATAAGTAAAAGCATCAACTGTCTTTAACTATAAATGTATTGTTATACAGATGCAGATTTCAAAATTTGGCTAAAGCTATAATTAACTTTACCCAAATTCTACTAAAGGTTAGTCTGTTGAGTATGAAATTCTCTCTTTTAGTTTCCACAGAATGAAGTTCCTTTCCTGTGCTTAAGATATGGAATATATGTCTAATATGTATTATGGAAAACTCAGTAAAAATTTGAAGTGTATTTGAAGAAAAAAGCGGCATCATCAATCATTTAGGCTAAAGAAATTGTTTGAAAAAAAATCTGCTCAAGATGATTTTCCTTATATTATCCTTAATAAGGTGCAATCCAGGGAAACACAGAGAGAGATTATCTGTTGAGACTTGGAAGATTCTGACTCAATTTATAAAAGTTCAAAATGATAAAGCATCATGTTAGTTTAGGATTAGAAGATCTAGTTCTGAGAGAATGGGTCAGTATGGAGAGGAGGAATTGTTAAAGGTACAGTGTGTAGATATTAGTGGCATCTTGTGGTGAGGTTGCAGATTACAACCAAGTGAATTTTCTAAAAACAAAAATGAAAAATGTGAAAAAATGAGAAAAGCTATTTCTATAGATCTGGTATTTGGTTTCTCTCCTACTGTAGTAACATGGTACATGATAAAACATCTGAATCTAAGGTAATAAAACACGATAATTCCTATTTTGATTGTACTATACATTAATTAAAGCATAACTATGAATATTTTCTTGCATTTCTGCCAAGTCTTTTGGCTAAATGTGGCTAAATCTTACACATTGTATCCTTAAATCAACCAAATCCCATTTCTACGTACACACTGCAACAGCAGTATAAGACAGATTTGAAAAAACCTGAAACTTTAGTTTAATACCATTAATGTGGCAAAGTTTGTTTCTACATCTTCATGTTTACCTTGGACTGAAATAGCTTTTGGCAATTTGGCTGTTACAGACTAAATATTTGTGTTAATCTTTCGCATCCCTTAACGAAAATGGTAAGGTAGCTCTTCTATTTACAGTCCCCTAATTACAAGGTATTTAACCAGTAAATATAGGGTAATAATAGTTTATTATATGGTGGAAATGGAAATAATAAAAATAACAAATTAGAACCTACATGGTACAAGTTTATTGTGTCTGAAATGGTATATTATCCATTACCATTTATTTACTGGGTAAATGTAGTTAGTTTCTCTGTATTTACATGTGGAAATTACCTAATGACACCATGTATTTATTGGGTACAATATCTAGTATTACAGCATTTCTCTGTATTTACCTACGCTACTTATCATTGGTGGCAATTAGCCAGTTGTATATTATAATTACCATAAATTTAGTGTGTAAATACCTACCAGTTATAGATTCTAAACTTTTACCTTTGTAAATCATGTACAATGGAAATTGTCTAATGATATTTTATTCATATATTTTCCAGGTAAATACCTAGTATTTTAGCTGTAATTTCACTATATTTACTTACTCGATTACTTACCAGTGGTAGTTACCAAAAAAATACAAATTTTTAGGTAAATAAGTTGACTGTACAAATGATATTCTTAAGAATAATCAAAGAAAAGAGTAGCAACAGTTTACACCATCCATAGTGAAGATCAGATGACTTGCTTTATATACACATATGGTTAAATTTCAGTGTCACTCCTAAAAGAATCAATAAAATAACATTTTGTTGTAAATGTTTGTTGTTGTTGTAACTACCAAATAAGTTATTAATATCATATTTACCACTTAAATACCCTAATAATAAGAGGACTGTAAAAAGAAGAGTTACCAATGTTCACATTTTGTTTAATTGGCACAAATTAATAATTTGTGAACACAAATTTAAAAACCCTTCAAACTGACTGGAATCTTTTGTGTTTCAGCCGCAAACATCTGCATACAGTAATCTTCTTGTAGCTCGAGCACTGGCTACCTTGTTAGCTGGTTTGTTGAAAAAAGTACAACGGTGAAATCAGCGTCTCCAAAGCTGGAACTGACTCACACAAGTGATCAGTTACTGGATTGTGGTGCGTGAGCCAAGCTGCAGGCTTAGAAACGTAATCAGCCACCGACACTCTGTTGCCAAAAAGCTGAAGACCTGAATACCTCCGCTGGGCGAGTTGCATCACCCCGAAGCCTTGGACGAGGCTGGATGAAAGACACAGGATTAACAGTTGTAATCCGCTGTTAGTTTACTCCTCTGAGCTTATTGCTGGTGGCGTTAAAACAAACCTCCCCCTGCTCCAGGCCGGTGGCAGACGTCCAGATTCCTGCCGGTACCATCAGGAGTCTTTATACCCTCTGTTAACAACCAAGCTATTATCAGAGGGGAAGCCCTGGCTGCTGTGGATCCAGGCCTAGGTCTCAGACCATAAGGTTAAGATGCCGACAATCCAGACCAGGCCTTGTAGCATCCAGCTCTTTCTCAGGAGCTCCTGTGCATTTGCGTAAAGCAGATACAGCCGATTCTCTGCCGTCAGCCCACGCAGCTGCAGTTGGCTGCCGATAGCCACCTGATGGTCTGCCAGACGGTCTGGGCATCCATGAAGGACACAGTCTCGTAACGGGTGGGCCGGCAGCACGGTTGGCTGCTGACTCTCTTGCCGGAGATGCTGCCATTGTCTGTCATCGCCTTGAGGGCCAGGTCGTAGTTCTTGCGGGCGCTGTGGCACGTGCCGACGCAGTACTTGAAGAGGATTATCTCGTCAGAGTCGTAGCCCAGGCCCAGATCACGCACCCGCATCTGCTTCTTCTCCAGGTGGCAGTCGCGGCTGCTCTTCGTCTTCTTGCGGTTCCGCCTCGACGTCCTGGGAGAGTTTGGATGATGGGGAGAACGCCGCCATCTTCCGGGGGGGATTTCATCGTCCTGCATCAATGACCACTCTTCTGCAAAAACAAAGGGAAAATTCCTGATAAGAAAACATATTTAGGGCTGCAACTATCTAAGGGGTCACCAACCCTGGTCCATGAGGGCTACTGTGACTGCAGTTTTATGATCCAGCCAACTCACCTTATTGTACTAATCGACCACTAGAGCTCTTTCTAAGGCTTTTTCTAAGATTTCTAGTAGAATCAGGTGTTACTGCTTGTTGGAAAAAAACCTGAACCAGGATTAGGATTTGTGACCCCTGAACTAACCTTTTTCACTGGTGATTTATATTCACAATTATTCTTTGATTTAACGTAATATAGAGTACTGTTGATAATGAAATCCTCACATTTCTTATTTTATCGTAACTATAGCTACAACAATTAGTTGATTAATCAATTAGATAACGACTATAACACTATGGTCGCACCTAGTTTTAAAATCAATTAAGCAATATAATATATATGTATTTATATATATAGATTTCTATTCTTAAGAAATCAATCTGTCAGAATTACGTGTCAGATTAGTTATTTGCAGTCCACTACCTAAAGATGATCAGTTTACTGTCATAGAACACCAAAGAAATCTAAAAAATATTCATATTTGAAAAGCTTGAACCAGTTGAATTTGGACAGTTTTCTTTAAAAAATTACACAAAACAATTAATGTAATATTGCCACAACAGATAATCACATAATAATTGGACCTCAGGCAGTTTAAAAGGGCACTGACCAACTTTTGGTTTATTTATTTATAATTTCATTTAATGCTTTTCGTAATGTGAACTTGTGGAATCTCCTTTTATAGCATTTTAACAGACAGAATAAAAGCTTCACATATCTGAAACCCAGTAATACTTGAAAAGTAATAGTTTAGTAGAAGTAGACACTGGAGCCAGGTTCATTCCGACCACAGCTGGTGGTAGCATGTTCACCCTGACAGGGAGGATGGGGACTCAATCCCCAGCCACATCATACCAAACACTGTACACTGGTACCCACTGCCTCCCTGTCTCAGTATTCAGGAGTAGGCTGGGGGCTTAGATCCCAGAGATTGATTGATAGATTCCCAGGCACGACACGGGTGGAGTGAATGGATATAGGTCGTCTTTCAGGATGTGACGATCAGTGAGAACTTTATTGTGTAATCGACTGCAGTTGATAAATCAAATCATTATCTAGAGAAATTAACATAATAATAATATTATGTTATTATAATAATAATTCATGATCTCAAGAGAATAACATTAAACAATATTAATCTGTACTTTGCCAGAGTAATTTATGATACTGCAGCTATTAGGACCAGGAAAGCTGGTTTAGCAACATTATGATGATAATGTAAAAGCTAGAGAATGTAAATTAGGCAATATTATCTCTTAATCTGTAGAGAAATTAAAACTACATTGTGTTACAGGTGTCTCTAACCAGCTAATGCACAAAAGAACCCTGCTAACCGGTTCATTTACAGAACTGAAGAAGTCAAACACAGGGCATCAAAAGTTCATGAAGCATCTTGTATCACTTTTATTCACTCTAGCATGTGTTAAGTAGCTCTGATAGCACCCCTACTCAAATCCAAGGAACAAATTCCTGCTGTATGTAAACATATTTGGCTCCTCCACTGTATTCTACTTATTTAATCTCCCTCATCTGACACTTTCTTGGTCCGACTGCACAATGCTAAGCTGAATCACGTGCAACTGAGACAGAGATGAAAAGGAGCAGGCTGAGGGAATAATGAGAGCTGGGAAAAAAGAAACAGTAAAAAGAAGGAGGCAGAGGTAATAGTTTAATGTTTCTGGATGACAGTGACAACCAGGTATCATGATTCCAACAGACCCTCAGACTGAAGCGGCTGGAGTCTGTGATTGTGTTAATAAAGCAAAATAATAGACTCCAGATATATGGATCCCAGATGTTGGTCCTTTAGGGACTGAATGCTGAGAACTTTTCACACTTTCGTTCACGCAGTGAATTAGAGGTGAACTACATGAGCCAGCAGTGACGAGTATGTGTGATTCATTTGGAAGCAGAAGTGGCTGCTGGGTGCAAAGCGGCCGGTTATCAGCTGAGATGAAGTGTCACGGCATGGCGGTGTCACTGGCGGGAACCGGGGCTACTGGACGGACGCCGACGGGAGCCGCGTTCCCCCCATCGACAGGAACATTTCAAACATGACTGCAGGACCCCGACATCCTGACCCGTGGATGGCTTTTCCCTGAGCTCTCTGTGAATGCTTCCACCCTGCACCACTGCAGTGTTCGAGCTTGTCAGTTCATGTCCTCATGTTTCCCAAAAGAAAAACATGTCATCCTGAGGAAAAAAATGCATACAGATATATTCCCCAGGCAAACGGCATAGGGCCTTGTGAGACCTGCCCAGGTGCATTTCCAGCCAGGTTAAAACACGCCATAATAATTTGCATTATTTCATGTAATTATACAACTATTTCATGTTAAAGCTGAATTTGTTTCGGGCATTGATGTCTAACTGAGCTAAAGATTTTTTGTGTTTTTACTGCAAGAAAATTCTACAGAAGCAAAACTTGTAAACATGAGAACTGAGGTCAGTGTGACAGCAACACAAACTAAAGCCAGAAACACCAATAACTGACACACCAATTGGGTACTGATTTTTGACCCATGGTTTAATACACCCCACGATACACCAGCAAGCATCCACTATTTGCAGGGCATGTGATGACATAAGACAATGCAAAAGTGCTGCAAAAACAATTGAGCGAGACACGCTACGAGACACACTGCAGATTCCCTTCACAGTCCACTCCAGTCACATAAAAACAGCAGCATGTCACAGTAGAAGTTGCTGTCTGTTTCCGTTGCCAAGACAACATGAGGCTCTGCTTGTGGTGAGGACCCGGACCCATGGTAATGGAACCAAAGAGCTTAAAATGAAACAAGTGTGATCATTTTGACAAAGGTTTCATAAGTGGTGACAACTTAAGCCTCTTTGGCTGGGGCATGAAGTCACTAACCTTCCACTCTGAGTAAAAAAAAATGCAGAATTCCACCAAGTGAACTCATACACTACGCTAAATGAGTGAAGATCCCATAGAGTGTAAAGCGGATGTGAAAACGATCACTTTTGATTAATTCTTAAGATCTACAGTTCACCTTAACACTTCTTTGTTTTGCAGAGCATCGCATTTCCTTGGCAATGGTAAATTAAGATAAGATAAGATAAGATAAAACTTTATTGATCCCACAACGGGGAAATGTGTGTGTTACTGCAGCGTTCCAGATAAAGAAAAAGAAAAATAAAGTTGAAGAAGATAAAAAAAACTATAAAAAAAATAAAAATAAAAAAACACACAACACAATGTACAAATTCGCAGAATTTGTTGATCCGCATACACAGTATGCATTATCGACAGAATGGAGAGAAAATGCTAATAAATAGTAGGAAAAAAAAAGTATGCATAAGCAAGGCATATATACATACATACATGGACGTACATACCTACATACATACACATACACACATATTTGCATATATATATATATATGGACATACATATCCACGCACATACCCACATGTACACATACATAGCCAATGCACACTTAAGGAGCTGCTCAGCGCACCCACCACCCCATGCAGAGGGTGATGGGGGTTGTCCATGATGGATGTCGGCTTTGCCAACATCCTCCTCTCTCCCACCTCCACCACCGACTCCAGAGGACATCCCAGTACAGAGCTAGACTTCCGTACCAGTTTGTCAATTTTCCTTCTGTCCCCGTCTGAGCATCCGCCCCCCCAGCAGACTACTGCGTAGAACAGGGCAGATGCTACGACGGAGTCGTAGAAGGTCTTCAACAGAGTCCTGCACACACCAAAGGACCTTAGTCTCCTCAGCAGGTGAAGTCGACTCTGGCCCTTCTTGTACAGGACATTAGTGTTAGTGGTCCAGTCCAGTTTGTTGTTCAGGTGAACACCCAGGTATTTGTAAGAGTCCACTGTCTCAATGTCTTTTCCCTGGATGCTCACCGGTGTGGTGGGGGGGGACTTCCTCCTGAAGTCCACAACCATCTCCTTTGTCTTGCTGGCGTTGATTTGGAGAGCGTTGATCTCACACCAGCTGACAAAGTCAATGATGACCCCCCTGTACTCCTGGTCGTTCCCATCTGATACACACCCGGTGATGGCCGTATCATCTGAGAACTTCTGTAGGTGGCAGTTGTCCGAGTTGTAGGTGAAGTCTGAGGTGTACAGACTAAACAGAAAGGGTGAGAGCACTGTACCCTGTGGCGCCCCCGTGCTGCTGACTACCACCTCAGACACACAGTCATGAAGTCATGAATCTGATAGATATCATATTATGACTGAATGTGGACTCAAGGACCACTAGGAGATTGAAAAGTTGTGTCGCAAGAGGCAATAAATTCACAGTTTTCAGAGAATAATTTCTGAAAAAATTCTATACTACTATATATAAAACTTCTACTCTCATGTGCAACTTGTCTTGCAAGTCTGAGCCCTCAGCAACAACATTGTCTTAAAGTATGTAAAGTATTATGGTAATTAAGTATGATAGCAATGTTCCATATTTATTAATATTTATAGGTAAGGCAAATGAGATGATGAATTAATGACTTACTAGTAAAATGTTTGGTGGAGGACACCCCACATCCTTCCTTGTGGCTATGAGCAGTATAGTTTCTGTTTGGGTACGCATATTGTTACAGGCCTGCTTCTGATGCCTAAATTACTTGAGGTAATTATATATGTACAGGAGATATTGTAAGAACAGCCCTCTTTAAAATGTATAGGGCAATAACATGATAACTGTCCAATAAACGTGTTGAAATAAAAATGTAATAACATGAGCTGCTTATTGGCCTGGTAGAGAAAACCATTTCTTGCAATGTTATAAGTTATTATGTTATTGGGTCATCAGTTCAGGACTTTTACTATATTACTACTACTACAGGGGAGAAGTCATGTTCCCTGAGATATCAGAGTGAAGATAACTAAGAGAGTAAACAAGATAAACATTATAATAATAATAAAACACAATAAAACAATTGCGAGAAACTTCATTTTGTGTTGATTTTAGCACCAAAATCCTTGTTTAAACACAGCACAACACATAAAAAGAAACTACCCATAAACCTAATATTACAATGAATCTAATCTTATTTCACACATCTCCAAAAAATTTGTGCTTTACAAATAAAACTTTTGGATTTGCAATAAAACATTCATTTTGCCCCCTCTTTTTCTTGGATTGCAAACTTGTTCTGTTTGATATTATAGAAATAAATGCAAGAGGAATCAGGAAATCAGTTAAAAGTTCTTTGTAGTAACTTAAAAAAAGAAAAGAAATCTTTAAAACACTTAACCAATCTTACTCTTAATGTCATGATTATCTGTTGCTTGTTGCTCTGTTCCTCTTCAACATTTTATTCGCTACTTATTTCTAGTTTGAACATCTTGTTTTTTAAACCCTTTACTTTGTTACACAATTTTTCTGTTTTCTTTGTTTACTATGTTTTGTTGTATTTGTTTATATAAGTTGAAGGCCTGTACTACACCTATAAACTAATGATAATATCAAGCGAAGCTTTCTTAAAGATCTTGTGCTATTTCCGTTTAATTACAGAAAAGTGTTTTACTTATCATAAAAGAGAGTGAAGTCTGGTTTGGCTGCAGTCCAGCTGGCTGGTAAAATAAACAGACATTCGATCCACAACCATTCATCTTATTACTCTTCTGGCTGTGATGAACGGGGCCGTGATGCATGACAGAAACACGCCGTCATGTTGAATTGATTATTCAGTTCACAGGAGGCCTCCTTCTCAATTGACCACGGCCGGACTCAGTGGTGAAATCTACCAGGCAAGTTTCCAGCAGCTATATTAGTCATCCAGGAGTGACACTCCGCCTTTTTATGGCTTCCCCCGCAGATTTATGAAGCCTTTGTTTGCAGCCAGACATCATAGCTGCACAAAAAACATTGGAGTAACATTCCAGTGAAGGATGAGCATAAAGACTGTGTTTCCCGAACCAATAAAAAGCCAGTGCCTCAGCCAATGGAACATGACCCTGCACAGGAGGGGAAGAACATCTTTGGTGTTCCCATTGAGAGCTTTTTTTTTTTTTTTTTTTAAGAGAGATTCCTAATCGATTAAATATGTAAACTGACTGAATAATCATATTCAACAACAGTGATACACTGCAAAAAATGACTGATGAATATTTTAACAAATATATTGCTTTTGGTAAAATGAGTCAAAAATTAAGAAGTAGTCCATGAATTACGAATTATGTAACAGGTTTTTACTTCTTGTGTTCTACTTGTTTTGGGCTTTAAATTATTGTCATGCTTACAAAGATAATTGAGTTGAATCAAATTTAGTAGAATTATTTCAAAATAACTAGTTAAGTTGTCTTCCAATGGAATTGGACAGTCAGTCAGTCATTTTCTATACCTGCTAATTCCTCATTAGGGTCACAGGGGTCTGCTGGAGTCAATCTGATTACAGGTAACTTTACTCAAAAACATTTTGTTCTAATAATAGGATAATTCTGTTTAACATTGGACTAATTGTACTAAGTGACACCATCTATCATCATCATCATATCTGTCCTACTGAATGTAGAATATCTATCTTGTATATATGGTGCATCTATTATATTAAAATATATTTTTCTTTATATATATGGCATCTGTGTGTTGCATGTCACTTGTACTTCTCTACTGCTGTTGCTAATGCAATTTCCCCACTGTGGAACAAATAAAGGATTATATTATCTTATTATTTGCTTTTTTAAATTCTTTGAAAAACTTGAAATAAGTAAAAGTATCTGCCAGTGAAATAACTAATTGTACAAAATTCTGAAAGATATTTCCCTTTGATGAATTTTTATTTTTTGTAGTGATAGCTAAGGTTTTTTATGTCATTACATATGTGATTGTGGTTTATTTCTAACAGACACCTTAAGGGTGAGCTGCAAAATTACTGTTTCTAATAATAAGAATGCTGGTGATCATTTAAAGGCAAAAATCCTTGTTTTTTGTTCCAGCAGGAAAGCAGAAGACTCTTTCTCTCTCTGCTAGTGTCTGGTTTGACTTACATTTAGAATCCAGTAAAGGCAAAAACTGTAAATGGATGAGATCAAATGTTTGCACCACATAATCAGAACCAAGGGAATTTCAACTCTCTGGACATTAATATAAATAAATAATGAACAAAGACTAAGTAATAAATGTAATATAAAAAGCAACTAGTAGCCTATATAGACAAAAATGTATAAATCAAACTAACATTATACATAAATCAAAAGTAGGAAAACGACAGTGCAGCAGTAGACATAAAAACTTTGTTTCTCAGGGAACACATATAATCATACTAATAACCACTGGTTTCTGTAAAACCCAGTTGTAATGCAAGGTTGTGCAGTGTTTTGACTTTGTTAAACTGACTGATACTGAGTCTGAATTTCCCGGATCGTACAGTATTTCATGTCACATCCTGAAGCAAAACCAACGCGTTCTTCTACATCTCTGTTATTCCAACCTGCAGGATCAGCCTGTTCCTCTACATTTCAAGCAGTGGTTCTGTCTACTCCGTCTCAGCCAATCACATCGTCTCCTCAGCACTGGATACCTGCTCTTCCCAGTTTCCAGCCAACACCAACCACTTTTTCCAAAGATGAAGATTTAATGTAAAATGTCTTCGATGTCAAAGATCATCAGTTTACTATTATAAAAGACTAAAGAAACCAGAATATAATCAGAGAAGATAAGCAGGAATTCAAGAATTTAGGCATCTCTCCTTAAAAATGACTCAATTCAAATAATTGATTATCAAGATTATTATTATCGAAATGAATGTGATTGTTGAAAAAAAAAACAATAAACAATAAAAATCTGCATGAATCTGTTAATTGGACCTAATCGTTAATTGTAACATGCCCCTCATGGCTATATGCTCCTAATTTTTCATCATCTGCTGTAATGAAACTGACAAATGATTATTTAAAGGACAAAGTTCTCTGTATTTTGAGATGTACAAATTAACTAATCGATTACTTAATGAATTATTTAATTATTCATTGCAGTTTTACTGACTTTAACTCTAACCTTTATCCTTGTAGGAACCAAAGGTAGAGACAAGTCTCCATTATTTGATTGGTCTGATAATAACTTATGACTAGTTCAGATTATTGGGAGAAAATCCAAACAACAGTTTGTTTTAGTGGCCGAGCGTAGAGTGAGCAGAAACAAAGGTCTTCCTGGCGTTTTTTCATTTTCGCAGTGTCACATGGTGGAAATTGCAGCCGAGCCGGTGAAATGGGAGAGTTAAGTACTCACCCAGGGCCCGGGGCCAGGCGGCGTGGATGCTGCCATCCTGGTCCAGGTCCTCCATGGGGGGCCAGGACGGCCGCCGGAGGTCTGGCTGAGCCTCGCCATTGTCCTCTTCAGAAAACACGTCGTCCACCAGCGTGAGCAGCGCCGCCGCCGCCCACAGCAGCACCTTAATGACGCCAGCACACACGTCAGCCATCAGCCCCGTTTCACAGGAAAAACATCACCAGCAAAGCTTTGCATTCAGAGATACAACTCGTGTGTTTTATACATTTTTCATTTAGACAAAGTTTTATATCAGACTGAATACCTGATCTATGTTGAAGTGTTTGTTATTCTGCAAGAAATAAAATCTAAACAAGTGAAAAAAAACATGTTTTTGGTACAATTCCTCCCATATTTAGTGGAACTATCTTGAAATATTTTTAGAGATAGTTGGTTTTGGTCATTAGTCTTGTTTTCTTAGGGTAAGATTATGTTTGATTTTTTTTTTTTTTTATTTAATTTTTTTTTTTTGACTTTTTTTTTTATCTCACATTCTTTTAAAGAAATGTGATCTGCCAATGTAATAAGGTAAAACTAAAGTATGAAGTACCTAGCAACATGAGACAAGAGAGCAAGTTTTACTTTTAAGTTCTCTAATTGTTTCCACAGTTAGCAATGAAGATTCTCATTTGTCTTCTTTCAGGGACTAACTGAGTCTGTTTTCTATATTTCTGTAGCTTTGATTGACAAATAATCAAATAATTGAGTCATCATTGAAGCTACTTTGGTCGATGAATAAATATCTACAGACATTTTATTTTTAGTACTAATTAAACTGCTAAAGTGCTTCTTGTATAGTAGGTAACAACCTGAACCACACACACTGTGGAAACTGAAAGCTGCACTGAGCAACCTGAGCCGTCCTGTTCCATCGGAAACCCTGTGCAGGTAGCTGAGTATGTGTGTGCGTGTGTGTATGTGTGTTGGAAGCTGCAGCCAACACCTGCACCGCTTTAATTACTTAATTGACAGACAACACCTTCCCGCCATGCGGGGATGGTTAATATTTCAGGATCACTTATGGAATGAGTTTCTCTGCAGGAAGCCCAGATCAGGTGAGCCACTGGTGGAACACAGACACGCTGTCTGCAGGGAATCCTACCGGCCTACTTGTCTCTCTGATTCTCACGGTTCATCCACTCTGCTGTGAAACACGTCCGGAACCTAGGAGTCGCTCACCTTCCAGTTCTTCAGGTGACGCTGGGCAGACGACGTCTGCCTCCACCACGTTTTTCCATCTGAGAGAAAAAGAGAAAGTAATAAGGACAATGGATAAAACTGCACTTAAACCAGCTACAAAATGTTCAAATCTTTAGTGATATTATGGTGAAGAAGAGGAAGAACCTAATACCTTTTTTTTAAGTGTTTATATGTGGCAGATTTTTGGATTGAAATTCAAAATTACCTCAAAAAAGCTTTTTTTTTTAATTCAATCCCTCAAACAATATTTGTAAGTTTTTAGATTGAGACTGTCCTCAAATTCTAAATATGATTATTTTATAAGGTAAAAAAATGTGTAAAGCAAATTTAGAAATTTTTAATTTAAATGACATGACTATATATGAATTAACCCTCTATTGCATAGCGTTACCATATAGCAACACCATGCAGATGTTGTTGGCGAGGGCTCTTTCTAATTTTGCACTGCGATATTCAGGTTGCTGCAGCAAATGTGCCCCAGAGGTTCAGAAGATTTTTGTCTGTCCATGTAAAATGAAACAAAAACAATATTTCCTATTCACATAAAGGGATTATTTTTTCCTTCAAAGTATATATTACTGCTTTTTAGTAATATTGAGCCAAAGTAATTAGTAATCTAAGGCTATGCAATAGAGGGTTAAAAAACAATGTTATTATGAAAACTGAACTTTCTTTTCATACCTTAACTGTGAAAATTGCAAAAACAATCCCTTCTCAAAATTCAGATACAGTTAAAATCCATTCTGAGCCAAGGCTGTAATGTTTTAACATCATGTCTGGATGTTTTAACTCTGGCTTGTCTTGGTCTCAGTCGAATATTTTTCCTGTTTCACTGGTCTTGATGGACTGCAGTTTTAGTTTTTTTCTTTTCCTGTCTTGCTCCACTAGACTAGAGAAGGCGAAGCGTTCTGCTGCCAATCACCTGTCTGCTCGGCTCTGTCGTTGTCTTTATTCATTTCAAACATGTAACCAATGGAAAATGAAAAAATACATAATTATTTAAAGGATGAAAAAACAGTGAAGGAAAAAAAAAGTAGTTTCCACATGTGAGGAGGAAGTAAAATCGTATCTGGTCATGCCCCTTACAAGAGATACATTAAATATATCAGTCAGTATTGCACTAAAAACATGACAGTATCTAAGCTATAATAAAATAATAATCGTAATAATAATAATAATATTAGGAAGAAGAATTACACAGTACCATCACTAAGCAAATAATTATAATTAATGTGATTACATATAAGCATTGAGTAAAACAAGTAATTACAGATGAAACAGTTCCATCTAAAATGCATATAAATAAATATGAATATAATATAGCTGCAATGATTATTCAATCTTTGCTCACTATTTTGATAATTGATTAATCAATTCTCTACTTCCAGCTTCTCTTCTCTGATTATCTTCTTGTTTCTTTAGTCTTCTATAATAGTATACTGATGGGTTGTGGACTGTTGGTCTGGGATTTTTTTTTTTACATTGAATTCTCTACAATTACACCATTTTATGAACCAACAACTAATTCATTGATCATTTCTATAATCAATAGATTGATCGACTATCAGAATAGTTGTTAGTTTCAGCAATTTACACATACCTAACTTTACTGTCTCCTAAGCCTATAAAATAAGAGGCCTAAGCAAATACTGTGGTGATAAGGTCATAAGTTGAAATCACCTTTAGGGGTAAGTCTTGAAAATAAAATAGGTTTCAGTAGAATTCAGATGTAACATAAGGATATTTAATCTGATGTGAATAGACCTAAAGATATGTAGAACTGATCCAGATTGTGCAGGAGCCTCCATTGGACCATAAATCCATCTGCAGCCTCTGGACTAGCTGGAAGAATGAACCCTGAAGCTGGAGGCTGCTTTTTTATTAAATAAATGGTAGTAAATTCTAAAAAGTTGAATCCACTGGAAAACTACTCCCTAAAATATTCTATAAAGATGAGCAAGGAGAACAACAGCCCTAAAAGGATCCTGCACGATTCTGAACTACTCAATATAGCGTATTGTACATTTTATAGTACAATTAAACAACAGAGGGTTTTAAGTTCACTAGCTGCCTCATTAAAAAAAGTAAACTACAACCACATGACTTAAGAAGTAAGAAATAAAGACATGGGAAGTTGCTGTACTGTGATTAATTCTACTGAGGCTATTTTCTTTTGTCTCAGACATGATGTTTGACGTGCTTTTATCAGCTGCTGTTAAAACATGTCAAACAATGACATCTCGTGTGACCCTCTGAAGCAGATAGAAGTTTGCGTCCAGTATGTCAGGTTCTGTGAGTGGAACCTTCCAAAGGGGGATAAACATTGTGTTCATAAATCCATTGAGAGATCACCAGGATGTAAAAACAGCACAACAATATAAATGTTACGTCTCACTTTGCATGTTCTTTGTCTCGTTTCCTTTCCAATAACTTAACGTTTCTAAAAATAGCTCAGGCTGTCTCGGTTTCCTACAGTGAGACAGAGGATGGAAAGTCAGGTATAGGAGAAGTGGATCAGGTTACATAACACTGACCAAGTGTGTAAACCATTGCCTGTGATGACACGAGTGTGAAGCTGCAGGTGGCTATAACAGTTTAGAAGAGAATAAACATGGATATGCATGCAGGATGTGTTCGCTCAGCATGGCTACTCTTTGCCTGTATAACAGTGCACATATTAAGCAGTAACAACATGTAACAACAGAAAACACCCTGCAGCAGCTGCTATACACACCACAACTATATGTTGGAGGAACAGTTCACAGAGATTTGTCCAGTTCCAGGTCATGAGGTCATTCACATCTAAAGATTTATTCCCATGACGCATCAAGGTTCTTTCTCTGTTAGATCAGTCTCATAATTAAGGATTCCACACAGAATTACAATTAAATTTATTCAAAAAAGATTTATTGTTCTATACAAATGTAGAACAATCTATAAAACTTAATGACATTTTTTATGCACACTCATATGTTTTTTGTTTTAAATATACAGTGCAAAAATATCTTTAATTTTGTAAATTAATCTTCCATACCAGTGGAATATTCTATTCATTTAAAACAATTCTAAAACAAAACCTAAAAACAAAAGATATTAAACTAGTTAACCATATTTCAAGAAAACAAAATTGACTAAAATAAAGAAACTGAAATACATAGTTATTGGCCAATAGAATAAAATATTCCAAGATAATGCTACTCAATATTGGACTAATTATATCAAAAATAATATAACGATAATATAATAATAATAACAATATAGTTACTTGTTAAGATTTCATTGTTTGCAGTGTACATAATAGAAATGCCTAAATGTATTTAATGTTCATCAAAACGTAATTTGGTTCTTGATTTTACAAACTAGTTCTTATTTGTTCATTTGATTGCATTTCTATGGGATTTTTCAACTTCTAGCCATTACAAACTCATCTAAAATGCTGCTTCCTTCAATAAGATTTCCCCCTTGAAGAAAAACAAGTCCTCAGAGACTGATAGTTAAAAAAAATGAAAAATTCCCCTTATAGATCCATTAATTTTCCACAACTGCAGAATAACTTAAAACATATTTCTGTAAGAAGTAAATAATTACAGTGGCTACTGATTCTCACACACACACGCACACACACACACACACTGTGAGTAAAAATAGATGAATGACTGTGGAACAGACGTGGTCCATTACATCTGTTCCCTTGTGTTTTCTGTAAAACAAAACGGAATGTGATTCTGTGGCACTAGAAGAGGCCACATGTGTCCAGCACCATGGTGAATACCCATCAACCAAACCACAACCAGTTGTTAAACACACAATAACCTTCTATTAAGATTCTTCAGCACATCTAATGAAAACCAGTATAGATTATTAGACTATTAAACAACTCAGCAGCAGGAAGTGGCAACACTGTTTTTTTTTTCTTTTTTCTTTGGAAGCCCATCCTGGTCCAATATTCTACTTACACAAGTACATTCTTTTTTGTCAATTGCTTATTTATACCAGTGTACAGAGAAGTGAAACAAACCAATGTATTTCGTCATTGTCTCCATCTATAGACCTGAAAGACAAAAAGTTACACTTGCTGACACCAAAGCTGACAAACACTCAGCTGTGAATATATTGATTGTGAATAAATTAATTGGGATTATATGACTGTGAATAAATTGATTTCTTAAAACGTAGTCCCTTTGTAGTAGAAACATTTGTTTTTTAAATTGATGCCCAGTAACTAGAGGAGACCTTGGTTTGATTCCCTTATACTGCTGTTACAACAACCTGATTGTTGCACGTTGCAGATTAAAAACTAGTCATCTTCATTTTAAATTCAAAAAAACAAACAGCAGAGCTAACGTTGTTTTTGTTATTAGTTAAAACAGGACCGGACCTTGAATGTGTTTCTCTGCACATGTGGATGTATAAATCAGCCATCTCCGGCTGCAGGTCTTTACATCAGCTAGTCTCTGGCTGCACAGAACACTCCCACAACTCCACACGTCATTCTGCAACTATGTGATTCACCAGCCTGTTTTTCTGCGGTTGAATTTTGCAATCACACATATAAATCGACCTGGGGCGTTGAATCTGTCCAACCCGGCTCCACGGTGAAAAACTGACTGTAAGTGTATCACCAAACTAATGTAGATTACTGGGTATCTGCTGAATTAATTAATTAAAGTGGATTAAATGAACCCACAAAAACATGTGAGAAGAAGCATACCTAAGTCTCTACTGGTTCCTACTGTGAAAGCAGCTGAGTAAAATGTTTTTCTGGCAAACTGCTGATGAGCAGCAATTTGCTGTAAAACAGCCCTCTGATGCTGCTTTATCTTTACTGTGCTGCTATATGAGCAAACAGCAGCATCACAGCATGTTTAGCATGTCTACAGCTTATAAGAAGCTTATCCTACTGCATCAGTGAAAAAGGCCCAAAGACACAAAGTCTACACAATCCAGAGATGCTGCTCTGGATCATTTCACCAGCAGAGACTAAATGTTGTGACATCACAAAAACACACAATGAACCCAGCGCGGGATGTAGTTTCTACAATATGACCTTATGTTGTTATATTGATAATCTGAAAACACCGTCTCAGTTCTTAAATACAAATATGGTGTTCAAGCACTAATTTAGATGAATTAGAGCAATTAGAATGACGCACACAGCATCACTAATTATATTTGAATCAACATTCATCTCAGTACAGGATATATATTATCTGATGTATAAAATATGTTTCCTATATTACAACCATATGTACAGTATGTTTATTGCTATGTGTAAAATCAGTCAATCAATCCATTAGTTGCCAACTATTATATCAATAACTAACTATTTCTGATAATCGATAATTGAATCATATTTGAAAGAAAATCTCCAAATTCTCTGGTCCAGCTTCTCGTATTATATAATATATATTATCTCTTATTATTTTAATTTTTTTATTATTATTATTGGGTTGTGGATTGTTCGGCAAAAAGAAAAGGTTTTAGGTTCAGTAATTTCATATTTAAATAGAAATGTTTTTTATTATTATTTTAACACTTTATGTGAAAGGTGCCAAATATTATGATGCAGAACTTTAATTATTATTCTACACAAAGCATCTTAATTTGCCTCCACATCAAAAAACTAAAACATTAAAATACTCTCATATGCCTTTAGTGATTAAAAGCAAGTAATATAACATACTATAATATTTAATGTAACCAATTTTGCTGCTAATACTTAGGTACTTTTTAAGTCAAGTCAATTTTACTAACCAAACATCACACATCACAGCATGGACAGGCTGCAATAGATGATGTGAACAGGATGGACACAATACATTTAGAATTTTGGACTTTTATAGTAATTGAGTATTTTTTTTAACTTTTTTACAGCTTTACTTTGTAAAGTATCAGAGTACTTTGTGTACTCAGCATTTGTGGGTGTAATTACATTTTGTAAATGATACTTCCTAATGTATATGACAATGACAGTAAACTTGAACTTTGCTGCTGATCCAACATCAGTTAGTTGTTGTTTATTTTGCAGCTCAGACTAAAGTTTCCACATTCACAGCGACACTGTGACGTTTGGTATTTTGCTGACCTTGAAATGTGCTTTTCCCGTGTGTGTGTGTGTGTGTGTGTGTGTGTGTGTGTGTGTGTGTGTGTGTGTGTGTGTGTGTATGTGTGTGTGTGTGTGTGTGTGTGTGTGTGTGTGTGTGTGTTCATTAACAGGTGGGAGACAACACCAGAGAGGTGCAGGCTCAGATCAGAGTTTGATTAGATTTACATAATTGAACTGATCTGCCTCTGGTGCAGATTCGCTGCTCCACCAGTAAACTTTAGTGGTTGTTTCTATTAGTTGATTCTTTGAGGCCATGCTGTTAGTGGCTCAGCTGTTTCAGAGAATGACTCAAGGACATAATTTCATTCTTCCGTTATTCAAACTGTTTTAAAACTTCACAACTTTATTGCAAACTGAGAGAAAACTATCATACACATGAGCCAAAGTGACTAAGTCTATTCACTCAAGTACAGCACTTAAGTACATTTTTTAGTAAAGTATTTTGCACAAATATATGTTACTTTTTTATTATATTTTATTATTTATTATATACATGTAATTAAGTATTCAGAATATTTACTAATATCTAATACTAATATCTTTATCATCAATACCTTATTCTAATCAAACAAATCAAATGTAATCAAAACTGTACAAAACAATACAGTAATAAAATGGACTAATATTTATCATTGTTCACATAATGTTGAGAGACTTTTATAGTTTATTAGAAAGTGTTTACAATTTTGTTGTACTTTGTACTACTTCCATGTGATGCTATTTTATACTACACTTAACTACATTTCCAAAGGAAATATTGTACTTTTTAAAAAATTGTATTTATTTTGAGTGAAACTTACATGAATAATAAAAAAAAACATTTACACACTTATATAAGAGCCAATAGTTTTACTCTTCATCCATTGAAAGCATCTCACATTGATAAACTAAAACATTAAAATGCTGACACATTTAGTCACTTATTAGTGACTCAAAACAAGTAGGGTAATATACTATAATAATTAACGAGTAATAAGTAACGAGTTATTTCGATACTTTAAGTGCATTTTGCTTATAATAATTCTGTACATTTACTTTAAGTAACATACCATTATCAATTCAGGAATTTTACCTAAGGAGGGTTTTTTTAAGACAGTATTTCTACTTTTGCTTGAGTCAAGGATCGGAGTATTTACACCACCACTGTTCCTTGTTTATTATCCTTGCTATAACTTTAATTTATAAATCACTGTTTCTGTAGCTCTGTTTTAGTATTTATCCTAGATCTTTCTGTCTCCACTTTGTTCTCTAACTTGACTGTTTCAGTGAAAACAGCTGATAGAAATATTTGAATGGGTAATGTGACTGAAGAACAAATTAGATTTCCTAGAGCTGAAACAAATTACTACAAACCTTTACACTTTACACAAAATGACTGGATTCAGTTAAGATATAAAGACTTGATGAATGTAACTCTAATGATGTGTTGATACGTGTAAGTCGGAGTGAAACGTGCTAGCTGCAACACTTGTAAACACATGAGCCTGTGTAATTAAAAGATTATCAAACGTCAAATTCCTCTCATGTGTAACATTCTTGGCAAACGCACACAAGTTGTAAAATCCGCCCCAACCCATGATGTCCTCATCAGACACACATGGACAAGGAGGTAACTCACTGCCGAGCTGGAATCCGTCCAGCTAATCAGCGTCTAAAGTTCCATGATCCTTAACTTCCACTTTATGAGATTCTCTCAACATCAGACAGAGCAGAATATGATATATAAAGGCAGAGGTTAGAATACTAGAAACACTCACAAAAGAGGATTATCATCATAATAGAGATGCAAAATATTACAACTTCTTATCCGAAAAGTAATTGTTAGGTAAATATAGTTCAGTACAAACTTTATTATTTTCCTCTGGAATGTAGAGGAATTAAACCATATTTTTCTATTTTTTCCACTCCTGGTGCTTGTTTGTCATTTTATGTACCTTCCTCCATCATCTGATACCAACACATCCATAATCTTTTTGCACTTTTCTGCACTCTATCCACTGATATGTGCGGCTGCTTCGCCGGCAGCTGCTTGTCCAACAGCAGTTTATTTGACCCGGAGACCGTTAAACCTATTATTATGCTGTTTACCCATTCTTCAGGTGGCTTCTGTATCATTAAAGCTTTTATTTAACGATCCTTGCTGCTCTTTGCCCTGGCTATGATTCAAACACTAGTCTCCGATGAAGACATGTTTTAACATGTAATAGATTGTAGGGCTGCAACTAACAATAATAACTATTCTGTCAATTAATCTATCAATTAGCGGCTTTGTTCATTAAATGGTGTAAAACGTCACTGTTTCCCAAAGCTGAAGATACAACCTAAAGTGTATTTTTGTCCAGACCAACAGCCCATATTACACCCAATGATCATGATTAGTTTTCTATTATAGAAGATGAAATAAACCAAAAAATAATCAGGTTTCAGAAGCTGGAATCAGTGAATTTAAACATTTTCTTCACAAATATTACTCAAATCAAATAAATCAATGATCAAATTAGTTAATGATTAATTTAATAGTTAGACACCAAGCGGTTATTTAACTAATTGTTTTATTTATCAGCTCTAATAAAAATAGTGGGGCAAAAAAGTATTTAGTCAATCAAAAATCATGCAAGTTCACCCACTGAAAAAGATAGAGAGGCCTTCAATTTTCATCACCTCAGCTATGAGAGATAAAATGAGAAAAAGTCTAGAAAATTACATTTTCAAATTTTTAAAGATTGTACTTGCAAATTATGGTGGAAAGTAATACTTGGTCAATGGCAATTTTATCTCAATACTGTTATATATAATTATGGCAATAATAGAGGTCAGGCGTTTTCTGTAAATCACACACTATTGATGGTATTTTGGCCGCTCCCTCCATGCAGATCTCCTTAAGAGCAGTGATGTTTTAGGGCTGTCACTTGGAAACACAGACTTTGAACTCTCTCCGGACATTTTCTATGGGGTTGAGATCTGGAGACTGGCTAGGCCATTCCAGGACATTGAAATGCTTCTTATGAAGCCACTGATTCGTTGCCTAGGTGGTGTGTTTGGGATCAGTGTCACGCTGAAAGACCCAGCCATGTTTCATCTTTAATGCCCTAGGTGATGGAAGGACGTTTTCACTTAAAATGTTTTGATACACGGCCCCATTCATTCTTCCCTTTACCAGTCGTCCTAGTCAATTTGCAGAAAAAACAGCCCCAATGCATGATGTTTCCACCCCTAACAGGTTCTATTTTGGTTTGATCTGATCACTGCTCTTCTGGATCATCCAAAAGCTCTCTAGCAAACTTCTGAAGGACCTGGACATGTACTGGCTCAAGCAGGGGGACACGTCTGGCACTGAAGGGTTTAGGTCCTTACTGATGGTAGCGTATGTTACTTTGCTCACAACTCTCTGCAGGTTTGCCTCTGTGTATGTTGTAGTAGGATTTTTGCTCACCAATATTGTGATCATTCTGCAGATCTTTCTGAGATCTTGCATGGATCCCCAGGTCAAGGAAGATTATCAGCATCTTTTATATCTGCCATTTTCTAATAATTGTTCCAGTTGATTTCTTCACAACAAGCTGCTTACCGATTGCAGATTCAGCCTTCCCAGCCTGGTGTCAGTCTACATTTTTGGTTTTGGAGTCCTGTGACAGCTCTTTGGTCTTGGTCATAGTGGAGCTTAGAGTCTGACTGTTTGAGATTGTGGACTGATGTATTTTATACTGATAATGGGGTCAAACAGGTTCCATTAACACGGATAATGAGTGGAGGACAGAGGACCCTTAAAGGAGCAGTTACAGGGCTGTTTGCTTATTTGTAGGTGACCAAATGCTTATTTTATTGAGGAATTTACTAATTAATTTCTTTAAAAAAACTACAATGTGATTTCCTGGATTCTTTGTTTTTATTCTATCTCTCATAGTTGAAGTGTACCCATGATGAAAATTACATGCAAAATTATATATTTAATCTTTTAAAGTGGAAAATCTTGCACAAATTGCAGCTGACTAAATTCTTTTCTGTCCCACTTGTACATATTGCATAGATCAGTAATTCAACTCTTCCTTGTCAAAATTGACATTTTCATATATCGAAAACATCATTATTTCTACCTCCTACTCTAAAATATCAAATAATAGCATTATAACGAGTCAACGTTGAATAGTAGCAATTCAATTCCATGTATTTAGTAATAACACAATACAATATATTTCCAGATATTCACAAATGGTGTGGCAGGTACATAATAATGTAAACATGATTCTTTAACTATTAAATTGTGAATGTTCCTTTTAGCTTGGAACAATTGAATTTCAGATATCTGCAGTTCAGTCCAGCTATTACAGGTTAAAACATTTACATTTTATGGTTTAAAGTGTTAAAATGAATAATAACTATTATTCATTTTAATACAATTGCTACTAGTAAGAATGTTAGTGTGTTTATTTTCAAATACTATTCTGACTATGTATTGTATAACATTGTCTTTATATTGTATTGATATATTTAATAAACATTACAACATCTATCCCAACGTCCAACACTTATTGAAATAACCCTATGATGATATTAATCCAGTTATAAACCATCATCCCGTATTACTATTATGCTAATCTATAACATATACAAATGAGGATATGGTTTGAGTTCTGCAAAAAACATCAGATAGGTTTCAATAAGTGTATTTTATTCTTTCTTTTTTTTGCTTTAATAGCAGTTAAACAAACATAAAGACTACGAATTTAAATAGTTCTCCCATCCGATGTATTTGTGTTTTTTCTATATAATCCATGTGTTTTCTAATTTCCTACAGATTAAACGCATCATTCATTATGTCAATAAGTGCATTATTGTCCTGTTATTAATTACCAAATACATTTATTTCTTCTCGTCAGAAACTTTGCTCCTGATCCCAGATCAGCTGTGACAGTTCCAACACGAACATTTGGAGAATGTCATTTTTCAACACTTTTACCTTTGCGGAGTTTTCTCGCGCCGCCGATCATGGACGTGAGTGTAAAAAGCCAAGTGTTGGCGCAATAATCTGCTGCTGCAATAATCCACGCGCACTTGTGTGCCGGTTCGTGCCGATCTGCGCGTTGGTGCCTCGGTTATTTCCTGTGGCATAGTGGCGCAGTCCCGGTGTCGGTGCTCCTCATGGCTGGAGTCACGCAGACTGACAGCAGCGCGGATCCTGCGGGACTGAGCTCAGCGGACGGAGCCGAGCCGAGCGGAGCCGAGCCGAGCCGAGCCGAGCCGATCTGGAGCCGTGCGCCCTGCTGCTGCAGGACAGGTGTGCGTCAGGCTTTACGCCCAGATGTGTGTGTGTGTGTGTAGGTTGAAAGCCTGCGGTGTCATGTTCCCCCATCACAAGATCGTTTACAGTAGCATTTAAATCACCTCCACACTGTGGACCCCCTGCAGTGTGTGTGTGTGTGTGTGCGCGCGCACGCGAGCTCGCTTGTACGGTCGAACATTACACCACGTGACGAGTGTTAAACGAAGTGCTGAGATCAATTTATTTAAGTACAAACAGAAATACCATAATCTAAAACTACTCAATAACACGTAAAAGTCCTAAGATATAAATGTAATTATTATTCTTTAAATTTACCTTTTTATTTAAAAGTTCTGATTATACAGACTATGTTTTTTATTATAGTAAATAATTTCATATTTGCCAATGTGGGGACAATTTTAGATACTTCCTGAAGGTTGATACTGGATTATATCATATTGTATACATTATAGTATGTATAAAAAACTTTACACACATTTTAAAAATCCAATCATTTTCTATACCTTCTTATTCCTCATTGGGTGTCAGGGGTCCTCTGGAGCCAATCTCAGCACTTTACAGGTGAGAGGCAGGATACACCCAGACAGGTAGCAGCCTATCATGGATCACACACACCATTCACACACTCATACCTACATTTAGAATCTCCAATCAACCTCGGCATGTTTTTGGACTGAGGAGAAGCTAGAGAAACTGGAGAGAACCCACACAGACACAGAGAGAACATGGAAGATGTTGCATGGAAGAAAATGTCCAAATTCTCTAGTTCCATTTTCTCTTCTCTGATTATTTTCTGGTTTATTTATTCTTTTATAATAGTAAACTGATGATGTCTGGGTTGTGTACTGTTGGTCTGGACATTTTAGGTTAAATCTACAGCTTTGGGAAACACTGATTTACATTTTACAACATTTTATAAACCAAACACCTAATGAATAGATAAATCACCTATTGAATAGTTTTTAGATACAGCTCTGCATTCTAGCTATTAAATGTTTATTTCTTTCTTTTACATCTATGACATATCTCAACATTCTCCCACTCCACGATGGGAGAAAATACATTTTCTCCATATTCTTCTTTGCGTATCATTGCCTGATGATGATGACAGGATTATTTTTTTTTAATTAGTAAAATGATCTGCCAGTAGAATAAGATAATTATACTCAAAATCGGACTAATTGTATTAAATACCAGATATTTCCCCCCAAATCAATTTTTTTGCAGTGTACCAGATTATTCCGAGTAATCGGTTTATCATGAGTGTGTAAAGTTCAGCTGAGCTCAGTGAGTGGATGAACCACCCAAAATACATCAGTCATCACTGCAGTACGGTAGAAAACCTACAGCTTATCACATGACTTTGTACGTCTCTGTGTACTTCACTTCATCCAGAAAACCATCTTTCACAACTTTGCATGTCCAGTAACATGATTAAAGGAACAAAAAAAAAAAAAAGCGGTGTGAGATCATATCTGACAGCGCTGCTCTGAAGTCGCTCACAACGCCACGGTGTTCTTTTCTTTTTAGATAAAAACTAATCCGTGCAGCCAACAGGTTTCAGGAACACGTTTGTGAGAGAGAGAGCCGGAGTGCAGCTTCAATGCTGGGAAACTTATCAAGATTGGCTGTGGTTCAAGTAAAACTCCAGTGCAGCCTTAGACCCCCCCTCCCCAACCACCCTCACCCCCCCCCCCCTCCAAACAGCATCTCCTGCAGCCTCTGAGCCAAAAAAATGGGATTAAAACGCAGTGAAGGCCACAGCTCCTTGTTTGGGCAGCAGCGGTGGTGCCAGACCCCGCCACCCTCTGCTGACCAGGGGTGAAGGATGTGGGGGTGGGGTGGGGGGACAGGACTGACACCTCACACACACACACGGATTCATGAGGAATCTGCTCAGCGAGCTGCGTCAGGAACAAACACCTGTCACCTCCAACACTGCCAAAGCTACTTGTGAAAACCTGTGAACAAAAGAAATAAGAACATAGCCAACACACCACAGACCAGAAGCTTCTGCAGCTTCCCCTGCACTGGGAGCACTGGGGGCACTTCACTGATCACTGCACTTTGTACATATATATTTATTAATGTGTGTATATTTATACATATATATTTATACTACTTACTGTGTAGATACACTCAATAAATAAAAACAGACATTATGGCTTGTAACTGATTTAAAGGACTTCAAATTTCATTATGCTTTTATAGATGATATATGCTTTTATTTTTATTTTTCTGTCACTTTTATTGAGCAGTATTAAAACACAAATCTCCCCATTGTAAGATCAAAAAATTAATCTAATCTAATCTAATCTAATATTTTTTTGTCACAGAACACAACAGTAGTTGTATGTATTTGCACCTGTGTGAAAGAGAACATAACAAACTGAAGCCATAGATGCAGAGGTGGAAAGTAACTAAGTACATTTACTCAATGTTTTAAGTGCTTTTTATCTCATTTAGTGTTAAAGTGTGGAATGGTCATATTGTTTTTGTGTTTTTGAGTACTTTGGTTTCTGTATGAATGTAAATGTGTGTATGCATTTATATAAGAGCTGCTTCCAGCTTCTCTTCTGATTATTTTCTGGTTTCTTTAGTCTATAATGGTAAACTAATGATCTTTGGGTTGTGGACTGTTGGTCTGGATAAAAATGATATTTTATGTTGAATCTTCAGCTTTGGGAAACACTGATGGTCAAATACGTTACAATATTTTATGAACCAAAATACATATCGATAGATTATTTAAATTTGAAAAGCTGGGGCGAGAGAATTTAAACATTTTCTAATTAAAATATACTCAATTTGATATATTGACAATTAAAATAAGTGGTGATTAATCTGAAAATTGTTTCAAGAATGAATTGACCATCCAAAATTAAAAAAAAAATATATATATATCAAAATGATGAATCATACCATCATATATAATGTATGTGTCCTGTTGCTGAGTGAAATCATCCATTCAGTTTAAGAAGCTTTTTACATACATGTTGTTAGTCATGTTTTACACTGAGCCAAATTTCAAATTGGACGATTCATATTTATATATTCAAGATTATAATATTGACTTCCTCTGTCCTACTGAAACCTGGCTGCATCCTGATTAATATATGTCAGCCTGAATGGATCCACTCCTCCCAGCCATATTAACACTCATATTCCTCGTGACACCGGTCGAGGTGGTGGAGTTGCAGCCATTTTCAACTCCAGTTTACTAAATAACCCTGAACCGAAGTGTAGCTACACATCATTTGAGAGCCTTGTGCTTAGTCTCTCTCACCCAACTTACAAATCACTACAACCAGTCATATTTATCACTATGTACCGCGCTCCGGGCCCATATTCTGAATTTTTATCAGAATTCTCAGAGTATCTCTCGAGTTTAGTACTCAGGACAGATAAAATAATCATGGCAGGTGACTTTAATAATCACATTAATATTGACGGTGATAGCCTTAGCTCTGCCTTTCTTTCTTTACTGGAGTCGGCTTTTCACAGAGAGTAAAATGTGCGAGAGTAAATGTGCCCACATATTGCTTTAACCACACCCTTGACCTCGTTCTGACGGAAGGCATCGAGATTGAACATTTATGTGTCAGAATCCCCTCCTGTCAGATCATTATCTTAAACTTTTGAATTCCTGCTACTCACCACCTCTCTTTCTCGCTCGATACCTAACTGACAGTTCTATATCTAAATACAGGAAGGTGATTCCCTCAGTATTTAATTCGCTGCCTTGCCTCACCACAGCTGTGGATTTATATGCTGCTGCGTGTCCATCTGAAATAGATCAACTTGTTCAGAGCGCTGCAAGTTCACTGCGAACGACCCTTGACTCCATCGCTCCCCCAAAAAAAGAAGTTAATTAAACAAAAAAGAGTCACACCCTGGTATAACTCTCTCACCCGTAAACTAAAGTTAACCTCTCGGAGACATGAACAAATATGGCGCTCCAGCAAACTGGAAGAAGCTTTACACACATGGAAAGAGAGTCTCAAAATGTACAGGAAGGCCCTACCCAATGCCAGAGCTGCTTATTACTCCTCACTGACCCAAAGTTCCTCTTCAGCACGTTAGCTTCACTGACGAAATGTAACTACACTATTGATCCACATATTCCTACAACCCTTAGCAGTGATGACTTCATGGACTTCTTTAATGACAAAATTCTGACAATTAGAGACAGAATTTATCACCTTGTTCCATCCACTGGCTCTAATCTGCCCTCAGATGCTGTTATTGTAGCGACAGATGAAATAGCTAATATGCCCCTCGACACAATTACTTCAATCAACTTCGCTGAACTAGCTTCACTGATGTCTTCATCTAAAACTTCAACCTGTCTTCTGGACCCTATTCCATCCGGATTGCTAAAAGACATTTTCCCTTTGATTAGCCCTTCCTTACTAGAAATACTCAATATGTCTTTATTTTCTGGCTATGTACCACTGTCCTTTAAAGTAGCTGTAATTAAACCTCTCCTTAAAAAACTGCCCTCGACTCAAGTATTTTAGCCAACTATAGACCCATTTCCAACTTTCCCTTCCTGTCTAAAATTCTGAAAAAAAGCAGTTGCTAAACAGCTGTGTGACTTTTTACACAACAATAACTTATACAAGGATTTCCAGTCAGGTTTTCAAATGCATCACAGCACAGAGATGCTTTAGTTTAGGTTTCAAATTATGTTCGCAACGCATCTGATAAAGGATTTATTTCCATCTTGTTCTGTTAGATCTTAGCGGTGCATTTGACACCATCGACCATCAAATCTTGTTACAGAGACTAGAGCATTTTATTGGTATAAAAGGGACTGCACTAAACTGGTTTGAGTCCTATCTTTCAGATCATTCCCAATTTGTCCATGTCAATAATGTTTCTTTTATACATACAAAAGTTAATCATGGGGTTCCACAAGGTTCTGTGCTTGGACCAATACTTTTCACTCTCTATATTCTCCCATTGGGTAAAATCATTAGGAAACATTATTAATTTCCACTGTTATGCTGACGATACACAACTCTATCTATCAATGAAGCTGAATGAAACCAATCAGCTAGCTAAACTTCGAGCTTGTTTCAAAGATATAAAATCCTGGGTGACCTGCAATTTTCTTCAACTAAATTCAGACAAAACATCATCAAAATCATTGTACTCAGGCCCAGAATCCTGAAGAACTCAATATCCAGTGATATAGGTATCCTGGATGACATATCCCTGGCCTCTAGCTCCACTGTGAAAAACCTGAGAGTCATCTTCGACCAAGATTTGTCATTCTCTGCCACATTAAACATATTTCTAGGACTGCCTTCATTCACCTAGGCAACATAGCAAAGGTCAGACACTTCCTGTCTCTAAAAGATGCAGAAAAACATATCCATGCTTTTGTTACTTCCAGGCTTGAATACTGCAACTCTTTACTGTCGGGTTGCACCATAAAGTCTCTAAGGACTCTCCAGCTGATCCAGAATGCAGCAGCATGTTTATTAACTGGCACTAGAAGAAGGGAGCATATCTAATCTATACCTGCACACATCATCTACTGCAGCCTGTCCATCCTGGAAGAGAGATCCCTCCTCTGTTACTCTTCCTGAGGGTTCTTCCGTTTTTCTTTTCCCTGTTAAAGTTTTTTTTTAGGGAGTTTTACCTTGTACGATGTAAGGGTCTAAGGACAGGGGATGTTGTGTTGCTTTTGTACAAAATGTAAAGCCCGTGATTTGTGATTATTATATAAATTGAAAATTGAAATTAAAATATTTTTTCATATAGAACTCAGTGATGTTGAAATATTGATTATAAAGCTCGCAGGAGAAAAAGCTGCACATTTTGTCAATTAGCTCTAAGGAATCCCCTCATTGACGTCTCTGCTGGATCAGATTAGAAAACACACACCCTGACTCTGTTGGACATGCTTTCCAGGAAATAATTCCTGAGCTGCTGGTACTTCTGTCCTCCACGTGTCGGGCTGTGACCCCCAGCAGGAAACCTCATTCTCAGCCTTCCTGGCCCCCTGAGAACCCTCCTAACAACACTGCAGTACAGCCATGTAGAAACACTCTTCTATCTCTACTGAATATACAAAATGTGACTTGTTGTCCCCGTCGCCTTTAGGAACAAAACCAGCCTCTAAATGACATAATCATTTTTATGATGATTTTCAGCATCTCACCTAGATATGACAATGGTTAAATTATTAAAAAAATTATGAATAACCTAAACACAATATTATCATATTTTTAATGAAAGAAAAAAAACGTATGAATAGACTTCTAGATTCACATAGATTTAATGTCTCCATACATAACAGCTCTATCACTGATACTTGTTGTAGCAAATCACATTCTAACACATTTGATTACTAGAGTCTGTTACTCTAAGCTTTATTGTATGTAAAGTGTTAAAATTATTTCTAGTGAAGAGAAAACTGAATTTACTGACACTGTTTTCTAACCTGATTTACTGTAATATACCTTTAAGCTTCACCTGCTCATTTCTGCATGTGAAAGTGCTGAGTCATCAAACCTCCATCGGCGTATAAGCGGCTCCATTAATCGCAGCCTGTCATTATCGTCTCGTGTGACACGAGGAACTTCTCCTGAACTGCGTCGCTTGACCAGTCAGGAGATCATGTGACGGCGAGCGGATCGCTGCCGGCGGCAATGACGCCTGTGAAGCGTTTGTTCATTTGAAGCTGCCCAGCCCTGTAAATTCCTTTATGTTGCATCAACCTGGAGATCCAAATTGATCCTGTTGGAAATAAGCAGCTGTTCACCAACATGTTTGTCACATAACCACTTCAGGTGTTAAGATGTGAGTGAGAGTCTGAGTGTGTGTGTGTGGGGGGGGGTTAGTGGGTGTGTGTGTGAGGGGAGGTTGAGCTTTACATTTCCTGCTGAAATGACAAGCGGATAATTACATTGAAACTTAGCCACAGGCGGGTTTACCTTCTCAGGAACAGCAGTAATAGTTCCTACAAGCAGCTTCTCTCTCTCTTCAGGCTCCGCTGCTCATCAGCTGTGACCTGCAGCACTGACTCTTCCTTCACATTATTAACTGACCACACAGGTCGCCCATAACAGAAGAGCAGGATTTTAATACCCCAAACTGTCACACACCACTGTTAAACAGTAATGATGTTTAATGGAGCAGAGACTCTGTGATTAATACCCAACATGTACATTTTTACCGATTAAAATGTCCATACATGACTGAACCTACATTAAATATTGTGTTGAGTTGTGTATTTTCACTATGACAAAGTCTTTCAATAATTCATGATTTTTCATAAATTGATAATCGGACAGACCCATTGAAGCATCATAAAATCACTTTTTATACAGTTTTATGCTTTATTTTTCATGCATTTTATTGCATGTTCTGATTGAGACTTTCAGCTGCAGTAAATGACTTATTGTGACTTTAAGGTCAGGTTAAGTTTAGATAATGATCACAGTTTGGGTTAAAATATGTATATGTATCTATCATATTACTTCTCTTCATGGAATCTGTCACTCAACCGTAACCATGGTAACTATTTGTGTGACCTGTATTCGGTCAGTTCATCATCACTCGTCTCTTCCGCTTGTCCCTCAGGACGTAATCACTGTTTCCTGCTGCTTCGGACTGGAATCATTCTATCTCCGGGCTGGTTTGGACTCGTTCAAGCTGCTGCCAGTTTGATGAATTTTCAGGTGGACAAACGTCAGCTGCACAAACAGCGTCAGCCCTGGGTGACGAATGTGGAGGAAACAGGGTCTCAGGAGGGCTTAACAGGCCAGCCGGACCTCTGATCAACAGGCACATGCATTTATTACAGTTTTACTTGTTGCTGCTGCCTGCGACTCCACAGAGTCAAAGAAGCATGCAAGTGTGTTTTACAGAGTAAAGATTTGATGTGATGCAGACACTGATCCACATCCTGAGGACTCTGAGGGGTCAGCGGGTCCCTGACCCTCCTGCTGCTCCTGCAGGGAGGTGACAAACACTCCCACCCACCTGATCCCTTAATGATGCTTTGTTTCAGTCTGGCCCCCTGGGGTCCGGGCGACGTAGGGGGGCCACAGGGGTCACCGTTTTCCTGGGTGGTCGCACACGGCCCCTGCAGGGTTCTGCTGGTCCAGGTTCACATTCCTGAGCTCAGACTCAGTCTTTGATCTCAGGAATCACCTCTAAACCTCATGTCTTCTACAGCAATTATTGTACATTTTTGTCACCTTTGTATTTTGATACTGTGTCATTTTGAGCTGAATTTTTGCAGAAACTCTTTTTTGAAGTTTAGAAATCCATCCTCTCTGACTCTGTCTTTCATTTTCTGTTAATAAATTCTGCATCTTTGCTTATTTACGGTTAGAAGGTAAGAACACAGCTTATTCATTAATATCATTGTTGTGCATTGTCCCTTAAAATTAAATGTTGAGATTTCTTTTTTATTATTTTGTTTTTCTGTTCTGGTTTAAAGACAGGAAAACAAGACCAATTATATCATTTTTTGTTTATATTTTAAAACTGAATAAATAATAAGAAGTACAAAAGTAATAATAGAAATGATAAAGAAGGAAACAAACATTATTTATTATTATTGTTGTGCACGGTCCCCTGTTCTTAACAATATTCATTCAACCAGAGACAACGTGTCACATTAGGTGAAAAAAAGGAAGAAGATCATCAGTCTTTATCATCTGCTTTTATTCATAAATCTTCTAACCTGATCAAAACGACCAGACATTCAATCATTTCCAGGATGCGTGTGCCTTTTAAACACCAGTTTATGTATCTGAATTAAATATTTATTTAAAAAAAATGTTATTGTTTTTTTCTGTTTTGAAACCAGAACAGTTTTTTTTAAATCTTCTGAACTTCTGGATCTAATTGTAGAAACAAGCTTATTTAGTGTTATTCAGTGTTGAGAGCCAGTTCCTGTTTTTGTTTTCTCAAGTAAAAAAAATTAAGTAAAGAGAGAAACAGGAAAAGGTGTTGTGATGCTTGGGAAAAAACTTTTTAGATTTGTACTTTTTGCCAAATTTTTAAATTTGAAAGGGTCAATAATAGAACTTGACAGATGTAACTAACAGTAAAAATATTTGTTTTATCACAAGATGGAAATAAACTCTATATTAAAGGTAAATGCAGGTTACAGGAGGATTTAAAGCCACAGGGCCTGAATCCGACTCATTGAGTTTTCTGCTACTACAGAATATAAAACATCTGGAGCTGATGCTGCAGCCTGTTCACTGTCTGTGGAATGACGTGATGTCCTTAACGTTACAGATCACGGAAATGCATCAGATCCTCTAAAGTGCTTCAGTGTCACAATAGTCCTGAGATGTCGATGAGGCTGAAGTTTCTTAGGTACAGAGAATCATTTATTAAATAGCTATGATAGTACAAACAGACATAAAACACCTGACTTCTCATTTACTGCTTCTCACTGTCTGTTAAAGTGTAAAAGAATGTGGAGTGTGTTTACTGTCAATCAAAGTTGTAGAAATGTAGAAAACAGACAGAACTGGGAAAATCACTCAACGACAGACAGGAGACAAACTTACAACTTTTATTGTTAAAGCTGTAGAAACAACCAGAGAGTAAAAGAGTTTTTTGTAAATGCTGTGGACTGAACAAACACTGATCAAACCATCGTCTGGTATCATGATACAAAGTCGAGGTAGAAGTCATAATGATTAGTCGATTAATCAATTAGTATCCAAATATTACATTAGTCATGAGCTATTTTAATAAACTCTGAAGACAATTCCACTTTAATAATTGGGACATTATGATGAGCAACACTTTAGTGGTTGTATACAATAGCTGCAACTATGCTATGCTGCAATTAATCAATTAGGTTCAACTGTTGTTTAACTGAAAATGTCCAATTTCTGGTTCCAGCATCTAAAATCGGATTATTTTCTTCTGGCTTCTTTAGTCTTCCATAATAGTAAACTGATGATCTTTTCGTTGTGGACTACAAAGTGACATTTTACATAATTGTAATAATAAGTTAATTAACTAAAAAAAACATGAAAAATGTACCTGATTTTATAAACCAAACAAATTGATTAATTGTTTCAATAATCAACAGATTAATCGACTGAACAGATCAGTTGTTAGTTGCAGCTCTATTTTTGAGAAAAACATTAACTGTTGTGCAAATGTAAATATTGATATAAGAAATACACCAAAGACAGGTCACGTCAATTTTATTTATCCAGCTCAAAATCATAAATCACAGATTACTCTCAATGGGTTTTACAGGCCTTTACAAGCAAAAACTCCCTAAAAACTCTTCCACAGGGGAAAAAAAGGAATAGAAACAGGAGGATTCCTCTCCAGGATGAACAGGCTGCAAAAGATGTTGTAAACAGGATATAAACTAAATATCAGAACAGAAAAAGGGTTGAGTCTGACATTAAGTAGAATAAAAGTGAATAACAGTGACCTGAATCCATTAAAATGCATCTCAAGGCATCTGGTGGCTGTGTGTGTTTGTGTTGATGTGTGAGTATTGAAGGTTTCATCACATTTCCAGTGTTTACCGTTACTGTTGCTGCAGCCTCGTCTGAACAGAACAGCAAACACATTTAGAAAGTGTGACATCACAAACAGCTTCGCTATGGACAGAAGGAGCAGGTGGCCACTATTAAAAGAGCATCCTTGACCTGGACATCTTCTCAGGGTGTGTGTGTGTGTGTGTGTGTGTGTGTGTGAGTGTGTGTGTGTGTGACAAGGTGAATGCACACAGACAGAAGCTCCTCTCTGCTGTGTTGGTGGCCTCCAGGATGACAACATGGGAATGGCGAGGAGCCCGAGGGTCCGGCAGCCACGCCGTGCCTCCGAGCTCCGGTTGCAGGCCAGGTTTTTTTCATCTCACCCGCCTCCTTTTCATGTGAGGAACCTGACCCATGGCGGACGGACCTAGGCCTTCGTTTAGTTTTAATTAATGTTGGAGCTGCAGGCAGAGGTCTGCTCAGCCTCAGCTTCCTGCTGCTTTTATTCCCTCTGACACGGCAGCGAGAGCCGGGGAGAAGCTGCAGCCCAGCGGACAGAAGACATGAGCCCCGCTCTGATGTCATAAAGGCATCTGAGAGGGAGCTGCCTAGCCCCTTCTGTCAGGTCATGTCACGATGACCTCTCTGCCTGGAGTTTGCCTGCTCTCTGGGTTTTGAGAGCTTGCTAAAGTTTTCCAAATAAACCTTAATTTTAATAGTTTATTTTGACACATTTATTAAAGTGCCAAATTTTTGTTTCTTGTGGTTGCTTAACAGGATATTTTATCTGAATATAGGATATTTTATAATAGTATCTGAAGTACAAAGACAGAACTTTACTGATTCTCCTGTATTGACTGTGTAGTGATTTTCAGTATAATGGTATTTCACCTGCAGATTTGAATCCTTGTAGAAAAACCTGTTTAACTTAGTGACAAACTGAATAAACCCTGGTAGGAAGCTCAGTGTGTGATTGTACCAAGTCAGTAAGCTGCACTGTGTCATGTTTAACATTTCATTTGTGCTTTTATTTTGAAAGGTTTGGCTCCAATTTTATTTTTCAGTTTTTGAGTGGTCTCTAAACTGCAATCTATTGATTATAATAACTGTTTATCGATTAGTTGTTTGCTTCATAAAATTGTGTAAAATGACTTGTGTCAAAAAATCTTTGCAGCTCTAGAAATATCAGGTTGTTTTGTGTGTGTCATTACTTTTAATGAGCCTCTCCTCTGATAGATTTACAACATCACAACTTCACAGGAGAGCTGACAGCTTGTTGCATGGCTCAGAATACGAGCTGTGTGTGTTTCTTTGTGGATTGAGTGTTTTGAAATAGGGATGCAACTACTTTGATAGTTGATTAATCTATTAATTATTTAAATTATTATTTGATGTTTGGTTCATAAAATGGTGCAAAATTTATCACCCAGACGATCAATGTCAGTTGACTGAAGATTGACTAATTTATACAGATTTTACTCATGTGTATAAGTTGTGTTTACAGGAGGAAGGAAACACTCGGCACAGAGTTGACATTTCACATATTGTTTCTGACTCTAATCTCAAAAATCAAAATGTTTTTTTCTTGGAATATAGAAATTAGTCTTGGAGCTCATTTTTTTCATAATAAGGTCAGATGAAGAACCAGTGTTTCCTTGAGGGGGGAAACTTCATGTGGAACACAGGAGGCTTTAGCATTAATATTATTCTGATCCATGAGCAGCAACTGCTGCTGCTGCAGGAGGCTGATAGTGAAACCACTTTAACTGGTTCACTGCCATGGGGACATTCACAAATGTCTACACCTCCTGCAACACGTTTCACCCTTTGTGACACATCAACAGATACCAGAATTTATAGGTTTAGATTTAAATTGTTTTAGAAGCATTCACTCTTCAGTTAAAAGTGACTTGAAGGAATTAAAGTAATAACAAAAGAACAAATTCTGTACACATTAGATTTATAATTAAGTCCAAATCAAGTCTCATACACTGTAAAACCTTGTGGTTGTGTACCTGCAGTTATTTACTGTGTTGAACACTGTGTTTGCTGTATATTTTACAAAACATCACAGAAGTGGCACTGTAGATAATCACAGTAGTGAAGAATTACTGATTGTTCTAATGAATTTGATCACCTGATCTCTATAACAGGTCATCTATGTGTCTGTTCCTCATCAACCTCAGATTTCAGATATAACTGCTCATGGCACAATGCTGTATATTTATGTGTTTTTTGGATGGACATTCAATACATCATTAATTTCATTAAAAGTTAAAAATTCCTGGCCTGCTGTGGTAGTGTAGGGCTGGAATTCCTCCCATTTACAGCCTTTTTCTCCTAAGCAGCAGACAGGGGTTTGAGTCCCAGCCGGAATCTTCCTCTGCTCATGTCTCCTCCTCCCCATCACCTCTTGTCTGGTTGCTGTGTAATAAAGTTGTTGATCCCACAAACAAATCTTCAAATAAATAAATAAAAGAGGCAACAGTTTTACAGCGTATTTTTTCACAAAAATTCTGGATTTGTAATAAATAAGATAAACATGAAGAGAATAATGAAGATAAACAAATACACTGTGAAATGTCTTGAATGAATTTAGTGGAATCAACTAATATTTTGACATGAACTTAATTATATTTTTATAGGTTTATTATCTCAAGTTATTGCCTGATAAAAATCTATTTTTTATTAAGATCAATTCTTCTGACTCAATGTCTTTTGACTTCAAAGTGAGCTCAACTTGTAAATTAAGTTTATAAAGAAACACAATCAACATTTTCCCACATTGTTTGAGAGGTGAGAGGCTCAGTTTATTTTTAATTTTCCAGGAGGCTACAGAGACATTTAGCCACAACCCTTAATGCAAAACATGAAATATCTAATTGTTCACCAGGTTGCAGTTATTGTAAAAAATGTGGAGACATTTGGGACACGTCTAGGGCAAAAAAGCTTCATGAAGCTTCAAGAAGAAGAAAAAGAAGAAGAATCCTTATAAATGAAATAGGGCTCAGGCCCAAACAAAACTATGTCCCAGTGTTTCTTTGTTGGCTTCAGAGGGTTAAAGGACATGAGGCGAAGGCAGATTTCATATCCGAGGTATTTCCACACAGAGCCAAAGAGACGCAGAGCCAGTGAAAAGAAAACAGAAGCGCGTTATGTGTTTGTGTTTTCTCGTCAAAATCATCTGCAGCTTCTGGGATCCTGCGAGGAACAAACTGCAGTCGTGCAGTCTGGACCAGATAAAGGTGAATTTCTGCGTGTCTGACAGCTTAGAGATGCCTGTAAACATGAATGGCAGCTGAGGGTCAACCTGAGGTGAAAAGAAGTTGAATCCTTCCTAAGGATTACTGAGGAATCATGTTTGGAAAGATAAGAAAGTAAGAGATTTTAAAATGCATTTTAGGAAGTGTTCATCAGGTTTAATAAAATGTAAATGTTTTGTTCAAGAGAATTAAATTATCTGGTACTGAGTTTTTAGAGTTATACCAAATGCCAATTTTGGCATTGTCCCATCTTCCTTTTAATTTGAGACAACAGCTACAGGAAGTGACATCACCTGCTCAGTCCATGACAGACTCAATACCACAAACAGCCTCACCGCTTTCCAAGTGTGTCTTAAAACAACAGTCAGGGGCCAAAATTGACATGTAAACAAATATGTTGCATGTTTATGGACAAAATAATGAATTAAGACAATAATCTATAACTTAATTGGTATAAAACGCATCATGTAATGAGGGGATGTCTTTTTATCACCATGTTCAGATCGCAGCAATATTACTTATTATTATTATATTATTATTATAGAAAATTAAGTTCAGAATTAATTCTTTAATGGACAAAAACAATGTCCATGTGCATCTCAAATTATCGAATATTGTGGCAAAGTTTAATCACTTTGTGAATCTCATGAAATTCATTAGATATTGAGTAAAATATTTTATTTATTTTGTTTAGTTTTACTTTCTGAAATGATTGACAAAAATACTGAACTTCTCCATGATATTCTAATTATTTGAGCTGCATCTGTATGTTCTTAACACACATTTCTGTTTGGATGACGTTTCCTTCTCTTAACGTGTAAAAGATGATTCTTCAGTTCACATGTTCGCTTATTAAACACAACAGACAATTTAAAATGACAGCATTCGTAATCACTTTATTTCGTGTGTTCTACCTATAATAAATATATGAATACTTTGGCTCGAGCATCTGAATCCACCAAAACAGAATATAACAAACTCTGCAGGTCAGTGTGTACAAAGCAAACAAAAACACATACACACACACACACACACTTTACAATGCAGCTGATGTTGCCAAGTAATATGTGACAGATTCATTAACTGTGGACTGATGAGGCCTGAGAAAGCAGCCTGAACCCAGGCTGAGTGAGATGATTAAATGAGATTTTCTGCTAAAGAAAATGAGGAGATCGGATCAGGGATTGTCTTCAGAGCCAAAATCAGTAACAAGCATGTCTGACATAATTCATTCACATCAGCCCAGAGCAGGACCCTGTTCTTCAAATGATGATCCCGTTCATCCTGACAGGATTATTACGTTGGGTACATTTTGTCTTTAGAGATGTCATGTCATGTCCAGCTCACGCAAGTTCATAAATATAGCTAAAGAAGAAAATCAGCCTTAATCTGTTTATCTTGGAGTTTTTTCTGTTCCACTTGTCTAAAAGTGACAATTCCTTGTATCTTGTAAAAGAATCCCAATCTAAGCTTGAATTTGCTTTTTGTGCACTTTTTTGTGCATTTTAAAATGTCTCTATTGTGAAATCAATGTTGATCATTTGTAATATTCTCGGTGTCTTATCTGAAGTTACAAAAAAAAACATTTCTTCATGTCATGTTCTCCAGAATTAAAGTAGTCATTGTTTTGTCTGAAGTGTGTTGGTGATGCTGTACTTTCACAGTCTTTTGGCTTGAGGACCTGTCGCTATGTCAACAGCTCTAGATAAACTGTAAACCAGTGTTGAAAAACCTGGAAAAAATCCAGACGTGTCAGATCAACTCGACAATCAAACCCAGCGATTTCTATCAGGTGGAGAAGAACAGGAGCCGGCTACGGATGAGTGATACGACTCTAATCTGTCATGCAAGCAAATTATTTCATATGAAGACAGGATGGGAGAAATGGTTGTGATGTTCAGTGCGTGTTTACAAAATAACTGAATAGTGGAGACGTTTATCTTTGAGACACAGAAGCAAACCAGAGAAAGGGATGATTTAATACCAACATAAAACCAGGATATTTTCTCTCAGGTTTGAGCTCAGTTTTGCTTAAATGTCAAGATGTACTGTGAAAAAACACAAAAACTCAGCTTCTTTGAAACATGTTTTGTCTTTCCTGTTCTGTCTCACCTGTCTGATATAGTTAGACAAGGGTAAGGAATAAAAAAAAATCCCCCTCATGTCTATAGAATGTTGCTTTGTCTTATTGTTTTCTCTTCCTGTTTTTTGTTTTTAAAGCATTTTTCATACTTGCTGCAGCTCATTTATGCTCCATTATGATACTTTATTCTGATAAACTGATATTCACAGCAAACGCTGCCTAATCCTTATGTTGAATATGTATTTCCTGAACTGTGCACAAGTAGCAGAAGAAAAAATCTAAATACTTTTAATTTAAAATACATTCGCAATTGATTCTTAGGCTTCAAAAGATGCAGGATGTTCAGGCAAAAACTGAAAAAAGGAACAATTAGACAGCGCAGAAGATAAAAAACAAAAAACCAAAAAAAAAAACCCTGGTTCATGCGTGTGGCTAGACTGCTGCAGGTCGCCTGCAGCGTCCAGCGGTGAAGCTAAAGGCCGTTTCACATCCAGCACCTCAGAAATAAACAGCAGTGACACGGTGCCACAGGAATTGTCACATTTTAAGTATTTACATCCACCGCGAGGCAAACCGAAGACAGCTCCACCTGTTCTTTCTACAGTCTCCAGGCGTCTTTAGTCTCCACCCGCTCAGATGAATCTGGTCTCAAGTCATAAACTCCAACAGCTGCTGACTCATAAATATCGAAGCTGGACGTCGCCGCTGCGGACAACGTGTGGACCACCTGAAAACCTTCAACACTGGAAGCACATCAATAACACTAGTTTTTATTTGACTATTAACTCACTGTGAAATGCATACAAGAGTGTATTTCTGATGGATTTTATCTGGTATTAACATGTGTCCACAGTGATCGAATCACGGCTCTGATGCAGGTGTAAAATCACCCAAGATGTTGTTTTATCACTTAAAATACATCTGTGTGGACTTGGACTGTTGATACCCAACTGCTGATTTTTTTGTGATATTAGAGAGAATGATATTTACATCTACATATTTACAGTTACACCTTAAACCCTACACACACTTTTTAATTCTTGCATTCAGATTACATTGTGGGGCTCTGCATCAAATACACTGCAACTAACAAATATTTTGACAATCGATTAATCTATCATTATTGAACATCTATTCTATTAGTCAATTAGTTTTTTTTTCATAAAATGGTTTGAAGGGGATCAGTGTTTCCCAAAGCTGAAGATTCAACCTAAAATGTCTTTTTTGTTCAGACCAATCCACAACCCAAAGATCATCAGTTTACTATTATAGAAGAATAAAGAAACAAGAAAATAATTAGATTTAAAAAGGAACCAGAGAATCTGGACATTTTCTTCTTAGAAAATAACTTGAATCAATTAATCGCTTATCAAAAGAATTGATCATTGCAGCTCAAGTATCAAGTATTTAATATTTTCCTAAGTCTGTGGAAGATGATATGTAGGTCAGAATCTGTGCACACAATATTTCAAGTAAAAAACAAAACTGCAGCAGCTTAAAAATTTAGTAGGTTGTTGATATTTCAATATATTTTTTTGTTAATTATCCAGCTGTAAAACACACAGCGACAGCTACACTCGTTTTTGTAGGTGCAATAGAAGCTCTGTTAGCTGAAAACAGAAATGATGTTACAGTGAAGGCCGTTCCGAACACCCCACACATGTTAACACCAGGTGTGAACAGCTGTTTCCAGGTGTGATGTGACTTATTTGTGATTCGCTAGCAACACTAAACTTGGCAAAAATAAAAGGTGCAAAGCAAAAATCCCACGTAGGTGTTTCCTTCAGGGATTTGCGCTCTGCATAAAAAGTGTCCATGATGTCTCACGCTGAATTCCAAGCTGCTCGGCTTGAAGAGACGTGGCGATTCAACAGAGGTTAACACAGAAACTGCAGGATATGAAGAAGATGATAGGGTTGATCAAGATACATTCAGGTGTGAGCAGAAGGGCACTTGTAGAGGTAATATTGATTCTTGGCACAGGTCTTCTCCCTCTGATCCAGCTGACGTGCCCCATGGGCCAGGGCACCCAACCCTCAGCTGAATACGCGCTAACCTGCAACTAGAAGAGCTAAAAGACGCTGCCATACGACGGTAAAACTCAGCAGGGGCTGGACATGTGTGTCCAGATGCAGCCGTGAGTCCCGGTCTCTACCGAGCTCCTCATCAGGCCGGGTCTGCAGCTCAGACCGTCAGCAGCTGGCACCACAGATCCCGTTGGTCCAGTCCTGGATGACCCCCGCCTTCACCAGTTTCAACAGGAAATCCTTCTCTTTGGAGATGTTGTGAGTCCATGACTGCAGAGCAAACACACACAGAAATCTGCTACTTAAACACAGATACATGCACAAAGGTCATTTTTCTTGAAGTCTAATTTTCCAGGAGAAGCCTTTAGACTACAAAAAAATCTTATCAGGTGAAAATGTATTGTTTTTGGTCCAATATTGAATAGAATTACCTTATTCCATTGCCAGATAATTAACAACTGGGCAGACTTTAACCCAGTAGTGATTAAAAAAAACATAGAAATGAGGTGCAGCCTCCTGGAGGCCGCCTTTGTGTCTTACACCCGAAGTCTTCAGCCAAATGTCACTGTATCATTATCATCATCAGGTTAATGTCTCAGACTTGTACACTGCAAAAACATCTTAAAAGATAATCTTCGAGCTTTTTAGCTTATTTCATGGTATTTTTTTGATTCGGTTCAAACTTTGCTTGATTAAAAAAAAAGGGGAAAAATCCCCATAAATATGACAAACTAAAGAGAACAGACTGTACCGACATTTGATTTGGTGAATTTTTCCCTTTAGTTTCCCCCCATTTAACTGACACAAATCCTTCAGAAAGATAATTATCATGTGTTTTCTGAGAACTGTCACAGTGTCAGAGACGAGGTTGGTTCTTGTTCGAAGCCTGTGGGGCAAGAAAAAAACTCACTAGAGAAGGAGAAAAAGAGAGAAACAGAAAAATGAAGGACTGCAGGGAAGAAGAATTAGAGGGGAACACACCTATCATTTGACAAATTACAGAATGAATGATAATTCATTTGCTGCAACAATACTTTCACCCAACACTTTCACTTCTTTCATCTAATCAATTGTAAGTGATTCCCCAAACATTGACATAAATATACATATACATAATATACATGTTTTCTTCTTTTTCCTTCTTTTGTGAGGAGTTTTTTTTTTTTATTTCTTCTCAATAATCTGAGCACTACTCTCAAGGAAAAAAGTTGCTTGGTCACCTAAACTTTGTTAATGTATTAAGATAAGATGATTTATTGGATTTTTCCAAACATTAATGTACATTTGTGTTATTGTATATACAAATATGCTAATAAAATGAGATGCATAATAATTAAGGTTTCTCCTTATGAGATAATGAGAAAAAATGGTCTTAATTGATGCTGCAAGCTGGTGCTGACTTTGAAGGGAAACAGTTAACTATCCCTCAAAATTCGACTTTTTTGGGGAACAGCATAAAAATGTTTTATTTTAAAAAGATTCTTTGAATGAATACTGAGATTCTAAGAATAGTTCTGAGAATTGTTTTCATCCATCCACTTTTTATACCTGCTTATTCCTCATTAGGGTCTCAGGGGGCAGCTGGAGCCAATCCCAGCCCATTACAGGTGAGACAGGGATACACCCAGACAAGTAGCAGTCTACCACACACACCCCTTTACCTCGTATCTACAGGTAACTTAGAATCTTGAATCAACCTCAGTATGTTTGTGGACTATGGACTACCAAGGAAGCTGGAGAACCTGGAGAGAACTCACACAGACACAGAAAGATATGAAACTCCACACAGAAAGATCCCAGACCAAGGACTTGAACCTGTGACCTTCTTGCTGTGAGACAAGAGTGCTACCCACTGTGTGACAGTGCCGATCAGCAATTTTTCTTTCTAGAGTAAATAAAAACATTTCCACCCATTTATGTTTGTTTTGTTGGTCTGTTGGTTTGTCAAGAAGTTGAGTCCATGTGGGTGAATGAAGAAATTTCTTGTCCTGTCTCTATTAAACATGATGTAGACAGGAAGTGCAGATGAAGGGATTCTGTGTCTGTGTCAATAACCTGAGCTGAGAGAGATTTACGAGCAGGACGAGCTGTTTACTGCAGGACTGAACTGGAGGTTAGTGATGGAGACGTCGCTGTTCTCACAAACCAGCAACGTCCCTGCACTTGAGATTTCAAACACATCCTAGGACGCACTCAGCATGCTGGGAAAATCCCCCCTATGTTTTTAGTGAGAGAAAGGTCACAGTAAACTGTTGCAGTGCAGCATAAACCTGGAAACTAACAAGACAAGGCCGATTTGTCCATTAAGGGGTAAAAATGTGCAGACTACGCCATCACATGCACCCACACACACACAGATGAATCATCAAGCTAAATATGAATTAACAGTTGTTTAGGTCAGAATTCAGTTCACCAATGGCTCAAAAATAAAGGGAGGTTTTGTCAAATGACCAAAAGGCTTAAATGTGGCAGCTACTATTTTGCAGGATATTAACACAGCAGCTGTTTTTGCCATTTTTGACAATTTTCCTTGACTTCCCCTGAGGAGGAAAAGTGACTGAAGTGTGAAAGAAAAGAACAAATATTTTAACAGATTTATATAATGTGTGCTTATCTGGTTTGCATGTTTAGTCTTGTTTTTGTGAGATTAAGTCTGAGGTTTTTGTTCTTTTCTGAGCTTATATGCTGAAGTGGGGAGACTAGAGCAGAGCCCGAGTTTCTTCTCAACTTGGTTTTTTGTTTTTCTTATTTTGGAAGATAATGTCAGGTTTATTTCTATTTTAGGACTTAGTTCAAATTTGGGCTCCGGGTATTTAGTATGAATATGTTTTTTTGTTCTATTTTATATCGACTTGAGTGGCTGCAGATTTCTGTTGGTCAGATTTTTTTTGCGTCATAAATTACTTATTTATGTTAATATATTGTACCAGCGTGTTATTGTGTTTAGTTTTTAATGACATAGGGCTGCAACTAACAATTAATTTGATTAATCTATTGATAATTAAAAAAAATAATTTATTATTTTTTCTTTAATAGTGTGTAGAATGAAGCACTAAACATAATACAGATTTAGATAGAGAAACAATAACCACAAACAAAGTGCTTAATTATAATATAAATATGAAAATAAAATGAGCCCTTTCTCTAAACTAATAGTAGGAGGAATATAACAGTCTGTGCTGACTTGTCACTATGCAGACACCGATGAATATTAGGCTGAAATGAATCGTTGATGAAATGGTGTAAAATGATGATCAGTCAGTCAATGTCAATGACATCTGCAAAATCTTGTTCTTTCAGCACAAGTGCTGCAGTTTGCAACAAACAACTGTATTTATAGTTGATTAATCTTATCGATTATTGAAACGATTAATTGATGACTTGTTTCCCAAAACTGAAGATTCAACCTAAAATATCTTTATTTCCTCCAGACCAATAGTCCACAACCCAAAGATCATCAGTTCACTATTATAGAAGACTAAAGAAACCAGAAATTAATCAGAGGAGAAGCTGGAACCCAAGAATTTTGGACATTATTTTCTTAAAAATGACTCGAATCCAAAAAACATTTGTCAGTTGGCAACTAAAGGATTAATTGACTAATCAAGTAGATATCAGACATTTCTTCTTCTTATCATTAAATTTTTGTTTCCTTTTTGAGCTGTGGTGTAAGTAAAGAAACAAAAGGAGAAACTTTGCCCCCTTAAAAGACTATATATATATATATATATATATATAATAATGATAATAATCAGATTTGGGAACTTAAAAACAGAAAATTTGGGAATTTTTCATTTAAAAGATAACTCAGATACATCAGTGTTTGAAAACAATTTCCCTCCACTTTCATTAAAATCTGAGGGTTACTGATCGACCATCTCCAGTCACTACCTGCAGCTGATGTGAAATTAAAGAGGGTGTGTTACAGAAAAGAAAATGGTTGTGCATGCATGTGCAAATACACTAAATCTAGCAGGAGGCCTAAAAAAGCTATATGGGTTTTGTATAAAAAAGAATTATGCAACATATTAAACTTTCCAATATATTGCTAATTATGCATTCATAGAATTGTAAAATCATGAAAAACTGGAGGGACCGTCTATAACATTACTGTATAGTCCTCTGAATTTAAATTAAAAATTAGTAATAAGTTGAGCTGTGTGTAAACAGCAGGACAGAATAAAACGTGTATTTGTTCCTGCAGACGTGTGCGAGACAAACAAATCAGAAACAGTCCTGTGATGTCTGGCTTCACTTTTCCCTTCAGCAGTTCCTGCGTTTACCTCTTTAATGGCCGACATCCTGATCTTCTCGTAGTAGTGCAGGGGAGCATGAGGGGTGCTCATGTTGTAGCCGAAACCAGCCACAGCCACTTCATCACAGTTATGGAGGGCCATCGTTATGGCAACAGCCCCCAGGGTGGGAATATTCTGGAGAGCAGACACAAATGAAAAATTTGTTGATGAATTTGGATGTAACATGGTGGCAGACTGTAATTTAACTTCCAATGCACAAATGACCACAAGTTTATTTTAAAAAAAGAGCAACTTTTACCACTAAAACTATTTGATCAACATTGGGTTGATCATTGGTATGTTTGATTTCAGTTGAAGAGTCATGTTCCTAAAATGATTACATAAAAGTGCTGCTACAAAGTTATATGAACTCAAATTTTGTGAACTTTACTATGATTTTGATTTTTAACAGACTACAAATAATAAATCACTGTACTTGAATATTAATATTATAAATACTAAATACATTTGCACAAGGATACAGGTTCTACAAGACAGATTAGTTAAAAAACCTCATGAATACACATTTATATGCGTGAGCATTCTGGACAGCTGGTGTCATACATGGTCACTGGGTGAAGAAGAAGCTTAAACACAGCCACTGCGGTGGCTGGCTGGGGGTCAGAAGGCTGGCTGTCAATCATGGGGCACTGTTTATTTCTATTTCACAAACCTAGAAACGTTTTCTCATGTTGGTCACCCTCCTATGCACTAAATATTCTTGTTGCAAGTGTAGCACTGAACTGAAATGTCATTCTTTTTAGAAAAGTGTAGCCACACTTTAGACTGCCGATGCAGACACTTCTTCACTTTCGGCGGCTTCTTCTTTTTGTTGATGTTCAGCAACTTCTTCATCCAGCTGGCAGGCTGGGTATCAAAACTTAATTTTTTTTTTTAACAATTGCAGGATAATGGTCTGCATAATAAATAAATAAATATCATTTTGATTGAATCTTCAACTTTGGTAAAGAGTGAACAATATTTTCCACGTTTATGTACAGAACAACTAATATATTAATCATTTCAGGAATTGATAGATTAATCAACTATCAAAAGTCATAGTCATTGGTTGCAGCCCCAGTAGTGATGATCCTAAGATATGAGAAGAGCGTTGGTAATAGTAATTAATCATTCATTAAATTTAAACATTTTTTTAACACTATTTTTTGTTTTTTTCAGGCATTTAAATTATTTAAATCTCCTCTGCATCAGAAAACCGAGCTTTGACCTGCACATGTTTAGCCCGTAATGTACGTGTCATTATTTACTCAATGTAGATGTCGTGTGGATATATTACAGATGTCAAATCTAAAACGTGGTTCTATTTATGAGCCTAATGGGCCACACTTTCTGTCCTCCGACAGTTTTCCTGGTCTGTGTATGAGCTGGATCCTGCAGCAGCTGCTGTGTGTTCACAGAGGCCTTCATAATGCAAACAGACAGACCAAGAGTCGGCTAACACAGCTATAGTCCTGACCATTAACTCACTGTGTGTATATGAGTGAGTGAGAGTGTGTGTGTGTGTGTGAGAGAGAGAGAGAGAGAGAGAGAGAGACACAGAGAGAGAGAGAGAGACAGACAGACAGACAGACTGTGTGTGTTCCTGAAGCAGCCTGCTGGGAAACCAGCAGGTCTCTCTCTCACCCCTCTGCCCATCTGTCCGTTGTTGGTCGGTAATCCGATGAGCTTGAAGGAGGCCTCCTGGATGAAGTAGGGATTCAGGATGCGCATGTCCTCCGGCTCCCTCGGAACGTACTTGGCCACAGACTTCCAGAAGCCGTCAACGCTGCGCTGAGGGACGAGAATGGAACAGCGTGGTTAGTGTGTGACCTTCACATAGTAGGCTTCTTAAAGCCAAACACAAAAAAAGATGAAAACTCAACTGTAACATGTCAGTATCTGATAGTGAGCAGTGTGAAAGAGTAAAACACCAACGGTCAACAAACTCTTTTAATCTTTACATTTTTTATTCTTTACCCCTTTTAATCAACTGTTTAATTGTAACTTGATACTTTTAATTCTTTATGTAAAGCACTTTGAATTAGCTTGTTCTGTTGACTCCAATACAATAGTTTTCAGAGAAGCACAGACCTGTTTTTAACCTGCCCTGCCAGCATCTCCAAAACATTTACCGTAAAAACTTCAGTCTTTACGGTGATGATAGTCCATGTTACTTTGCAATAACAGCAGCTGATTTATCAGTCAAAGTTCAAATGGGAGACCAGGGCAGTGGGAGAAAAATGCTATTTTCTCTCAAAATTACTGTCTGCCTCTTCCTGCAGTGCAGCCGTAGTCATCGACAAGCAGCCACAAGTAACCTTTGAGGCTCAAATCACAGCTCATTAAGGTGCACTTCTTAATATGTTTAAACAATGAACCACCCATACACATATGATGAATCGGACTGACAGAATGCAGGGCATCATAATGGTTGTCACCACACGCAAACAGAAAATCCTTTAATATCAAATTAATCAAAAATACACTTATATTACTCCTGTATGAATGGGTGTTTATATACATGATTAACTTAAATTTTGTCAAGCATACATGATGTGTGTATCACAAGAAACTGCCTTACACATCTACAACGTCTGTCTGCCACTGTTTGACAAATGTTGTGTTTAAATATATGTGCATTTGCTGTTTCTGATGCTACGCACCAGATAAGGATTGTCATGGTGTGCACCATAAAGATCCAAGTAGGTAAGAGGACACACAAAGACATTGATGAATTCTCACTATTATCACACGTGAAAGAGGATGTGAAGTGGAAGCAAGTGGAAAATATGATGTGGGTAAAACAGTGGGGTTAAAGCAACACCTGAGCTGAGGGGGACAGGTCAACACCATTAAAACACTGATGAAAAACAAGATGAGCAAACAAAACCAGTCGGAGAAAAAGCCTCTGTATCGGTGTACGTGCAGCCATTACACTAATTACTGTTTATGAACAGTTACTGGGATACACGCCTCAGGTATGAAGCAGCGAGGGGCAGAGAGAAACCACACAGCTGCGGTATGAGCCATTAGCTCCATAGCATAGCGCCGTTACCCTGTTAGCTGCTCAGTGACAGAGCAGCTGTAATCCTTCCTGACTCCTGCATCTGAGCCTGGAACCCAACACCTCCGCTGCTCTGGCACCATGGAAGGATACAACAGACTGTCCACAGTAGGCCGGATCCAATCTCATGCAGCTCTAATGTCTATTTACTGCCCAAACCAGCATATATACATGTTCTACTTGGTGTTTAACCCTCAGGTCTCTATGATGAGATCTGTAGCTACTCTCAGTGTTAAACACTTCAACTGCATTAAAGCACATGAAATTTGCTGAGGGTATAAATTTAGATTGGTTTATTTTCAGCTTCAGCTATTTAAATACATGTCTATAAAAGGCCTGCAAAGTAAAACAATAATATATAACCACATCAGCAACAAAATAATAAAATAGTTCAATTATTAGTTATTAGCTTCTAGTTTCATAAACACTGCTTCTAGAAGGACATTGCAAATAGCCAGTCATTTAACATACAAACCACAAATCAACTTCAATATAAAGTGGTCACATTCAGTCTTGCCCACAATTCTCACTGAACTCACTTGAAACTTACAAAAGTAACAATAAATACAAATTTATTGAAAATTAAATAATCAAAATCAGCCATTACTTTTGAATTGTTGATTAACATAATAAACTAAACCACTGCTGAAAGAAAATCATAAAAAAGCGAGACTGGAATTTGCAAAAATGCATGTTGACAAGCCACAAAGCTTCTGGGAGAATGTTGTTTAAACAGATGAGACCAAACTGTCTTGAATATGTGCAAGGTAAAATGAAATCTGAAGACTATCAAGGCATTCTGGAGAGAAATGTGTTGCCTAGTGTCAGAAAGCTTGGTCTCAGTCACAGGTCATGGGTCTTCCAACAGGACAACAATCCAAAAGACAGCCAAAAACACCCAAGAATGGCCGAGAGGAAGCGTTGGACTATTCTAAAGTGACCTTCCATGAGCCCAGATCTGAATCCCATTGAACATCTGTGGAAGGAGCTGAAACATGCCATTTGGAGAAGACACCCATCAAACCTGAGACAACTGGAGCAGTTTGCTCATGAGGAGTGGGCCAAAATACCTGTTGACAGCTGCACAACGCTCATTGACAAATACAGAAATCGTTTAATTGCAGTGATTGCCTCAAATGGTTGTGCAACAAAATATTAAGTTATGGGTACCATCGTTTTTGTCCAGCCCTATTTCATTAGTTTTTTTTTTTTAATAATTATGTTAATCAACAATTCAAAAGTAATGGCTGATTTTGATTATTTAATTTTCAATAATTTTTATTTATTGTTACTTTTGTAAGTTTCATGTGAGTTCAGTGAGAATTGTGGGTTTTTCCTTCTTTAACTGAGGGGTACCAACAATTTTGTCCACGTGTGTAGGTCATTGAGCGTGAAATGGGGAAAATTAAAAAATTGTGTTGATGCTTCCTGTGGAAAACCCCTTGTCAGCCATGATTGATGTCATGTGTGTCCTCACAGCACAAAGCCAACTCTGTGTGTGCTTCATGATTCGCTATCTCAGTGCCATCGCTCTCTCAGTCTTAGCCAACACTTTGTGTGTGCGTGTGTGTGTGTGTGTTGTTTGTTCTCCTCTGCACCAAAGGAAGGAACCTGGGTCTTGTAACTGTAATAAACTTCAAGATCATTTACCACAAGTGTCCCATACTAGAGGTGCAATATTTAGTCGATTAATCAACTATCAAACAAACAATATTAGGTTAAATCTTCAGCTTTGGGAAACAGTGATCAACATTTCACACATTTTATGAGGCAAACCATAATTGAATGATTTCAATAAAAGACTATCAGTCAACTATCAGAATAGTCTTGCAGTCTTATAGTCTTTAAAATTATAACATTAAAAACAAAACACAATTAAGAGTACAACATTGCAAATTAATGAGAGCAGGTAAATTAGAAGTTAATTACATTAATATTTAAGAATAAGTCTCATTATACCCTGCATGATTCTAATCCGAGAAAGACTAAATAAACTGATCCTACAGGCCAAAGCTTGATATACACAAGTATTCTTCTTGTATTTGAGTTGATTCCATATTGATGATTTACTGATCCTCACTGATTATCACATTCAGCTAATAAAGTATAAACAATGTTAGTTGGGTTAGACATTTGCATAAAAATTTTACCACATTTTCTAGAGAAAAACAGCTTGTTGTGTTTTGTTTTTTTACACTAACATGATGGGATGTGAATGGAGCGAGTTAAAGAGGGTTGAAATCTTTCTGACAGGGGGTTCAGCCAGACATTTCCAGCAAACCCTCACAGAATGTTTGGGTCTGCCAAGTCTGATCAACATCCTCCCCCACCATCGGAGTCACCTCTCTACCAGGTGGTGACCAGTTGACAGACCTCTACAAATTGCAGAAACAGTCATGTTTATTTGATTATTAAAAACCAACAAAGAAAGTGTAAAACTAGGCCTCAACTCACAGCGAAAAAATACTGCAGCTGTGGATAAAACTGCTTCTGTTGTCCCAGACAGATGTCAGGAAAAAGTAGTTCCTGTCGATTCCACTTTAGACATGAGCCTGTAGACTGTGAGACGTGACAACAAAGGGGAGGAGGGATGTGGTCCAGCTGTCAGGAGGTGAAATGTGATCCAGGACTGAGACCACCTCGCTGAGACCCTGCTGCTCCTCCTGACAGGCCACATGAAGCCTGCTACACTTCCTACTCTGCTGTCCGTCCTGAAGCTTCCTGATGTGCATCAGAGCTGAATCTGACACTGCCTCCGGACTCCATGAATACGGATGTTATGAGCTTTGGGGTTTGTCAGAAATAAAGGGCAATACTGCACAAAAGAAAACATTTCTACTCAAAAACTACTGCAAAGCTCCAATAATCAAATAAGAGAAAAAATGCGTTCTTGTTGGTCCAAAAAAATTTTCATGTTAAATTACCAAATTTTTATATAAAAATCTAGAGGTGGCGATATAGCTAGAACTTATAGAAAATATTTTATATCAGTGGATAACAATGAATGCTTATAATTTCTAATCATCTATTTTTAAAAAAGGACCAAGAGCGAAAAGGCTGAATGTGACCCCTTTATACTAAAGTTGATTTGTGGTTTGTCTGTTATTTGACTGGCTGTTGGTTTCAATGATTGATCCATTATTTATAGAAATATGATGTTTATGACTCAAGGAGGAGAAACATTGGTTTGCTTGTTTTTTTTTTTTTAAACTATCCATGTTATATTTTTTATTTTTTTGATGATGTGGATAGTGGCAATATACAATATATTGATGTTATTTTATTGCAGAGGCTTAATACTTATTAAGAAGCCTTCAAGTAACTCAATTTAATAGAAAAATAAATTGATTCAAATTGTCATATCAATTATTAAAATAGTTGGCGATTAATATAATAGTTTGCAACTAATCAATTCATTGACTAATCATTGCAGCTCTACTTATCAAATAGTATTCTGGTCAAAATCCCAGTTTAACTGTCAGTTGCCATTGCAGCCATTTTGTAAAACAAATATTTTTAAAAAGCTGAGTCCTTAACTGGATTTAGTCTCTTTACAACTTAAGTTCATATTTGAAAAGTAAACAAAAATTATATTTAGGAGAACACATTTAGATTTGATGAGACTGATGTGATGCTGGATTTTGACTTTAAAAAATGCTAAATTACTCAAAGTCAAGCCTCATCAAAATGTCCTGAGCTCAACGGAATGAATTCTACACATAAGCTGATGTCAGACGATTTGTTGATGTCAGTCCTGTCACTTATGATTAATTGATTAACAGAATAGTCATTAGTTGAAGCCTCATCATTTTCCTTTCATTTGTGCATTCTGTCACTTAGGGCTGGAATCCAAATTTATTTTAATATAATCCCATTGTTCCATGATGTTGTACATACTTGGTATTGTGTTTTGTTTTTAACTCTATATGGCTGCAACTAACAACTATTCTGATGTGAATTTATCTATTGATTAAATTCATTGATTTAATTAATTGTATGGTTAATGAAATGGTGCACAATGTAAAGAAGATTCAACCTAAAATGTCTGTTTTTGTCCAGACCAACGATCCACAGCTCAAAGATCAATAAATGTATTATTATAGAAGACTATGGAAACCAGAAATTTATCAGATTTAACTACCTCATAATGCACATGATTTATCACAACAACTACCTCATAATGCACATAGCTGGGACAATCAGTACTGTCTTGTTTTGTCTGTTTTATCTTGTTGAACTTGTCCTTCCACACCCTACTACTTATGTCTTGTCTTGGGGTACTCATGTCATGTCCTGTCATACGTGTTTGTTTGTTTCTAGGTTAGTTTAGCACTTTACCGTTGTTGTTTAGGATTGTCTCGTCTTGCGCACCTGCACTTTGTTGTTGTTGTACATGTAAACGCATAGGATAGTGAGAAACCAAATTTCGATTCCTTTGTATGTCAAGTACATGTGAAGAAATTGACAATAAAATTCACTTTGACTTTGACTTTGATTTAAGAAGCTAGAATGAGAAAATTTGGACATTTTCTTCTTGAAAAAATACTATAATCGATGAGTTAATATCAAAGTGTGATTTATATAATAGTTGGCAACTGATTGATTAACTGACTAATTGTTGCAACTCTAAGATGCAAAGTCACATTAGCATGTCTTACCAGCCTCTGGTTGAAGACCATGTGCCGCAACCACCTGAAGTCCAGAGCTTTGAAGGCAGAGAGGACAAAAAGGGACTTGGCTTCATAGTTGTCAGTCTTCTGGATGGCTCCTTCTGGGTACGTGATCCGCATCGTTGTCTTGGAGCCGACGTCCTTCTCAAAGCCTTTAACTGGAGCCTCGTTTAACCTGCAACATACAGCGGCAAAAACTGGATTGAGGCTTTCAAACTGATTACTTATGTAAGCACAAATTATTTTTTTTACAATCTATGTTAGTTGGTTGCTTATTCATTCCTGATACAACAATATAATCTCTTCTATTAATATAAACAAAACAGTAAATGAAAAATAATTTGTTTAATTTTAACCCTCCAAAAATAAAGTGTACTTTTCACAAAACCTTCAAACCACAAAAACAGAGAGAATTATCAAAAAGTATTCATATTCAGTAGTCATATGCATAAATCTCAAAACCAGCTTTGTAGAACATGTATTTCAAAACCAAATTGCATATTGTTATATTTATATTTGCATCGCTCTATATTTCGACCCACCAATTGATATAAATCTCCTTATACTCTCCTTATACCTATACTTTTTAGCATTTTGTACACTGAACTTAAACAGCCCTCGAATCATATTTCGAGCAACAACAAATAATGAACATTGTTCAACTAGAGTGATTTTGATTTATCTACATACAATATTTGCATAATCTTTGAAGTCAATCAAATATTTAAATTTCATGGCTCGAGAAATAAAAAAGTTATTTCTCGACCGAGAAACAGCTATTTCTCAGTCATAATAACCAACTTTTGCTTGTTTTGACTATTGACTGTATAGTCTTTTTAACAAAATGACTCCTGCAATTTTACGCAATAAGACATACAGGACAAATAAGTGAGCAATAAATTGAAAATGATATCAGATGATAAACCTGCATTAATAGTGTTCACAGTCTATAACCAACCTGACGACCACATCAAACTCATCGATCCTGGAGCCCAGAGATCGGTTGAAGAGGATCCCTCCGTTCCCCACAATGATGCAGGTTCTACAACTCATGCTATAAAAGACAAAGAAAACAGCCTCACAAAGAAGAATTATAATCCAGAAACAATGTGGATGAGACATTATGAGTCAAAATGTAACTAAATGCAATACAAAGAAAAAAAGAAAACAAATATTATGTTTGTTTCCCTCTTCACTTCTATTTCTTTAAATTTACCTTTTTTGTGTTGTGTATTTTTTAATAGCTTTTATTTTTTTAAATAATTTTTTCTTCTCTTTACTCTGTACTCTTTTACACACTGTGCTTAGCTGCAGTAAAGAGCAAATTTCCCCGTTGTGGGATCAATAAAGTCCTATCTTATCTTATCTTATCTTATCTTATCTTATCTTATCTTCCCCAAAGTTAATTTTAAATACATAAACATGAAACAAGACTGCAAATAAAATCTGCACACAAAGAGCTTGTGGAAATTTACAGGTAGATTGAGATTCTACAAGGATTACAAGGATCCACATGGATTTATATTAAAAAAAATAAATAAATTAAAAATAATAATAAGGATAGAATAATAAATAATTGTGACAATATGATGAGCAATTAGTATTACATAGTAAAATTCTTTAGTAATTTCACACAAAGTTTTCATACTAAAATTAGTATTTCATAGTGGATTAATTGGCAGCTTTTAATAATTTACTGGCAAATTTTGTTAAACTCATAAATTTTATAGTTTTGCCTCAGCATATTGATTTAAGTAATGCTTTAAAGGTTCAAACATGATAGGTGAGCCAGGTCGAACTAAACTAAAATTTATGCAATAATTGATTTACAATGCATTTTAAGTTGTTGTAACTTATGAACTTATGAGCTATTTTTTAAAGCTACAATGTCATAAAAAAGCTTATAAAATAAAGTTTATAAAAAATTGAGAGCTGCAAAGATACTCAATTAATCGAGTAGTTTCTAACTATTACATAAATCGCCAACTATCTTAGGGTTGATTTTGGATGTGGACTGTTCTAGGCATAAAAAAAAAAAAATACATTTTTTGGTCAATATCAGCTTTGACACAGACACAGAAACACAGATCGACATCTCATACAATTTTATGAACCAGACAGCTAATCAATTAATCATTTTAATTATCAATAGATTAATCCACTATCAGAATAGATGTTATATTCCTATGTTATCTGTCTATATATCTGTCTATTCTGCTTATATAAAGCTTAGAATTACATATAAGGAGTTAAAGTACATTCTTGTGTATTTATGGTATATTTAAAGGTTTATTCCAGTCTTTGACAGCCTAATGTACAATAGAAAGCTGTGGGAACAAATAAACCACAGTTCTTCTTTCTTACCAACTTTATTCAGTATTATCTATACTTGTGTGAGGAATTCTTTGTAGAACTGTTAACACTGTAAACGTTGACACTTTAGTTGACTGTACTGTGATATTATAGCCTCAGTACAACAAGTGTCCTGTGTTTAGTCTGCTCTGATTAATTCTGGATGGAAAAATAAACACATTCCTAATTGTCTTAGCTGGCTGATTAAACAAGGTCAGAATGTGTCTGTAGAGTTGATGCAGTCCATATAAAGACAAAAACCTCAACACAAAGTGGGTTCAAACAATAGAGAAACGTCAGTCCCTTACAGGAAACACCATCAGATCCTGAGCATTAAATATTACATAGTGATACCAGAGAGGAAATGAGCTTATTGCAGTTATATTTAGCAAAAGTACATCACCCAACCGACACAACCAACTCATATATATTACATGTTGGGCTCAGGCTCCTTAGAAAATTTGAAAAAATACAGTACCTCATGTCATTTTTAAGTGCAGTTGTAGGGTTTAATGGAGACTTCAATTTTGTCATTAATGCTATTTTTGAAGCAGTTTTGAAACCAGTAATTTTACACTATTACTTCAGTACAAAAGCTTAAGTTGATACTTCAACTTCTACAGAAGTATTTTTAAATCCTAGTATCTATACTTGTCCTTGAGCAAAATACTTCACACTATTGCTGTATGAATGTGTGTGAATTAGGTAAATCATCTTGATGGAGAGCAGCATCCACCATATCAATGAGCAAAAATCTAATATTTATCAAGATACTGAAGACACTTCCTGGCAGAAGCATAAATTAAAGTCTTTTATAAACATTGTAAATCTAAGTTTCTTGAATAACATTTTGGGAAAAAAAGAACTTTTCTGCAGAGATTTTAGAGAGGTTTAAAGTTGGATTTTTTGAAAATGGGAAAAGTTGAAGCGTTTCTTTTTCCCCAAATGTGCCGGATCTAAAATAAGGCACTAACGTTTCAATAATACAAATTACTTGACAGATTACTGAAAATATTACCACATATAATAACTGCTGACTTGTTTTAATCATTTTAAAACATATTGTACTCATTTATAACACAGTTTCATGTAGTTTTTTACATTATTCACACTTAGCAGCAACATGTGACAAAATAAATCAGCAGCCAACAAGTAAAGAAACTAACATGGAACAAATTAAACTGTTGTTTTGTTCATCCTATTTCAAATTCAGAAACACACATGAGTGAAAGAGAAAACGTGATCAAGAAACAAGCCACTAGATGCTACAGTTTAGTGCTCAGAGCTTTTCTGGCAACTTCCACCAACTTACTTGTCGAGTTCTTCTCCCAGGCCATAGTTTTTTGTAGCCGACAGAAGGATATCTATGATCTTCTCTGCAGATAGAGAGAGAGATAGAATAGGAAAACGAAATGGAAGTGTTCTTCCTTCCACATTCCATCTTCTGCAGCAGCTGATAGCTGATGGATCAGAGTGTGGGTGGCCGACACGTCTTCAGATTACAGCCCAGCAGGAGCCTCCACCAGATTATGCAATATTACACTTCTATTATTATGGTAAATATTTTATTTGCTTTTATCACTAACAAACACATGAGGGAATTTTAATGTTGCAGTTCATCAAGTGTAGCCAATTTTAAATACTTTAGAGATGTTAAGAATAAAAGTACTTAATAATAATAAAATGGAGTGTAAGTGTTTGGTAACAACAATATAATTACAAATATATTGTTAATAATAATGTTTGTCCACTGTCTGTAATGTAGCTGTAACCATCTCTGGTCCTTTGTAATTTCAATGATAAATTTAAAAAGGAAAAAAAGAACATGATTCCATACCTTGTGACTTTATTCCAAATGGCGGTGAAAAATCGCTGATCTTTAAGAATCGTTTGTAATTTGGATCGAGGAACATTGGCGCCAGTTTGTTGAACCTGTTGATATAGAACGACACGTTATGACAGGTAAGAATGAAGAAGTGGTTTTCAGGGATGTAAAATCAGCTGGGACCCGTAGCGCCCTGATGCGGACACTGCAGATGCACCGATTAACAGCAGAAAGCTTAAAGAGGATTTAGAGAATCAAGTTTCTGTCTAATCTATCATCTGAGCTGGTCTTCACCAAAACAAGATGAGGGACAGAGCTCCAGATGAAGATCCTAGCTCCAAACTGTGGAATAAACGTGGCCCTGGTTGTTTCAGAGAACCTCAAAAGGTGGCAACGTGGAATGAAACTGAGCAAGACCAGGTCCCTAATTAACCACAGCGCAGCCGCTGAATGTAGAAATATCACCATGTTTGGACCTGACAGATTTGTGCAGGAGAGAGAAAACAGGATGTCTAATAGCTGTAGTTGTGATATTTATTTATTTCTCTTCCTTTCATTTGTTAAAAAAGAAATACACTTAAGTACACACAACAACATTCCCAAATCTTGAATAAATGAGACCAGAAACATGAGTAATCTGAATCATGATACATTCCTGTTCTAGTTCTACTAATTATATTTAAATGTATACTATTCAAACATCAACAAATGTTTATACCTTCATGATGATGTTTCTCAAGAACTCTGTTTCTTTTAAATTATACTCTTTTTCTTCTTCTTTTAATGTTGATTGGTAAAAAGTTTTAGTTTTGAACATAATTGTAGAATACTGTAAGATGACTTTTGGTGACTTTAGGAGGAAAAAGCAGGCACAACATAGAGAAAAACAGCCTAAAATAAACACCCACATGTGTATTTTGTTTTAATTTCACCATTAAATCATAAATTAACAAAAACTACTGCATGGCCTGTAGGAAGTATGTATTCCTATAGAAAAGTGGAATTTAAGTCGATTTTTTATGTTTGGCCAAGGGTGTGTTGAACTGTTACTGTCTTAATAGACAAATTGTAGATTAGGTAAAATATAACCATACATTGAGATAAGAAAAGACATCGAAACACAGTTATTATGAGAAAAAGGCTACAATTTATGTTGAAAGTTCGACTGTCAATATACATATCTGTTTTGAAATTGTGTTGATAGGGCGAGTAAAACTAGACTTATAAATATTTTACTTCATTCTTTTCCTTCATAGAGTTAAAACCCTAGGCATGTTACAGTTATGAGTGTATGAATAAATGAGCTAAGGCCAAGATTCTGTTCTGGTAGGTGATAGTGCTGGGATTTCCTGAACATCTTAGCATCTTCCTCTTGAACACATCTTGGAGTAAGATGCTACAGCCCACAGAAGCCTGTGTTAGTGTATAGAATTAAGTAGCAGCTAAACCAGCTAACATCTTGTGTGGTTTTGAGAAACATTACTTTATGTTGGCTCCATGATCGGTGCAGGAAGAAACAGGTCAACGAGCTTCGACTTGTAACTGTGCGGGAAGGCAACATGAGGAGTCGTTTACATTACACTATAACTAAAATGCTGCTGCGGGATACTTCTGTGATATACAAGTATATGGGATTCTAAATTTTGTATTTTTTTTGTGGCATCAACACCTTCATTATTCAGTAGACGGAAAGGAAATAATGGGAGAGAGAGGGGGAGACATGCAGCAAAGGAATGCTGTGGCCAGGACTTGAACCGGGGTCTGTTGCTTAACAACAGAGGCTCTATATCAGCAGCAGCAGCACAGTAACCCTACACCACCCTAGCAAGACAGGGGTTTGAACTTTTAATGAGAAGAATGATGTTTTAAATATCCATCCAAACAATTCCACAAGAAAGGATAAAAATCATTGTGCCATGCACAAGCTACTGTACTTTTAATAGTTAGCAACCATGTTGAGATTGATTTGACAAACGGGAAGAATGGGAATGATATGTGAATTTTTAGCTAAAGAAATTAATCATGTCTTTTTCAATTTTTACTTATTTGTAAAGTCTACTTTCTCCTCCAGCACAATTTAATACTTGAGTTTCTCCTATCTTACATTAATGTTAATCCATAGTTTCCAAACACTGTCTCGAGCTGCAATTGTTTTAATCTTATTTCATGTTTTGTGAAAATCCTTGTAGTTTTATTGTCCATTTTAAATACATTTTCACCTAATTTCCTATTTTGGTATAGATCTTTTAAAATGTAGTGTTGTTATTGTGTCCGTTCATTTTTGTTGTAAACTCTGCAATGCTGTGAGGTAAACCTTTTTAAGTGTAAATAAAAGTTTTTTGTTTTTTTTTTGTTTCAAGAAAACATATGTCAAAGTAACAATGAGTTGCTGCAAATGTGTTTCTCTTTACTATCATTGTGCTCTCTGGATGCATATAGTTGAGTCAACTTGTTCATTTTCTGAAAGTGAAGTACTGTCTTTAATGATGGCCTCAGCAGCAGCAGGTGATGCTTGTTCTCCAGGATAATTCTGCAGTTTTCTCCAGGTTTGCCTGCAAGATGAGGGTTGCGTGTCTCAGTGCTTGAAAAGACTGGCTGCAGTGAACTGGCCTGAGGTTTTCTCACGCACTGGGAGCGGAGCAGAGCACAGGACGACCAAAATAGATCAGCACAGCACACCAGCCCATTTAAACCGCTGCATCCTCCACCTGGGTTTATACATGGAGCTAAAAACAGGAGCCAGTGAAGGGCTTTATGATGCGGGGACTCCGCTGCTGTTAATTATGCAGGACCAGGAACGATAGGATCTTCCCCCTGTCACAGCACTCTGAGCTCTGAGAGCTTTTCATAAAATGAAACTCTTTCTCTGAGAAATACTCAACTAAGAACAGTTTTTGAATATGCAAGATGATTTAAGATTTAAGTAGATGAACTAGCTGTCCAACTATTACATTGGTAACTATCGTAATAATCGATGTATACATTTGAGTAATTTTTTTAAGAAGATTTCTATTCTATTCCAGGTTCTCTTCTCTGATTTTTTTCTGGTTTCTAGTAAGCTGATGATCTTTAGGATGTGGACTGTTTGTCTGGATAGAAAAAAAGACATTTTAGTTTGAAGCAGAACTAATTGATTGTTTCAATAATCAATTGACCACTCACAATAGTCTTTAGTTACAACTCTATATAGAATAGGATTTAATTTTATTTTTTCCCCTATAATGCTACTTTATGTATTTCCTTGTAACCTTTACAAATGTATGTTTTTATTTATTTGGCGGTCATGTTCAGCCTTTTTTCTGGTCCTTATTAAAAATAGATAGTTAAAATGATCAATAATCATAGCAATCGTCCTGCCCACACGCGCGGATTGGTGGCATTCCCTCCAAAAGCCTGTATCAACACGGGAACTCCAAAAATCGCGTGCTTCTGGCTGGACGTTCGCTGCACAGTGATCCTGCCGATTACAAGTAACAACAGTAGCTAGCCACAGTAAGGAACTCCTGCTCACACAACATCGTTCCACCACCAAAGATGGACGGACTGATCACCAGGGGAGGATTTGTCCAACAGGCTTAGCAACGGGGCCCCCTATGGCTGCCAAAGTGCTCCACAGAAATGACAGTGACCCCCATACCGGGGGCCCTGGGAATTCTTGCTTGGAGCCCCAACAGACATTTGATCTGCCTCTGCTCATAGCTTTAGCCAAGAAGTAAGAGGCTTAGAGCTCTGGGCAGATTTTAGTGATAGTGCTTGAACTATTGTTGAATTATCAATCGGTGGACTGTGGACTACGCCGACCGCCTCCGTTAATAATACTGTGAAGATTGTTTATGTTGCTGCTGTTACTTGTGAGTTTTGAGTGAACTGTGCTGGATCAATCGGTGTTGTGTCTGCACCTGCAACCAAGACCAATACCTGTTTGTGTTTAGTTGAAGGTCTGAAACCCACCACTCATCAGCTGAGCCAAGTGACTTTACAGTAGCACAAGGGATGACTGCTGTCGGCCACGATCATCAGAGTATTGTGCGGAACCTTTCCTCTCACCCTTTAACTGACAATCTACTTATTACACATCCTCACACACTCATTGTAGCACACACCAGTTACACTTCTCACTCCGCTATGTCCCTATTGTTAGAACCACGTGTTACCTCCCTTGCAGCTGACCCTAGTGTGACGTTACTGCAACACTTCACATCCGCCATCTTGTTCTACCTCCCCCAGCTGACGCACGCACACACATTGCTGCTTTTATTGTCCTTGCCTGTGACTTGTAGTTGGTAGTTAGTAGTCGTTAAAGAATCTGTTGAACAGAAGTGATGTTTGATTGATTGAATTAATTTTGTGTGATAAACCCTATTATATTTTAAAAGAAGTTGTGCTGGTGTTCATACATGCACATGGTGACACAAAGCTGGTTGACAGAGTCAGTGCCAATCTCCTCTTCTCACTGTAAAAATACCAAAATTTCCCAAAATATGGCTGTTTCTAAGTGGAAACGTTTTTTTTGAGACTGCACCGGTTTACTCCCTATTTTATTATTAATTTTGATTGACAGATGAAATAACTTCAACAATAATAAATATTTATCTTTGAAATTATTACTGATAACCAAAATTAGCTCCTGCAATTCATAATATATACTTTAATGCAAAACAGCTGTCATTTTTTATGGATTTGATTCAAATTAGTATGGGTGGTATTTAGGAACGAGTGTTGATAAATTTGAACGATTCACAGCCCTAACAGTTAAAACTCCACAGTGTCTTTAAAAGAATCCAATGAGTTTTATTGCAGTGAGGAAACAGCTAAATTATCCTCTGAGCTAATTTAAGGTGTGTTGATCATGTTCAGAACAGTTAAACTATCTGAGGGGCTCTGATGATCAGGTGTCAGCTCTGCTGCTCACAGCTGCAGCAGATACTCAACACAAGGACTTTGTATACCGGGGTTTTCCTGGACTGACTCACCAGGGTCAGGGTCTGAGTGGGACTTGAGATGAACTGATAGTCTGTGGGTTCACTATGTTAATGGCTGCAGACACTACAAAGACATGTACAGAATGACTGAGGACCAGACATCATAGCTGAATGCAGGAATGTTTTAGAGGACTGTGGCCAACACGGGGTAGAAAACCATAGCAAGACCATTGTCAAAGTAAATCAGAAAACACAAAGAAGGAAATGGGAATGGGAATCAACTAATAAACATGGTGAAGAATGTATTCAAACAAAAAGTTGACCTGCTTTTATTAAGACATTGACATGACCACGGAAAAACTGGAATAATGTGGATTACGAAAGCTCAGAAATAAATCACACAGGAAGTTTTCTGTTATCAGCAGAGATCCTGTCCTCTGTATTTTCAGATTTTCTCATTGTGTTCATCAACCAACGACATCAACCTTTGTTGTTTGTTGTCAGCCAATCACAGTGCAGGGTCAGTGCACACACAACAATAATTAAGTCTGGTTAACTTAAAGATAAGAAAATAGGGTGAGGGTTAATAAATTATATATTTATATAAAATATAAATGATCATCTATTACCAATACTCTCCAAAACTTTTTTCAACTAAGGGAAAGTAAAAATAAACTTAACTGTGACTGTGACTGGGGATATAAGGCATTATCAGTTAAAATCAGTTTGATTTTATTTATTTTTTAAATATTTTTTAATTTTAAAATTTGTTAAGTTGATAAACAAAAATCTGATCATGATCAAGGAGAAAAGAAGCATCAATGATACCACAGGTGAAGAAAAATCATCAATCAGTAATCGATCATTACAATGATTTTGATTGGTTTATAATTAGTAATAACAAATCTAACACTTACCAAAGAGATGCCAATTCAATTCAATTCAATTTATTTGTATAGCCCAGAATCACAAATCAGATTTGCCCCAACGGGCTTTACAGTTTGTACAAAAGCAACACAACATCCCCTGTCCTTAGACCCTCACATCATACAAGGTAAAACTCCCTAAAAACCCCTTTAACGGGGAAAAAAAGAATCCTCAGGGAGAGTAACAGAGGAGGAATTTCCTTCTTCCAGGACGGACAGGCGTGCAGTAGATGATGTGTGCAGGTGTAAACAATACAGGGAAATTTTGACATTACAGGGAAATTTGGACTTTTGAATTTGCCAGTATTTTATATATCAATTCCATTTGGAACATTTTTTCAGATTGTTCATGAACTTTAATTTTTTATTTATTATTTGGAAGGTGTTTTTTTGATTTGAGATTGTAACATTAGATTTTGTATTTTATTGTCTGGACGCCAGGGACCCCCTAATGGTTTCCTTTTAAATAAACACCTGGATCAAAATGTAAATTTTCTATTTTAATTTGATCTATTTTATGTGTCTTACTTGTTTTTATTCTTCTAAATGCAACGGTATTTATATTACATTGTACCTTGCTTGTTGTGTTTCTGTGAAAAATTCCTTGGATGTAAAAAATAATAAAGCAATAGAGAGCTTTCTGACTCTGATACTGATCATTCAGTATTGACATTATGTCTGAATCGTTTTTAGCTTCCTCTAAATCTGGAGAAACATCTTCTTACTTCGGGTAAATGGCTGACATCTTAGCAGCTGCAAAACCAGGTTTACAACTCCCCTCACTGAGGTTGCCGTATTTGTAGACCAGTTCCAAAGGTCTGAAAAACAAAGACACACATACACATTATACTCACACATAACTGCAGGGCAGTGGTGGAAAGCAACCAAGTACATTTACTCAAGGACTGTACTAATGTATAGCTTTGAGGTAAGTGATGCTGCTTTTCAGAAGAAAAGATTGTACTTTGTACTACATTTTATTAGAAGCTTGAGTTACTTTACGGGTGAAGATTTGACAAAAGATATTTTATTATTCTTATGGTTTAAATTGTTTTTTTTTCTTTTTTAAATAATAAAAATATAATACAAATATACAAGAGAAAAAGTTATATAATAAAAATATATTTATAAAAAGTATAATAAAGCAAATAATAATAAACATGTTAATGTACTTTTTGCTTTGTGTAAAGTTGTTGTATAAAGTAACATAAAGTAAAAGTAATACTTTTACTTATACTATCCATCCAAAGTATCTAAAATTGTCTCCAATACAACATTAGAATATTTTCATGTTTCTGTTACTGATAAAAACAGGTATAATATACTATATTATCATTATTATTGAGGCTTTTAGTTGATTCTTTATGTACATTTTGTTGATACAGTGTTAACAGAGTATTTTTAATTCATCCTCCATCATCATCATCATCATCATCAATTTGAATTAAGGACTTTTACTTGTAATTTAATATTTTTAGATGACAGTTTTTTTACTTTTATTTCAGTATCTAAATTCTTTATACTCATTAAAACAAGCTCCCAAAGACAACTTCGAAAGCTTTAGGTGGGAAGTGAAACTTTAGTATATACTCAGATATATACTCACAGACTAGCATCCAGCTTCAGGAGAAATCCTTGTTTGTCATACACTAGAAAAAAGAGAACAAAAGTAAATAGGATGATAATTGATTGCCTTAACACTTCAAAATTTTTGTAGATTATTTTTATTAAAATTGAAAAAGTCATAAAAAGTTTCTCTATTCTGCTACATCTGTCCTCTGAAATGTTAAACATGTTGCAGTAGTTGCATACAATTATAGAAATGACTCATAAAAACCATAGAACATTCAGATCCGCTGCCAGAATGGTCCTTAGCTACAGTTCTAGGATCAACAGGAATAAATATATATATGAAGGAACCATGAAACAATGAAGCAGCTTCCTGTGGTTTTTGAAGGCAGCTGATGGATCAACCAGGAGTGAAAGGAATAGATATGTTGATCTAGTTCCACGTGGAACAAAAGCCTTCATGCAAATCATGCACAAAGCAATTTATTATGTAATGGCTTTAAACTCTCCAGAGGCAGATGAAGGTCATTTACAGTAATGCATCATCATCACCAGAGCTCACAGGGAAGTTTTCATTTCTATTTTCCTGTCTGAATTCTCTTCTCTTGACACTACATGAAAGAAATAATTCTGAGAGAAAGTCACTGATACACACATCTGTTCATTTTAAATAATTCAATTTTTACCTTTTTATATTTTAAATTTGTTGATAAAAGGGATAGAGTATTAGTATTTTTCAACATTTATGCTTTTTTTGGCCAGACCAACAGTCCACAACCCAAAGACATTATAGAGCACTAATGAAACAAGAACAAATTCAAGTTTGAGAAGCTGAGAAAAGGATTTGGACACTTTCTTCTTAAAAATGATTCAAATAAATTATCAAAATACGTGTCCATTAATGTAATAGCTAACAACTAATCAAATCAACTTCTCATTGCAGCTCAATCAAAGAGATTTTGGATATTTGTTTTCATAAAAATGACTGAAATTGATTATGAAAACGGTTGGCGATTAATGTGATAGTTGGCTAATAATCGATTGATCGTTACTGCTCTACTTCAAAATAGTTCCAGAACAAAGCCAGTGTTAATATTCAGTTAAATGAGTCATCTATAAACTCAAGGAAAACATATTAACAAGTCAAATTAAACCCTTTAAGGAACCACAATGGCCAAAAAGTCCATCTATGGACAGATTACATGTGCAACATATTTGCACAAAACTTAACTGCACAGTCTCACATTACTTCACTCAACACCTCACATGCTGATTCATTCATTTATTCAGGATCAAGATTTTTTTCATCATATAGCCTTTTCAATCGCTTATTTCTGCCTCTTGCATTGGGTTGTGTGCAAAATCTACAACACCAATGATACGGAACACTCAAATCCCTCCATCACAAATAATTTCTGTCACAGTTGTCCACAGGTTTGTTGTATCAGCTGCTGCAAAGATGCTGGTGAAACTTGCCAATGACTAGAAAAACGTCTGTGAGAATTACAGGATGAAATATTTATTTGTAAAGGTGGAAAAAATGACTCCATCTGCTCCAGCAATAGAAAAATTATGTCAGGAAGAATGAATGTGGTAATATGAAATGGTTAACCCAGTTTGAATTTTGGGACACTGCAAATCCAGAAAGATGTCTTGTCAATCATCAGCAGAACATTATGATATGAGATCATCATTAAATTTTCTATTCAAGGCTGAAATCTTACCCACATGTGTTGGGGTTGGATCTTATAACAATGTTTGAGGTGATGCTTAATTGACTTCTCATCTGTTTTTGACACTCAGCTTCAATTAAAAAAAAAAAATTAAAAACCCTTATAAGGCAGGTACTTTGCCATCCAATCATCATTCTTCAACTTCAATAGGAAATATTTCTCCAATGAAAAATAAGAATATAATCAATGACGGAGCTCAAACGTTCAAATAATTCTACCAAGTTGTTCTGCTGTGATTGTTTTTACTTGTAATTCAATCCATTACCAATGAAAGTGGAATCTTTTTAATATGTAGAATATTCTTTTTAATAATTCATCTTTCCTCTTTGGGAAGTAATTCCATGCCAGGAAGTAACAAGAGATGAATTTACTTCATTTAAAAAAAAAAAAAAAGTACAGGAAACTAATCCAGCACCTTCTTTGCTCAGAATAAAACTGATTTGTTTGTTATTCACAGATTGAAGAAGAAAAATAAACTCATAAAATGTATAAATGTAGCTTTTTATTTGTGTTTTCTTTGGTCATATTGAATATGGTGGAGGTGCTCTGTAATATGATCTGTTCTGGTCATGACTCAGGCTCAAACAGATGCTGTTCAGGGTGCTTGGGGCCTGTTTGCTTCAAACTGCTTCACAGCAGGGGTACTAATACTTTAGTCCCATTTCCAAAACTCCTCCAAATGCAACCTTCCTTTCCAGAATCTGGAGAACACAAAGAGATTTGTCCTCCAGAGCAGAGACATTACCCAGACAGCATTTCAATACCAATACCAATCTGTCTGACTTAGAACAATTAGTATACCATTTTTATCATTTTTGGGGGGTAAAGTAGGCTTGCAAAACTAATCACATTTGAAAAAATGTGGTCAGTTTATCCATATAACATCAGTTTGTAAATTTACTCCAAATTACTGTGTTTTAAGCAAACAACCAATCTCGACATGCACCATTCCAGTCATAGGACTTTTTTTCCCCTCAGCCTGATATACAGCAGTGGTGGTCTCCATCTTCTCAAACGAATCAAAAAAATAAAACCTAATGGAAAAAATGGCACTTTTTGGCTCCCTGTTTAATTGTTGATCTCCTCTCAACTACAGTATATGATGTTTGGGTTGCTATGCAACAAAACCGTCTCATTTCACAAGTGCTCCCCAGTCACTGAATTGGTACACACATCTGGTGCGAGTCCCCTGTTCCCTTTGCATAGTTTGTGCATTGCCATATTTTCAGTTTTATATTATTCCTGCAATGATCTTGATTTTATTTGCATATAAAATGCTTGTACCAGCCTGACATCTGGATCTGATACAGTTTTCAAATGAAGTTTCCTGTACCTTTATTTATTAATGTATGTATATATGTTAGGGATGGGACGGTTCACAAAATCCATGGTTTGGTTCACTGTTTTGTGATCATGGTCTTTGGTTCAGTATGCATAGATCATTGGGAAAATCAAACATGTCTTCAGCTTAAAACTGAACTTTGTTACAGTGTGAGGTTAAAAGTACATGAGATTTTGGCTGCAAAAGAGGAGACACCAATAGTCCCAATGTGTTTTATTTATATGTCAACAAGTATAGGCTCTATCAGCACTAGACTTCAGTCCCTGTCTGAAATGAGGTCTCTTCATACAGTGCAGTAATTACAATGTTGATGAAGTGTTTGCAGGAGGGGATTGCAATCATGGCTCCAGTGCTTTAATCATTGAGCTGCACACTGACACATTTTTATCACCTTTCTTCCCACTGTCATCATCTAAAAGCAGCCCCACTGCAGACCTATAAAAGTAAAATATGCTGCTGGTCATCTTCTAACTCTGGCTCTTTTCACTCACCACACAAGTCTCCACAACCACTGACTATCTGCTGTCTGTCCATCTACTATCTGATTCACCAGTCTACATTGCTTCCCTTCGTCAGAAGAGAAAAGGAGCAGCTCATAATTATAAACTGTAGAGAACACATGCTAACTGAACCAAGACTAATGAACCGAACGGCTCAAACGGTCGTCATAAATCATCCCATCCCTATTTTTATATACAGATATATATATATATGAGACTGGTGTTGGTCCAGTTTTAAACAGAAACTATGCAGAGAAGCTAGGAGACTCATCTATACCTGATTTTACTAGTCGTCCCACGGAGAATATGCTATCCACATCTGTGTCTGCAACATGAAAAATGCTGTTTATTAACAACAATAACACAAGCTACGTGCTCAAAGATGACATGAGTTGGGAAAAAAGCCAGTTATCGGATCACAATCTAATCATTGACATTACAGCTAAACAGCTGGAAAACTGACTTTAGATGAAATGATTGTAAATATTACATTCGATATATCAAAATAAAACTGAAACATTTCTGTATGGCAACACCAGTATATTTTCACATGAGCTACAGTTAACTGCTGTTGATGTAAGTCTTTTTTTTTAAAGAAAATGTCCAAATTCTCTGATTCCAAATTCTTTGATATATCTGATTATTATTATTATTATCTCTTTTTGTTACTGACCTTACACCATAGCTCAAATGGGAAACAAGAGAAGGAATTTGATGCTAAGAAGACTGTAAATATGTCTGATATCCACTTGATTAGTCAATTAATCAATTAGTTGCCAACTATTAAATTAATTGCAGTAAAAAACATCTTTTGGATTTGAGTCATTTTTAAAATGACTATGATTGAAGTTGATGATTAAAAGTCTTTTTTGTTGCTGAATAATGTAATATTTGGCAACTTATTGAGTATTGGAATAATTAATAACTCAACTTCATAATCAAACAAATTTAGCTTCAGTTTCAAGAATGATTTTTGATTCTCATCACTGACTATTTTCTGGTTTCTTTAGTCTTCTTTAATAGTAAACTGGTGATCTTTGAGTTGTGGACTGTTGGTCTGGGAAAAAAAAGACATTTTAGGTTGAATCTTTATTTTATGAATAAAACTACTGATTGATTAATAATTTAAGAAAGAGACTGTCAATATAGTTGCAGCCATAGTCCACAACACAAAGATCAGATTCAGAATAATAAAGGATTCAATTAATCATTGTAGCTCTTATTTTGATAAATGTTTGGTAGTATCTTAATTATTTCTTTTTCTCCCTTTCTCTTTTCCTGTTATTGTATTAATGAGAAATATTCATGATCCAATCTTCCCTCTTGTTATAAATGTGCAGCACCTTTCAAGGCTGATTATTAGGACCTATAACAACCATGTAGTCATCTACACAGACAGTACAAGCTGTTACAGACTGATTTAGAAAGATCCATCTAGAGAGGTGCTATGTGACAGTTCAGATTCAGTAAAAGCTTCAGTACACTAAATGACAAACAGTTGCTTGGCTTTAGTTAACACACCATTTTCTAATCAGGCCGACAGGTTAAACTTTGAGTGAAGTCTTTTTCCCCAGCAAAAAACATTCAACCCAACCAGCTCCCAAATTGCTACCAAATGTTAATTTGCCCGAAGTAAAAGTAATTTTCTCATCTTAAATGCGCCTTCGCAACATGATTTTCAACAAACAGTCACAGAAAAATATGTTCCATATGAGCAGCGAAAATATTAAGGGAATAAAGTTTGCTCACTGGTGTACTGCATAAAACTGGCCGTCATTTGGATCATATAAAAACCTCCGTACTCTAAAATGTTTTGACTAACATGTTGCAGTGGCCTCCATGTACATACATACATCTCATCTTGGACCATATGAACCATGAAACATGTTTTCCTACTGTAGTTGTTCCTCCTGTTCTGGCTATTAAAAGAATGAATGTTTAAAAGGTTGATCTAAAGCTACCACAGCTTCTAGTTTAGTCTTAATAAGTCAAGTCGAACAGATAGTTTTATTAGTCAGGGGACAAAGCTCAACGTGTAAATTTGATGCTAAGGAGACTGTAAATATGTCCAATTGACTAATAAATTGTATATCCATCAATTAGTTGCCAACCATTATATTAATCACCAACTATTTTACTAATTTATTAATAGATTGGAGTCATTTTAGGAAATTTTAGGTTGAACCTTTAGAAAACAGGGATCAACATTTTACACCATTTCATGAACCAAACCACTAAATAATGAATCATTTCAATAACCTATGGATTAGTCAACTATAAAATAGTTGTTAGCCGTAGCTCTAATATAATATTAATATCCAGCATGAACAGGAAGAATGATCACAGAAAAACCTTTTTCACTATTCATATAGACACCTGGTTGTTTTAATACAAACTGGAAAAACTGTGAACCAGTCTTTTATATGATCAATATAAAAGGCCTGAGATGAAAAGTGCCAATATACGGTAAAATCAACTGAACAAAAGGACATAATAAATGAAGAACTGGAATTCAATTAAGATGACCTCCAATAATCACATTGTTATGGATTAATTAATTAATTGTTTCAGATTTTGTCTGTATTTATCTATATGATTATTTATTTAGGTTGTATATGTATATTTAAAAAAGAAGTGAAGTAAAAAAGAATAAAGCTTGAATCTAGCATTGATATCAGCACTTCAAAGTGTAGTTTAATTTGCAAGCAAATCTTTAAGGAATTAACAAGTTCAGATGACTAATGTGTTTAAAGTAGTAAACACTGAATCCTCTGGACAAAGTGAAATCACTGAAACATCTGCTCCAAGTCAGTGAACTGGCTCCCTCATCTGGAGAAAATAGGAAATTGCATCAAGTTTGCAAATGGAAAAACTTCCTACATCTGTCCAATTCTAAAAATCTCTGCTAAAACACAGATTAAAATACAATTTTGAAAAAAAAGAAGAGGGTAAAAATGTTGAATCAATAGACTAATAAGATGAATAGTTTGCTATTATGGATGACTAATGAAACTAGAAAATAATGTGATTTGAGAAGTTGGAACCAGAGAAGTTGGAACCAGAGAATTCTGACATTTCCTACTTAAAAATTGATTATCAAAATGGTGATTAATTCAATACTAGGCAGCAATAAGTACATTTATGACTCATGAAATAACTGACTCCATCTGGTTATTTATGATCCTTACATACTGGAACTATATACACACAGACTCAGAGAGAAAATGTTTTGTACATGAAAATAAGCCACAGAAAAGAGCCCATGTCCAGTAAACACACTGCACACATTTCTATATAATTCATCATATTCATAGAGGTGAATATTCACTTTAATTAATTCAGGTCAAAATGCAACAACCAGCATTTCGAAAGACACAGGTGTTGATTTTATCCATGGATTTACTCTAGGGGTTACTTAACAACAGATGCATAAAAGGATGGATAAATTAGGGTTGAAAGTAACAGCTGTTCTGATTGATTATTCTACCAATTATTGAAACAAATAAATTATTAAAAGTAGTAGTTTGCTTCATAAAATAGTTTCCCAAAGCTGAAGATTCAACCTAAAATGTATTTTTTTGTCCAGACCAACAGTCCACAACCCAAAGATCATCCTTTTACTATTATAGAAGAATAAAGAAACCAGACAATAATCTGACAAGAGAAGCTGGAACAAGAGAATTTGGACATTATCATCTAAAAAATGCTCAGATGAAACATTCAGATAGTTGGTGATGTTGTGCCTTGCCATCATAAGAGTTTCAGGCCTACTGAGAGGCCTGAAGTCTCACTGTGAGTGCTTGAACACATGGTCCCCTAAGACAACAGAACCCCCCACCACAGGTCCCCCTACGCAATGGGAGCCCAAAGTGATGCTGCCTGCTTTAGCACCTACACCCACATTAACACATATGCACACACAACACTCCACGCACATTCCCTATGCTTTCTTTGTTTCGGATCACGTGCCATCTTGTTTCACGCACCAGTATCCATGAGTGTCGTCTCAGCAAGACCGCCATGGGTCTACACCGCCGTTTTAGGGAGTCTCGAGTTTTCCTGGCGTAACCATACATACATGCATACAACCCCCTTTTCACACATTTGTTTATTACCATTGCCTGTGACCTGTAGTTGGTAGTAAGTAGTTGTAGTAGTGTATAGTAGTATCTATTAGTCAGAAGTGATATAGATTTGTAGAAAAAATTTTGCAGAAGACAATAAATCCTATTATATTTTAAAACGAAGTAGTGCATACTGTGACACTAAGCTGGTTGACAAAGTTGATTTGCTCCTTCATTGGTCACTCTAGAAATATCAATATTTCCATTGTGGAACCACCACATTGGTGTATCTAAGTGACCAAATTCTTTTTTGAGATTGTATCGCCAAATTGGTTATTGGTCTGGATTCTCCGATGCCCTGTTTATAATTAATTTGTATTAATTTTGAAATCAATTAACTTTTACAATAATTAATAATCATGTTTTTTTATTATCAATGGTAATTATTAATAATAATAACCAAATTTAGCTCCTACAATGGACAGCAGTGATTAATGTAATATTTGGCAAGTAATCAGTTAATCATTGCAGCTCTAAACTAATTTAAAATCAACAATCCATAAAACTAAAAACAAGAATGTATCTCCACACAGCACAACAGGTAAATCCTTAGTCCAGGAAAAAGACTCTGCATTAGCATTAGCATTATTGTCATATTTCGTTTTGTTCTGTACATATTTCTCCAGAAGCTTCCGTGGGATCTAAACAGCTTGTGTGCCCCCTGTCTATTCACCATGTGGCCTATTATATTTGAGGATGTTAACAAACCACGGTGCATTACTCCCCTCTAGGGAAGCACAATGAAATACGTTTAAAAAAAGAAACAAAAAACACAGGCACAACACAACATGATTTATCTGAAAAAAGCCTTACATGGTTTGTGTCCCCAGCCCCGTAAGCTGACCCTCCCCGAAGAGAAGTAGAGGAATCCGAGGGCCAGCATGGAGCACAGGCCCAAGAGCAGGTTGCGGCTGGGTTTCATTCTCATCTCTGGCTACCATGCATGGCACATCTCCCACCGGAGCCTGCAGGAACAGGAAATGCAGCTTCTGTTCACTTAATGCAAAGACTGTGGTAAACAGCCAAGAAATATCACATTATCAACAGTGTATAGAGTTTCATTGAGTTCCTTGAAAGCTTAGCCTGGCATGGATCAGTGGAACCATGTCTATTATTCTATAATACTAGGGCTGCAACTAACAACTATTTCCCTAGTCAATTAATCTATTGAATATTAAAATGAATTTTCAATTATTTGTTTTGTTCATGAAAAGGTGTAAAATGTCAATCACTGTTTCCAAAGTTAATGATTCAACATAAAATGTCTTTTTTTGTCTAGACCAACCATCATTAGAGCTGCAAAGATGGGTTGACTTTTTATATTAATAGCGAACTACTGAACAAATAGATTAATCCTTTTTAGTCATTTTGAGATGAAAATATCAAAATGCTCTGCTTCCTTTCTTAATTCTGTAAACTGATGACTTTGGGGTGTGAACTGTTGGTCTGGACAAAAAAAACATTTTAGGTTGAATCTTAAGCTTTGGGAAAAATTAATCAACATTTTACACCATTGTGATGGCAGGCTTCAAAACTAACAATAGGAAATTAACATAATCTAAATTGAAAAAGCAGTGACACACTGAGGTAAATATAACATGGAAACGGCTTCTCCATGAAAAACAGGAGAATGAGTCAGAAACACGTTTCCTTCCTGAGTCTTGTGGGCATTTTCCTCCTTAACATGAACAGAGAGGTCATTATCATCATTATCTTCTGCAGAAGATTGTTTGTCTGAACACTACATTGTTGTTTTAGAATTGTTCTGCGTACAGACTGCTGAGAACTGCTTATACCTGTTCTCATGTTTTTATAAGAAACTTTCTTGCAGAAACAAATTCCATGTCATGTACAATGAGCATAAAAGGTCCCATATTGTAAAAAGCGAGATATATTTATTACGAAAAAGGTTATTGTTATATAAATGCTGTCCCATATTTCAAAAGTGGCCAATCAACAGGGTTCACAGTTCTCGTTTTTTTTTTTGCTTGTGTCAAGCATGTCTATAATCTATCTGGGTAACACTCACTGTTGCACTTTGTACATTACTCATCCAATCCTGTAAATCAACAAAATCATAATAAAATTTCAGTGTAATTTAATAAACAAGCCATTAGTTGGTTCTCTGCAATTTGATTTGGCAATTACTGTTGCTTTTGCTCTTTGTTGCTAAATTCTATCAGGGAAGTACAAATATTAAAAAGCCATTTTACTTTCTGCACTGTTTAACCCATAACCTTAGATACCAAGTTCTTCAATTATACATATATACATATTTGTTTATGTTGAACAGACTACAGCAGTAAGGTCAAAATCAACATTCTTTCTCTGGTAATAGTTAAACTGAAAAACAAAAAGCTTGTCTGTTTTTGTTTGTCATGTGTGAATCACTGTAAAATTTTAAGTTAGGACAAAGCTGCTTCTCCTCTGTCTACAAACTGCTAAATTGCTTTAAGAGCATTTCTTCAGGGGATTAATTTATGAGTGATGGATAAATATAAAAATGTTCATATTTGGGCTTTAAGTTCAACTTTGTATATTTGGCTTTACTAAATTTACAAGGTTATTGGTATAAAATAAGAGTTTATAAAGGTGACAATCAAATATCTGTCACTATATAAACTTGATATCCCACATGAAAACAAATCTAAAAATAATATTCCTAATACTGAGAGAAATTTAGACAAAATAAGGAACAACAAAACGTGTGGGATGGATATACATGAAGGTTTTATTTCAGCTAGTGGCTTTTGGGGAAAAAAAAACAGACAGAAAATTGAAATATTGCTTTCCTACATGTGGTGTGTTGATGAAGTATTTTTTTATTTTTAATTTACAAATCTTTTATCAGACTTACAGTAAGGAGGAGCCCTTGTCACCGACCCCAGTTATTTCCACTGTGTTTGTGGGCCTCAGACATTCCAATACAATAAATGGAAGAACATTAAAGCACTACCTCACCTTATACGATGTGAGGGTCTAAGGACAGGGGATGTTGTGTTGCTTTTGTACAAACTGTAAAGCCTGTTGGGGCAAATCTGTGATTTGAGAATCTGGGCTATATAAATAAATTGAATTGAAATTGAATCAAAATAGATATTGTTTCTAATCAAAGTCCACTCTCAAATCCAACTTGGCAAGAGATAAAACAGAATGCAATTTTTTTTTTTTTTTTACTTTTGGGCTTTCTTTTGGATTTATTATAACCTATTTAAGAGTGGTGGAAAGACAGTTTAGATGTTTACTAAACTGATTCTTCCTAAATTCACCATGTATTTAAATGTATCCAAGGTTTTACATAAAATGAAATGTCACATACTAGGTCTATGTGCTTGCAATATTTCAATTTTCTGTCTGTTTTTTTTTTCCCAAAAGCCACTAGCTGAAACAAAACCTTCAAGTATATCCATCCCACACGTTTTGTTGTTGTTTCTTATTTTGTCTAAACTTCTCTCAGTATTAGGAATATTATTGTTAGATTTGTTTGCCAGTGAGATATCGAGTTTATATAGTGACAGATATTTGATTGGCACCTTTATAAACTCTTATTTTACACCAATAACCTTGTAAAATCAATATACAAAATATACAAAGTTGAACTTACAGCCCAAATAGGAGCATTTTTTTATTTATCCATCACTATACAACTTTCATTGATATCCACATGTTCTTTTTTAAGTCTGTGTGACGTGCGTACGTGAATTTACCGTAAAGTATGCAAATTTGCGCGTTTTAATGATATAATGCCTAATTTCATATTTAAAGGGAAATTTCAGAAAACCTATAATACTGTGTTTTAGCCTAGTATATTAATATATTTACGTTACTTTATTTTAATAATTTATTTTTACTGTAGTTGACTTTTAGTAGGATTCGAGTCTATCTGTGTGAAAGTGGGGGGACACAAATAAGATCCCCCCCGGTGGAAATTACGCTTACGACCGAAATAAAGTTAGAACCGAAACGTGTCAGGTTCGGTTAATTTTATTGACACCGAACTAAAGCGGCGGTTTCTGTAACGTTACCAAAGTAGCAGGGCGCTGAAACGAAGCGCAGCGACTCCCGCAGCTGGCAGCCGCTACCTCACAACTGTTTAACGTTAACGGTAGCATGTTAGCTGTGGGCTAGCGTGATACGCTCCACCGTCGCTCTGACCGGAGGTATAAATATACTGTTAACACTCTCATACATGACAGAAATATGACATTGTATCCAGAAAAAAAGTGGCTAAATGCGATATAACGGGCGGCTATGCAGCTAGCCGACTGCGTTAGCATGAAGCGAGCAAGCAGCGCTTACCGGACGGATACCGTTAATTTTCAAGTTGACCTCGAATCCGTCGTCGGTGCTTCTGGCCAGCAGCGAGCTCCTGATATGCATTGGTTCGATAACGGCGTTAGAGCAGCCCGGAAGTCATGATTGGCTTTATTGTGGTTTCCGAGCGTGTTGGAATGGGCTAGACGGTGTCCCCCTGCCCTGCCTTCAGGCTCCAGGCAGCCGGCGCTGTGGCTCCGATCCGCCTCACACAGCCTCCGGACGGACAGCGTCACGGCAGCCTCCCGGTCCAGCAGCCTCCAGACATGCTGTAGGATCTCATTAGTACAAGCAGCGGTCTCTGCGAAACATGAAGGGTCCCCGATGACAGAAAAACACCCCAAAACGTTCAAAATTGAACAGCTGTATTCCATTCTAGATTCACATGTAAAAAAGAAATGATTGAAAAAAAATATAAATTTCAGGATCCACAGACCATCTCTGGTCCCCTGCCCTAAATTGCAAGTGGAATTTATTGAATTACAATATATATTTCGAGCAAATTTATTGTGAAATGCATGCACTTTTAGTAACTAACATTCTTTCAGGACTATCTGAACTGTATGACGCCTGATCACGGACACTAGAGCACAGCAATACACAGGCAATTAGAGCTGCAACGATTAATCAGTTAGTTACTAACTATTACATTAATAGCCAACTATTTCAGAAATCAATTAAGGGATTAGGGTAATTTTTAACAAGAAAATGCCCAGATTCTCTGTTTCCATCTTGTCAAATCTGATTAATTTCTGGTTCCTTTAGTCTTCTATATTAGTAAATTTATGGGTTGTGGACTGTTGGTCTGGACATAAGACATTTTAGATTCAATCTTCAGCTTTGGAAAACAGTGATTGACATTTTACAGCATTTTGTGAGATAAACTACTAACCATTTATTCTTTTATTTGTTAATAGATTAATTGACTATCAAAATCAATATATATATTTTTTTTTTCAGAAATGAAACTATCTATATATATTTTAGAAATATATAGATATCAGAAATATAAAATGCTGCTTCTTCTTAGGTCATCAGCATCAGTATTTTCCTTTAATAAAGGTCCAATCATGGACCTTTATTATGAAGTGCTTTGAACGACTAGTCCTGTCACATATAAAATCCATCCTGCCCCCCAGCCTGGACCCATACCAGTTCGCTTACAGGGCAAAGCGATCCACAGGTGACGCAATTTGCTCTGCCCTCCACCCAGCACTCAGCCACCTAGACAAGAAAGACTCATATGTGAGAATGCTGTTCATAGACTTCAGCTCAGCGTTCAACACCATAATACCACAACAACTCATCTGCAAACTGGACAAACTGGGCCTCAGCACCTCACTCTGCAACTGGCTGCTGGATTTCCTCAGCCAGAGGCCTCAAGCGGTGCGTGTTGGCAACAACATCTCAGACAGGATCATCCTGAACACAGGGGCCCCACAAGGCTGTGTGCTCAGCCTCCTCCTCTTCACCCTCCTCACACATGACTGCACACCAACTCACAGCTCCAACCACCTTGTGAAGTTTGCCGACGACAAAACACTGGTGGGCCTCATCACCAACGGCGACGAGACCCACTACAGGAAAGAGGTAGAGCTTCTGACCAGGTGGTGCAAAGACAACAACCTCCCGCTAAACATCAGCAAGACCAAAGAGATTGTTGTCAGCTTCCAGAGAGGCCACACCCAACACCCTACTTTGATCATCGACGGTGCTGCAGTGGAGAGGTTGAGCAGCACCAAGTTCCTGGGGGTGCACATCAGTGATGACCTCTCCTGGACCACCAACACCGCATCACTGGCCAAGAAAGCACAGCAGGGTCTCTACTTCCTGCGTAAACTGAAGCGGGCAAATGCGCTGCCACCCATCATGACCACGTTCTACAGAGGAACCATCGAAAGCATCCTGACCGGCTGCATCACTGTGTGGGGAGGGAGCTGCAGTGACTACAACAGGAAGGCTCTGCAACGCATCGTGAGAACAGCTGAAAGGATAATTGGTGTACCACTCCCCTCCCTGCAAGATCTTTACACCACCCGCCTCAGCCGCAAAGCTATCTCAATTGCCAACGATAGAAGTCACCCTGCACACAGTCTGTTCAGCCTCCTGCCCTCTGGAAAGAGGTACAGGAGCCTCCGCTCCCGCACCACCAGACTCACGAACAGCTTCTTTCACCAGGCCGTGAGACTGCTGAACTCTCTCCCCTCCCCACCCACGGGACTGCTGAACTCTCTCCCCTCCTCCCTCTCACCCCCAGCCCCAGCCAGAAGGAACACCAGGCTGGCAAACCAAGTCTAGGTCACTGGACTGTCTCCCCCTACCCACCCACCTAAATTGACACTCTGCACATGCAAAAATTTGCACACACTTGCTGGTGCTACATTTATACTTATATTGTTATTGCACTAGCCATTACATTACAACAACTACCTCATAATGCACATAGCTGGGACAATCAGTGCTGTCTTGTTTTGTCTGTTTTGTCTTGTTGAATTTGTCCTTCCACACCCTACTACTTATGTCTTGTCTTGGGGTACTCATGTCTTGTCGTGTCATACCTGTTTGTTTGTTTCTAGTTTAGTAAGACTAGGCAAAAGTAGCCTTAAGCTACTGCACTTTACCATTGTATTTTAGGATTGTCTTGTCTTGTGCACCTGCACTTTGTTGTTGTACATGTAAACGCATAGGATAGTGAGAAACGCAATTTCGATTCCTTTGTGTCAAGTACATGTGAAGAAATTGACAATAAAATTGACTTTGACTTTGATCATTGAATCAAACCTTCATTCATTTACCGGAAAAAGACAAATACACTTTAATATAAAGTGATTCACATTCAAGAATAGATAAACAATTGTATTTATATATCCACTGATATGAAATATTTATTGAAATCTTTTATATCAATATATGCTGTTATATCACTGCTTTAACATTTCTAATTTAAAAGTACAAATATTTAAAAGAAAATCATCAATAATTACCGTTATTAATAAATATAAACACATTTTTATAGAACTGATAATGTGAAAGGTGCACAGCTCAGCAGAACAAGTTGTAAAGTGGGGTGATATGAAAAATATAGTGTGAGGCCTTCTTTTAATCCCAGGGTTGGGATTAAAGTCCTTCCTTCAGGGAATGTTAATTTCATATAAACAGCAAGCAGCACTGGCTCTGTTTATATTCTCATGATCTGAAACTGGTTTGGCAAGTCTTTGTGGTACCAGAGAGGATAAGGGCCCATTTCAAAAAAACACTGACTTATTTAACCTTTAAATGTCAGTTTGTGTTGTTCATTAGAGCTGCAATGATTAGTTGATTAGTTGCCAACTATTATCTTAATCGCCAACTATTTTGATAAATAACCAATTTTAGTCGTTTTAAGTAGAAAATAACCAAAATCTTGGATTACAGTTTTTCAAATCTGATTAGTTTCTGTTCTGAGTGTTTTCAGTTGCATTTGTCTACTATTACAGTAAACTGATGATCTTTGAGTTGTGGACTGTTGGTCTGGACAAAAAAAAAAAAAAGACTATTTAGGTTGAATTTTTAATTACTTTACAGAAAGTAAAGAAAAAAATGAATGTTATGCTCTTTAAAGAGATAGCAGTGTCTGCGTTTTTCTTCACAAAATCAAATATTTGCCATGTTGCTTTATGCTGAAGATGAAATTGTGTGTTTCAGGAAGACAAGACCCCAAACACACAAGTAAACCAGCAGCATCTTGTTCCAGATCAACAAAACTGATTGTCTGGAGTGGACAGCCCAAAATCTCAATCCCATTTAAACCCTGTGGGATGACACCAAAAAAATTGTTTTCGAGAATTTTAGGCGGAAATACTGTGGTTCTACAACTAAATATTGGTTTAGTGATTCACAGGAATGCTAAATCCTTTATAAATTATAAGAATTTTTTCTTTACTCACGAATTTAAACTGCTATTAATTTGAACACAACTGTATAGGAATAAGTGGGATTAGTATTTTGTAGTAATTTATTCAATTCTAACCTGATTTATCAATGAAATTGAAAAATGAATGGTGAAAATAATTGTTTATCCTTCAACATTAACAAGAGGCAATGAAAACACAGATTTGTGAATGAGTTCTATTTATTTTGCAGGGACAAAAAAACAACCAATTTCATATGATTCTTTCTGTTCTGTGAGATTTATTTTAATACTACAACTACATGACAGACTTGTGTTACTCATTATAGGAAGTAATTACATGTAAAAGTATCACAATAATCAGCAGTGAAAAACCAACAAGACTGAAAAGTGGAGCCACCTTATCTTATTCTACCATTTGTGTTAAAGGCTGTAAATGTTTGCACTTACTCCTTATTGAAATTGAAGTTTATTTTGAAATCTCCACCAAAGAGATCAATGACTCTACCTGCAGTGAGTAGTTTTCAGCAGAAAATACTTTCATAGTCACATCTATGGAATAGAAACTAATATTCTGGAACAAACACTGCCGTCAACTTTCAAAAAATAAAAAATATTTTTCACCGATTAAACTGACATAACATAGGAAGATAAAACTGTCACTTTAACCAAATAACTAGAGGGAGAAGGGACAAATGTAACCACGTAGATTCCACTTTAATTTAGCATCCTTGTTCAGCTGTGTTGCCCTTTTTGCCGCAGCTATCATAAATGATGAGGTACAGAGAAAAGAGAGAAAAAGAGTTTGCTTTTCTTCACCTAGTGTGGGGTGTTTTTTTATGATTCAGTCTGGTTTCCTGAAAGAACACTGACAGTGGGGTCAGATCCTTGGTGGAGGTGGTGATGGAGCGGATATGGAGGTTGTTGATTGGTGACATCAGTCGTTTGCTGGAGCCTCCGGAGGTTCACGATTCACTGAATGATGGGAGGAAAAGGATTTCGTTCAGAGATTATTGGAGGGAATAGTACTGTTGTACCAGAACACTGCTGTGGGTCAGGGTGCAGGCATTTCCACATATCGACCACTGTAATTGGCCTTATGCTATGCACAGAGAGCACGATCAATAGCTCAAAGACATGACGCTTTCTATCAAAAACAGCTCAGGGTAAAGGGATTAATTCATCTCATTCATATCATTATATTTTTTTGCATAAAAAGAAGCAGACAATTGTAGATGTTGATATTTATTAATCATACACACTTGACATGCAGCTTATTTAGATTTGAGCTGCATGAAGGTTGTTGATTTACCTTCCTCTCGTGCCTTCATGCGGGCCACAAAGTTGTAGCTCTTGTTCCGGCGATAGTTCTCATACGGGTCATCAAGAGACACACCAACACCTTTATACTGGTCCCATTTATCCCTGATGTCTCCTCCTTTGATGGGGTCCTGGATGCCCTGCTCTTTGGCCCCAAGTCCTCCTGACCCGCTCCATCCTGCAGACAATCAGCACAACAAGAGTCTTATGAGTTCCACACGACAGGGAACAACTGCCCTTGAAATATACATTAAACCCCCCTAACTAGACAAATGCTGTTTAATTTGTATAAAGGCTGCCACTATCTATCGATTATTGAAATGATTAAAAAAATAAACATTTGGTTCATACAATTATGTAAAATGTTGACCAGTGTTTCCTAAAGGGTAAGATTCAACCTAAATTGTCTCTTTTCATCCAGATCAACAGTCCACAACACAAGGATCATCAGTTTACTATTAAAGTTTGCTATAGAAAAAAAAAAATCAGAGTTGAGAAGCAGGAACCAGAGATATTGGACATTTTCTTCTTAAAAATGACCCATACTGATTAATTGATTATCAAAATAGTAGGTGATTAATGTGATAGTTGGCAACAAATCGACTAATCATTGTAGCTATGCAAAAGTCATCTTGATGTCACCTTGCTGCATTTCTACCTCTGTATTTATCTATGTATGAAAAATACAGCTGTATATGTTGATGTTGGCCTTCAGAAATAAATAATTAAGACTTTAAAGAAATCTGAAAATAATAAGATTTGAGAATCTGGGACTAGAGTTTGGAAATTTTCTACTTAAAAAATGATTTGAACAGATTAAAATCGTTGGGGATTCATTTAATAAATAGCAATTAATGGACTAATCTCTGCATCTCTATTCGTACCCATCTTCATCAGCAGCTGATGGCCCTTGTTCTCCTCGCCGAGCCTGTTGTCTGCAGATGGTTTGGAGGACGGAGCTCCGAGCACGGATGTGGATCTGCAGAGGACGGACCATTATTAGTGCTGGTGAGGATTGAGTTTATAAAAACACATCATCCAAGAGCAGCAGGAAAGAGAACTTACGGAGGGGAGGAGCTCCTAGATTTGGCGCCACGGCGTCTCTTGCCGGGTGAGCGAGAACGAGATCTAGATCTGGAGCGAGAGCGACTCCTGGATGACCTGGATCTACTCCTAGACCTGAAGAGAGACAGGCTCACCTATATTTACAGCATCACAGAACTAACAACAGCATTGCAGGAAGTTAGGGTTCTTTTATTGGACTACTCCTGTCAGTTAAGCAATTTAAATTGTAAATAATTCAAGATAGCCATTTTTTTTTGGAAAGAAACATCTAAATTATCAGGTTCCAGCTTCTTAAATCAGATCTTTTGATAACCTTTGGGTTATGGACAATGGCTGCAAATAACTATTATGATAGTCAATTCATCTCAAGACTTTTGAAATGATAAATTGATTAGTTGTTGGTTCATAGAATGGTGTAAAATGTCCATCACTGTTTGCCAAAGCTTATGGTTCAACCTAAATTGTCATTTTAGTCCAGACCAACAGTCCAAAACCTGAAGATCAGTCTACAATTATAGAAGAAAGAAACCAAAAAAGAGAAGGGAATGTTTTCTTTTCGAAAAATATCCATCAATCAGTTATCAAAATAGTTGGCAACAAATGTAATAATTGACAGCTAATTGATTCATTGTTGCGGATGTAATATAAAGTGTGTGTGTGTGTGTGTGTGTTTCAGACCTTGATCGTGAGTAGGAGCGGGAACGGCTGCGGGATCGAGACGATCGTGACCTGGATCTGGACGACTTGGAAGAGCGAGAGCTGGAGCGAGATGAAGATCTTCCTCTGCTGTGAGATCGACTTCTGGAGCGGCTGCCACCACGCGCACTGAGCACAAATAAACAATACGTCTAATAAACGGCAACGTCCTCCACTTTGTGTTCTCAGGAAAACAACATTTGTCACTATGATGGTGGCTAATGTGAATCCCTTTAAACACAACAATAATGTTGCAAAGCCCGACAGCACAAAGCTGACACATTATGGCAAAAGTGGAATCTCACCTGTTGCGTTTCTCCTGTCCCTTTTTCCTCCTGGCTCTCATCTTGGCTCTGAAGAACTCGTACAGGCCGTTCTGTTCCCAGCCTTCACTGAGGGAGGAACAAACCACAGCCAGCTGTCAACTCAGCATCCCACAGCTGCTTTTATACACAGCTGCAGCTAGCTTCCTGTTTATCGGAGTCAGGCTGCTCCTGGTCATAGAGCAGGCATGTTTACCTGTTACGGGGTCGGTCGTGGGATGGAGGACTGTAGAAAGCTTCCACAGCAGCGAGCAGTCGATCGCTGGGAGGCATCGGAGGAGGAAGCCGGATGTCTTTAGGATCCAGAGGTTTGTAGTCATAATCCTCAAGCTGAAAAACAGAAAACAGCATCATCAGACACTTTTAGTTAGTTAGTGAATCTACAACTTAGTTTTATAACTGGCTATAATTAGATAACTATAGTCTCTTGTATTTCAAAGAACAGAGCTACTAAGATCAGACATCATTATTATAATTAGAGCTGCATTTTTTAAATTAGAAATGACAAGTAAACTAAATTAATCACCAGCTATTTTGATAATCAATGCAAGTCATTTTTAAGACAAAAATGTCCAAATTCTCTGGTTCCAGCTTCTCTTCTGATTATTTTCTGGTTTCGTTAGTCTTCTATAATCTGTCTACAAGCCAGAGATTCAGTTTACGATTATAGAAGACTTAAAAAAACAGAAAATAATCAGATTTTAGAAGAAATCAGCAGAGAATTTGGACATTTTCTTAAAACTGACTCAAATCTATCAATCAATTACCAGAATCGTTAGTTATTAATTTAATAGTTGGTAACTGATCGAGGAATCAACTAATCATTGCAGCTCCACATATATCAAACTGATTGTTTCAACAATCATCATATTAAGTGACTATCAAATTAGTTGAGTGACAGCCCTAACTTTTAGCAGCGGATCCAGCTTCACTGTTTTTTTACTCTGGTGATGTTAAATCATTAGTTCAGTGGGAAAGTAAAACTGTCAGCTCAGTTCTTTCAGAGGCTGATATAATGTGGGTGTGACTTACTTTGACCAGTGGAGCCATAAGACCAGCCGGCAGGTCAAAGTACGGCACATTGGGCACCAGACTGGGGTCGTCCTGGACTGGGTGCTGCCGATGGCGAACGTGGGGCGAGTGGCCGTTGAAGCCATGGGGGGGCGGGCCGAAGTCTGGGTGCTGGCCTCCACCCCACGGAGGATGATCAGCCCCCATACCTGGCGGGGGGAGCCTCTGGTTGGGATGGTGGTGGGGGGGGGGAGGTGGAGGACCCGGCATGTCTGGAAAACAGTGGTGAATACAGTTAATATTATTACCAACCACACATTTGTGTGCTTTTCAAAGGGTACAAAAACACTTTACAAAAATATACAAGTAAAAAGTAAAAGAAGAAGATAAGTAAATATAAAGTGGTCACATTCAGTCTTGTTTCTTTTGCTGGTCCTTATTAAAGATAGATATGTAAAAAAGATCAATAATGATTGTTATCCACTGATATAAGATTTTATATATCAATATACTCCATATATTTCACCACCTCCAATCAAAAATCATCAATAATTACTCATATTGATTGATATTTTTCATACATTTTTATAGAGGTAAGAATTATTACTTAGACATGGTAAAAATGTTTTGAATGTTTTTATTACTTAAAATGGGATAAATAATATATACATTAAAAATATACAGTATAATAAAAAAGTTGTAAACCTAGTTTCAGGATGGTTTCATGCTATTTACGTTTACTTACCCCTGTGTGATAGTTACATTTCTTTATTTGGTGAATTCTTTCCAAAACTTTGAATAAAAGACAACCTTTTTTTAGATGCCAACAGACTCAAAAGTCTATGAGCAAAATGGTCATGTGACCAAATTAATTGTATGTCCTTCAAAGATAAAAGCCCCCTTTACATGCCTATCTGTAAAACCATTGATTTTATATTTAAAAAATGAAGATGAGGATAAAGTAATTGTTGCTATATGACAATACCATCTAATAGAGGGCTAACCAGGCTGCTGGACACTGACTGAGATTTACATCACAGGACATTTTGAAGTCATGATGAGGCTGACAGTTAATCGAAAAATTAATAGAAAAATTGTTTTATTTATTAAATTAAAGGATTTACTAGGTTTCCATATTCATTTAGTCTATAGATTTATCAGTTTATAGAAATAAAGCTTTACTGATCAATACCTCCAGGATAATCTCCCTCAGAGTAGTCAAAGCGGTGCGGCGTGTATGGCGGCCTGTCGTAGTGGTGTCTGGGAGGAAATTCATCTTGCATGAAGCGTGGTGGGAAGCGTCCGAAATTGTGCGGTGGCGGAGGCGGCTGGTTAAAAGGAGGCGGCTGCTGGTGGGGAGGGAAAGGCCCTCTGAAGTGGGGGGGTCTCTGTAAAAATCAAAGTTATTAGAGGTTATTATTAGTCATTATTCCTGCAGTTCTTACTCAAAATAGTACTTAAAAAAGAACAATAATCGTTATCCACTGATATGAAATATTTGAAACATGGGTTTATCAGTGACCATTTTTTGAATGAATTTGAATCATTTTTAATTACCGTATGCATTTTTCATAAGGAATAGGAGTATGAAGCCTAAAATTAATATGTGCTTTGTCTGTTAAATGACTGGCTGTGTGATTTAATGATTCAGACATTATCAAGAGAAATATGATGTTTATAAGCGAAAGAGGAGCAACATTGGTTTGTTTTTAGTGATCTATCTATCAATATTATATTGAACTATTTTCTTATCGCATTGATGCTGTGGATATTGATCATATATTCTTATATAAATAAACTTTAATTACTGACTAATTACAGATGTTTAAGTGGACAATGAAACATAATAGAAAACTGGTAAATCCACTCACCTGCATGCGGGGAGGAAACGGAGGCTCCCTCTGGCCCCAGGGGGGCTGGTCTGGCTGGTTCCCCCACGGCGGCTGCTGATCATACGAGTTCCAGGAAGGGGGGCCTTGGTCTGACCCTCCTGGACCACTCCAGGGGCCTCCTTCTCTTGGGGGACCCCCGCTCCAGCTCCCTGGATCCCTCTGATTGTTCCACATGCCTTCATGGCTGTTCCAGGGGGGGCACGGAGGGGGCGGCTGGTTCGGGTCAAAAGGAGGCTGAGGAGGGATAAAGTGATAGGTTTCCTGTTTTTCTGACATCCCACATTTGAAAAAAATGATGTTGATCACGGTTTCCAAAAGCTGAAGATTCAACCTAAAATATCTTTTTTTGTCCAGACCAACAGTCCATAACCCAAAGATCATTAGTTTACTATTATAAAAGGCTAAAGAAAATAATCCAAATTGAGAAGCTGGAACCAGAGAAGCTGGACATTTTCTTCTTAAGAAAATGTCAAATCATTGAATTGATTAATAAAATAGTTGGTGATTAATGCAAAAGTAATTGCAACTGCAACTGATTGATTAATCAACTAATAGTTGCAGCTCTAGGACACAAACATCCACACAGACACGCAGGTTTTTACCGGCTGGTTTGGGTTCCAGGGGCCCATGTGTTGGGGGTCGTACCACGCAGGCTTGTTGGGGGGGATCTCTGAGGGGCCACTGGGGTTACTGGGATCCTGAGGTCTGGAAGAAGCTCCATCAAATTCGCCAGGAGGAGGCCCTGACATGGGAGGTTTCACATCCCCTACACGCAACACACATGTTAGAGTAAAATCAGACCTTTTTCATGTTCTTTTTCTGCACACATACAGATCTACATCTTCAATCTGGGCTCTCCTGGAATATATTTGTATGACTCACAGTTTAAATAGATTTTTAAAGGAACATTTAATTAATTCTAGTTTTTGTTTTTAATTCTAGTGAAAGTAATGCACTTATTTACCCTTCTTACCAATACTAAAACTTTTTAGATCAAATTTAATCAGTTTCTTAAACTTAATAAAAAAGCACAATTTAAAAATTCAACCATTATTCGCAATTTTTTAACCATTTTCATTTTAATGATTGTTTAAATCTATGATCCCTCATCATCATCATCCGCATTAAGATTGTTATAATTTCCAACCTTTTACGAAAGTTATTTTTCCTTTTTCCTGATTTGGATCAATTTGGTCTTGTTTAAAAAAAATAAGACCAACATTTTCTTAAAAGAAATGATATGAGATGACTCAAAAAAAAAAAAAATCACTCAAAAATCTGAAATAAGTTCAAATTATCTGCCAGTGGAACAAGATAATCCTCTTCAATATCAGACCACTTTACCAATACAAGACATTTTCACCTGATAAGATTTAATTTTGTTTGCAGTACAGCTAGTTTAATCTTGAGCATTAAGTATGAGGCTGGAATATAATAATGTACAGCACAGTAACATTTAAACACAGATCTGCCTGTGTGACTCCTAACCAGCTTGTGTTGTCATAGGAGCCTTTTCAGGGTCTGCAGGGGAGGCCAGCTGCGCTACAGGAGCAGGCTGTGGCTGCGACGGCGGCTGTGATTGTGGCTGCTTCAGGCTGGAAACAAACTCTTCATGCTGGGTCTTCAGAGTCTGGATCTGCTGCTGAAATGCCAGCTGGATGGGCTGCACCGCAGCAGCATACTCCGTTATCAGAGACGCCTGAGAGGACAACAGACCAAAATCTGAGACTGACAGGTCCTTTTCACTTTATTACCTTCCCCTCAGTTCTTCAGTTATAGAAAACACACATGACGTTAAGACCAATTCAAGAACTGAAGGAAAGGGATCAGAAGAGGGGATGAGAAACTACAGCCTTATTTAAATAAACAGCAATAAGCACAATGTGGTAGTTTTCGAGGTTTATGCACCAGCACCTGCTGTTTTAAGTCATGTATGTGCAGCAGCATGAAGGGGCAGATTACAGATGGGAGGGTGCCGTGTTTATTAAGTTTTAGGACTACAACTAACAACTATTTGGATACAGAACAATCTATTGGTTATTGAAACAATTAGTTGCTGTTGTGTCAATCACTGTTTCCTAAGATAATTTAAATTACAGAAAACCAAAGAAACCAAAAAATAATCAAATTTAAGAAGCTGCAACCACAGAATTTGGACATTTGCTTCTTAAAAATAACTAATCAATTAACTGACTGTCAAAATAGTTGGCACAACATCGAAAAACAACATAAGGTGGATCTATTGGACCTTTCATAAGTTAACTATTCTAAAAGTCTGATAAATGTGCGCATCGATGCAATACTGTTTCAAAAGCAGGTTTTCCCAGAAAAAAAATACCAAAAAAATCAATGTTGTAGCTAATATTTGACACATCCAAACCCGTAATAATTCCCAGCCAACAAATCCAATTTACATTGCATTGAAATGGAAGCCCAAATGCTTTCATTTAAAGAGATAGAAATATGCAATTAATTGAACATTTGGTAATTTCAGGAATTCATTCATGAAAAAAATTATTCATGTATAGTATTTGTGGAGCATATAAAATGTGCACAGTTTGGCTAACAGAAATTTGCTACAAATAATGGATCAGATACAATGGTAAGCAATCCCTGAAGTGTCCCACAAATCAAATGTCCTGCAAAATAAACATCCAGTTGGAGTCAGAAAACTTTCTAAAAACCAACTAGTCTGATATGCACAGGGATATGTGTTGATGTGTTCCTGTTAGTGCAAGTTGAGTCTTCTTCCTACTCACCTGATACTGGCCAAGGCCCAGTGCTGGATTCTGAAGCTGCTGAATCGTCTCTTCGTCAAAATACCCATTTTTCTCCCAAAGCTGCAACAACTGTGAGTAATTGAAGAGAAGATTACTTTAGATGGAAAATAATTTAAAACACCCTGACATTCAGATTCTTTCTATTATTCCAATTCAAGAAATGAAAACTAAATAAAACTTCTGGGCAAATTTTATTCACCGCAGCTATTTATTTTTTAGACTGCTGATATAACGGTAGACTTTCAATGATTAGTTGATTGTCAACAATTACATAAATCACCAACTATTATTATCTATTGATTTGAGTCATTTTTAGGAAGAAAATGTCCAAATTCTGTTCTCTGATATTTTTCTGGTGTCTTTAGATCTCTATGATCTATGGGTTGTGGACTGTTGGTCTAGACAAAAAAAAAAAGAAAAAAAAGAAAGATATTTTAGTTTGAGTCTTTAGGAAACAGACATTTTACACTATTTTATGAACCAAACAACTAATCGATTATTGTTTCAATAATCAAATGGACTATCAGAATAGGTGTTAGTTGTAGCCATAATTGACATACATAATATATATTATTTCACTATAGCATCATTACATCATAACCAGCCTTACACTGACTGAAATTCAATTTCTGTTCATGTGAATAATTCTCATTATTTTAATTTGAGTTTTATTAACTACGATTTTATTTTACTGTCAAGAAATAATCTTAAAAGCTCTCATTTTTGGGGGGTTGGAAATCAGTCAAAGATCCTGAAAATGATCATGGACGCAAAATTAATCCTAACTCAATGAGTGTGTGTTTTTACCCTGGTGATTTTCTGCTGCTTCTCCTCCTCCACAGCCAGGAAGCTGGTGCAGTAGATGGGAACCACAACTTTCTGCAGCGCTGCCAACAAATCCTTCTGATGTTTCCGCTGGCTGGAAGTATCAATTACAGCATCATATTACAGAGGAATGCACAGTAAACTACGGTCTACTCACTAAAATAACTACTTTTATTCGTAGGAGACGTATGTGATGTAAATAAAGATAAATTACATAATAGAGTAAGTAAAAAAAAGTACTTCAAAACTACACTCAAGCACTGGAACACAGTAAAGTTTTAAGGTTGCATGGAAGTTAAAGTTACTTTCCACCACTGAATGTAAAGATACATATTCATGAGGTGTTGGTTTAATTAAATGTTTACAGTATTATTATCAGTAATTTGGTTACTGCAGTAACCTGAATACATAAACAGGCTATTGTAAATAATCGATTGTTAGTTTTAGAGAAATAATCTGATGTTTTTTTACTCCCTTTCAGACATGTTTTTGTAATTTGGAACATGTTATTTTCTTTTTTTGCTTTTTATGTTTAAAAAGCCTTGATTCATTCTTTCAATGTTCAGTAGTAATTAATAAGAAATGGATGTCCGTTTAACATTAAAGCACAGTGAATGTTTTTAGACTGAGCAAACTGATCCAGATGTGCGTGTGTACTATGTTTGTTGTACCAGTGATGCAGGACGTCGTTGGTTAAGTAGATGAGATGCAGGCGGAGCTCGAAATGTGCTCTGTCAGCAGTGATGCGGTTGCGTAGATGTGATGTCATCAGTTCACAGTGCGGTGGACTTTTTGCATTGTTGAACATCCAGTTTTTACCAGCCTGAGTGGGAAAAACAACATATGACTTGTGGTCTGAAGCTTTTATTTAGCCATTAACACAGGTGTCAAATAAAAATATGCGATTACCTTATTTAAGTAGACATTTTGGGCATTTATACTTTATTGGAGTTGATATTTTTCACTTCTACTCTTACACTAAACTTTCTCAAAATTATCTGTACTTTCTACTTTCTTACTTTTTCTAGAAAATATATGGACAATCAAGCCCTTACAGCACAAAACAGGGTTAGCTTTAGTCTTTCAAGTTTTATTTCTTGATTTAGTCCAATGAGATAAAAACTCATTAGATGAAGACAACATTATTATATAGAATTCTTTAATATATATCAATGTTTCCCAGGGAAATTTTGTTAGGCCAGGTGTTGACTGAGGAGGCTGGGGGTATGAGACAATAACAAAGCTCTTAACTCTCTTTTGGAATGTTGCCATATGGCAACAACTACGTTATCTTTATTTTTCTAAAAAACTGTGTTATAAAATCAGTTTTTACAGTTAGGCCTGAAAAGGGGGCAGCTTTTATTTTTGAAAGACATACAATTTATTAGGTCATATGACCAGAATGAATGTTTGCCAGAGCCTTTTGTTTCTTTGACATGTGAGCATCACTTTATCACACCTGAAGGTTACCTTTTTTCTTTTATTTAAATATGATGTTTTAAGTTGTTTAGCTTAAATATGGCATATTGCTGCCATATGGCAGTACAAGAAAATAAAACGAAAACGAAAACGAAAAAGAATATGCCTGTTTTGTCTGTCTTGTGCCAGACTTTTTGTTTTACCTGGCATAGGGTTACCATTATTTACTGTAAGGAGGAAGCAGGAATGTGGCCGAGCAACACTTTCACCCAATGCTAGCCGTTATGAATATTAACCATAAAGAACCTGAATGATGTGGGACTTACAGAGATGGCGTCTTTGGTGCATGTGTCTATAATTGGTTGCAGCAGGTTGTCAAATTCTGTGATGTCCAGCTGAGTTTCTAGCAGCAGTTTTTGAGTCTGCTGTTCCATAGCCAGCGCGATGGCTGCTGTCACCTGCTCCTACAGGGAGAAAAGCAGAAAGAAACGCATCAGAAAATGCTTTCAACTATTCTTCACCACACAGAAGTTATTGATTCTGTGATATTTAACTGCAAAATTAGAATTTAAATATCTGCATATACAAACTGATGTTAAATGCCCGGTTTTTGTTATATAAAAAATGCCCAGAGATAAATAATTCCACAACTTTTTCCACCTTTATTGTGACCTATAACTTTTACAACCCAGCTATAAAAAGTAAAGAATCTTTTAGAAAAGGCAAAAAAAGTAAATATCTTAAAATAACCTGGTTGCGTAAATATGCACCCCTTGAAAACGAATAATTTGTTGCAGCATATTTGGCTTTCATTACAGCAATCAGTGGTTTTGGATAAGTATATATCAGTGTGGAACATCTAGATGTGGTAATATTTGCCCACTCATTTTTGCAAAAACTGCTCCAAACCATATTGCAAGAGTATCTGCTGTACAACACTTTCAGAACCTGTTCTGTAGTTGATTTGGATGCATGCATACTCCATAGCCCAGCCATAAGAAGAAGACAGGAGGTTGTTGTCACATGTGCTACTACACTATAAAGTTTGCCAGATGTTCCTACAGCTCCTCGGTGTTGCTGTTGGCCTCTTGGAATTCTCCCTCACCAGTTTTCTTCTCTTCATATCATCAAGTTTGAACAGATATCCTTTTGTATACTTGATGATGATGTCTTGAAGTTCCATGGTATATTTAATTCCTGGCGAATTCTCTGTATCCTTCACCTGACCCATATCTTTGAACCATGAGCTCTCTGATGTGTTAGGGGCTATTTGTGGACTGCTAGGAAAAGCCACTAGAAGAGTTTAACTTTATTTAGAGTTAATCAGAGAGTCTTTAAATGGTGACATGTGGCTGTGTTAACCAATTACAATCAGTTAGAAGAAGTGTTTATTATTGTCATTATCTCAGTTGTTTATTAAGACCTTACATTTCAGTTTGCTCTTTAATAGATCACAATAAAGGTTGAAATATTGAAATTGCCTATCTTGGTGTCTTTTTGAACATCACAAAAACATAGCACTTTAACATTTTTTGTGAAATGAGTTGCAAAATGAATAGAAACCCTTAGTTAGGTAAACTAAAGGCTTTACCCCACACGTTGGATGTTGTAAAAGGAAAAACAACAGAAATAAATATTCTTGCCACCACAAAGGTCCCCTGACTGACTTGCTGGCAGCTGCAGCTCCCTGACCTCGAGCTCCAATGTGAAAAAGCTGGGAGTCATTTTCAACCAACTTGTCATTCTCTGCCCACATTAAACCTATTTCTAGGACTGCCTTCATTCACCGCAACATAGCAAAGGTCAGACACTTCCTATCTCTGAAAGATGCGGAAAAAATTATCCATGCATTTGTTACTTCCAGGCTTGACTGCAATTCTTAACTGTCCGGTTGCACCCTCCAGACTCTCCAGCTGATCCAGAATGCAGCTGCGTAACTAGCACTAGAAGAAGTGAGCATATCTCACCTGTATTAGCCTCTATGCACTGGCTTCCTGTGAAATCTCGAATAGAATTCAAAATCCTGCTCCTCACCTACAAAGCGCTCAACGATCAGGCGCCATCCTACCTCAGGGATCTCATAGTCCCATATCACCCATTGAGAACATTACACTCCCAAAATGCAGGCTTATTGGAGGTTCCCAGAATTTCTAGAATTAAAAAACAGGAGGCAGAGCCTTCAACTTCCAGGCTCCTCTCCTGTGGAATCGTTTTCCCGTTTCAGTCCGGGGGGGGACAAACACCCTCCCTATATTTAAGAATAGGTTAAAAACTTTCCTGTTCAAAGAAGTGTAAAAGGGTTGTATTTAGGGAGTTTAACCTTGTACGATGTGAGGGTCTAAGGACAGGGGATGTTGTGTTGCTTTTATACAAACTGTAAAGCCTGTTGGGGCAAATTTGTGATTTGTGTATCTGGGCTATACAAATAAATTGAATTGCTCAGATCTTCAGCAAAAACTTATATATTTATGACCTGTCTGAGTGTGTGCATGTGCTGCTCCTGCTGCTGCAGATTCCACACACTCTGCTGGATGAGTTCATCAATCGAAGGCGTCGCAGGCGGAGCGATCGGAGGTGGCGCGATCATCTGGATCGGTGGCGGAGGGATATCGACCACATCATTGGAGCCTGGATTGTACATGTCTGCAGAGAGAGAAATACAGAATATCAATGTCTGGAATGTTTGCTAAAGCTTTGATTTTCAACAAACCAGCACAAACTCAAAAGAAAAACAACATGAGAAAGGCAACAAACCAAGATAAACCAAAGAGCTTCAAGCACAGGTGTGATAATGTCCAGCAAAAAATGTGGGTAAAAAAAAAAAAAAAAAAAAAGGCTTTCCAACTGGAATTTTGAATTCATTCGACAATTCTGGTTCCCAATAAATACCTTCAGATTTATACTCTTCCCCATCGTGGGTAGAGGGATCTGAGTGGAGAGGAGCAAACTTTAATGCATTTCAGTGATATTACATGAAGGACAGAAGAAATCCATGCAACCCTGCACAACACAGTCTTTTCTCCAGGCTGCCGGCAGCACTGAAAAAAGGTGCAAAGTACCTCAAGAAGATCAATAACCTCCCTCATATCATCCTGTTACTTGACCTTAAATCAACTATTCTACTGAATGTAACTATATGATGTGGCTGAAATAATTTGCTCCTATTTGATTTTATGTTTTCTTTTAACTTCTTATTTCTTTGTCATAATTTCCATAAATATTTATCTATATGCATTTTACATGTGAATATTTGTCATTTGAAAAAAAATGTATATTTTTAGTTATACTCAAAATGCTTGATTTGTTTTATTAATATTTGTGTGTGTATGTATATATATATATATATATATATATATAGAGAGAGAGAGAGAGAGAGAGAGAGAGAGAGCGTAAGAAAGAACATGTTGAAGAATATTAAAATATAGTTAAACAATTTAGAGTAGAGCAAACTATAACAAAAACAGTCTAAAGTAAACACAAGCATAAAAGTCCATATTAATAATATTATACATATTAATTATATATCTATATCATATACATATTCAGTTAATGAATTCAGGTCATTTCAAAAAAGAAAATGTCCAAATTCTCTGGTTCCAGCTTCTCTTCTCTGATTATTTTCTGGTTTCTTTTGTCTTCTATAATAGTAAAATGATGATCTTTGGGTTTTGAACTGTTGGACTGGCCAAAAAAAAACATTTTTGAATTTTCAGCTTATGGAAACCATGATTAACATTTAACACCATTTTATGAAAGATTAATCGACTATCAAATTTGCAGCTCTAGCAAGAACTTCACAGTAGAGCTGCAAACAGTCACTCAATTGATTGATAGTTAACCGGAATCATTAGCAGGAAATTTATCGGTGACTATTATCAATGCATTCTCAGTTTAAATCCAAATTGAGTTTATATTTGGGTTTTAGACAGTTTGTCAGACAAAACAAGACATTTGATTAAATCACCTTAAGCTGGAGAAACCGTGATGATTTCTGATATTTTCAAGGAGGAAATAATCAGCAGATTAATTGATGAAAAGAATGTGACTGACAAGTATGTGTCAGTTTCCTGTGTCTAGTTTTCAGCATCTGTAGGAGACTGAATGAGCATGTCCGGGCTTATTAACACTGTTTTTAATATTTGCTGCTTTTGCATGTTTCAACAAACACTCCTCAGTTGTGCAGATGTAAGTGTCTCCTCTTAATGCAGCCAGCTCTGGCCTACCTGCACCTATCATGGTGGATACAAACCACTCTGAATCTTGTTTGTTTATTGAAAGAAAATATCAGTTTATTACAACATTGGTCTAATTTTTTTTTACCTTTAGTCGTCACTTTAACCACTTTTAAAAAAAGCAAGGGCTATATTTCTCCACAAAGTTCAACATAATTATTAGACAGAATGATAGCCAAATACTAAATAAAAAAGACCCAGTTTTTGACTTTAAAGATGTGAACAAATCCAGACAATTTCACAGCTAACAACAATTTGGTTTTCACTACAAGGCCAGAAGAGCTGAGTAATTCATTAGGATCATCATTTTGATTTTAGGGCCAAATGATCTTTGAACCAAATACTAGCAAGTTGAAACACCTCTCAAACAGTGAAGGAGGCAAGACGTACGTGTGTGTGTGTAAGAGAGAAAGAGACACAGACAGAGAGAAGCAGCTGTCTGATTATTTTAATGCTATAGGTCAATATTTATGCAACTTAGGCCTGTAAATTATTGGTGTGGTTTTGCTGGTGTGGCCAATTGTTCACAGTTTTGAGTGTGTGTGTGTGTGTGTGTGTGTGTGTGCGTGCGTGCGTGTGTCTGTGTGTGTGTGTTGAGCAGCCCCACCTGATTTTTAATATCAGAGAACTAAAGTAGGACTAGAAGGACTGTTAAGTTTCTGTCTGTTTTGTCACACTTGGATAACCTAATTTTCCAAGTACATTCATTTTATTCATTAAATGTTTTATAGAAATTGCAGCTGGATAGATATTTACATACATAGATTACTTTCTGTTTGAGCATTTTGTGTATTTTTAGAGTAGATTTTCAGTTACCCACTCATTTTTTTGTTTTGGAGAGCAATGCTGAAAAAATGCATCATGTTTTTAAAGTCAAAAACAATCTTTTGACTAATTATGATTTCAACGACCAAAATAATCATGCTTAGGATCTTTTCCATAATCAAGCAGCCCAGAAAGAGATTTAACTCATGTTAGCATGTCAAGCTGCTCAGTTTTTAGCAAGTTCAGGACATTATATTTTAGATCACAGATGATTAACTGTGGGTATATGATTGTTTAGTACAGTCCATTTAAATTTTGTTAAAATCATACAAAGGATCCTCTTTTCACAAAGCTCCATGTGGCTTTGTGGTGAAAACACAACCTAAAGAGGAAGGCAGCTTGTGCCGCGGCTCCACTGAAGAGCATAGCTTAGACTCTCAAAGCTTTGTAGGCTTTGGTTGTCTATAAACAAAAGAAAAATCCACTTTAAAACAGAATGCACATTAATATAATCCTAGAAATTCCCATAAACAGTTTATTCACATTTACTAGCCTGTTTTATTTAATTCTATTGCACACGCTTTCTTTGCTTATTTTGGTATACAATTCTTTAATTAATAAGATCTAATAAAACCTTAATATAAGATGATCTGAACAATCCAAACGTCATAAAAATGTCCCTTTAATTACATACGTTGCTGTTGCTCCATAGCAAGCTTGCACTTGTAGTAGTTGAAGTATTCTCCTCCGAAGAGGAAGGAGAACTTAGGGTTGTCTTTCTGTTTCTCCATCGTCATTTTTTCAAATTCTGGTCCATTCCGAGAGACAAACTGGGCCAGTTTGTCAATCACATTCCTCAGCTCTTGATCTGCACAAGGACAAAAGAGAAGAGTCACAAATACAATTACAGCTGGATCTGGTCAGATGTGATGCATCTTAAAGATATCACAAGAAAAAATTAAAAGGTGCATTGTCATTATTTCTCAGGCTCTAGGCACAATAGTTTTAGACTCGAGAGCAGGATTTTCTGCTTCAATATACATAAAATATGCAGTTATATACTACGACTTAACAGAGGAGAAAGATAGTTATAAAAATTTTAGATAATTTGGGTAAATTAATAGTTCAAGGACTGCATCAAAGAAGTCCTCATTATATTTGGTGTGTTTGTGAACTTTTATATTTATGTAAGAACCTTTTGCAATTATGTGACTTATGTCATTATTGTTATCCTGTCTACATGTATATTTGAGACGTTTCCTCATTGTATTAGGAAATGTTTTTTGTGCCCTTCTTATTTTAGAAGTATATGCTTAAATGTATTCTAATCTCTTTATTTGTAGAAAGTTCATTTTCATTACAAAAACCGGTATTGGTTGATTTACACACATGCTGTTATAATAATAATGAAGGGAAAAAAGTGCAGCAACATGATATTATATATAGATGTATAATGTTTGTTTGTATATTTTATATAGGAGATTTCACAAAAAATATGTGACACATTTTTTTCAGTACAGTACAGTATGAATATTAAACGATTCATTTTTGCTTCATATTTGTATCTGAAAATTATTTATCTGTTAAATAAATGAATCGGAATAAGTCAGTACCTCTTACTTTCCAAAAATCCATTTCACATTACATAACTAATTTACAATGACACCAAATGTATAAACACAAACCACTCGGAAGGAAAGAAAACTAACAACAATAAACAGCTTTAGCATCTTCAAAAAATTAAAAACATTAAGCTTATATTTGCCAATTTTAAGATCCAGATAATAACAGTGCTGTCCATACTGCTTAGTAGAATAAATGTTCATTATCTGCACGAATACTTGAAGTAGCTCCAAACGTGGCTAACGTTAGCTTCTATGCTAACCGGAGCTGAATGGAACAACACTAAAGAGCGGGACTTACCTTCAGGGCCGTTAGGGATTTCCATCTTCGGTTTAGCTACAGCGAACCCGCTGAACCTTGAAGACAAAAGCAGAAACCAATCAATTCGTACTCTATTTCGCTAAAAGGTTGATGAAATTGACCAAAAAAAAAAAAACACTTGAATTGCCTCTATACACCGGAAGTAGTATGATACAGAAACAGCGCCGCGGAGGGAGTCGTTGGTTCACCCACAGCGCCCCGCGCGGCGGCAGCAGGAAACAAAGCGTTTAAAATTCTTTACTTACTTTATTGAGATTGTCAACAAGAACAGTACAACGATATAGCATCAGGGCAGGCTCTCAGTGGGGCCACATCTGTCTCAGAATGTACCTCTGTTTTGAACTTGCCAGTGTCTCAAAAATATTTACTGTAGAAACACAAGATTACACCAAAACTTAAGTGAAGTCCTTACAGTGATGATGGTCTGTGGTATTTCAAGGAACATAAGTTGCTAAATAAATACATAAAAAGAAAAATTTTGTTGTAGGTGTGCTTTTTGTATATAATATAAATATACTAGCATTTTTTTGTTTTAAATCTCTGTAGAAGCTCATCATAATGTGAACCCTCCACCTAATCCTAAACCCAATTCTTATAAATCACCATCTTTGTTGCTATAATCAGAGAAACCAAAAAAAAATGTTTCTATAGTAAAAGGCAAAAAAAAAAAATAACTAAAAAGTCAAAAAAAATCAAGCTGTTAGCTCTTTGGGTAATTTCCTCTACTTCTTCCAGATTTTTAGAATAACTGTGAATATTTATGATCCCCTACCTCACTACCTCTGAAATCCAGGTACGACGATGGGCTTCTACAGATGATTTGATAAAGGAATGTTCACTTTATTCCTTCGTTAAATTCAGTAGTTTAATGTGGAAGTGATGTCTGCAGCGCGCGCGTGTGTGTGTGTGTGTGTGTGTGTGTGTGTGTGTGTGCAGTGACTGATGCAGACACACGAAGGCGCTGCTGTTCCACAGAAACCATCAGTGTTGCTGCTGCTGTTTCAACGCCTGGAATAAAACCTGAGAAAGAACAGCACTGATCTGTATGGACACACAAACACACTCTGCAAATGTTCGACACATTCAAGAAATTTACCATCCACTTTTGTGTGGATAAATATATATATTTTTTGAATGACAGGTTTATAACATTCAAGATGTATTTTGAAACCCTAAAGGATGAAAGAAGCTGATTTTTTGGGGGCTGCAGCTGCTTTAAACACATATTAGCAGCATCCACTGGCGATCTCTGATGAAATAAAATTGTTAAGAATCAGAATCAATCTTTATTCATTATCTCAGCTATCTGTACATTGGTATAAATAAATAATTAATAAAACACAAATACTAGGTGTTAAAAAGCAAGTGTAAAGAACATAAACTGACAAAAAACATTCTTTACATATATACAAGGTAAATGATCAATTAATGAACTAATTGTTAGAGCTTGAGAAGTGACAGGACATCATAAGATGATAAAATATATCATTTTGAGTGTTTAAAAATAAAAAACAAAAAGGTTATAGATATATCTAAACAGATAAGAAACCATATAAATCCAAAGATAAGTAACCACATGAACCACATACTTAGTAAGTAAAGTATTTGAAACATTTGATCAGGTTTGACTTGTAAAAAAATGTTTGGATTTGGAATTATTACATTGACATTTTTTCAGGTCATTCAAGTGATTTAGGAAATCTTGTTGTTGTAGTTGCAACTTCCCTGGTTGTCATAGTATTTGCTTTTTTGACATGTTTGACACATTTCAGTGTTTACCCTGTCAACTTGTTGAATGCAGTAACTGATAAACTTATGGACAAAAAGGACAAGTCATAATAAAACTGTCCCATGATTGAAGCTTGGCGGTTTGACTGTTAGACATCCACATGGTTCAGGCAGTGGCTTCTGTTGAGAGGAAGCAGCAGGACAACAAGGCAGCTATTGTGCTGCTGTTGGTTTAGTATAAGTGTAAAAATAAACTGCACAGAGTTAGTTGTTAGGAGCTGAACCACAGAGCCTCAGCAGCACAGCAGCAGGTCTCATTGTGAAACCAGAAGCCAGAGACGTGGCCTTCAATTAGTGCAGCAATGTTCATCATCATGAGCCCAGACCCACTTCTAACCCTGCCGTGCTCACCTCATGGGCTCGACCTCAGCTGAGGCACCTTGTAAAGACAGAGAGGAGGCAGCCGAGCAGCCGCAGGCGGCCCAGAATAGCTGCAGGGACCCGGATCAATGGAGACATCATTAGAGACGCTGCCATTAGCTGCCGAGAGGCCTGCTATTACTGAGACATCACTGACCATCTGCTGCTTCATGTGGCCTGAGGCAAGACCCCCAAGGTTCCAGCGACTACCACACACACACACACACACACACACACACACACGATGCCACAGAGATGTGGTGGCAGCTGGGTGAGGGGAGAACTGCAGACTGTTCTTATTAAAGGGCGACACTGTGGAACTGTGTGTGTGAGGTTAAATGTTTGTAGGTTCCACATCATCTGCTGTGGAACCTGCAATTTGGAATGTTTAATATATTTTTCTTTCTATCTATCTATCTATCTATCTATCTATCTATCTATCTATCTATCTATCTATCTATCTATCTATCTATCTATCTATCTATCTATCTATCTATCTATCTATCTATCTATCTATCTATCTATCTATCTATCTATCTATCTATCTATCTAAGACATAGTATTGTTTTACAATATATATACATACATATATATATATGGGTCAGAATCAAATTATGTTTGGCAAGATGAGAAAGTCAATTTAAACATTTTATTTTTTGTTTTTGAGCAATGACAATAAAGAAAGTCTGAAGTCTAAATTAAACAAGACAGAAATGTCAAACAATAACAGGAAAAGAGGAGGTTAGAAGTCACAGTGTCACTGTGTTTCACAGTATTTAGACATTTCCTGGGGAATTGCACCAATATAATGCTGTCACATCAAAACGCTTTGCACCATAAGTAGCCGACTAAACATCAGACTGTCTGACTTCCTCTGGCCTAACTGGGGGTCTGCGACCACAGTCTGTGTGTGTGTGTATGTGTGTGTGTGTGTGTGTGTGTGTGTGTGTGTGTGTGTGTGTGTGTGTGTGTGTGTGTGTGTGCAGAAGTTTAAATAGCAATTTGGCTGAAAAAGCAATGAATGAATTACTCTAACCTCATTAAAATCAGCTGGAGGGTTAAACCAGAAGTTACTGGCAGAAGTGTCTGGTTCACAGGTTGTGAGTCAAAGCATCTTTATTTATGCAGTGGAATGATGCTCATTGCTCATTGGAGAGAATCCTTTCTGCTGAAACACATGTGCTTAACAAATGAAACTGTGACGGTTCGGACCCTGACCCAAGACCTTTTGTTGTGTTGGTCCTGCCTGTTACTTCCTTTCAGCTTCTTGTGACTCAGATCAAAGACTCTGACCAGCGGACGTCTGCCGGCAGTAACCAGTGGCGGGGGACTGTTCTCGGCCAGGACCAACGGAGCCAGCACAAGGACGTAGCAGACACATGGTGGAGCTTCCAGAGCACCGTTGAGCTTCATTTACTCTCAACACAGCTACGCTAATATAGAGATCAAAATGAATATTCTATAGAGAGTAATGCTGTACAATTTGTCTAAATAATAAAACAGGATCTGATGTTTTACTTTTGATGTTTTTCTCTAGTTTGTTAATTCGGAAGAAAAGCAGATATGTATAAGCAGAAAATGAATGTTTGTTTTCTGAACTGAGTGATGCTTTATTGCAATAAAAGCTGATGTTGAATTTGTAAATGTGGATGATCCACAAGGTTGAGTTAAAGGTTATATATATATATATATATATATATATATATATATATATATATATATATACAGTGAAGAAAACAAGTATTTGAACACCCTGCTATTTTGCTATTTCTCCCACTTAGAAATCATGGAGGGGTCTGAAATTTTCATCGTAGGTGCATGTCCACTGTGAGAGAGATAAACTAAAAAGAAAAATCCAGAAATCACAATGCATGATTTTTTACCGATTTATTTGAGTGATACAGCTGCAAATAAGTATTTGAACACATGTGTGTCATCTAGAATTCTGACCCTGAAGGACCTGTTAGTCCGCCCATTAGAAGTCCACCTGCACTCCATGTATCATCCTTAATCAGATGTACCTGTTTGAAGTGGTTAGCTGCATAAAGACACCTGTCCACCCCATACAATCAGCAAGACTTTAACTTGTAACATGGCGAAGACCAAAGAGCTGTCCAACGACACAAGAGAGAAAATTGTACACCTCCACAAAGCTGGAAAGGGCTACGGAGCAATTGCCAAGCAGCTTGGTGAAAAAAGGTCCACTGTTGGAGCAATCATTAGAAAATGGAAGAAGCTAAACATGACGGTCAATCTCAATCGGAGTGGAGCCCCATGCAAGATATCACCTCGTGGGGTCTCAATGATTCTAAGAAAGGTGAGGAATCAGCCCGGAACTACACGACAGGAGTTGGTCAATGACCTGAAAAGAACTGGGACCAACGTTTCCAAGGTTACTGTAGGTAATACACTAAGACATCATGATTTGAAATCATGCATGGCACGAAAGGTTCCCCTGCTTAAATCAGCACATGTCAAGGCCCGTCTTAAGTTTGCATATGACCATTTGGATGATACAGAGGAGTCATGGGAGAACGTTTTGTGGTCAGATGAGACCAAAATAGAACTTTTTGGTCATAATTCCACTAAGCGTTTTTGGAGGAAGAAGAATGAAGAGTACAATCCGAAGAACACCATCCCTACTGTGAAGCATGGGGGTGGTAGCATCATGCTTTGGGGGTGTTTTTCTGCACATGGGACAGGACGAGTGCACTGCATTAAAGAGAGGATGACTGGGGCCGTGTATTGTGAGATTTTGGAGAACAACCTCCTTCCCTCAGTCAGAGCATTGAAGATGGGTCGTGGCTGGGTCTTCCAACACGACAATGACCCAAAGCACACAGCCAGCAAAACCAAGGACTGGCTCCGTAAGAAGCATATCAAGGTTCTAGCATGGCCCAGCCAGTCTCCAGACCTGAACCCAATCGAAAATCTTTGGAGGGAGCTCAAACTCCGTGGTTCTCCAGAACCCTGACTGATCTAGAGAAGATCTGTGTGGAGGAGTGGGCCAGGATCCCTCCTGCAGTATGTGCAAACCTGGTGAAAAACTACAGGAAACGTTTGACCTCTGTAATAACAAACAAAGGCTACTGTACCAAATATTAACATTCATTTTCTCAGGCGTCATCTACTTATTTGACGCTATATCACACAAATAAATCATTAAAAAATCATGCATTGTGATTTCTAGGTTTTTCTTTTTAGTTTATCTCTCTCACAGTGGACATGCACCTACGATGACAATTTCAGACCCCTCCATGATTTCTAAGTGGGAGAAATAGCAAAATAGCATGGTGTTCAAATACTTGTTTTCTTCACTGTATATATATATATATATATATATATTATATTATATATTAAAATGATGATAAATCTTTTTGTGTTTTCATATTGTTTTAACTTGTTCAACAACTTTCTATCCATCCATCCATGAAATGATAGTGGCAGGTATTCCTGAGGGTCTGTAAATGCGTGTTGTATTTTCAGCGTAGTTTATAGAAAAAAGAAAACGTGAACTTTTCTTACGAAGTTTGGAGTTTTGTGGTTGGCTACGGCCACAGTAGCCTTTGTTAGTGAGGAATAAAGTAGCAGATAAACCAGGAAAGTTACTTTCGCTACGTTGGAGCACGATCGTAGCAGGAAAACAACGGAGGTTTGAATGGTAATAATATGGTTGGATGTAATCATTATGGTGAGACAGAGCTGAAACACTGGCACAAGGAGCTGCTTTTGTAAAGCATCGTGATATGTACCTGTGTGGGAGTTTTTTTTCTGTGACATACATAAATAGAACTGCTTGAGCTTGGACTCAAACACAAGCCTGCTGCTTATGAGACAAGAACAATACCCCCTACACCACTACAGTGCACCTACAAGGCTTTAAGTTTTAATGATAATAATGTGTTTTGACCATCCATCCAAACAATTTCGCAACAAAGGACACAGATAACCATCCAAAGAATTTAACATAAAAGGGCACACAGCATTGTGCCATGCATGATGTTGACCCAAGATATGACATTACTAGTCGTGAACCATCAACCTCCAGAGTTGCCAGTTCTTTTTCACCATTGTGGTGGGTTGCTTTTTTTTTTAAACAATATTCAAGCTTTTAGTATTCACAGAGAACTCATTCACCATGAGCAGACTGTGAACTTCTGTTAGAACTTCCAACATTTCAAATATTTTTTTTTGTGTGTGTTGCACCTATAATTTCGAGGCAAGAGATGCCAGTATTTTGCTCATTTCATTAAATTTACTACCGTATATAAAATGGTAAATACAGCAGGTAACAAGATTTAAACACCATTCATTAGTTTAGTTCAGGTCTTAACCCTTCACATTGATGAATTTGCATCAAACCGCCTGCATCCAGTCTGCAGCCCAAATGAAGCATCATTCACTCAAAGCCAATTTGTGCATATTCAATATGTATCTAGGAAACTTTTGTAGGCTGTTTCCCAAATGATCAGACAGCGCTGGACCAAAGCTACATCTGAAACTACCCTCCTATGTAGTAGGCAAAAATGAGGAATCCTCTATATGTCAGAATTCCTTAGTCTGCTTTAACAGGTCACTGGGGAACAAGATGGTGGTGCAGTTAATGAATCTGAATTGTCTCTTCCAGTGGCTAATTCCCTACATAGAGATTGCTACTGTGGAGTACAAACTAGCAGCAGCTACTAGTTAGTAAGGCATGATACTAACTAGCAGCAGCTACTGGTTAGTAAGGCATAATACAAACTAGCGGCAGCTATTGGTTAATAGGGCGTTATACAAACTAGCAGCAGCTACTAGTTAGTAAGGCATGATACTAACTAGCAGCAGCTACTGGTTAGTAAGGCATAATACAAACTAGCGGCAGCTATTGGTTAATAGGGCGTTATACAAACTAGCAGCAGCTACTGGTTAGTAGGGGGTGATACAAAGGCTATAGACAGAGCAATCATCTAGTTTATGAAAGTAGGGGACAGCAAAACAAAAATTTGGAGGCTGGAAATCTGGAGGAAAACTTGATGATAAAAATCAAAGAAAGAAGGAAAACTTCTGATACCCTGCTTTTGTTTCTTAGGACTTGAAGCTGCTACAGAAGATGCAGACTCTGCCATTTTTACCCAGCACCCTTGCTGTGCTGAACATAGACATATCTGGCAACTCAACTCATCTGTCACTATTGGCTATTATCTGTTAACAAAAGCCATTGTCCAACCTGTCAAAATTTGAAATGATTATATAATAATAATAATAACAATAATAATAATAAGTATTATTATTATTATTATTATTATTATTATTATTATTTAAGTATACCTTCAATAAAAACCTAATTTAACCATTTAACCTTATTTGGCATCAAATCAAAACACAGATTATTCTCTCTTTTTCTATGATTGTAAATAATAAAGTGTCAAGGGGTTAACGGTTAAAGTGGTAAGCTATTTTTGGTAATAATCAAAACAATAAAACTTTTTATTTATGAAGCACTTCACACAACAGGCAAAGACACTACAGAAAAAGAAAAACAGAAACGCATCAAGAAAAAATCTCCTGGACTTGTTTGTTACCCTGCAGACTGGTGTCTCCCCTGCTGTTGTAGAAACTCATTTCCCAGAGTTTTAAATCATCCGCCTCCATATGGAACAGATAAAAATATCAGTGATATTTATACGATGTGAGCTGCGCTGTGGGAGGACATTTATACACATTAAGACAGTGTCACTTCTCTTCTCCGCTGCAACTTCCTGACCGAGCGGCTCCAGCATTTTATCTCTGGCAGAGATTTAGGAGGCGATTCCTCTTCCTGTCCTCCCTCCTCTTCCTCGATGCACCGCCGTTCACTTTTATCTGTGTCGTCCCTAATTTCTTTTGTGCAAGTGATGATGTTTCTATTGTGTGTGTAGGCCTCTGCTTTGGGTTTATTCTCCTCTCTGAAGTGTGCGTTTCTCCGTCCTGGCTCCGTGTCGCTTCCCCATTGTCTTCCTCACCTCTTCTGTCACCACCTGGTCCAAGGTTTGACTCGACGCCAACGAGCTGTTTAAAGTTGTTTAATCTGCAGATGTCGAACTGAGCCAACACCACTTGAACAGATTACTCTGGTTTTCACAGGGAATATGAGATGTTCTAGTTTTTCTGCAGCTCCATTAACCTCTGTGGGTGTCTTCAGTGTTTCTTCACACCAGCCGGATAGTTTCTCTCTCTGTGAGAAAACATGCTGAAGTTTCTATTGGCAAATGTTTGCTGTGTAACACAAGTTACCCTAACAATCATAGACAAGAAGAATTTAACCATAATTCTACTTTATTAAACTTGGCTCATATTTTTATAGCATTGTCCATCATTTCTATCAGTAAAATCACATTGTATTTAATATATTTTGCTGCACAGTACAGGTTATTGTGCTCACTTGTTTGTTTTAGTTTGATGAAATGCTTTATGTGACTGTCTCTTTGAGATTTCAGCTTGGACTAATTATAAGGGATCACAGTTTATTGAACACTGACCAGAGGTGGAAATATCAACAGTGAAAACCTAAATGTTTTAGCAACATCACAAAGACATTTTTCTAATTTGTGTAAAGACGAATCTCAAATCAGCATCTGCTTTATTGGCCAAGTTTGTCCCAAACAAGGCATTTGACTCCATGTATCCCAGCTTTCTGTAAAATTGGTATAAATAAATAATTAACATAAGACAAAGACTATTAAATATTTATTATTATCAGTATACATTTTAATGCAACTTCATTCTTATCTTTGTGAAAGAAAAGCATCACATTTTTGGGGAAAATCTGTGGCTAAACCATTGAATACATAAATAAAAAATACAGTTAAAGAAAAGAAAACAGCTTGAAATCTCAAACATAAAAATAAATTATAATGCTAATGATAAAAATAGATGCAACCCTAAATATGGTGCAATGTATGAATAGATTTTTCTTCCTTCCCGCTGTATTTTTGTTGTTAAAATATTTACTGTTCTAGCTTGTTAAACAAGGATATACAGTAAAAAAGGACTTCAGCTTCCCCTAGAATGAGTTAGAATCACCTATGAATTAAACATTGCTATGGAACGATATGATTGCTGCTGATTTAACCAGGATTTGGTGGATTCAAAAATTTGCAGTTGAGTTCCAGGATTATATTCTAATACAGAAAAGTCTATTTTGTGTATTTTCAGAACTGTTCCATAGTTTCCATGTTTTTTTCACTCCAAGTTGGCGAACTCAGTGCATTTTTGTTGGATAAAACATTGCATGCATGCCAAATAACGGGAAACTGTCAGTAAAATGCTTCACGTTTTTAGTGCTGGAAATTCATTACACTTCAAATGCCACCACATCTGACCACCACCTGCTGTGTCATTTTTATTTGAAAACATGTCATCACTTTATAACCCACAACCCTTTCTGGACCATCTTTAAACATTTACAGATTCAAAAGATGAATCACTGACAGTCCAACTGGTTTAACTGATGAAATCTCTTTATGACCTAAGTGGGTTTCTATATCATTATTCTAGTAAACGAGTAAATGTTTCAGATTACTGTGGCGGTAGCAAGCGGTGTAGCAAGAACCGCTAATACAAAACTTCTATAAAGCAAAAGGAGCAAACCTTTACTGAAGATTTTTTCTATTAGTTTAGCTTTTTATAGATTTAACCTCACATAACTGAATCCACACCACTACAATATAACATATGGTGCATAAGGTCAGAGAAATGAAACCTTATTTTCTGATTGTTTCATAGCGGTTATGTTCTAAAGCACAAAAATACCTAAACACAACCTGATTCACATGTAATCAAGTTAATGAATGGTACCAAACAAAACCTGATTTAAAGCATGGAAAGGTAATACAGAAAAGGTATTTCTTTGGCAATTTGTTTTGTCATCATCTGTTTTCCTGAATGTTTTTTGTTGCCTCAAGAGGCTCAAATTCATTACTGCATATTCTAAAAAGACTTAAATCATTCATATTTTCTTCTAGGTTAGATTTAATGTCTTCATTCACTTTAAACACAAACTTCATAACACCATCTTTTTTAATTGATCATTGAACTCAACTCTTGGAATAAACATTTCTCAGTTTAATTATTTATATATTAAATTATTTACAACACACATTTGTCTTAGTAACTACTTTAGTTACTTTTTGAAGAAGTAATTAAAGTAACTGTAATAATGAATTAAAAAAAAAAAAAAAAAGTTACCTGCCCAACACTGATCATAAGAGAAAATTGGTGAATAACATTGGTGATCGAACACAGGGTCACTGAAGACTCTGTCTCCTCTCTATTGTGATTGGCAGGAAAGAAGCAGACATGCAAAAACACACACACACACACATACACACACACACACACACACACACACACACACTAAAATAAGATATGCATGTTTTCTATACCATTGTGCCATTGTGCATGAGGGAGCTGATGATATGAGTGTGTATGTGTGTGTGTGTGTGTGTGTGTGTGTGTGTGTGTGTGTGTGTGTGTGTGTGTGTGTGTGTGAGGAAGTCATCACTCTGTACTGTTAGCCAGCCACGGCACTGAAGAGAACTCTGTATTTGGAGGAAATCACAGTTGGCTGCAGTATTGTACAGCTTTGACTGAAGGTCAAAGGTCAAAAGTCAGTGTTGGTCTAGGTTAAAGTTTCAACTCTACCTTGGGTGGAAAATGAATTAACATTATTGTACGTTACTTCTAATCTCATTATATCTCCTCAAAATCTCAGCAAAAATGTTTCTAAAATTGTATTTAGGAAACATAGATTAACAAAATACAGGTGTACACAGCATTTCTCTTGTTTGTTTAGAAATTAAGGTTTACAAACTGTCAGAGTCCCCACAAAACCGATTTTTAATCATTAGGCGGTGGTTTGTTATGTTGCTTTTACTTTGTGAATAATTCATACTGTTCTTTTGAAAAGTAACAAGCAGCCTGATGTACGAGTATTTGACTTGTCTATCTTTCTTTTTCTGTGATTCTTTTGTTGCTGCTTTAACATCTGATTTTTTCCTTCATCCGAATGTTGTTCTTTTAACTAGATTTTTTATCACTCAAGTTTCAGCTTCACTTTTCAACAGTTTCAGTATTTTGATCAACTCAAGACTTCTTGGCCTCTTTGACTAACAATACCCGCAGCTCTTCAGGGATTTAGATCTGCCACGATCAATGATGTCTTTGTGTCTGACAGACATCATTAATTACATCACTTCACTGTGTTTTTTACTGTTTGTTAAAGTGAATTACATCAGGCCATGACTTGGAGGTCTTGTTGGATTTTACAGTTCACTCAGTCATGTTGAAAGTGGGATTTCAGAAGCTACGTGGGCTGAGCAGATGAGACAGGTTTACTCCTTTATGACTATATGCGCTGCACCTAGAAAAAACACCACGATCTGTAGATTCCTGTGGTTTATTTAGTCAAACCTTAAAAATTCAAACCCAGCTGAACGCTTCCTTTTATTACTACAATACAATAATTAGTCTGATTTGTCGCTCATTGTCATTATAAAAGAATTTCTTTCTTTCTTTCTTTCTTTCTTTCTTTCTTTCTTTCTTTCTTTCTTTCTTTCTTTCTTTCTTTCTTTCTTTCTTTCTTTCTGTTTTCTTTCTTTCTTTCTTTCTTTCTGACCCAAGAGAATTTAATATCTAATGTTCTGCATTCATTTTCGTGGCTAAATGTCTATGTAGCCCCCTGGAAAATAAAAAAACAATGACCCTCTTGCTTCAGATTGACATAAACAAATGAAATTTACTGCACATGTTCAACATGTTGAGACACATCAAAACACATCAAAGGGACCAACACCCTAACACTGACAGGAAGTCGGCCATCTTGAATCGAATGACTGATGGTGATTTTTAAACATCATATTTGAAGGAACTAACCTAAGACATTTTATTCAAATTCTCTCTGAATCATCTTTGGACGTTGGAGATGAAAAAGCTTTTTTCTTGGTTATTCTTGGTTTTCCTGACATGTACTCCTGTGTCTCGCCATTAACTAGGAAGTTGTAATTAATGACTCAGCTTCATCAGTGACCTTGAACACACCTGAACAACCAGATTCACTCACAGTCATAGCGCCACCTGGTGGGAACAGGAAGTTACTGCTGGGAACAGGAAGTTCCTGTAATGTGATAAACATACAGTCAGTAGGGTCTACCGCCACCCGCTGACACAGCAGTGACTGACACTCCTCGGCCCAAAAGGTTTAAAAAATTCAGAGTTGATATTTTACCAGATGATAAAGGAACTGTTTTTCAAATTTATGGTCGATTTATCCACTATTCACTCCACTGATTTTGGAGAAGTGAGGAGCTGCCTGGTCATTTCCGCTCCGGAAACTATCTGTCGCCACCCTGTAAAGAAAATGATCCACAGCCTGATTTGTGCAGCACTTCGGTGATTCATCAGCAGCTCTGATGGCTCATTAGCATTTTGGCATATTACATAATTCCTTTGCAAGGCAAATGTTGATGTTCACAGATGAACTCTAACCAGCCGCCGTGTTCGTCGGGCCACATGAACGCGTGAGTCATGCAGCTGTAAACCAGGGAAACCAGGAATACGCACAACGCCAGATCTGATGTCTGGAAGCAGCTGAAACAACAGGAGGAGTTTGAACTAATCACAGAGAACAAACACAACAGAAAAGAAGCTTTATCCATCACCGATCAGCTCCGAGGAGACGGACGCAGAATAAAAGAAGAGTTTTTATTTTAATTTAATAACATTTAATGCAAGAAAACAACTTTATTAAGAGATGAAACTGGTGATCCGAATAAGTGAGTTGTGTGTTTTTTGTGTTGTGTCTGTTCTGTTCTTGACTTCAAACTATAAGTATTCTTCTTCTTCTTCTTCTTCTTCTTCTTCTTCAAACAAAACATATTGAATATTGTTCATATCTGAGCCAGTTTTCACTCTCATTCATTCTAATTGTGGAAATGATTTACACCTCTAACTGTAAATATTGTAAATAATGTGTCCTACACATTTTAACTTTCATCTTTAATAAACATTGATAATGTATTACTTTCAATATTGTATTGTATTATTGTAAGGATATGTTTTATTATAATATTCAGATTTAGAATAATTAATTGAGAATGTATTTTAAATTAAAGAGTGAGGGTCTTTATTTTTTTCCTTTGTATTTACCTTAATTCGTGATTTAGTAACTACTTCAGTTACATTTTGGGAAAAGTAACCTGTAATTTAACTAATAAGCAAGTACCTTGCCCAACACTGCATATGACACGTTCACAAGACACCTGTCCTGAAATCTACAGATACATCATGAACATTTTATTCTAATATTCAGATTCATTATAAATACTGCACATGTATTTTTAAATTAAATAAGCTTAAATAACTCTCGCTAATTCCTTTTTTAGGTTTATTACCCAAGACAGTGTATCTTGAGAAAGCTAAATATTTGACTTGTGCTTTTGAGATGCTACAATAAAAATCACAAGCATGGCTGCTCGAAGCGTTATTAAACTATTACTCAGATACAGTTCATATTGTGAAAAGATGTCGGGGGGAAAGTGGGAGAACATGGTGATGCTTCCAGCAGCACTGACACATGGCCCACAGGTCAGCGGGGGACGGGGGGAGAGGAACCCTCTGGGACACGCGTTGCACGGCCCCGCTCCTAAATGTTTATGTTTGCTTTAGTCTCTGGGCGGCAGCCAGTGACCGCAGCCGTGAACGATGGAAGGAATGATGTAGGAATGCTCACACACAAGAAGGGGAATTCTGCCCTGGCTGATAGGGGTGCAGGACTCAGCCCAGGTTTTAATAGTCTCACTCTGTCTCTCTGCAGCTCCGAGGAGCTGATGAGTCCAGTAAAATAAGCAGCGAGCAAGCCTGTGAGATGACTTTCATTTATTATATTGAACCGTTGAGAACAGGAGGAGGACTCTTCATTCATTTCTGAGGCAGAAGTGTAGATTCTAGGGTTTAAAGATACTTCTGTAGGAGTTGAAACATTAACTCAAAGCTTATTATTCAAGTAAAAGTATAAAAGTACTAGTTTTTAAACCACTTAAAACATAAAAGCGTATATAGTCACTACCACCCTCCCCAAAAACATGTTTCTAAAAGTAACTATCATGTTATAGTGGAATGTTAATGAACCTGTGTCAGACATATATATGAACCTTAAAATAAAGCATTTACTACAATGCAAATCCATTAAAGAACAATATATGTGAATTCCTGGGCATTAACATGTGTTTCATAATCACTTTCGATTTTATCAGTTGTTCTGTCAGTGTATTCAATTTAATTCAATGTATCAGTTTGTTTGGCATTTAAACGGTAATATGTGAGTGAGCTAAAACTAATAAATATAACTGCCAAGAATGACACTGTAAAAGTGATTTTGAAGCAGAAACAACCTTTATCTCCCAATATAGACAATATAGACAAAAGATAAACTGCATTTAATGCATTGTATTTCAGGTTCTCCAGCGTCCTCCACAGTCCTAAAACATCATCTGAGGTTTTTGGAGAATCTATATTACCTGTAGGTATGAGTGTGTGAGTGAATGGTGTGTGTGTTCTATGATAGGCTGCTACCTGTCTGGGGTGTATCCCTGTTTCTCACCTGTAATGTGCTGGGATTGGCTCCAGAAAACTCCTGTGACCTTAGTGAGTTATTCACTTGTAAGAATATTTTCAAGACAAAACTTTATTATCACCATGGTCATGAAGTTGTGTATTTGCACATTATGAAAACAATTACTTATGGTCAAAAATAACTTCTTGATTTGACAGTATATTTGTGATTTGACATAGGTACACACAATTTCTACTATATATTTTACTTAGTTACATGCCATTTCTGATCTTCACTTTTCATATCCAATGAATAATTAAACAGTAAAACAGTCATTTACAAGATTTCCTATTAACAACACTTTTAAAGCAACCCTGTTATGAATCAAGCAGGTCTAATAACAATATGATACAATATGATAATCAATTATGACAATATATATGTCATAACTGATTAATTTAACAATCGATAAACTAATCAGCAGCTCTATTCATTAGTGTCCAACACCCAGAAGCTTAGACAACTCCCTCTGATTGAAAAAGGAACAGCTAAAATCAGAGGTGTGGGAGTTTCTGTGAGTTCTTGTGAGTTCTTCAGGCTTCGACTCACATTACATGTTGGACGATGATCTTCTCAGTCGCTGTGAGGCCTGGTGCGGATATTCAGAAAAAGTCGAGTCAGTAAAATATCAACACAAATCAAGCGTTGGCAGTTTAATAGTGATTGAAAAAGCACTGGGGAAAAAGACTAAATTGAGCAATGAACACTCGTCTTTTCTTTGGATCGGGTCACAAGGCTGAGTGGCTGTTTTTAAAATAATTTAAAAATAACAATAAATGGAACTAGAAAATCATATTTCATGCCGTACGGCATCGTAAATCTCGGCGTTGACCTTTGGATCACCTGTAGCTGCTCCCTGCAGCGCGGCCCTGCAGCACCACACTTCATCAGCAAATATTATTTCCATTTAAAAAAGTCTGTTGGATTCAGCTGGTTGGAAGCCGACAGTCACTAAACTGTCACTGAAACACTGAGGATCCTGTTCAGCTGTTGAAGGCTGTGGTTTAAAGGGCTTAAAGTTTTCCGGGTTTCCTGGAATTCTGGTAAATGTGAGACTGTGAAGTTAAAATGTTGCAAAAATATAAGCATGTAATATATATAGGTATATATATATATATATGGGGGCGACACGGTGGTGCAGTGGGTAGCACTGTTGCCTCACAGCAAGAAGGTCGCAGGTTCAAGACCGCCTTGGGGCCTGGGTCTGGGACCTTTCTGTGTGGAGTTTGCATGTTCTCCCCGTGTCTGCGTGGGTTTTCACCGGGTACTCCGGTTTCCTCCCACAATACAAAAAACATGCTCAGGTTAATTGGTAAACTCTAAATTGCCCATAGGTGTGAGTGTGAGAGTGAATGGTGTGTGAATGGTGTGTGTGCCCCACGATTGGCTGGCAACCATCTGGGGTGTATCCCTGCCTCTCGCCTTAACGCGCTGGGATAGGCTCCAGCAGACCCCTGCGACCCCGAAAGGGAATAAGCGGGATAGACAATGGATGGATGGATGGATATATATATATAGTATATATATTTTGGTCTTCGTGGTTACTTAACCCTCTATTGCATAGAGTTGTCATATGGTAACAATTACTTTATCTTCATTTTCCCCAAGAATAATAATAGTATAAAATCTATGTTTTCAGTAAGGCCTGAAAAGGGGGCTTTTATTTTGAAGGCCATACATTTTTACACTTTATGAGGCCACATGGCCAGTCACTTTTGCTCATGGACATTTTACATGTGAGTATCATTAAGGTATATATATATATATATAAATATATATATCAACAATATTAATATATATATATATATATATATATATATATATATATATATATATATTATTTAGGCCATTTTTTATATATAAAATAATAAAAGCATTCAATGAAATGATTTGCTAACTGAAACCAGACTATTACGAATAAGAGCTGAAACAATTGGTTGATTAATCAATTAGTAACGAACTATCACAATAATTGACAACTATTATGGTAATCAATTTGAGTCATTGTTAAAATGAAAATAAATCAAAAGAGAAGTAACTAGCAACTGTAACTAAATATTTTTTTACAGAAACTTGCTTAACACTGCAGGACACTGCACATGGGTAATGTGGATATTCTGTCTCTGGATCAGATTTAAAATTAAAATTTAACATTTGGAATAATAAAACTTAAACATAGCTTCAGTCATTTTTATACAATTAATCCCTAAAAATTACAGATTGTGCCTTTTAGAGCTGCAAAGATTAGGTGATTAATATATTAGTTGCCAACTAATACATTAGTCACTAACTATTAGCTAACTATAGCTTCTCTTCTTTGATTATTTTCTGGTCTCTTTAGTCTCCTATTATAATAAACTGTTGATCTTTGAATTGTGGACTGTTGGACTGGGCAAAAAAAATACATTTTAGGTTGAATCTTCATCTTTGGGAAACACTGATCAACATTTTACACAATTTTGTGAACCAAACAATTAATCAATTAATCATGTCATTTATCAATAGATTAATTAGAATAGCAGTTTTTAACTGGGTCAAATCAACCCTAACAACAAAAGGTGGAGAGTACCTGAGAAAGTCAAAAATCTTGATGCAAATAAATCAATTTAGGTGGTTCTTTCATGCATTTAAAATGTAACAGGGGTTGGAGCCAGCCCTAACACAAGAGGAAGGGTATGAGAGTTGTTGTTGGACTCAACAACTTCTGTGAATTACGACTCTGAGGAATAACCTACGATTCTTTGGTAGTTCTGTAGCATTTTAAATAAAAAACATAAAATCTTAATTTATTAATAATCATTGTTTTGTTGCAATGATTGACAGAGGCAATATGATTATCTGCCCATTAAGTGATTAATTTTATATGTAAGGAATTACATATGAGTTTGAAATGATTGACAACGAAAATATTGAATTTTTTAATGATAATCAAATTACTTGGCACGCAGCCACATATGTCAGCAACAGCTTAGGACCAGAAAGATATGTCATGTCTATTGTCTTAATATTGGAAACATATGGTTTTTGGTGAGAAATGTGTTCCCAGCAATATAAAATGGATAATAAAAAATATTGATTATGGTATTGATTGTCAGTTTTGGGCACACTGTGCTGCTTTGTTAATGTCATGTTGCTAACATTACCCTGACTACATTGATAACTGTGATCATTTTGATCACAATAATCATGATGCAAAATTTTCAAACCATTAGATCGGTAAATCACAGGTTGATACTTCAACTTCTACAGAAATAATTTAAATCCTGATATCTATACTTATACCTGAGGGTTGAAGTGAAGACTTTTCTTTAAAGCCTCTTCTGGGTACTTGAGTATTACTTACTTTATTCTCCCTCATATTTATAAAATGATTTATTCATATATTTATTTATTTAGCATTTATTTAGATTAATAGTCTTTTCATCTATGAAGATGGTCATGGCCAAGCAAGACTACGGCCATTAGGAACTATACATAATCCCCAAAAAATTAAAGCTTAATATGAAAAAAAGCTTAAACAAAGGAACAGATGCATGTATTAAATGTCTCTGTTGATATATTACTATTATTAGAAATGTGGCAGATTTATTACATTGTTAATATTTTCCATAAAGTGAATACATTTTAATATCCTATTAAATTGTTGCTTTTTTGTTTTTTGAAATTGGCTCTAAACTAATAAACTAAATATAACAAAGTAAGATATATACTAAACCTGTAATAATAAAAACAAAAATGATAAACAACTTTTACTTTTATATTTTAAGTAGTTTGACAACCAGAACTTTTACTTGATAAGAAAGCTTGTACAGAAGTATTTTATAGAATGTTTATAGAATGCTAGTATGTATACTTCCACCTGAGGAATGAAGGTGAAGACTTCAAACGAAATCAAACCTTGAATCTTGAGTCAGCAAAAGCCTTTAAAACGTAGCCGTGCACGTATGTGGCGGTGCATGTGGAGAACACACACTCACTACCGTCTGTGTCGCACGCGTCCTTGCTCAGAGCCAGGCAAGGGGTGGGGGGTCGGGGGGTATTTAGTAGCTTAAATTAAAGACCTCCCGTGAGGTTTTCCAGTTGAAGGACCCCACTTTAAACACCAAGCTACCAATTAGAGCAGCCTGCAGCCCTACCCGTCCATTACCACATCCAGAAGAGAAGTGGGGACCTCAGCTGTCTTCCTCTCCAGCCTTTCATGTTCCCTCGCTCCAAAGCCATGTAGGAAACCAGCGGTGGTGTTTGATGGTTACAGGACAGGCAGTTAAAGCCGTGGTTAGAGGAGGGGGAGCTACAGTCCATTCATTGTCTGTCCCTGCACACTGCACACGCTGCAATTACACAATACACACCGACACACACACACACACACACTGCTGGCTGCTGCTGCTGCACCGGTGGCTGCAGCCACATCTTCCTCTCTGTGCAGTAGTATACACATATATATCTATAGTGTCCATAGGCTTTACATTCATTACTCAGGTACGAGTATAGAAACTAGGGTTTAAAATACTTAGCATAAACTCATGCTTGTAACTTAAGGTAAAGTTCTGCTTTCAAAACTATTTAAAGAAGTAAAACTGAACTCTTAAGAACACAATCTTAGCCCACAGCTTCTAAATTCACTAACCCATTGAATTAACAAGACATTGAAAATAATGCAGTGTGTTATAGTGTGTGTAAAAGTGTGTGTGTGTGTGTTATAATGTGTGTGTATGTGTGTGTGTGTGTGTGTGTGTGTGCTTTTGTAATGTGTAATGTGTGGGTTGTAATGTGTGCATGTAATTATGTGTGTTGTGTGTGTGTCTAATATATTATTAGTGGGTGTTATAATGTGTGTAAGTGTGTTATAATTTATAATGTGTGTGTGTGTGTGTGTGTTATAATCTGTGTGTAATGTAATAAAGTGAGTGTGTGCGTGTGTGTGTGTGTGTGTGTGTTAGTGTGTATGTGTGTGTGTGTGTGTATTATGTCAGTTGTTGTTATGATGTGTGTAAGTGTGTTACAATTTATAATATCTGTGTGTATGTGTGTGTGTGTGTTAGAATTGTTTAATGTGTGTGCGTGCGTCCGTGTGCATGCATGTGTGTGTTTGTGTGTCTGTGTGTGTGTGTGTGTGTGTGTGTGTGTGTGTGTGTGTGTGTGTGTGTGTGTGTGAAGGTCCTTATAGCTGTAGCAGCACAGTGGTGTGTGTGTGTGTCATAATGAGTTTGTGTGTGTGTGTGTGTGTGTGTGCGTTTGTGTGTGTTAGTTATAACAACATTTAGTTTCTGGCATGAAACATCTTAATAGAAATTGGCATTTAATTTCTGTAAACTCACTTTCTCATGTTCCCTGAATCAGAGATTCGCCAGCACGTTTTTCACCATACAGCTGTGCTGTTGTTTCCAGGCGCCCCTGGTTGCCCCTGGCAACCCTTGGAAACACGAGGCCGTCGTGGGCTCTGGCTCTAATTGCTCTTAAAGCAGATCTGATTTAAGGCAAATGGAATCCAGATACGCCAGGCTTACAGGACCAAGAGTTTCACCACTCCCTGCCGAACCTTAAGCACACACATCGCTGTTTCCATAACAAGAGACGTGTGTGTGCGTGTGTGCATACGTGTGCATGCGTGTGTCTTTGTGTGTGTATGTGGTATTGTTATCATTACAGAAATCATAGCTTGTGTTCTTTAGGTGGCTGAGCTTTGGATACACTGATCTCTGCCTTCTTCAACCTGTCTGTGTGTGTGTGTGTGTGTGTGTGTGTGTGTGTGTGTATGCATGCAATTTCAGAGACGAACATTCTACAGGAGACAAAAACCAGTGGGTACAAACCCACTGGACTCGCTGAAAGACATCTGTGTCTATTTGAGATAAAGGGACAGTTCAGTATGTTTGACATGTATCCTAATTTTCCTCACTCCTGAAACATAGAGACATACCGATCCCCCAGTATTAATGAAATTGTGTTAAATGTTGATCACTGTTGAAGATGAAGATTCAACCTTTTTTTGTCCAGTCCAGAACCCAAAGATCATCAGTTTACTATTATAGAAGAATGAAGAAACTGGACAATAATCAGTCATTAGAATCTGGAACTAGAGAATTTGTATTTCATATAACAATGACTCAACTCCATTAATCCATTATCAAAAGTATTGATAAATGACTCACTAATTGAATATTGAAACTAAAGCTAAATTTGTTTGATTAAGAAGTTGCAATGCAATAATTATTTAATTAATCAATTATTTGCCAACTATTATATTAATCAGCAACAAAAAAATACATTTTAAGTTGAATCTTCAGCTTCAGGTAACAGTGATTGATTTTACACCATTTTATGAACCACAACTAATTGATTAATTGGTTCAATCCTTGTTAGAACAACCGAAAATAGACATTAGTTCTTACATTAGGATCAGAGAAATTATGTCTCTATGCTTCATATACATGAAGGATTGTGGGAAATTGGGGTACATGTTAATATTAGACAACTTTCACTTTAAACATGAATTCAATCAGGCAAAACGACTTCAGAAGTTTCATAAGTTTAGGTTTGATTACACAAGTAGGAACAATTGCAGTTTACAGTTAGTTCCGGATGTTTCCTTTATACAAGTTGGTCTAGATATTAGCAACAATCCACAGACTGAGCAATGTTTATTCGTGATTTTCACATGTGACATGAACAAAGCTGCAGTTTGATTATCAGAGATGGAAAAAATGAATGTGTGTCATTTCATCTGAGCGTTGCAGGTGTAACTCTGCCTTCATTTCTGCTGTTTTTATTGGTTTCTTCTTTCCGTCTCTGTTGGTTTAACAGTGGGAGGGTCTGACTCCTTTGGGAGGGATAAGTGCTAATCATAAAAGACGTTATCTGTGACTGTACGAGAGGTCAAATCCATGCTGAGAAATGGTGGAATGTGAAAGGGGTTTCAGGCAGGGTAATGAAGGGGAATTACATCTTTTTATAGGAGCCTGATGGTGGAAAGTGGTTCCAACCTCATTCTCGGAAACAAAGAGTCCAGCAGAAATAAAGACAAAACAAGAGTAGGAAAAAAGGGGGAAAAAAGGAACTGAAAACAGCTAATTTTAATCCAAGATTCAATAAAATAGTGAATAAAATACCAAACAGCCTGAGAAACTATTGACGAGAAGAAATAGATTCAACATGTACAGCAGTCAAAGTTTCTGCTTCTTGAACATTTTAGGTGTTTTGGGGGAAGTTCAAGTCATTTGATGCAGCAAAATGAAATAGTTCTGGTGAAGGACACATTACTGCTTCTATAGATCGACTTAATGAATTAGAGCTGCAACAATCAGTTGATTAATCAATGACTTTTACTCTATTTTAATAATCGATTAATCAATTTGATTCTTTTTAAAGAAGAAAAAACAAATATACTGTTTTTTTCTGGTCTTCAATAAATGTAAATAAGTTTTGGGTCGTTGGCTGCTGATTTGAATCTTCATCTGGACATTTTACACCATTTTATGAATCAAAATACTAATACTGTGTAAGTTAGCAAAGACACTGTACAATTTTCTCAACTTTTTCCTTTTCAGCAGTTTCTTATACATACTCATCAGCGGGAAAGTATTGTATTCAGTACAATTAGTCATATATTGAGTAGAATAATCCTAAATTACTGTATCTTACTCCATTGGCATAAGTAATTTTACATTTAAATTCAAAGAATTTATGATGAAGCCTGAAATATTACATTCATTTTTATTATTTCATAAAAAGACATTTTTTATCTTATTTAACAATTGATATAATTTAAATATCTGAATAATTCTACTCAACTAAAAACTAAATATTTTCCCATGTTAAGGTTTGATTTTTTGCAGTGTAGTATTTACAGCAGAAATGACTAGTGCATGGCTGCTGGCGGCCACTAGATGCTCCAACAGACTTCACTTCAAACCAAGAGGATTATCTGCTCCTTACAGGCACCATGACGTCACCTTGGGCTCCAATAACCACAGACTTTTCATCTTTTATCTTGTGCAGGTGTTAAAAAATAACTGTCTCTCCAGAATGAACCTGATCAACACTGAGTTCCTGCACGGAAACTGAAATCTTGCAATTACAAAATCTCCTCAGAACAACGGATTGAATAAGAGAATAACATGGCAGCAACTGGTTTCTCAGAATGTGTGTGTTAACCCTTTAGGCTCCTATTTATATGCTCAATCATGATTTATAGCAATTATCTCTGACCTCAGTCTAACTGTGTCATTTATGAAAATACTTTAATTCAGGGGGATGAAAATCCATCAGGACGTGCTGGCGAGTCACATCACCTGCAGTTTGCAGATGTGACCGAATTATCATGACATCACAAGGACAAAAAGAGACAGCAGGTGTTTTTCTTTTTTATTAAAATCCTGCAGCTAGAACAGCAGAAGTGGTGTGATGCAGTGAATTCTCCCCTGACTTCAGCTGTCTACATTTTCCTGCCAAAAGCAGTAATCAGGCTGTGGTGGAGACGACTGAAGTTGAGTCTGCGACAAGTTTGAGCAGTTTGAAGATCAAGTTAAAACCAGCTGCAATGAGCCGAGACTGAGACGTTTACTCGTCTGTATTACTGCTTTTCACTGACAGACTCACCTGTATTAGAACTTCAGTCTTTGAATGGGAATGTTGATAATAAATGATTTTACATTAAGGCTGTCATAGGTGTAATTATTATTATTATTATTATTATTATTATTATTATTATTATTTTTATTATTATTGTACAGTTTTAATATACCTTAACATATTTTGTTTTTTATTCAAAAACTGACTATATTGCCTTAGTAGTCATCAATTTCATTACACCCTAACTGTACAATGACAATAAAAGACTATTTTATTCTGGGTTCTGATCTGGGTTAAGGGGCAGATACGTTTTTATTGCCTCATTCCTACTTTTGAACTGCATTTCTTCCAATAATTAATTATTTATTTTTCATTTTTTTCTATTGCAAACATGTTAAAAAAAAATTAAGACATTCTGAAAGGGTCGATACATTTTAGATGACAGTCAAAATATTTTTTTGTAAAATTAATATACTTCTATATTATACTGTTATTAATAATTGCTGTTGTTTAAGTTAGCCATTTAGTTTGTGTGAAAAGTGCCAAATATGATTCCGTACAACTATGACTAGTAATCTAACAATAGTATCTCAAAGTGTCTCCATATTGATAAACTAAAACAGTAAAATGCTGTCATATTTCTTTAGGCATTAAAACAATTATAATATACTACAATAATGTAACAGAGGTTGCAGTACTTTTACCCATAATAAGTGTTGCAACTAATTACTATTTTTATGGTTGGTTAATTTATTAATTATTGTAAAGATTACTCGATTAGTTGTTTGATTCATAAAATGTGTCAAAATGTGGATCAGTGTTTCCCAAAGATTCAACATTATATGTATTTTTTTTGTCCAGACTAAAAGTCCACAACTCAAAGATCAGTTTACTATTATAGAAGACTGAAGAATGATTAATGTGATTGTTGACAACAAACTAATAAATAGACAAATCTACTTTTAATAGTTTAAGTACATTCTGCTAATTCTGCTTCCACACATTTACTTGAGTAAGATTCAGATTTTCATTTCAGGACTTACTTGTTATTGAGTAGTTTTTTTAAAGACAGTATTTCTACTTTTTCTCAAGTAAAGGAACTGAGAACTTTGTCCATTTTATTTTATAGTATATGAAGAATGTATGGATTAAAAAAAAAGAAAAAATATGTCTTGAAAGGACTTTTTTTACAGATGGTAAAAATAGTTGTGTGTTGTTGACAGACACTGCTGGAATTAATAATAATAATAATCAGTGAGCTCAGGTCACATCCGGACCAGCAACACAGACCATTGTGAAGCACAGGAAAGTCACACAGGACGTTAGGAGCTCCCTGATTCAGTGACACACACACACACACACACACACACACAAACACACATATACACACGTACACACACACACACAGACACACACACACACACACACACAGACACACACACACACACATACACACACACACACACACGCACGCTCACAGTATTGTTGTACCGAATGGTTCCTAGAATACAGCTCTGTAATTAAGTGTTTCCCTCCCTGAATGGTGCTGCGGTGGATTCACACACTGTGACACAATAAGCGTCTCCTGAGACTTTCTGCTCATAATCTAACAATGATTTCACCTGCTCCCGTATTGCTGTTTACTGCTGTCAAACTCCCAGAATGCAGGGTTGTTACCGCATAATCCTCATCTGTTGTTTGTCAGCTTGGAAACATCAAATCGACTGTAACCAAAGTTTAACGTGAAGCCTGTAGCAGCATAAAATGCATTTTACAGCCCAACATATTGTTTTCATCTGTCCCTCCATCCCTCTGTGATGTTTTGCTGTGTACACACACAAAAAGCAGCTGCAGCATTTACTGTATAAAGAGAGTGCAGGACGCTTCCTGCTGCAAGTTTACATCCAGCCACAGATCAACAGAAGCTTTTTATTATTTTGTAGCTGGAAACCTCCTTTAATCTACTGCCACGAGCAGGAAAACCATTGATGTCTAAATGGTAAAACGAATCCTATCTGAAGGTTTTGTTTAGTTATTATGAAAAATGCTAAAAAAAACTGGTATAAACAAGTGAAAACAATATTTTACAGAAAATAGAGCTTCAACCAATGACTGTTCTCATAGTTGATCAATCTATCAGTTATTGGAACAATTAATTTATTTGTTCATTTGTTGTTTGTTGTTGTTTGTGAAAAATGATGATCTCTTTTTCAAGCCATATTGTTTGATATTAAATTCTTTCTTTATAGCCAAAAAACATATCGCATTTATCTCAGCCTCATACTTATCTTTATGTCCCAATATAACATGGGCAGCAGGTCAGTACCTTTTAAACGCATCCGTATCTCCACATATCTCCATGTTAATCTCAGTTTCAAGGACGCGACCTGGTTGTTATTTACCAGGCTACAAAGCTGACATTATCACAAATATATGAGCTCATCCCACAAAGCAAACAACAACTAATTCATGTCAGTCAGATGATGATAAGATTTTATCAATCATGTTAAACCTTAACAGCAGAATATCAAATATATGAGCAGGAATAGAATCTAAGTAGCATTATGAAGGATTTAAAGTTCCAGTTGATATAAAGATAGTGATCAAAAATATTGAACTGACTGTCAACATGTTGTGTGTCAGTTTCCATAGTAAATGAGTGTAAATATTCTGAATCGGTCAGTATGCAGCCTCACACCTTCAGGAGTCTCAAACATGTCCAACCATGTTTTTTCCACCCATCACAACCAGCATGTGCTTTTATTCACAGATTTTAACTATAAGTGTATTCACACTAATGACCTTACACTTGACCTGTAAAAATACACAAACTCACAGTTCGAGACACCCCACAATGCACCTGCAACTGTCCTCCAACTGCAGGTCATGTGACTACCTTTCTCTGGCGGCCACAAACGGCAAAGTTCTGCAAACGCAGAAATCATGCAAAGCCAAAAGCACACAAACATGTTGAATGATTGCAACAAAAAAAACTCTACATGAATGCAAATTCACTCCACAGTGTTAATGGAACCAAAGAGTGTAAAAATAATACAAAAGTGATCACTACATAAAGGGTTGAAAATCAGGTGATAAGTGACAAACCCCTGTAATCCCACTAACATAGTTGATTTACTGCTGAACTATTCAAGATCCCATGTCGTGTAGATCGGATGTGAACATGAGGTCTTTTGATTCCTTTTTAAGCCCAAACTTGACATTACAGGTCTTTGTTTTCAGGTCCAAATAGTGCAGGACGCACCATGAGCAGAGTGTCATGTTTCCTTGGCAACAGAAACAGATTACAACGTTTACTGTGACGCGCTGCTGTTTTTTGTGTGTAACTGTGACTGATCATTCTGGTGGCTCTGAGCTTCAGTTTTAATACGCATATCATTACAGGCCGACTTTACACATAACTGTGATTAATAATTTCAGAAAGGTCATGAGTTTAACTTGAAGTTCTATGACTATAACACAACATTTATACTCCATCATCCATAAAGCAAACATTTGATGAGAGTTTTTCTTCCTGCAGCCTTACTTGGTCAAATTAGAACAGTTTGTTAGCCTAGGAGGAGTTCACTGCTGTTTAAATCTATTTTAAAACAACAGTTGAGTTTCTGTGCTTCTACAAAGACCAGCGATCCTTAAACAAAATAAAAATAATTTTTCTTGTTTTAACTTTGTTCCTAATAAACTTGATGGAGACATGGAGACATGTTGATTAAAAATCTTGTACTGCCTCAGAACAACATTTGTTTACTTGCCACAGACCGTTCCAGATTTATTTGATTATATAAGATTATATTACAAAGTCTTTATTAGGTTTGCAGCAGTAGTCAACATCATACATGAAACATTAGAACAAATAAGATATTACATGTCATAGATCGTTGTTATAATAGTCCAGGACGTACTTCCATCCCTGATGGGACATTAGTCAAACTTTGGATACAGATGTTGAGGTCACTTACTGCAGCATATTATACATAAATTCATTTACATTACTATACAAAACACTACTACTAAAGTAAAAAATAGAATATAGAATGGAGTTTTGTGTGTTAACCAAAGTTCTGTTAAGAATAATCCCAGGGTACAAAAAAATAAATATTTGGGGGGAAATCTTGTATTTTACACAATAAGTTCAATATTGAGTAGAATAATCTTGAATTCCTTTGGAAGGTTTTAGTTACCTCAAGTTTTTCAGAAAGTAGAATATTTATAAGATAAAGGTCCATTATATGAGATAAAAATACAAAATTAAGATGAAAAATCTTGATCTAAGACAACAACACCAATTTAGCAAAATCAAAAAAAACAAACATGTTTTTGCACTTCATTTATAATATTCTCCATAGCAACATCATCAATGCTTAAGAATTTTTCAAAAAAATTGAAAAGCAAGGCTGGAACAAACTTTTTTTTGTGTGTGTTTTTTTTTGTCCATAACAATAGTCCATAACACAAAGATCATCAGTTTACCATTATAGAAGACTAAAGAAAATAGGAAATAATCAGATTTATGGAACCAGAGAACTTCAACATTTTCTTCTTAGAAATGAATCAAATCGATTTATTGAGTACCAAAATATTTTTGTGCCACCATAGAGATAGTGTTTCAGGCTGCAGTATCATGATCCTATAAGCTGTTGACGTGATGCTTTTTTGTTCCCACGGTTAAGAACGGACCATGTCTAATGCAAAGAGGAGCGATCGGGCCGTTCCACAGGTGCAGAGCCTGTGGGGTAAATATGCTCTTTCTGCAGTTCTCCTCAGATACTTGTATATTTTAACCAACAGAGACAAGCACAGCACTGATTTTTCACTTTTCCCTTCCCCGTGCAAACCCTCGCCGCTTAATACGATCTGTGATCTCATCAGCCTCGTCCCCGATGGCCAAACATGTTGTATCGTCATCAGACGGAGCAACGGAGCGACGCAGCCGTCAGTCATGCGAAGCCCATTTGCGTCTCGTCCACTTTCTTGATACGTGCTTCCCCGGGTGTTTGACTTCAGGAGGTTGGTCCCCCTGGGAAACCGCTGCATGTGATTATCCTGACAGCACATAAACGCACCATAAGCGCTGCAGGACTCGGGGATGCCAGATGGACGGCTGCCCAACATGTGGCCGTGCCGGGGGGGGGGGGGGTCTTCAGGAGGCTGATTAGCTGTGAGGTCCCACGATTCATTGATTCCAGATCTGTCAGCTGACCCGGACCAGGTTAATACAGGCTGAGACACTCACGCCAAGATGAGAGAATCCCGCGTGTCGACCTCTTGCCCTTCTCCCCGCCATCCCGCCACCTGACCTGAGGTCCAGAACGCCTGTCACAGCTGTCAATCCAGATATCTCAGCCTCCTTTTATAGCTTTAACTAAATAATTAAAATCAAAGGTCTCTCACTCTAAAACAATAGAAGGCATGGATTAAAGCCAGAAACAACCCTAAATAAAGCGGTTTCTTGGACAAGTTCTATGTTCTATGTTATTTAGTGACATTTGCTCAACTTGTTGATCTTGATAATTCAAGATCCAGACTAGAATCATTAATCCAGTAAAGATGGTTTGACAGATGATGCAGATATAGATTAACATATTGAAGAGTGAGTTGGCCATATTGAAGTGATTATATAACAATCAAAAAACTGATGCATGCATGCAAGGCCCCTTAATTAGATTCAATTTAAAATCAAAATGATGAATGTATCAGAATTCAAATATTGTTGACAATTTGGGATAATTAAACTATGTTTAACCCTTTATAAACATTTGAATCCCTAAAAAATACATATTTTGCCTTTTACAGCTTCAAAGATGAGTTCAATTATTAGTTACCCACTATTACATAATCACCAGCTATTTTGATAATTGATTTAAGTCATTTTTAGGAAAAAAAAAATGTCCAGATTCTCTGGTTCTAGCTTCTCTTTAATTTTCTCAGTTTTCTTTAGACTTGTATAACAGTAAATAGATGATCTTAGGGTTGTGGACTGTAGGTCTGGACAAAAAAAGGAATTTATGGGTAAATCTTTAGCTTTGGGAAACAGTAATTGACATTTTACACAATTTTAACAATTACCTAGCTGCAGCCTTTAAAAGCAAACCTGTCCAATAACATTGGACAGTTATTTCTGCACCTCTGCTTTTTAAACTCAGCTCCCAGTTTTCTGTTCTACAGACAAACTCATTTTATTCTTACTGGACAGGATGAGGCATATTAAATATCAAAGAGACACAATTATGAAGATATGTGACTTATTAAACTCATAACATCCCTCCTCCAGAGAATAGACTCTGTTTTACTCACAGTCTGTGTCTATCTGTCTGTCTGTGTCAGTCTGTCTTTATCTTCCTGTTCCTGTGTTTGTCTTTGTGTGCCTGTTTGTGTCTGTGTCTGTCTCTGTCTGTGTGTCTGGGTGTTTGTCTCTCTGTATCTGTCTGTCTGTGTGTCTGGGTGTTTGTCTCTCTGTATCTGTCTGTCTGTGTGTCTGGGTGTCTGTCTCTCTGTATCTGTGTGTCTGGGTGTCTGTCTCTCTGTATCTGTCTGTCTGTGTGTCTGGGTGTCTGTGTGTATGTGTGTTTGTCTCTCTGTATCTGTGTGTCTGGGTGTCTGTCTCTCTGTATCTGTCTGTCTGCGTGTCTGTCTCTCTGTATCTGTCTCTCTACGTGTCTGGGTGTCTGTCTCACTGTATCTGTCTGTCTGCGTGTCTGTCTCTGTCTGTGTGTATGTGTGTTTGTCTCTCTGTATCTGTCTGTCTGTGTGTCTGTCTGTCTGTCTGTCTTTCTGCTGCAAGTCATTCTCCATCATTTCACAACCTGCTGGAACAAAACACAATTATCTTAATCTCTTGAAAAATGTCCCATCTTGCTATTATATACTTAACAGGAGACGTGTGTGTGTGTGTGTGTGTGTGTGTGTGTGTGTGTGTGTGTGTGTGTGTGTGCGCTACTGTGCAGCATTGAGAAATCCAGTAATTCTTTGCTTAATTGTCCTTTTTCATTGAGAACATGCAGGGACTTATCCTGTGCTCTCCAATTCACAGCTTTACATTACCCATCATGCATCAGACATCCTGCAGGCTCAGACTGACACTTTAATTGGTTATTTCATCATGATCAACTTTGACCAAAAAGAAGTTGACTGATGTATCCAATAGCAGCTGAGCCTTATATAACGTTAGAACACTTTTACAGCGAGTATGAAGTTGCTATGTGTTGTCATAGTAACCTAGCTATACTGCACCCATAGGCGTTGTTTGGCATGGTGCATGTTACATAGCAACACTCGCACACACACACACACACACACACACACACACACACACACACACACACACACACACACACACACACACACACACACACACAGAAAGGCCCTGTATGTGTGCAGGGCGAGAACTGTGACGTCAAATTATCGTGTTTCTGTGTATGTATACACACACACACACACACACACACACACACACACACAGACACACACACACACACAGAGAGTAGCCATGGGGTGAGTCATCAGCTCATAGTTCCAGAAGTTCTAGCTCCTACCACACAGACACACACACACACACACTTAGACACACACATGCATACACACATACTGCAAAAAAAAATCTTATTAAGAGACATATCTTGTATTTAGTACACTTAGTCCAAAATAGCATTATCTTGAATTGTCTCATTCAAATTATTTCAAGTTTAAAAAAAATAGATACAAAGATACAAATAGATAAACTTATTTTAAGAAAAGATAACCAAAATCAAAAAAAAAAACTTTTTGCTTTTCAATTGTTTTTTCTGTCTATTGAATAAGATATTTCAAGATAATTCTACTCAGTATTGGATTAAATCTACCAAAAACAAGATAACAATTTATTTTTTTGCAGTGTGCATACAGTTACTCACATAAGCCAGAAAGCAGTTCACACACACTCACACACGGATATACTGGAGGCTGAGGTTTCCTCGTTCCTTGCTCTGTGAAGCTGTTGGTGAACGTCATCGTCAACGGTCCCCAAACTTCACCCTGGAAACACCAGCTCAGTTGTTTTCTATCTTTTGTAGTGTCTGACGTGTAAGCGTGTGGCTGCAGCTCTGTGTTTCATCCTGTGGAGGGTGTCTACTGCCACACAACTCGACAGTGTCGCAGCACATTCCATCAGGTCTGTTTGTTGGAGTCAAACCAACATCCAGCAACTGAACATGCTGGTGTCTGAGTATCATTATTACACAGCTCACACGTTCCAGAACAAATATATGAAATCTTTAATTTGATTGTGATTGTGAGTTGATTGTGAACACCAGAATAGGTGACTTTGAAAATAAACTTAAAAGTCTTAAAGTCGTCTTCCCAGCAATGTGTTACCAAATAATTGTCAATGCATGTCTGTAAGATAAATCAACTTCGCTCTTTCTACAGATGAACATTAAACAAACCTCTTGTAAAACCAAAAATCAGTGGAATTTTGAAGAGGTGTATATAACATATTAATATCATGTTGGGTAACATGTATTTGTGTTGTGTACCAATCCGGTCTGCAGCACTAATGTGCAGAACATTGCAGCATGATGGGTTAATCTGCTCATTTCTCTGGGGGCCAGAGACACAGCAGCCTGATGTCATCAGGTCAGAATGGGGAAAGCTTAAATGTCAGTTTTAAACACTGCCATTTACTCCAAAACCTATAATCACCCTGTTTGTGCTGACACATGAACAGACACACACACACACACACACACACACACACACACACACACACACACCTTTTTATCATATTCTAATGTACCGTCGACGCCTGTTTTAAATCTCATTGTGATCCTTCTCCCTGAGGACTAAACTAAAGTTGTGTGTTTTTTTTTTAAACTCCATAGTCTCTTAAGCCTTTCCGTTTGATGTTTTCACAGAACTTATGAACTTATACGACACAAAACTTCAACCAAGTTGATAAGTGAGTGGTTACAATAATTTATACAATATGGTTAAAGTAACTAAGTACATTTAAAATAGTACAATAATACTTTAAGTTTTTTCTAATAGAGCTACAACATTTAGTCAATTAATCGATTAGTTACCAATTATTAAATTAATCATCAACTATTTTGAGAGTTCATTAATGGATTTGAGTAATTTTTAAGAAGAAAATGTCCAGCCTCTCTTCTCTGATTATTTTCTGGTTTCTTTACAGTAGTCTTCTATAATAGTGAACTAATAGTAAACGATATTTGTTGGTTAAATCTTTAGCTTCAGGAAACAGTGATTGACATTTTACACCATTTTATAAACCAGACAACTAATCAATTAATCGTTAGCTGCAGTAATAAATCCTAAATACTCTATATTGAGAGCCCACTTCAGAAAACGATGTATGATGATCAACAAGGAGACAACTTTTGTGTTGTCCTGATTTGTGCCATGAATCAGACAGATGTTTGTTCACATATATCTCAACAAAATGCTTCCTGTTTTTAAAACATCTGAATAAAAAAGCAAAGTTCTTAGTAGTTTTTCTGTGCAACTCAGTGAAATACTACTTACTAAATTAGTAATTGGTCAGTTGGTGTAAAATGTTGATCAGTGTTTCCAAAAGTCCAACAGTCCACAACCCAAATAGAAGTCTAAAGACACCAGGAAATAATCAGAGAAAAGAAACTGGAACACTTTATTCGAAAATGACTCAAATCAATTAATCGATTATTGACAATGAATGTAATTGGTGAATAAACAAATAATTGACTAAATATTGCATCTGTACTCTTTTTAATTGCATATTTTATCAGTCTAATACGTAATGTAATACAACATTGTATATGTGATTCACAGCACAAACCGGATTAAAAGATAAATTGTCTCCTACCGTTGACCACAATACATGATCTTTCTAAAATATGATCCCATGTGTTAACCATAAGGCAGAAGGACTTGACAGTTTATAATTTAGGATCTTAGACCTGAGGCAAGTGAATGTTAATGTACTTTATGTGTGTGCAGAGGAAGTAGAGAAAACTAAACTCACCCTGTGGTGAATAGATGAGCTGGGACAGTGACTTGGTCTTCACACCACAGCATTGACTTGTTTGTTCAGCAGACTCATTCCTGTTACTGGACACGGTGCAGAATGAAGTTGTCATCACTCTTTTCTCTGAGCCCTGTCACCAGGAGTCATTTTTTACCATCAGAAAACAAAAAGATGACAAACTGTATTTCCTGTCTTAGATGCAGGAGAAATGGGCCATAAATGTTGAGCTCTGACAACATTATAAACAGGTTTCTCAGGATTTGGACTTACAATGTTCTCACGTTTTAATGACTAAAGCTCTCAAAAATAAAATTAACTGTGTTGGCTGTGGTGTTTGTACGCTCTACTCTCACTGCCTCAGTGACCGGAGAAAGGATGATATTCACACTTCAAATTCAACAAAGAGGCAGAGCTCAGGACACAGGATGGCACAACATGCAGCATCATCCAAAATATTACATATATTTGACCGTATTTTCCCTTCCCGTGAGCAAATTATTCACGGACAGGTTTTAACTCAAGCAAAGCTTCAGGTTCGTGCACAGATGTACAGTCAATGTCATTGTGCAGATGACACAACACAGACAGAAAGAGCCAGTTATCAGATGCTGTGAATGCTCACTAGTATTTGTACTTATGACCTGCATCATGACTTAATTTCAACAACCATATTATCATACAAGTTAAAGATATGTTTCTAGTTCATGAAGCAATCAGCAGCAATTATAATAATCTATTATCTTCAACCATTAGCTAGTTAGTTAATTATTTACTGTGAAGCCCATAGTGCTAAATCTGTGATTTGTGATTTTGGGCAATACAAATAAAATTGATTTGTATTGACTAGTTAGTTAGTTAGTTAGTATCATTTTATTCTGGACTTGACCCTGACCTCAGCTAGCTCCTTTCTACTCTGAGACCTCTCACCTCATGACTGATTCTGAGTAGCTGCTGGTGCGTGGTGATGTGTTTCGTAGGTTTTACAGGAGCCTCAGTGTATAATTGTGTTGCATTCAACAGTGAAACTGCGTTTTTATTGACTGATGTGCTTTGTAAGTCTATAGTTCCTCAATACAATTTTGAAAATAAAAAACAAGTTTTCTGAAGACTCTTCCACCTTTTCAATCTGTGAATTTCCTCAATACATTTTTTGAGAAATTTAGAGCAGATTTAAGGCAATTTGAAGTCAGACATTTTGAAAAAGTGGGAAAGTTAAAATTCTCAGCTGAAACAATAAAGTAAATTGTGCCTTCAAATGTGCCTGATGTAAAATGGGGCAGTAAAGGTTCAAAAACTCAGGAGGTTCCTTACATAACATCTTAAATACATGTTAAATACAAATACATAAAGCTCACATGTCCCGTCATGCTGGAGCTTGTGTGTTGTGCTGATGTTTCTGTTCATAAGGCTAAAGTAAAACTAAAGTTAAAATTAAAGTTACCTGCTGTGCTGTATAAAACTGAAACTATTTCTAATAAACCAGAATTACTAGTCTCTCGGTAAATACCGATATAAATTTAAAAATAGGCCTTTTTTCCTGCTCCAGCATTTGATCTTTTTCTGTGTTTGTCATGAGAGAATTAGAAGCATGTGTACTTTGGGGTTTCAGGGGCATTTGTGATCTGTTACCACTCATAAACCACAACTTAGAGCGGGACTCGGTCTATATACATTGACTTGTTATGATTAGGCACAAGCCAGCGTGCAATTTACAGATGATTCCGCTTTTTTTTAAATAAGAGGGTAGAAGTGGTGCTGGAGACGAGTCTCTGGAGGCCTTGACGGCAGAAGAAAGGCTCTGGTGGAAAAGAGAAAGTAAAAATAGAGCAGCCGCACCACATAATGACATCTACAAAATGACAAAAAATAGAATTATACACACACACACACACACACACAGAAAGAGGAGGGTTAGGGGTAGGGGTGGTTGGGTGTGTGTGTGTGTGGGGGGGGGACCCCACATGTGGCACAGACAGAGAGAATATTTGAGTCATTTCCTCAAGGTTGCTCATTATGCCATGTGTGTGTTTCTGAAACTTAAAATAGCAAATAAAATCCACCGCAAAAGCCTCGCTGGATAGATGTTTAATGTCAGAAATCAGAGGGGATGACATTAAGTGGACTGAATCCGTGCACCAGTGCAGCGAAAGCTGTGAGATAATAACAGCTTTGGACTGGTTATCATGCAAACCTGAATACACTTAAAGATTCTGAATCACTGTCTGAATAAAAATAAGTGCATTTATCCATAAAGTAGATCGGGGATATGCCAAAGACACTTTTACATGCACAGTTAAGTCAAGGTTTAGCTACATTACAATAGCTACATTATTCCTTCAACTTAGACTATTGACGGGAGAAAAATCAATTTACTGGTTCATATCTCCTCCGCTTCAATAGCTGGTAATTTTCATTCAAATTCTTAGTACTGGGCCTGTTTTTACAACAAACGTTAAAAGACCAGAAAACTAGAAAGTTATCAACTCAGATATAAACTCTGATGCATTGGATCATCTTACAAATATTTGCAAACATAAAAAATGTCAAAAGTATAAATAAAAGCTTTTAAAATACATTATATATAAAGTATTAACTCAACTCAATTATTTAATGTTCTGGTTTTTAAAAAAAAAGTAAAAAGTAAAAGTATTACTTTTTGAAATACTTTTTGAAATTTGAAAATACGATTCTCTTAATTCTGAATAATAACAAGAATAAATTGACTTAAATAAATAGATAAAACAGTAGAGCTGCATCAGTTAATCAATATACTGCCAACTATTACATTATTAGCTATTTTTGAATCGATCAATAGACTTCAGTCATCCATCCATCCATCCATCCATCCATTTTCTATCCCGCTTATTCCTTTTCAGGGTCGCAGGGGTCTGCTGGAGCCTATCCCAGCGCATTTTTATGGCGAGAGGCAGGGATACACCCCAGATGGTCGCCAGCCAATCGTGGGGCACACACACCATTCACACACCATTCACTCACACACTCACACCTATGGGCAATTTAGAGTTGCCAATTAACCTGAGCATGTTTTTGGACTGTGGGAGGAAGCCGGAGTACCCGGTGAAAACCCACGCAGACACGGGGAGAACATGCAAACTCCACACAGAAAGGTCCCAGACCCAGGCCCAAGGCGGTCTTGAACCTGCGACCTTCTTGCTGTGAGGCAACAGTGCTACCCACTGCTCCACCGTGTCGCCGACTTCAGTCATCTCTAATTAAAAAATGTCCAGGTTCTCTGTCACCAGCATTTCAAAATGTGAGACAGTCAAATCTTTGTGGTTTCTACATTCTTCTATACCAGTAAACTGGTTGTGTTGTTGACTGTTATCCTAGACAAGAAAATAGATTTTAGGTTGAATCTTCAGCTTTGGGACTTCAGCTTTCTACATTTTTATTCTAAGTGATTTGGTGCTGTTTTCATTACATCCACCCAACAAAATAATGTAAACTCCAGCTTACTACTTATTTATACAAAGTAGTAATAAAATAAATGTTTAGTTAAGCATCTCTTCAAGAAAAGCTGCGCATATCTGATGAATTATGCCACACATACATTTCTTGTCATCAAACTCCATCTTTCACCATCAAAGAGCATCAAACAGTGACAGAACCAGCGCATGTGCTGTTTTCTAACAGAAAGTGTTGTGAAACAGGTTTTTGAATCAGCAGTAATGTACTTTGGGTGGATTTATGCAGCTTCCCCGTTGGCTCTTTGTCTTACTTAGAATAACAGTGGGACAAAGACGGAGCGATTGAGCTCTGCTTCCATGTTTATCGCCTATTTAACCATTGAATGGAACTGATCCAGGAGCTGTTACAACAAGACTGGCTCAATTAAATGTGATTTAGTGCTGCAGCGTTGTGGTGGTTCATTGTGTTTTGTTATTCATCCCCTGAAGGTGCCCTAAATGTCAGACTTTGCAAACAAGTCCAACCTGGTGAAAAACTATATATTTTATGGTTTGCATGCTCTGTAGAATAAAAAAAAAAACACCAGCCCTTTACCCCAGATTGACATAGACACATTAAATTCACTGCACATGTACAACATGTCAAGATAAATCAAAAAGTCTCTTGGATTAACACCCTAACACCAACAGGAAGTCGGCCATCTTGAATCAAATGACAGATTTTTTGACATTTTCACACACCACATTTGAAGAAATTCCTTGTCAGAATTTTATCACTAGCTTCACATTCTCTCTGAATTGTCTTCAGACGTTAAAGTTATAAAAAGCTTTCTCCTACATTGTTCCTGGTTTCCATGATGATGACACGAATCTCTACATCTCGCCATGAAACAGGAAGTTGGTACGACTTCATCAGACTTTGTCCAATCTGCAGCAAACGTCTCCTGCTTCATCAGTTACCCTGAACACACCTGAACAACCAGACTGACTCATGGTCATAGCGCCACCTTCTGGGAACAGGAAGTTACTGCTGGGAACAGGAAGTTGCTGGTGGGAACAGGAAGTTACTGCAATGTCACAAACACCATCTGACATTCACTGAAGTTCATGGGCTCAACCATTGCTGCTTGCAGTTGTAAGTTTTATTTTTATTTTAGGAAAAATTAGATGGATTCTTTTTGAATGTTCTTCATTGTTGGTATGATTATATATTATTATATATTAAAAACATGGTGTGATTATACGCTTTGATTTGTTGACACTAGGAAGCAAATGGAGAGAAATGTTGTGCATCACATTATAGTTGTAAAATTGTTTTGGAGCCATTAGCACTTGAAATTGTCCCCAGATGCTGGAGTTCTCTCTTTGTTTGGGTCGAATCTCATTATTCTTCTGGCTCTCCGGATGAGAACTGACTGTCCTCAGGTCCCTTTGGGTCCTTTTCTGTTGTTTTTAAACCATTTGATAAATGCCTGCTGGCTTTGGGTTTTCCAAGGGTCAGTTTTGTGACTTATAATTTGACGTTGACATCAGAGAAAGTTCTTAAGGTTTAATTTTTTCAACAGTGCTGCACATATTTGGTTTTGGTCCTATTAGTTCAGGGGGAAACCTAGCGATGTTCTCAGTGTTTTATTCACACATGAGTGATAAATGTTGGATTCTTTTTTATCCACTAACATTGGTAGTGAACTATTCTGAAAACACCCAGAATGTGCAACAGTATCTATGTTCTTCTGAATTTGAAAGTAAATTTGATTGAAAATGAATTTAAAGTCAACATATAGAACAGGGAAGTCAAACTCAATTCAGTTCATAATAATAAGTATATTTTTAAAGCACTTTTAAAATTGTTTTATTTCTAAAAACACAACACACAATTGATCTCAAGCAGGGCCAAAAAGTAAAAAAAACATGTTCAAATAACAACACCTACATTTTTATCCTCCATTTTATGTAAACTAATACATTTCAGTCAGTCAATATTTAGGTCAAGTTAAATAAATTTTATTTGTATAGCTAAAAATCACAAATTTTCCCCAATGGCTTTACAGTTTATACAAAAACAACATTTAAGCAGGTGCAGTTATCTCCTGCCTTACAAACAATTTAATAATCAAAACTGTAAACATTTTATTCCTTGAGACTGAATGACACTAACTTCACATTTCTGTGAAGAAACAGGAACTGTTTCTTTTTATCACAGTTTGTACAGTTGTGGGCTCAATTGAACGCTTAAGCAAGCAGGTTCTGGCCTCCAGGCTGTGTGGTTTGCACCACTGATTTGATGGACTGTACATAGAATATAACTTTATTTTAAATAAATTTCACACAGAATTATGAATGTATGTATTACTACAGCTGTTGCCCTGTAGCTATTTTCCAGTAAGTATGAATTGACCTTTATACCTCAGAATGATTGAAAACTATCTTCTCTCCATCGAGGAGACGCCTGTTGGTCCAAATTATGATTTTCTCAACCGGATGCTGGAGATCTGTGAACCCAGATCCAAACACGACCGGTTTTCTACAGTCTGCACGTAGATTGAACATTTGTGACAGGGAAACAGATTTAAGGTGGCGGTGCTGAGCCTCCTGCACTGAATCACGTACACTTCTGTCACACGAGCTGCGCCGATTCCACAGTCATTTCTCCGGTTTGGGTCTGAGGTGAAACTGACATTTTTAAGTCAAACAAACAGAGGCTCTCATCTATGCACCAGATGTTGTACAACAGGCAGCCAAACCAAATTCCCTTTTAACTCGACCCTTGTGGTTCACATGTTTTGCTTGCACATTTGAATAGTCCCTGCGGAAAACAAGCCAAAACACTAGAGAACCACACATAAATACGTCTATATAAAGCGATATGGGTTCATATAGAAGACTAATGTGATGAGCTGTAAAATCAAGCGTATAGGATCATACATACAATAAAACACACAGCTGCTTTCTCACAGTGCAGCTGCTGCAGTTTGAGGGGATTGTCCTTTTATTTATATGTCACTATATGTAAATCAAGGCCTGTGTGTGTGTGTGTGTGTACTGTGTGAACTCAGCAGCTTCTAATCACCTACCTGGGACATTTTGCTGTTTTGTTTGTGTTATTTGAATCCAGTTGTTTACAGGGATGTTAAGTAACTAAGCAATTAATTTGTTGTAATTGAGGATCTATACTTTCCAGGAGTATTTATTGTAGTTATTATTTATTTCTTACATTTTGACACAATCAAATATACTTTCTACTCCTTACATTCTAAAAACAGCTTCATCCATAAACCTCTCTAGATAAATCACAATGCAAAAGATGAGATCCAATATTAAGTAGAATTGTCTTACCTATTGAGTGATATTTTTGCTTATTTCAACATTTATTTCTTGATTTTAGTCAATTTAATAGCACCAATATTATTACAAAAAAGAGGGGGAAAAAAGTCAAAGCTAAAAAGACACCATTGCTATATGTTTTTTTAACACATTTTTATTGTACTAAGCTTTTGTCATTGATGCCATTTTACCCCTTACATTACCTTTACTTTGTTTTGAAACCAGTACTTTTACACTTGATTAGTGATGACAGCTCATTTATTAGGACTTGGTTGGACTTGGAAGGTTGTTTTTGGCTAAAAAACACTTGCTCTCATTCTTGGGTGTTATATTGATTAGACTGTATCTCAGTATTGCTTGCTCAAATACCTTTAAAGGGACAATGCAATTTTGAAGTGTTTATTCATTACTATTGTTTTGATACTTTAAGTAGTTTTGAAACCAGCATTGTAATATTTCAACTTCTACAGAAAGATTTTAAACCATGGTATCCATACTTCATTGATCTGAGGAATGAATGTAAAGACTTTGACTCCTCTTGTTATTTAATTCTAAGTTACTTCATGTGAGATACTACCATATTTTTTTCATTATTTTGTATTTAATGTTGTTATTGTTGCTCTTCTGTCCACGGCTCCTTCGATATAAGAGACTCACTGAATGGAAAAATAAAAGGTGCCCTACAGCTCTGACTTTCTACCCTCTTTTCTCTCCCTGACTCTGCATGAGTGTTTTCTTTCCTGCTCTGTGTGTGCATGGAGACACATCAACATGTGTTAACAGGTGCATCACATGAAGCTACTGGCCTGGTAGCAGCAGCAGAACACCACCATAACAAAAAAACACTTTACATGAGTCTATAACTCTATGATCTATAGATGAAATGGCTGCGGAGCGTGTTAGTACCCACTGGTTTCTGGGAATCACTGAAGTTTTCTTATTTTTGCCCAGAGAACGTTTTACGAGTGGTTGGGATCATTCAGACCAAGCCTTATCTGTCATTAAGGAATCTACATCTCAGAAGTGTAGTAAAACAAGAGGTGGGATTACGACAGAGTGCGTGTGACGGATCCGTCCGTGACTTGATCTTGATGCTGAGAGAGGCCCGCGGCTCAGCTGACGCATCCCACACACGCAGCTTCTGCTGCAGATGAAGCAACAACAGGCTTGGTTTCATTGTTCCGTGGTTTCTAGTCTTGAAAATGTCCAGGACACAGAGTTTGTGATTCTGGTCTCAGGCACTGCACATTCCTACAACATTTTAAAAGAAAAAAAAAAAAAAAAAAAAATGACTTTGACAGTGAGGAAAGTGAGCCTGATGTTTGATGGAGATGTAGCTGCTGTTGGAATCAGAAACAGAGGATGAGGACTTTGATGATTTGATTGATGACATTACCCTGCTCTATAGTTTTACCATGCGTGCAATGATTAAAAAATGTAATTATGTTGTAACCAATACTTAAATAAAGCACACCCAAACTCAGCTTTGGTCCCGCTCTATTCTATTAAAAATATATTTTTTTCGATCATTTAAAACCTGCGCTCTATAGTTAGGTGCCTTATGTGTGTGTGTTAAATACACACACTGTACACAAATACACACAAAACTGAGACTAAAAACTTTTTGGTACAGTGCGCCTTATGGTCGTGAAAGTACGGTTTATGAATTAACAACAACTAAATGGATCTATGCTTGACATTTGGTTTTGGCGTCTAATTACATTACAATTACATTTACATGCAACAGACAAACAAACCGTATTACTGTCGGAACATGTCTTCCACTTCAACACTAGGGGTAATATGTGTTATTTCATTATTTCAAACCAGCCTCCTTACTGGTTGACCTATTATATTGTCACATTAAAAACAGAAACATAAACATCTGTAGAACAGTACAATTTTTCTGACAATTTGTAGTGTATTTTCCACTTATTTATTGTTTGCCTTATTTGAAGGAATATTGTACATTTGGATATAATAAGTAACCTACCACCAATGTGGTTTATGAGGAGACACACACACACACACACACACACACACACACACACACACACACACAAATACCTCAAGGAATGCTTGGCCAGATAGTTGATCAACAATCCAAGTTTGGGTTGTAGTGTATTATCTGTTCCTGTATAAAAATGGAAGCTGGGTATGTGATGGGTAAAAATGGGCAAAAGGGTCAGAAGGCCAGAAGCCAATGTCATAGGTTAAGAGTTATATGTTGTGCTTTCTTCAAACTGTCAACTGACCAGCAAAATAGAAGCGAATAGTGGTCTTAACCAAATGAAGATAGGTATGACCAGGTATAGGAGGGAGTGGACTTAAGAACAGGATATAATATAAAATGTTGTTGTACATGTAAACGTGTTGTTGTACATGTAAACGCAGAGGATAGTGAGAAATGAAATTTCGATTCCTTTGTATGTCAAGTACATGTGAAGAAATTGACAATAAAATTGACTTTGACTTTGACTTAATATATCCTGTAAAATATAATAAAAGAATATACACTTTGCTCATAGATGATCTGAGATTTGGCATGTTTTTGACACTGTTCTTTTTGGAATCAAATTCAGTTTGCACAAGAGAAGACGGGTCAGGTGGTGAATTCTTTTATCAGCACATCAAGGAACAACAAATGTTTCTCTGAACTTCTGCCATCTCGCTGCTCTGCTGCTTCTTCTACTGTGATTCTATTCTTCTTCTGCGACCAGTTTCCTTGGGTGTTTCTGCTGCAGGGTCAAACGCCAGCGAGGTGGGTGAGGAACGTGCACACATGCAATGCATGTGTTAGTTCATGCCCCAGAAGTGCCTGCAGCTTTCCGACTCTTCTGCAGATTTACGAGCATTTTCAGAAACTTGCGAGAGAATCGCAGCAAGACATGTTGTGAATCAAGAAGCAGAAAAAGTTGGCAGAAACTCTCAGAGGCAGCCGATATTCTGCTCGTCCAATGAGGCTAGGAAATAGACGCAATCACTGTCAATACCTGACATTGATAAGCCAATAACCGGCAGTAAAAAGCCTTGTTGTGTTTGGCAGTGTCTTTATGTGCTCACAGTTATGTGAAGAATCACGGTTCACTGTTAGTAGTGTAGAAAGTAAAGCGAGAAAAATCAGTTTGTGATACACACACACACACACAAACACACACACACACACACACACATTAGGCCATCTCTTTTTGTCTATTTCTGTCTTATCTGTATTCTCTCTTCATGTACAAATAAGCTTCACTGTATTTTATCTCACAAACAATATTCGCAAACATCAGGGATCAATTTAACTAAATCAAAACATTTTATACATTAAAGCAAAAAACTAAATTGCACAAGTAAATTAAAACGTGGTGTGTATGTGTGTGTGTGTGTGTGTGTGTGTGTGTTTGTGTGTGTGTGTCTGGTTAAAAATGGAGCTGCTGTCCTGTTAAACCAGAGGAACAGACTGAGGGAAAAAAGCAGAAAAAGCAGCTCTGAGTAAAACCATAATTTAGGGAAAGTGGAGGAAGTGGAGGACTAACTGAGTGCTGGATCCTGGACCCTGGGAAACACTCAGAGACCAGAGCTAACATCAGCCACTGAAAATACTCACGATGACTCATATATAATGAGCCAGAACAGGAGCAGCAGCTGCTGACATGTGGTCAGTGGGGTGTTGATGGGCAGTTTCTGACAGGTACGGAGTGATGTCACAGTTCACATCAACTCACTATAACAGGAAGAGAAAAGAATGGAGAAGCTGTTTAATTAATGAAAATCAATATAGTTTATGCAATAAAACTAAAGAGATGTGGTGTGTGTCTGGAAATCTATGTTTGGAATGTAAAATAGAAAAAAAACAACAGATAATAAGTGAAAGTGTATCATTTGCTTATTCATTTTTCAAAATAAAAAACAGAAATCAGCTTGTTGTTGGATATTTAAATTCACTTTGACTGAGCTGGGAATCAACAGTTTATAGACTGAAGGTTGTTTCATGTGCATCATGCTGTCAAATAATTTTTATATAATTACTAATAGTTATTAACACAGCTCCTCTGTCAATCAGTCATGTCTAGATCAATAAACTTGCTTTGGATCAACACTGAATGGAAAAATTTATTACCAGTTTTTTTCATTTATGCACAAAACTGGAAATTTTAAAAAAGTCATTATCCTTTTTGGTTTTGAAAACAAATAATTTTTACACTAATTGTTTTTTTTGTATGTCATATTTTATAGATTTTTAATTATATATTAAAACAACAATGAATGAATGATACAAAGTCAGGATCCTCTCACAGTGCGGTGACAGTTTTCTGAATAAAACATAAACCCTGACAAGAAAAGACGTTGAGTCTGTGTTAACTCAGAGTGCAACCTGGATTCATAAAGTTAATTTGAAAGCAGAGATGGTGCCAGTTGTTTACTGTGATTATCCTGATGTTTCAAAATCAACAATGAGTCAATGGTGGTGTGATTACACATGTGAGTATAAAAGTGATGGCCGCTTCTTCCCTGCACATTTCAACACGTGTGTTTGTATTTAATCATTCTTCATAAATCACAACGCTGTGTTATTGTTTCAGTCTGTTCGCCTTAATGTGCATCGATTGCACTGTTTTAAACGTGGTGTTTGTGTGTGTGTGTGTGTGTGTGTGTGTGTGTGTGTGTGTGTGTGTGTGTGTGTGTGTGTGTGTGTGTGTGAGTCACGCTCATACCAGACAGCAGTGGTGGGCTGGTAGTTGGCAGTAAAGCCCCGAGCAGACAAACACACACAGGGAACAGAGAGCCAGACAAATACATATCCTGTAATGGCAGCGTAAGCCTCTTCCACACCGCAGAGTGGGCAGTGTTTAGACCTGTGGTACCACGACATTCCTGCACTGTAACATCACGCACATGTCTGGGAAGAAACCTGCAGCGCACTTGTTAAACAATAATTCTCTACCTACAATCACTGAAACGCATTCTGACATTTCAACAGAGAAAAAACAGGTCACTTATTTTGACCTTTCAGGAGGTGTCAAACTCCTCACATTCATTACTCAGATACTAAAGTGTATAATGCTGCTGTACAATAAAATATAACACTCAAGAATGAGAACAAGTGATTCAACATCCTTTATGGCAGGAAATCACTTTCTGTCTCAATAAATGTCATGAACATGATGGAATGAAAGAGGAATAACAAGGATATTTTTTGAATTTAAAAACATACTAGAGTATAAACATACTTCTATTAATAATACTTCTAATACTAAAATAAACTTAAAAAAAAAACTATCGGGCAGAACACAGTTCAGTGTGTCACATGGCAGGTTTATCATCACATTTATGAGGGTTTCTAAGGGAGAACCACAGGGGTCAGTGTTAGGGCACATTTTGTTTCAATTTACATAAACAACGTTAGCAACATAGTGGAGCAGTGTGTGGTGCTGCTGATTCAGCAAGAAGGTCACAGGTTCAAGGGGAGGGGAGGGGTACAATCCGCAGGATGCTTTGGATAAATTTTTATTCACGACACAATAATTTATTGTTATGCATTGTCTGTTATTCAAGCTTGTATTCTTCTACAGTCTATGATGTTGTTCAGTCTTGCCTGCAAAGGCTGAACTTGATTTGGATAAGATGAAGGCCATGCTGTGTTCCAGGGCTACTGTGTGGTCAATTAATCTCCCTATTTTAACTTGCCAGGGTGCAGCCATTTAGCTGGTCTCATCTTACAAGTATTCAGGTTTCCATATTGATGATGTTTAAATTTCAAATACAATATTCTAATTTTAGTTTCTTAACTTAAGGTAAAGTTGTTCTTGTACTTTAGGGATAGATTTTGCTTTTGCTCACAGGGCCTTATGTCAGCAAGCTTTCCCTCCACTGCTTGATTATGGTGATGTATTATTGTGCTGTACATGCACGCTCCAGTCACACGTTTCCATTCTTTAGATTCTGCTGATCATTGTGCACTGTGGTTTTTCACTGGATGCAAGGATCTCACCAATCATTGGACCTTGTACAAAAAGCTGAATAGTTATTCTTGCCTATGAGAAGACTTACTCATTAGTTGACATTTTTCTATAAGGCTACTTAAAATGCTCCCATTCTACCTCAGATTTCACCTTGTTAGAAAACATGGGTGTCACAGCCCATTTTTTCATCCTGACTGTTCCTTGTGTTTCGTGTGAATTTGGAAAAAGGCATTTTGTTATGCTGCTGCCTCTACATGGAACTCCCTGATTTAAAAATGTCTGACCTGATCCCTCTTAATAGTCGGTTAAAATTCTTAAAACTAAAGGTGAACTAGAGGGGAAAAAGTCTTCACGTTCATTCCACAGATAGAAGTATAGATTCTAGGGTTTAAAATACTTGTACCTGTAAAATTGAAGTATCAACTCAAGCTATTTACTCAAGAGAAAGTGTAAAAGTAATGAATGTAGAAGTGATTTTTAGGCAATAAAATCCTTTAATTCCCAATCACTTTATTGCCTAGATCCACTAACATTGAGTCTCTGCTTCCTGCTCCTGTGTGATATGAGTGTTTATGTTGTGTTAAAGCTGTAAAGTGAGTGTTCTGCTGGTTTCAGGCCCAGTGTGAATGGAGAGTTAACCAGTAAGCGGTGGATGATGCTGTGATCAAAGAGCTGCAGGCTCCTGATGGAAAACAGAAAAGTTACCGGAGTGTGTGGGTTAAAGCTGCCCGGCCACAGGCTGCCTACACCTGTTATAACGGCACAGGAATGTGCTTGTTTTACTGCACTTCAGGAAACTCAATCTACTGTCGGAGCTGGAAACCAAACACTAACACGATGCAGATTTTTACCCAAATATGCTGCTGAAAAACAGTGGCAAACAGAAGCTGCTGAAACCTTTAGAATCCAAACTATTCGAGGTAGTTTAGTATGATTTTGACTCTTTTGGATCCAGCATCTTTAGTCCACAACAGTCCAGGTGTTTCATTTAATGAGATGTGTAGACCACTAGTTTAGTGACTGTCTGCTCTGTCCAAACTGTTTTTTATACAAATAATTTTTATTATTTTTACAGAAAAGTATTAGGGCCACTGAAAAAAAAACATTTTGGGGTAGAATATATTATATGCCAGACGTCAGAATTTTGCCTTTTAATGAATTTTGGCAATTTTCTCATTTTTTAAAATAATTTTTAATTTAACAAATAATTTTTATTTTTTTACCCCAGAAAATTAGTTTTCAGTTCTGGAGGGGAAAAATGTGTAATAGTAGTTTGAGACAAAATACATTAAAATCTTGATTTTGATTTTTTCTGGAATGAATAAAGCAAATCTTTCACCTCTTAAACCTTTTTCAGTGGCCTTAACACAGTTATTCCTTGCTTAAGTACTGGAAAAACATTGAAAAAAGGCAGTTTCCTACTCACATCCTTATGTAGATATGTGGTTATCATTAACTTGTTATCAGTGGCCTCATCTTCATTAGCAGCCTATCACTCTATCTACTGTCGACAACACTATCATTCTGATAAAATTAACAAGATAAACTGTACCGCAGCCGCTGGGCCAGCCCACGGACCACCGCTCCCCTCTCCTGATAAATATTCTGGCGAACCTGGGACCTGTCAGTCATTCCTGTTCAATTTTAGTTTAACTTTTGAACGTCAGCCAGGTGCTTTTCCCACAGATCGGGTGAGGGTGGCTTATGTGCTTACCCGGCTGTCAGGACGGGCTAGAGAGTGGGGGACGGCGATATGGGAAACTCAGTCGGCGATCTGAGGGGATTTCCCTGCATCAGAGCTCTTTGACCGCTCCAACGATGGGCATGAGGCAGCCCGTGAGCTTCTCCAGATGCCCCATGAACGCAGGTCAGTGTCAGAGTATGCCATTAATTCTCACCGGCTCCCCTTCCGGGTCCTGACCCAGATTCCCGCTTGGGCCCCTTCCCAGGTCCCTACCCAGATCCCAGCTCAGACCCCTGCCTCCACCCCATGGTTTGCGGCCCAGTCCATGGGGTCCACCCAGCCGGACCTGATCCCTGCCCGGACCGCATTCTCCAGACTAGCTGATGTCGCACCTCAATCGGCAGAATCTATTCCTGCCCCAGTGTTGAAGGCAGCCGTGGCCCCAACTCAGATCCCTGCCCAGATCCCGGACCAGATCCCAACCTGGTTTCCATCTCAGGTCCCTGTCCTGGCCCCTACCCAGATTCCTGCTAAATTCCCCGCTCAGCCGACGGCCCGCCTCAGCCGACGAGCCCACCTCAGCTGACGTACCTGAGCCCGCTAAGCCTGAACCCGCCTCAGCCGACGCACCAGAACCAGCCTCTGGGCCCTAACTCCCCCTCACTGTGCGCCCTGCCCCCAAGCCTCCCCCACCCCATCGATGGTCCAAGGGACGCCAGGAGGTGTCCATTAGAGGGGGGGTACTGTAAGGTCCCTAGGGTGGCCTGAGCACCCCCACTGGACTTTCACAGGAAGTGCACTGTTTTTTTTTTCTGTCTCCTCAATCAGTTGATTGTCTTCACCTGTTGAGTTCTGTGCACTACTTAAACCCCACCACTTCATCTGTTCGTCCTCGGATTCTCAGTTGACATTTTGTCTCAGACTCTGTGCTTTTGTTGTTGACAGCCTGTTTCTGATTCTCTGCTTATGCTGCTGACATTCTGTTGTGGATTCCTTCAGTTTCTTGCTGTTTTGGAATCCTTGTTGGTACCTTTTGTTTCTAAATTAACCAACCTACCTTTGTTCTGTTCAAGAAAGAAATAAAAGAACTGTTTGGAGCCAAGAAAAAAGATCTGCATTTGAGACCAGTTTGTGAGAACCTGACACATCTACGTTTTCCCCTAACCTATAATACACATTATGTTTATTCTATAATAATTGGCATTATATAAATATCTCTGCTATTTGTAGCTTCCTTAGTGTCAATCTAAAGGTTTAGGAATAAAGTTTTAATATAATAAATATTCTATTAAACATTCAACATTCTATTGTGTGTACGATGTAGAGCTGCTCACTGATACAGATGATACTGATGAGGTCAGTGCAGTGGAGGCAGAATAATGCAGCCTCCGTCCAGTTACAGGCAGAGTGATGTAATGTTTAGAGAATAAATGTTGAGCTCATGGAGTTAAACTAAAGTCTCCGGATGTTGATGCTGCTGCTCATAGAAATATTGTTTGGATAAGTCATTTTCCTTGAAGTTAATATTAAACTCTGTCCCTGTCCCTCACATGGCTCCAAAAACTGTTTTACAGCTGCGTGAAGAGCATCATGATGGTAGAATGTAGCTGAAACTGACAGGATTACTAGAGAAAGTCAATAAGAGACACTGAATGAGTCCCTATTTTCCTCTAAAAAGAGAAACCCTGCCTTGGTGAATATTTGTAAAACAGCTCGACCACTCCATGAAAAGGTAGAATTTATGATGCATTTAGCGCCAATGTAAACCTGAACGGACGTGGGAACCACTGAATATTGAGCAAATAGAAAAGTCTTCTGATTTCTGGTTTGTTCTGTACTTCACAAAACTAATAATTGAAAACTCATAATAAAACTGTGATAATTTTGATACACAATCCATCTCTCTTCTCGGGAAACAATGTATATTTTATCCTGTCCTGTCAAAGTCCCCCCTTTTTGATTTATTATCACAAGCCTATGTGTGTGTGTGTGTGTGTGTGTGTGTGTGTGACATTGGAGCAGTAGTGACTTTATTAAACAAACCTGATGGTCAGAGTTTGTTTCTGTAGCCCCTCTCTCCAAATTCCACCTGCTGTCTGGGAATGTTCACCAGCTGTGGGAACACACACACACACACACACACACACTAATATGTACATGGACAGTATACTACAAGACATTCCTAACATGTTTAATACTGCAGAAAATAATCAGACAGAGGCCGCCATCACACACACACACACACACACACACACACACACACACACACACACACACACACACACACTCTCTCTCTATCTGTCTGTCGGCCCCCTTCCTGTCTTTATTCCCACCATCCCTCATCCTGTGAGTCTGACTCAGGAGTTATAACAGAAGCTTTGGTCTGATTCAGTCCCAAATACTCACAGCTTCTCTCATTATGTTTTATTGCTTTAAATCAGATGCTGCTGTGAAACAATGACAATCTGCTCCAGCTGCTCCACACATCTGTGGCTAAGTTATAAGAGCGGCAACAATTAATAATTAATTGATAAATTGCCAACTATTACAATAATCTGAAACTAGTTTGATAATATTTAAACTATTTGAGTCATTTTGTGAAGAAATTGTCAAAAATTTCTGGTTTTGTTTAGTCTTCTATAATAGTAAACTGATCTTTGGGTTGTGGACTGTTGGTCTGGACAAAGTTTTTTTCGGTTGAATCTTAATCTTTGGAAAACAGTGATTGACATTTTGACCATTTTATGAACTGCTATGAATTGTTTTAATTGTTTCATCAAAAAATCTTTTAGTTGCAGCCCTAGTCTACCAGATGATTTAAAACACTTCTTTTGGAAACTGAATTTTAGAAATATTGAAGATTTATATATGCAATCAATGTTGAAGGAAATAATATATTTACATATTTTAAATAAATGAATAATAATGTACCATTGTCATTTCGTTTTGTAGATTTCATATCCAGAGATTGTTCTTTACATCATGTTTCTCTGTAATTACAATGAAACTGTTTGAATTTAATAAACTGAGTCCATAATGTGTTTTTGTTCTTGTTTGACTTTGTTTTTAATATTTGCCAATAAAATATGAAAAGAAATTAAATAACAAAACAAAAAGAATCATTGTGGCCTCTGACCTCCAGAGCTTAGCTTCAAAAGCTTCAGTTTTTTTTGTTTTCTTCCCCTTGATTTGATTTTAACATGTATTTCTCTTATTGGTTGCATATACTGTCGTTTTTCCCCCCCTTTTCTTCTTCCTGTGAAGCAGTTTTCAACTGTGGTTTTGAAATTAAGTTTCCTCGCTTTCTTCTCATTCTGTGATTATCTTCCCTCATTCCGCCTCCCTCCGGTAACACAACATCACCTGCAGTCAAATGGTTGAAACCAGACTCTCTTTCTGCTCTTTGAAGTCTGCTGAGACAATATTATTCCTCTAACGTGCGCTAATAAGTCCATTAAAGTCAATATTCTCTGGAGTTTACAGTGGAAACAGATCAGATCAACTGACGACATCTGGCTGTGTCTCAACAACCAGCTGGAAGCTTCTTGTGTTTCTGTTCCTTTCATCAAAAGTCTTCACATCCATTGCTCAGGTACATGTATAGATAATAGGGGTTAAAATACTTCTAGAATAAAATACTCTAGATGTTGAAGTACCAATAAAAATTTTTACTCAAGTAAAAGTGTTAAAATTCTGGTTTCCAAATCTATTTAAAATATAAAAGTAAAGATTATTAAGAATAGTGGGTGAGGGAGCTTAAATCTCTTAAATGTAACTTAAATGTAACACAACAAGTGATTTTTAGGCAAATACAAGAATTTTTAAAAATAGATTCAAGGTTACCTGGTTAAACAAAGCCTAAAAAATAAATAATATCATTTGACTCAATATTTGATTATCTGAAAAAAAAGATATTTTTACATGAGCAAATTTTACAGTACAGTAATCTTTTGAGACAAAGCTATTTTTAAAATGTAAAATGTGTGAAAATGTAAGAATTAAATGTAAAAAGTCATCAGAAAAATGAATACTCCAGTAAACAGATACACAAAAATTATACTTAAGTAAGGTAACAAAGTTGTTTTTTTTTTCTTTCTTAAGCTTTTTGCAGGAAAAACTAGGTCGAGTTATGCATTTTTGCCTTCCGGAAGTTAAAAGTGTCTTCATATTCATTCATTGGTTAGAAGTATAGATACTAGGGTTTAAAATACTTCTATAGAAGTTAAAATATCAACTTAACCTTTTTAATCAAGTAAAAGTTCTGGTTTCAAAACTACTTAAAGTATAAAAATAAAAGTCATGAATAAACACCAGTTGCCCATCAGTATAAATATATGAGCTGTGATAATTTTTTGGCAAAGATTTATCAAGGTTTATATGTTGCAAATAGTAGAAAGTACAGATAAATAATTACTTTAATACAGTATAGATACCAGAAGTTTCTCCTTGAGGAAGGTATTTGTATTCATTTGATCTGATAATGATAATTTGTCTCCTGACCTTTTCGAGGCCTGTGACCCGTTTGTTCTATTCTCATCCTTTATTAGTTTATTTCCTCAGGTGAGCTGCATGTTTGTGATTCCTACAGCTCTGACTCACCGCCACATTCCGTCAGCGGCAGATTCCCACGAGCTGCAGCATAGCTCCGTCACACATCAGCTCACTCACGGCCTCACGTGTGACGGGACAAAAGCCGCGGCGAAACAAATCACCCGCCGTCTGCATAGCTGTCGTAGCTGCGGCTGAGCCGCTAATGCCGCCATGCTGCGTCTGTCACCTGAGTGCCATCTTCTCTCCCACGATGGAGCGGCTCTGTGTAAACAAACAACTGTTGGGAAATCTGGTTCTTCAGGTGAAATGCCGCTGAAATGTGGTGTTTGTTCTCTGAAAGGAGAACAGACAGCGAGCTGTCACGCATCCCCAGTGCAACAACAACACCCGACTGGGCTCTGGCACTATTCAGTGAATGGATGAATTCTACTTTAATTTGTTCTGGTTATTTGAGAAATGGAAAACAATGGAGGATGGAAAACAATAAGAAACTAGAAAATAACTCAGACCTCCTCCAAGCATTCTGTGACTCCCTCACAGCACTGTTGTCCTGCACTTATTAAAGATATGCTCCATGGTGGAATGAAAAGTAGGTGTAGTCAATTCATTTACCCTTCTTTTTAAAGGGTTGTTGAAAAATGAGGCTGCAGGTGTTTCAGTTTAAACAGTGACCATGTTAACTAGTGACTTTGTTCGTAGCAACATTAGATGTCACTATCGACAGATATAAACCGCATTGAACATTCAGTTTAAATTAAATTGGACAATAAAAAGGTTTTTCAACAGCTTGTTTCTGCAATGTCACCATATTATATGCTTATCAATTAAACTGAAACACCTGCTGCTGGAAAAGTGACTATAGTCTTTCAGAGGACGGACTGCACCACAACAACAAACATTTGACTCTTTTAAAATGTATTTAATTAGATTGTTGTGGTAAATAAGTTGTGACCTGTATATTCACCAAACTATGAAACAATAGCTGGAACATTAAAATACATTAAGCAAATACTCCGGATACAGCCTGTGACCTCAGGCAGTGCTGGTGATGACAGACTTGGTTTGTTGACAGAAGCAGTTTTGACTTTTGAGATCACTTATGTCAAGTCCTCCACAGTGTTTGGAAGTTAATGGATCGTGTATTTACTGAGTTTGATGAGGGAAAGCAACAAATTATTATTTATTAACCATTAGCTGCATAGTAATAGCTGAGCAGCTCGTGGCTTTGCTCCACCAGTCTGGAAATGGCTTGTATTGACAGTAAAGAGGTAAAACACCTCTTGCTGGGCCAATCTTTCAAAAATATCCCTTTAAACTCACCAGCAAAGTATTAGAAGTAGTTATACAGTTCTGTCAAATACTTATTGAGCTATCAACATTCTGTTGACCAGCAGGAGCCGCCAGGAGCCATTAAACATTAAAATAAATGAAAATGAAAATTGAAAGTGAAAATTTCCTTAGTGGGAACTGCCCCGAAATTAAAAGGGCTTGTTGTTGGTCCATTTTAAAATCTACACCAAATGTCATGAAAATCAACCCCAGAGGTGTTTTCCTTAATGTCAACATAGTTGTTAGCTGCAGCTGTAAATGTGTATTATTATTATTATTATTACTATTATTAATATTCTTAAGCATTTTGTGGAGCACTTTGTGTTGCTGTTATAAAAGAGCAGTATAAAGAAAGTTTGATTCATTGACACCTTCAAAGACACTAAAGCAAAGAAGAACTTGCTGACGTAACCAGGATATTTTGAACAAGCAAACTAGTTCCTATGTGAATATGTGACATCACAACTCTGTTAGAGTTAATATTCAGGAATTGACTCCGAGAAACAAATTAGGAAAAATAGAAACAGAATCAACACGTTACATGATTTGGTGTTGTTCTTCTGTAACCCGAAGCGTGAACTGTGCTGCCTCCAGCTCTTTGATCACATCTGGTTTGCAGTTTGGCTGTTTTTAAAGCAATATGACAGTTCTTCATTTTGTTGTGAAGCAGAATGGAGCAGCGACACATCGGTGACCGACATGAATCAACAGCCAGACTCCATCTAATCTCTCCTCCCTCTCTGCAGTTTTAAAGATAAAGATCAGGACCTTTCTGAAGATGAAACTTCTCCTTAAATCTAAACGGTGACATCCTCAATAAGCTCCAAGTGACAAGTCCATGATGTAGTAGAGGAGGTGAGGGACCAGAATGGGGTTTTGCTGCAAATCCTATCAGCGTTGGTATCAAAGTATCTAAGGGGCATAGGTTTATCACCCTTTGTTTCCAAGATATACAGATTTTTAGCCACCAACAATATACTACATACACTAAAGCCCATAACTTTTCATGTGTTGGTAATATAAACATTTATCCTAATAGAATCTTTAGTTACTTTACGTATGAAAATATTATATGTTAAAATTCTTATTGATGACATTGTGGTTCTTATTTTCTTTCTGCTTTTTGTCTAATAAACAAACTCTGTTAATTCACCCAAAGTATCTGAAATCAGCTCCAATACAACATGAAAATAGTTGTATTGGAAATAGTTAGTGATAAAAACAAATGTTAAAAAAAACTGTATAATCAACACTTTTGATTCATTAAGTACATTTTGCTAATAATACTTTTAATTAATATTATGAACATTAGTTAACATTTTTAATTCTGGAATTTCACTTGCAATTGAATATTTCCAGGTGACAATATTTTTCGCAAAGTAAGAAATACTTATTGATCATCTGATTACCTCATTAGCCAATATGTTTGCTTCTAAAATACATACTATATTGCACATTCAGTTGTTATTTCAATGTACGTTTACATTTTAGATTTTTTTTTTTTTTTTAAATAAAACTGTGCATACTTTGCTGCTAAAATCATGGCATAGTGATAAAACTGTTGAATTTTATTAATTTAATGTTATCTTAATTTATTGCGTTGGAGCCAATTTGAATTACTTTCGGTGCTTTAATAGTAACGATAATAGATTATACAGATTTTATCATGTGTTTAATATACTTTAAATAGCAGACACACAAGTCCAAAAAGAAAAGAACAACAATTTAGACAATGGGAATAAAATATTATTTTATGTCAAATCTTCATGTTAAAAATAATTCAAGCTTCATAATACCTTTAAATACAAAATTACAAAATACCTTTGGGTATTGCTTATTCAGTTATTTCAAGTGTTTTTTTTTTCTAAACAAAATGTGCGTAATTTGCTACTAAAATCTTAGTACAATGAAGTAATTCAATTTTCTAACTAGTTATCTGTTTATATGGATTCTTTAACTTTAATAATGTAGAGTTACACACCAACTTTTTATTATAGTCATAACAGAAGAATCAAAGTTATGGGTGGAGGAGGAGGGTGAATCTTCATCTTGATTCATGATGTTCTAACATGAAGTAAATAACACAGACGTGTCTGTCACCAACTGACTGGGTTATTGCAGCATTATGCTGGAAAACAAGAGACTCGCCTGAAAAGTGATGAAATGAAATGCAACCGGGTTCATGGTAATTTATAGTGACCAGAGTTTTCATAAAAGCTTCAGATTATATGTAATACAGACGAGAAACAGTTTACCTCACTAGAATAACACTCGGTTGTATTTATTCATTTGCTGATGCAATGAATTAATCAGCTTTGTTTTTTACTTCCTGCACTGTTGCTTTTAGTTTATGATCTTATCTTTTTGGGCGGGATTGAATCAAATCTCAGAGTAATGAAAGCATGAGTTTCACTTTGATTTACTGACCCGTGCTCGGCTGGAAGGGGATTTTACCACATACATAATCTGATTCATTCCTCTGCAATAACACAATGAAAATGTTCTTGAGAAATAGATGTTTGGCGTGTAGTTCATCAACCACACATGTGCTTTTCATTTCTTTCTCATATATAAGTATGTGAGTATACCTTTAGTGGGACAGTTAAATGACATTTAAACATTTGGATTATTGTATTAATATCTATTACTGGTTGCACTGCCAGGTCACCAAATATGTATTCATATTATTTTAATATTCTATTCCCTTAGAATAAGGTTCTTCCACCACTATAACCCCATCACTGAATTAGCTAATAACGGCTACTACTTTAATTTAACTTAATATTTAACATTACAGTACATTTAGTAACATATCTATTCATTTACTGACTTAATGCACAATCAAAACATCCACATGAGAAATTTGCTATTATTTCAGTGAAATAGAACTTAGAAAAATCATCAATTATTGTTCACTAATGGATTCAACCAACACTAAGTGCAACAATTGTGCATTTAGTGCATTTCTGCTCTGTTTCCACAGACCCACAGGAGGATCAGTAAAATATCCTGTCAGTAGTGGACAAAATAAAGTAGAAAGGCTGTCATTTAGAAATACTTAATTACAATTCTTGAATTCTAAATAAGGACAAAACAGAAGTATTATGAGAAAAATGCACCTAAATAATCAAGATTGAAAATACTGATTATGCAGTGTTACTATGTTTCATTGTTATTGTTTGTTTTAATCAATAACAAACACACCCGAGCTTTTTAATGTTGTATTGGAGCCAGTTTTAGATACTAACTATTTCATGTGTAAAGTACTTGTAGAGTAGAAAGTTGAATATTTCCCTCTGAAACGTAGTGAAGTGGAAGTATAAAGTAGCAGCAAATACCAAAGTAAAATCTAAGTACATTAGGACTGTCCTTAAGTAAACATACTTAGTTACTTTCCACCATTCTGTCTTAAACAGATATCTGCAGCTTGTGCTGCTGCACTATGGACTGAAAGTGAGTGTTGGTGCCTTTAATCTGCAGGAGCAGAGAGTTGCATCTGTTGACTGGATTTACAGTGAATTCCCTGAAACATGCTGATAATGCAAAATACCTGAGGACTGGAAAATGGGACTGAGTGAAATTCCCCTCGTACTGTGATCTGCTTGAAAGGAAACAGGTCAAAGGGTCCAACTGTAGTTAAAAGCAAAGCTTTCAAATCTTGAAGATTGTTGTGTTTCTCTCTGAACTGGACTGGCCTCTGAACCCTGTAAGTTGGCTGGGTGAAAAGTGTTCTTTGAAACACTGAAATGTGTCGATGCCTGCATGAATCTCTGACTCTTCCTTGCAAGTGTAGAATCAGTAGTGATGTGTGGTACCACTGACTTCTTTTCTGATCCAAAATCAATTCAAATTCAGGCTGGTATCACTGTTACCTGAACAAAAGTTTGTACATAAAGTGAAAGCTCTACATGTGACTGTGTTTGTGTTTAGCATTGGCCTGAGTAATGCTCACACATTTATAAGCTATATCACAATATTTTAGAAAGTTTTGGGCTGATTTTCGTCAAACATTCAGTAAATGTTGGGAATGTTGCCATGAACACATGATTAAATGTTGGTAATACTCAGGAAAAAATCCTGCTTTGTGGATCACTTATATGTTACTTGTTGTTAACATTGCAGTAAATGGACCTTCAAACATTCCATGGTTTGGATCTTCCTGGTGGTGATACATGAAGCCTGCATAGCTTCTTTTCTTGGTTCATTATGCCTAGACACTAAAGCTACATTTAGACTGCAGCCTTAAGTGACCCAAATCAGATTTTGTACCCCTTTGTGACCTGTATTTGATCTTTTAATGACAGCCTGGATGACCCAGAACATTTGGACATTTGGACAAAACGGATACATATCAAATACAAAGACATACAAATTCGGCCAAGTCACGTTCATCCGACCTACACATCACCAAGAGACAAACATTAGTATTCTGTACTGAAGTAGGAGGAATCTGAAGAAAGCAACAACCATGGCCAAAATCCTTGATCTTTGCTCCCTTAATCTCCTTAAAACAAATATTTTGTACATGTGCTGGCTCCATTAGGACAGCACCACATACTTTCATAAGTGTCACGTAAATGTATTGACAACTTGATTTGAATCGAGCCACTGAGACTGATCAGATCTGAGCTGGATCAGCTAATCTGAGCCGAAGGTTCATGCCTGTAAAACATAAACAGAATAACTCCAGAAGAAGCTGGTAACTTGGTCTGTATAAAGTGTAATATGCACACACCTGCAAGATTCTCCATCATGCCAGTTAATACCATTATAAAAATACCATTGACTATTGTAACAGATGAGAAATGACTTCATCAATAAATCGATTTATCTTCTGCATATGCAGACCCAGACAAGGGTAGAAGACAGAGTAAAAGGACTAATCTTAAGAAATGACAATACCCCTGCAATCAGGCGACAGACCAATCTCCATCTTTGAGCGATCACGTGATGTTTTGATAAATCTGCGGCTGTAAAATGTCTTTTCTGAATAATTTTAGTGACACGGTTAACACCAGATCAGATTAGATCGGGTCACCTGTCAAACAGCTGCCATGAAACCTTCCACCAGAGCCATTTGAATCAGATAGAGAGAAAATCTCCTGAAAAAGTGGCTGCTGTTAAAAACATCTTGATCCTGGACCCAGGTGTCAACCACCCCGCTTTAACTTCAGAGGAACGGTCAGTGTTTCTCGTGCAAAGGAGAAGCTGGCGAACGTCCATCACATCTGTCTGATCCAGGGCTGAGGAGGAGATGGAACGCTCGCTCAGGACTCAATTTATCTTTCCCCCGACGTGACTTTGAATGTCAAAAATTCTTTGCGTGACCTTGCGACTGTTTCAAATGATTCAGCCGTGTTCTTGCTTCCAAAACCTCGAGAGCATCACATCAGTGTTTCAGCATCTGACCAAGGCTCCATTACTGCAGGAAGCTCAGGCGAAGCACCAGAAGAGCTAGAGCAGTTGTCGTTTTTTATAATAAAGACTCTGCTTTTTAAAAACAAGTGCACACACTTTTTTTTTGCTTGATTTGAAAAGGCAAAACATAATAATGTTAACCAGCGGGAAGCAGGATTAACACTTTCTAAAGCTTCACATTCTCCAGCTCTTCTGATATATCCCGATCACTGTTTTGATTGTCAGCATGCCGATTTCTCATTTTGGTAACATCAACACAGAAATGACAATGAAATGAGTGACAGTAGTAAATCTGTACCTGGTGAAGATTCTCCGCCTGAAGCGAATTCTCCACGTTTTACTGTCAGTGCTTGTTCGAGCTGTGTCACTTAGTGTGAAAGGTTACTATAGAGCAAAGTGAACCTAAAACTGCTTTTAATGGAAACAACTGTTGACTTAATTGTGATTTTTTCTATAGGAAAACAATTTATCTCTTAAAATCCCTATTGTATCTGTATGGATTATACTTTGTTCTTCCTGTTTTTCTGAAAATTAATATATTTTGCCCCTGTGTGTGATGTGCTCCAAAAGTCTTCAAAGTTTGCAAACAAGTACTGGTGATGAATTTGATATTTTATGTTCATAGCTAAACTTCTCTGTAGCCGCCTGGAAAAATAAGAAATTGAGCCTCTCACTCCAGATTGATATTGATGAAAAATGAAATTCACTGCACACGTTAGTCCAAGAGACTTTTTGTCTTTTGGAGCACCAACAGGAAGTCAGCCGTTTTGAATCAAATGACCAATTTTGCCATTTCCAAAAAAAATCAAAGGAATTTGAATATACAGTGGGGAAAACAAGTATTTGAACACCCTGCTATTTTGCTATTTCTCCCACTTAGAAATCATGGAGGGGTCTGAAATTTTCATCGTTAGGTGCATGTCCACTGTGAGAGAGATAAACTAAAAAGAAAAATCCAGAAATCACAATGCATCCCCACTGTAAATAAATAAATTAATTATTAAATAAATTCCTCCAATCAGTCAGTCTGCACATGCACACACACATGCACACAATAGGAAGGCCCATACAATTCAAATTGCATGCTATCAAAGCACACACGCGCACACACACACACACACACACACACACACACACACACACACACACACACACACACACACACACACACACACACACATATCTCATCTGGGAAAGACTAATCCTCCCTGGTGTGTAATTGCATTAATTGCTGGCATGTTTTTCTTTCTGCTCCTGTCAGACCTGACGGCTGAGACTCAGGCGCCTGCTGCTGCCATTAAAAATACACACTGCTCTGATCGCATGCATCACACACACACACACACACACGTAAACATGCACGCTGCAGGATATGAGCCTCTGCTAACGGAGCCTTTGAACTGCAGCCAGAGCTCGGTGTGCTGATTGTGCCGCGTGTTTGCTGAGTTGTAAATGTGAGTCCTGCTGATACTTTACTGAGTTTATAGGGTCACAAACAGTCTGAGATAAGGTATAAGCCACACTGCAAAAATGGAAGGTTATCTGGGGGGAAATATATTGTATTTAGTACAATTAGTACAATATTAAGTACAATATTAGCATTTTCTTGAATTATCTTATTCCATTAGCAGATAAGTTTACTTATTTCAAGGCTAGTTCTTGGTTTTAGTCAATTAATAATATATTATTATATATGGTTCTTTAGTGTATTTATCAATAATAGCATTTCCCCCCTTGTTACCTTTATTTTTATATTTTAAGTACTATGTCTATATACTTCAACTCCTACAGAAATGATGAATGAAATGATTCAAAGCCTAGTATCTTCTGAAAACCTTTTAAAAATATTCTTGTTACTCTTGTATATTTATTCTGGATTCGTTTTATGAAAGCTGTCAAGAAGAAAAATTGATAAAAGTCTTAAATATGAGGATAAAAAACTAAAACAATGTAATTTTATTTTACAAAAACAAAGACAAAATTGACCAAAATCATAACAAAACTTACAAACAAGCAACATTATCTGCCAAAAAATAAGATATTTGTAGATATGTACTCAATATTTGACTAATTCTACCAAAAACAATATGTTTTGACATGTAACGTTTTTACTGTTTTTGCAGTGTAAATGTAACCACAGTGGTTACTGTGTCCATAGCTTTATGATAAAGTGATAAAACAGCTCAAGTTCTGCATGAAACTGATGATATAACATTTCTAATATTTCTTAAACACCAAAACCAATCTGGATCACAGAAATGATCAGTAAACTGGTGGTAAACTAAAATTCTAAACAAAACATCAAGCTGGACGCCTTCCTGAGGATTCTGAAAATAGTCCTAAACAAGCGTAATTATTCTTCCTGTTTGAATAACCTTTGGTATAATTTAGTAATAAACTGCTTTAGGAAATTACCCTTTTAAAAAAAAGAAAGTGCAGAAGTACAGTGTATCTTCAGGAATAAAAACAACGGGCTGTGTGAATTATGTTTTCCCAGCAGTCATTAAAACTTGTCATATTTCAGTGTTGAACCTACTCCAGTTCTATTATTATTATTATTATTAGAATATAACCATTGTTGGAATTAAAATTGACTTTGAATTACCCTAAACTGCTCTAATGGAAAATAAACCCTGCTTCTCTGTTTGTAATGATGTGTTTAAATGATGGTTATTATATCATTATAACATCCTTCCTCTCATTTATTAGATGACCGTGGTGCCAGTTTGGAACATGTGGCTGTTTTGGTCCATCTCTTCAGCCCGGGAAACATTGATCATCATGATAATCTCTGGTACAGCTTTAGCGTTCTATAGTAGTAAACTGATGATCTTTGGGTTGTGGACTGTTGGTCTGAACAAAAAAAACATTATAGGTTGATGTTTCAGCTTTGGGAAACAGTAATTGGCATTTACCACCATTTTATAAACCAAAAAACTAATTGATTTGGTTTTAATAATCAATTTATTAGGATTAATTCACTATCAAAATGTTAATTTGCAGCCCTTACAATGAATATGAGGTGAAGGCTTATATAGATAGATAGATAGATAGATAGATAGATAAACTTTATTGATCCCACAAGGGGGACATTTGTGTGTTACTGCAGCGTTACAGATAAAGAAAAAGAAAAATAAAGTTGAAGAAGATAAAAAAACTATAAAAAAAAATAAAAAAACACACAACACAATGTACAAATTCGCAGAATTTGTTAATCCGCATACACAGTATGCATTATCGACAGAATGGAGAAAGAAATGCTAATAAATAGTAAGAAAAAAAGTATGCATAAGCAAGGCATATATACATACATACATGGATGTACGTACCTACATACATACACATACACACATATTTGCATATATATATATATATGGACATAAATATCCACGCACATACCCACATGTACACATACATAGCTAATGCAGACTTAAGGTGCAGGGTGTGTGTGAAGAGAAAAAGTGACCAGTGAAAAAGTGACAGTGACTACAGTGAGGTTTATGTTTTGTTATAAAGTCTTATTGCTGTCGGGATGAATGATCTGCGAAAGTGCTCCTTCTTGCAGCGAGGGTGTTTGAGTCTCTGGCTGAAGGAGCTGCTAAGCGCACCCACTACCCCATGCAGAGGGTGATGGGGGTTGTCCATGATGGATGTCAGCTTTGCCAACATCCTCCTCTCTCCCACCACCACCACCGACTCCAGAGGACATCCCAGTACAGAGCTAGACTTCCGTACCAGTTTGTCAATTTTCCTCCTGTCCCCGTCTGAGCATCCGCCCCCCCAGCAGACTACTGCGTAGAACAGGGCAGATGCTACAACGAGTCGTAGAAGGTCTTTAACAGGGTCCTGCACACTCCAAAGGACCTTAGTCTCCTCAGCAGGTGAAGTCGACTCTGGCCCTTCTTGTACAGGACATCAGTGTTTGTGGTCCAGTCCAGTTTATTGTTCAGGTGAACACCCAGGTATTTGTAAGAGACCACTGTCTCAATGTATTTTCCCTGGATGCTCACCGGTGTGGTGGGGAGGGACTTCCTCCTGAAGTCCACAACCATCTCCTTTGTCTTGCTGGCGTTGATTTGGAGAGCGTTGATCTCACACCAGCTGACAAAGTCATTGATGACCCCCCTGTACTCCTGATCGTTCCCATCTGATACACACCCAAAGATGGCCGTATCATCTGAGAACTTCTGTAGGTGGCAGTTGTCCGAGTTGTAGGTGAAGTCTGAGGTGTACAGACTAAACAGAAAGGGTGAGAGCACTGTACCCTGTGGTGCCCCCGTGCTGCTGACTACCACCTCAGACACACAGTCATGAAGCCTGACATACTGTGGTCTGTTGGTGAGGTAGTCGATGGTCCAGGCCGTCAGCTGCTCATCCACTCAGGCTCCCCCCAGCTTCCCTCTCAGCAGTGCAGGCTGGATGGTGTTAAAAGCACTGGAGAAGTCAAAAAACTGTTCTAATAAAGATGCAAAATGATCAGATATTTAAAACCTTAATCCAGGTTTTTCACCTGCAGCTTCCTTCATTCATCAGTCTCTGTCCTGGTCTACAACGGCTACACACACATCCATCAGGCATAAAGGGTTAATTGCATTTCTCTGGCTGGACACAATGAATGGAAAACTGCCAGGTGTGGAGAAAGTCCAGAAGGGGATTTTCAAAGCTCATTTTTCTGAAATTCACATCATTTGCAGCAGTTCTGGCGTAGCAGCGGCCAAACAGCCCCCATTTGAAAGGATTCCATCAAAATTCTTTAAAGTGGAGGCGAGCTTCCTGGAACGGATGCAGGAACTGGAAGAAGAAAAACACACAACCTGCATTGCAGAGTTGAAATACATTCACCACTAATGGTAGGAACAGTTTGTTTTTTTCACTACTTTAATGCAATGGGGTTATTATATATACATTTACAGTCTGTGCATGTGTGTGTGTGTGTGTGTGTGTGTGTGTGTGTGTGTGTGTGTGTGTGTGTGTGATGTGAGATATATGTTATCTGAGTGATTTCATCATGTGTATCCAGAATCCCTGAAGACATCATCCAAACACGAGGCAGCATCACTGTCCAAACACTGCTTTTCCTCAAAATAATAAGCTCGGAGGAGGAAAATAAATAGAGAAAATCGCCAGTTCAGAAAGGAATCCATCTAACACACTGACAGACAAGACAAGACCTTCTGAGATCCGATTATTACACATGAAACACATGGGAAAAGTGAGCATGGTTTAATAAATCGAGGGAGAGGATTGCAAAACTTGTAGATAGGGGTGGGACGAAATAATACTGCAATATATCTCAATTCCTCCTCTCACGATACAGTATCTTTATCACATACATACATTATATTATATACAGTACACTATTTGTGTGTGTGTGAGTGTGTGTGTGTGAGTGTGTGTGTGTGTGTGTGTGTGTGTGTGTGTGTGTGTGTGTGTGTGTATGTGTTTATGTTTGTGTGTGTTTTGAGTGATTTGACTACAATGTGTGCTTAATTTGTAAGTGTTGAAAGTGGGACGATGAAGAGATCCCATCTTACAAACAGCAGCAGCTGCAAACTCAAACAAACATAAAATATATATATATTGTAGAAAAAGAAATAATGAAATATTATGCATCATTATGTATTTATATGTTAACTACAAGCAAAACCTTTTGTGTGCAATAATGCCAAAGTGCTGTATACAATAAAAATTAAGATTTGATCCGTTTGTCCAAATATGGAACCACCTGTCTCAAGCTGCTCCATTTTTACTGGTGTCCCCCAGGGGTCAGTAGTTGTCCCACTAGAATTCACCATCTACTGTACCTGCTTTCTCTAGGCACAATTCTCCACCACCATGATGTCTATGTTCACTGTTATGCCGATGATACACTGCTCTACATCCAGAGGTTGCCCTAGACTTTTTCTTTGTGTCATTTTCTACATAAGTATTTTTAAGCCCTAGTATCTATAGGTCTACCTGAGTAATGACTGTTAAGACTATTACGACCTCTAATTACAGACATTTGTTTCCTCTCAAGAAAAATGGCAAAAACAGTCATTTAAGTGGAATTTTGAGGATGTTTTTATGTGAATTTACCAAGGAAAGCTTCTTCTGCATATTTTTGTGAGGTACAGACCTATCATGTCATCACGCTATGTCTTTGCTGATGGGTCACTAAATCAAAGAAATCCTTGTCTGTGCCTGGAGTCGCAGCTAATGAGAAATCTTCTACTCTGAGGAGCTTGGGGCTCCGCAATCATACATCTATCACTGCCAGAGATAAATGAGATTCCTGAACAGAGCACCACTGCAAAAAAGCCCCGAGAGCACACACACACACACACACACACACACACACACACACACACACACACACACACACACACACACACACACACACACATACACACGCACACACTCACAGAGTCACAGAGCAATAATAAATAACATGGTTGTTGAATCTCTGCTGGACACTGAGCCAAACTTAGTGTGTATGTGTATGTGTGTGTGTGTGTGTGTGTGTGTGTGTGCATGTGTGTGTATGTGTGCAACAATTGCTAAAACAGTTATCATGGTTAGTTCCAAAACATGAAGTGGGACCTGTGTTGTGAAACTTTCCCATTTAATTCTTTCTTGCTGTCGTCCTCCTGTTCTTCCTCCAAAAATTATCATCTCAGTTTCATGTAAACTGATGTTTTTAAAACAGAAAAGGCTGTAAAGTCACAATTGTAACAACTACAATCAATAGACACTGTCATTACTGAAATTAAATGCATTAAAAAGACACCCTAGCCATGTTTCCATCAAATACAAAACAATCATAATGCAATAAACAATGCAACAGATAAAAGTAACAATGAAAATCAAAACTCAAATAACAAGTAACCACACCTCAGACTGATTCACAAAGCAACTCATAACATATGTTTTAAAAAAGAATTTTCAAAAAGTCGTTTAATTTTCTAAGTGGTTCTCTTTTTGTACTTGAAATGCATGATGATGTAAATGTGATGATAAAAGTAAAAAGGTTTGATTAAGCTGATCTTCAAATTTTTTCAATTCACGTTGACAGAAATCAGCTCAAGGCTCTGAGACAACGAGATGGCGGCGAGCTGGTAGACGGGCAAAAAGTGAAGAGGCGGAAAAAAAAAGAAGGAAGTGACTGGGAAAAGATGAAGATGTTGAAATTCATCAGAGCAGCAGAGAAGAGGCGTCACAGGACCTGAGCTGCCAGACATGTGGGAGTCATCAGGGACCAGGGAACCCCACTGGATCCCTGACACCATGCACACACACGTGTGTGTGTGTGTGTGTGTGTGTGTGTGGTGTGTGTGTGTGTGTGTGTGTGTGTGTTGCTTCAGCGTTACAGTTCAGATTCTTCCTGAGATGATGCTCAAATGTGTGTGTTTAAGATACTCACACAAACAAACACACACACACAGATAACGGCTTTGTGTTACACATAAGTGTGTGTGCGTGTTTTTTAAAATTAAATTCTGCTGGTATTATACATTTTTTAAACCAGAGAAACTCTTATTCTTGTTTTGTAGTGTTACATGTTTTAAGAAAAACATCACTGAGTCACAGTGTTGCACTGGGTGACATGTTCTTTCATCACCATGAACACACACACACGCATGCACATGCACGCACACACGCACTCACACAATGCATTTACCCGCTGCTAATGTTCTCCTGCTTGAGTAATGTTTGCAACAAGTTGAGGGCAGAGGTCTTTCACAGTGATGGTGGGGATTTGTCTGCTGGTATTCCAGCGACTCACAAACTAATTCGTATTATCTTTAGAATGAAGAGACATGTGTAGGAGCAGTGATGGAAAACAATGAAGTATGTTTTTTTTAAGTTTAGTTTTTTAATTCACTAATGAAGGTTTTGTGAACCCTTTTCTGCACAGTCAATAAACAAAGCTGTTGAACACATCACACATCCATCAGGTGTTTTTTTTAACAAATATTTCCCAGCCAGCAGAGCTTTTATTTTTGTAGTCAAACCTGTGTCGTTAGTATAATGATGTGAACCACCACATGGTGATTGACAAACGTTATGTTTGGCATGCAAACTGTGTTAAATATTTTAATGCTATTTCTTTTATAATTAATAAAATGTATTTACCACATTACTGTCCCACATCTAGTGATTAAAACCAACTAATCAAATTCACTGACATCACACACATGCACACGTACATTTTTACTGTAAAAAAAAGCACTGTGCCCTGGCCTGAATCCATAATGAACTGTAGTGACATATTCAAACCTCAGATCCCCACCACACACACGCATACGCACACCCTTGTGCTGTGGTGACGTGAGTGTTGCAGGAATCCCCTCTTGGCTCCCGTTCACATCTTCAGCCGGCCGTTAGCTGTGGTCTGGCAGCGGCTCCCACATTTTCTTCCTTGTCAGAGCTGTTGCGCCATAACAAGCCGAGCAGTGGATTTACTGCCAGAGATTCTTTGTAGCGCGGCCAGGCTCGCGGAGAGGAGGCCAGCGCTGGAAAATACCCCGAGTTCTGCTGGAAAAGCCTCCTTGGACACGCCTGCGACTCTCCAGAGATCCGAGAAGCCGAGAGGGCGCCCGGCCTGGCTCATGTTATGTGCTGCAGTGTGTGTGTGTGTGTGTGTGTGTGTGTGTGTGTGTGCATGTGTGTGTTAAATGTGTGGCTACAGTATGCATGTTATGAATGTGTGTGTGTGGTTGTCGAGAGAGGATGTGAGCTAGGGAGAGAAATTAAGTGCATGTCAAACTCCACTCTCTTGGTGTTTGGGCCTTGTTCCCCCTGGAAACAGTGAAAACATGCTCCTTTTTTTTTCTTACAAAAAACCCTTTCAGTATTTCTTCAGAATAAATGTATGTGTGTGTGTGTGTGTGTGTGTGTGTGTGTGTGTGTGTGTGTGTGTGTGTGTGTGTGTGTGTGTGTGTGTGTGTGTGTGTGTGTGTGAGAATACGTGCAGCCTACAGTGCAGCTGCCAGGGCTGGACGCTCACGTGCAGCCATGAGCTCATGTGGAGCCAATTCCACTTTTTCTCCCTCAGGAAGGACGACAGGAATGACAGCAATGGGGATGATGAAATGATGACAGCCTTAACAGGGCACGGTCCGTGAAATCACTCTGTGCCTCGGCTGAAGCGATGAGCGCCGGCGGTTAACACCCATCAGCCGTGGCGTCCCGCTTGGACACCAAAGACCCACACCACGCGGCCCGGTTCCCCTCGATAAGACGGCTCGGACATGGATGGAAAAACCTTTGAGCGGCATTTAAACAAACGTGACGATAAAACTCTCCATTAAAACGCAGTAATAAACTGTGGCTGACAGCTTCTGCTGCTGTGACGCAGGAGGAAGATTCAGTGGCAGCGGAAACACTGACACACAACGGGCCAATCCCATTCACTGTCTGTGCTCCTCCTGTGAAAAATAAGGCCCTATGATTCATAACATAACCCGTGAAATAAAACTGATGACGTCTACCCATGTATTTTCTCCCTTCAAGCTCACAAATATCACAAATTTGAAGGTTTGGTGGTGATGTGGTCAGCTAAATACAAAAAGATGCAAAGTTGCTGAAGTAACAGATGAGGGTTCGAGATCACTTACTGGATATTTTTACCATCATGTTGGATGTTTTACATGTTAGTGATCATTTTAACCTCAACAATCATCATGATCTTAACCAAGACCTTAATGTCCCTGTGTGCCTAAACTTTAATTTTCGCGTCTTTTGCACTATGAGTGTAGGCCACTGCTGTGTCTCTAAGTGGTGTTAGAGAACAGCCACTGATCACATGTTGCTGATGGTGTTTGTGACGTTGCAGTAACTTCCTGTTCCCAGCAGTTGGCGCTATGACTGTGAGTCAGTCTGGTGGTTCAGGTGTGTTCAGGGTCACTGATAATGCAGGAGACGTTTGCTACAGATAGCTTATTGCAAGGAATGAAAATTCACAATGTCACTACAGCAACCAGGAATAATGAAGCGAAAAGCTTTTGTTTTCATGTCTTTAATATCTGAAGATGTTTCAGAGTGAATTTGAAATCCAGAAGACCAGTTCCTTCAAATGTGATGTGTGAAAATTGAAAAGGTTCAAGATGGTCGACATGGTGTTGGTCCTAGAGATTTTTTGCTGTATCCTGACATGATGAACATACACTGTATTTATTAATACTATTAAAATTGTTTGACTTTAGTGCTGTCTTTCTTATCTTCTAATCCTGACTTTTTATCTTGACATGATAAACATGCATTGAATTTCATTTGTCAATGAACAAGAAGCTGAATCATTTTAACTTCAATAGAGTAGCAGATTCCATAGAAACCACCATAGCAACGAAACATGAATATTAATAAACTGAAGGTCAAAGACTAACCAAAGATCATGAAAATGCACGTTCCCCACCGAAGATGTTTTCAAAATGCATTTTAATGTTTAAATAATTATATAATAATAATAAACGGGAGTTATAAACTTGTAATAATAGGATATACAAACATGACAATATTAGGAATATTATGTTGCTGGATGTGTAGGATTATACCCTAAAACTTTACATAACTTCGTTATGTTCAACTTCTGTGATTGTATTGAAGTTAATTGCTCAGATCTGGGAAGGTGACATTGTAACTAAGACAGTCTTGTCAAGAAATACAGACAACATTGTGATGGATATTTATAGCAGGCTGGCTAAAACTGGAATTCCTTTCCACATAAGAGCAGTTTTTTTAATGGATACTGGTAGTAGTATTACTACTATCACTATCTATGTGCTCCCATTGGGTAAAATCATTAGAAAACACTCTATTAATTTGCTGACGATACACAACTGTATCTATCAATTGAGCCAAATGAATCTAATCAGCTAGCTAAACTTCGAGCCTGTCTTAAGGATATAACATCCTGGATGACCTGCAATTTCCTTCTACTGAATTCAGACAAAACTGAAATTTTTGTACTCGGGTCCGAAATCCTGAGGAACTCAATATCCAGTGATATAGCTATCCTGGATGGCATCTCCCTGGCCTCTAGCTCCATGGTGAAAAACCTGGGAGTCATTTTCGACCAAGACTTGTCATTCCCTGCCCACATTAAACATATTTCTAGGACTGCCTTTATTCACCTACGCAACATAGCAAAGGTCAGACATTTCCTGTCTCTGAAAGATGCGGAAAAACTTATCCATGCATTTATTACTTCCAGGCTTGAATACTGCAACTCTTTACTGTCGGGTTGCACCAAAAAGTCTCTAAGGACTCTCCAGCTGATCCAGAATGCAGCTGCTCGTTTATTAACTGGCACTAGAAGAAGGGAGCATATCTCACCTGTATTAGCCGCTCTATACTGGCTTCCTGTGAAATCCCGTATAGAATTCAAAATCCTGCTCCTCACCTATAAAGCACTCAACAATCAGGCGCCATCCTACCTTAGGGATCTCTTAGTCCCATATCGCCCATCAAGAACATTACGCTCCCGATATGCAGGCTTATTGGAGGTTCCCAGAATTTCTAAAATTATAACAGGAGGCAGAGCCTTCAACTTCCAGGCTCCTCTCCTGTGGAACCGTCTTCCAGTCTCAGTCCGGGGGGCAGACACCCTTCCTATATTTAAGAATAGGTTAAAAACTTTCCTGTTCGAAAAAGCGTATAGTTAGCATATAGGGCTGGCCCTGGCTGGCCTAGTCATAGTTATGCTGCGATAGGTTAGTCTGGTCCTCATGAGATGCTCTGAGCTTCTTTTTCTTCTTCTATCTGTGATACTGATGTACCACTACTGTACTTTTAAATCTCCTGTGGTTCCGGAGTCCTGCCCTGTGTTTTCTCATTCACAGAGCATGCTGCAGCGCAGCCACTGAGGGACCTACGGATGTTGGAGGGTCTGATGCTGTCCTGGTTCACCTGGAAGCTGTTATGGATACTGCTCCTCATCCTCCACTTCTACCAACATTAATTACATTTCTGTTTATCTGTTTGTAATATTCAAATTTCTCTGTAATGTTCTCCACCTGCACACATGATCTACTGCCTGTCCGTCCTGGAAGAGAGATCCCTCCTCTGTTACTCTTCCTGAGGGTTCTTCCGTTTTTCTCCCTGTTAAAGGGGTATTTAGGGAGTTTTACCTTGTACGATGTGAGGGTCTAAGGACAGGAGATGTTGTGTTGCTTTTGTACAAATTGTAAAGCCCTTTGGGGCAAATCAGATTTTTGATTCTGGGTTATACAAATAAATTGAATTGAATTTAATTGATTTACTGTATCATTATCTTTAGTGAAAAAAGTAGCATGGACATGAGTGGATATTTATTTTCTTATATAATTTCCCATGTTTTCTGGTCTCACTGAACTTCCAACGTCGCCCACAGGAAATGACAATCCTCGTCTTCGTCCAGACAGTTTTTCTGAGACATGAGACATATTTAAGCTTGTTTTAACATCAATATTAAAATTGGATCATTTTTGGGATTATTCTGCTGCTCCTGAGAAATAATTTCTTGTTGTCTCACTCTGATCCCATTTTAAGCTCTTGAGATTCCAGATGTAATTTCAAATATTTCTTAAGTTAGTGTCCAGAAGACATTTCTCAGACAGACCTGATATCAAGGCCGGATTTTTTTATACAAATGGTCATTCATGAAAAAAACAAACATTTGAAAAAGTGTTCTGCCAGAGAAATAATCACCTGTGTTATAGTGTTCTTTGAATAAATTAGAAAATACAACATTTTCAATCAAACAAACCAACAATGACTACAATGACAAAGAATAATTTAAGCAATAGAAATAATCCTCTGGTGCTTTGTTGGCATTTTACATAATTTTTTGCATGTTTTCTTCTCTTTTTCTTCATCTTCTTCACCCCCCATGTTGTCACATGAAGTTTCATCCTTAGATCACATGACACACACTGACATGCCTGTGCCATGTTTAGTGTTAATGGTGAGACAGTTTATAAAGCTTAAGGTGAGGGGGGGGGCAATTAGTCCAATATGGATTCTAATTTTCTCTAACTAATTTATCTTATTCGGCAGATAATATAGCTTTTTTCAAGTTTCTTTTCCTGATCTTGGTCAAATTTATTTTTGTGTTATTAGTATTAATACGGGCGACACGGTGGTGCGGTGGGTAGCACTGTTGCCTCACAGCAAGAAGGTCGCAGGTTCAAGACCGCCTTGGGCCTGGGTCTGGGGCCTTTCTGTGTGGAGTTTGCATGTTCTCCCCGTGTCTGCGTGGGTTTTCACCGGGTACTCCGGTTTCCTCCCACAATACAAAAAACATGCTCAGGTTAATTGGTAAACTCTAAATTGCCCATAGGTGTGAGTGTGAGAGTGAATGGTGTGTGAATGGTGTGTGTGCCCCACGATTGGCTGGCGACCATCTGGGGTGTATCCCTGCCTCTCGCCTTAACGCGCTGGGATAGGCTCCAGCAGACCCCTGCGACCCCGAAAGGGAATAAGCGGGATAGACAATGGATGGATGGATAGTATTAATACACTGTTTTGACTTCTTATTTTAATGTTGTCTTTTTATCTTCTAATTCTGACTTTTTATCTTTAATTCTTTAAAAAACTTTAAAAAACCAAAATTGTCTGAAATGAAATAATTCACAAAAATTCTACCCAGAATTGAACTATGTGTGTGTGTGTGTGTGTGTGTGTGTGTGTGTGTGTGTGTGTGTGTGTGTGTGTCCCTTAGGCTCACAGGACGGTGAATTCCTGACCTCGGTGTGTAGGAAACAGCTGATCATCCACTGTCATGTATGAAGCTAAACACAGCAGTGGAAGGGACTGGTCAAGGTCAGAGTTAGGGTCAGAGTCAAGGTCAAAGTTCTAGGGGTCAAAGGTTGGACAGAAGCGGAGTCACTGACCCTCAGCTGTGTTCTGATCACTGGACAGTTTTCCAGGTGCAACTTCAGAGTTCTGCTTATAATACAGGACACCCAAGTCAATTTTTATTTGTATAGCCCAAAATCACAGATTTGACCCAATGGGCTTTACAGTTTCTACAAAAGCAACAAACAACCCTTGTCCTTAGACCCACACAAGTCACTAAAAAATGAAGAGGAGGATCCCTTTTCCAGGATGGACAGATATACAATAGATGATGTGAACAGATGGAAACAATACATTTAGAACAGAAAAAGTTGAATATGACATCAAATAGAATAACAGAAATAAATTGTGGCGTATGTAGAGAATCAGGTGACAGGATCCATTCAGCTTCCAGATGAGGCAGGACAGCAACAGATCCTCCAACATCCAATTCAACCGATCTTGTGCTATTGATGTGCAGAGGTTTGTTTTTCTGATCTTCAATTTTAAAAAGACTGGCTGATCAGAGGCCACTGTAACAGGAGTTCTGCAATACAGAGGGTATTTCCCCATTATCTGTCAAATCAAGGATTTTCTTTATTTAGCCAAATGTACATTAAAAAACAATGCTTGTCATTTACCTCATGAATCTGTCACTCTTTGATTGCCGGCATCTTTCTATCACTATGTGATGATCATACCAAGTCCAGTATACAAATACATGTCAAAAGGACAGTTGAGCTCTTCCAGGCATTTGAAAAAAGGGATCTAAACCTCACGATCACAGAGATAACGAAGGAGAGTGAGAAGATGAGCAGCAAAGGGGGGTGAGTACTGGTTGAGTCCTTCTGAGTTTCTCCTCAGCAGGGACAGCACAGCCACACTATCTGCAACTCAAAACCCGAGTGCTTGTTTACAGCATTTGTACTGTATTGACTTCATGTTGGACATAAGTGCACCTTGAAGAAACAAGAAAGAATTGGTGCATTTAAGTGCAGCTCGATGCAGCTGGATTTCCATTCGTTGAAATACTTTGTAATTTTCTTGCTTTACTACAGAAGTTTAAATGACTCACAGAATCTAATCATTCACAGATTTTTTTTCCCTAAAAACTCCACTGCATTCTCTACATGTCCTTGGCTCTGTGTGTGGAGAATATGAAGTCAACTGACTGTACTTTTATCCCAGACTGAAACACAACCAATACACACTGTATGGCTAATTAGTCATTTTATCATGGGATTATTTTAAACGCTCAGTTGGTTTGGTATCATGCACAGAGGTAACAATGGGGAACAAGTGGAGTTTGCTGAAAACAATTTTTATGTTTATTTACATTTTTTATTCTGCCTCATTGGACATATATTTTGTCTATATTATATCGTCTACATTATGCTCAGAGGTAGCCAGGGACAGGTAGACCAATTGCTTTTCATTCAAAAAAATCTGATAATACACAACTGAATCTGTATAGATGAATGGTTTTGCGTCAATGTGTTTACTTGAGTATTTCCAAGTGAGAAAATATAGTATTTTTACTTCATTTATCTGAAGCTTTATTTACTGGCTTCTTTTTATATATAGGATTATATATAAGTATTCTAACTGCTGTTTAATTTGTCAGTTGTTTTATTGTAATGCATTCTAAATCAAAGTATATAAATGCAATGTATGGTAATTATTATTATTATAAACTTGCATAATATGTAGTACTATTACTTTTGAAAAGTATATCAACTTGATAAATGAAAACAATAAAATTAGGTTAAATTCAGTTAGTGATTCAAAACTAGTAGTATAATATACTATAATAATATATCAAATACTTCATGTATATTTTGCTAATAATATGCTGCTAGGTAACAAGTATTTCTTAAGTATTTTTACTCTTACCAAAGTATCTGATTAACAGCGGTCTGATTCTTTTATGGTGCAGCAGACATTTCCTGTCACTTTCCATCAGACAAAACAGATTAGATTGTCTACAGATAAAATAATTTGAACACATGTTCTTGATCTGACGATGACACTGTGCTTTTCTACAAATTCACCTCTGCAGAAACACAAATGGCCATAAATATGAAGTGTACATGACCTCTATCTTCCCGGGGAGAGCAAGGATGTCTGTCCTTATATTTTCCGTTTTAACACACATCAGACGTGTGTTTTCTCTCTCTGGGTGATCTCCGCATCAAGGAAATTGATTTTAAGGAGAAATTGTGTGTGTGGTTTTGAACCTGGGACGTCTCATAGATGACATAGAATAATCTGCCTGAAACACTCCTGGTGTGGAATGCACTCTGTGTGTAGTTTGGATCCAGGCTTGACAACATGATGTAGAATGCTGCACTGCTGCCAGAAATAAGACGTTAAAATGAAAGCAGCTTTTTAAGTTTAGCTGCACATAAACTGTTCATCACAGAGGCGGACTCCAACAGGCCGAGCAGCGTTTGGGTGGTAGACACACAAACTGCTCCGTGGGGAATAATTAGAGCTGCAAATACAGTTTTTCTTTCAGCAGTTTCACCACAGGTCATCAACACTGGAATGTCAGTTCAAAACCTAGAAACACGTCATAGAGGGAGTTTCCAGAGTCATTTCTGTGTTTTTACAGCACCTTTGTAGAACAGAGATGTGTGTTACAATAAAAGGATGAAAAGCAATGGGGAGGTAGATAAAAATAGATAAATGGAAGTTGACTCAAAGTCTAAAAATGAGATATTTTAGCTGCTGGCTAAATGTCAGAGATCAGCTGCTCATTTTCTGCTGTACAGGTGGAGCATGGTGGTGCAGCTGGGGAGTCAAAACACCGTCTATGGTTCTATAGACACACACACACTTGGCCGAGACTCAGCTGACTGGTGTATTGGATGTAGGAATTCACAGAAACAGCAATAATAAAACAGTGAACAAACATGCATAGAGACAGTAATGACATTTTTGCTCACAAAATCAGAATCAGAATTACTAATAACAGTAACAATTGTTTTATCAACTTTAAATGACTCTGTGGATTCGCCACACAAAGTTCACTCCTGACAGGTGATTGCAGGTTTTCTTTTATTCTTTTGTTCATTAGACACCTGAGGAGCTCATCCAGCTGTGGTTAAATGGCCGCCGTGCCATCACATGAGGCCTTTATTGAGCTGTAAGTGAAGGTGGTGTGTTCAGGTGAGAGAAATTGTTTGCTTCTGTTTTTGATCGTAGGCTGTGTGTAAGATATGCAAATAGTCCCTGTCCAAGGCTCTATTTTTTCTAATAAAATGACTCAAATGGATTAATCTATTATCAAGTAGATGGTGATTATGTAACAGGAAGAAGATAAGATTTGTCTGTTACTGCAGCGTACAGAGTAAAGAAAAGAAAAGAAAAGAAAAGCTTAAGAAGATAAAAGCAATAAAAAATAAAAATACACAAAGCTATGTACAAATTCTAAGAATTTGTTGATGATCCACATACACAGTATGCATTATGGACATAGAATGGAGAAAAAATACTAATAAATAGCAAGAAGAAAGAAAAAAGATAAAAGGATTTGCATAAGCAAAGCATATATACATACATACATGCACGTACATACCTACATGCATACACATACACACATATTTACATATTTGCATATATATACGCACATATATATCCACGCACATACACACATGTACACATACATAGCTAATGCATACTTAAGGTGCAGGATGTGTGTGTAGAGTAAAGTGATGAGTGGAGGAAAAATGACTACAGTGAGATTTATGTTTATTTTATGTTATAAAGTCTTATTGCTGTCGGGATGAATGATCTGCGGAAGCGCTCCTTCTTGCAGTGAGGGTGTTTGAGTCTCTGGCTGAAGGAGCTGCTCAGCGCACCCACTACCCCATGCAGAGGGTGATGGGGGTTGTTCATGATGGATGTCAGCTTTGCCAACATCCTCCTCTCTCCCACCACCACCACCGACTCCAGAGGACATCCCAGTACAGAGCTAGACTTCCGTACCAGTTTGTCGATTTTCCTTCTGTCCCCGTCTTGAGCATCCGCCCCCCCAGCAGACTACTGCGTAGAACAGGGCAGATGCTTCGACGGAGTCGTAGAAGGTCTTTAACAGAGTCCTGCACATTAATGTTTGTGGTCTAGTCCAGTTTGTTGTTCAGGTGAACACCCAGGTACTTGTAAGAGACCACTGTCTCAATGTCTTTTCCCTGGATGCTCACCGGTGTGGTGGGGGGTGACTTCCTCCTGAAGTCCACAACCATCTCCTTTGTCTTGCTGGCGTTGATTTGGAGAGCGTTGGTCTCACCAGCTGACAAAGTCATTGTTGACCCCCCTGTACTCCTGGTCGTTCCCATCTGATACACACCCGACGATGGCCTATCATCTGAGAACTTCTGTAGGTGGCAGGTGTTATAGCTGAAGTCTGAGGTGTACAGACTAAACAGAAAAGGTGAGAGCACTGTACCCTGTGGCGCCCCCGTGCTACAGACTACCACCTCAGTCACATAGTCATGAAGCCTCACATACTTCATGTGAGGTACCTATGGCCTCACATACCTATGGCGCCGCGCGAGTGGCAGCCTGTTACAGCAGCTCTCGCTCACCTGAGTTTTTCTTTTCTTTTTCATACTTTTTAAACTTAATTTTTTTTTTTTTTTTTATACTCTCGAGCCATCTGCCACCTGCAGAAGTTCTCTGCCACCTGCAGAAGTTCTCCGATGACTCTGCCATCGTGTGCCTCATTGAGGATGATGACGACAGGGAATACAGAGAACTTACGCAGGATTTTGTCAACTGGTGCCAGCGGAACCATCTCCAGATCAACACGGGGAAAACCAAGGAACTGGTGGTGGACTTCCGTAGGCGGGCATGCAATCCCCCGGCACCAGTGAACATCCAGGGAATGGACATTGAGATGGTGACATCCTACAAGTACCTGGGTTTTCACCTGAACAAAAAATTGGACTGGACTGACAATACAACTGCTCTATACAAGAGGGGCCAGAGCAGGCTCTACCTGCTCAGGCGGTTGAGGTCTTTTGGAGTGCAGGGGACACTCCTTAAGACATTCTATGACTCAGTTGTGGCATCAGTCATACAATATGGGGTGGTCTGCTGGGGAGGCAGCATAACAGCTGCAGACAGGAAGAGACTGAACAAGATCATCAGGAAGGCCAGCTCTGTCCTGGGGTGCTCCCTTGACCCGGTAGAGGTGGTGGGAATGGAAAGGATGATAAGGAAGATATCATCAATTATGAAAAACCACCTCCACCCCATGCAGGACACACTGTCTGGACTGACGAGCTCCCTCAGCAACAGACTAATCCATCCAAAGTGTCTGAGGGAGCGATATCGGAAGTCCTTCCTTCCTACAGCTGTCAGACTGTACAACAAGTACAGCTCTCAGTAACCCCCCCCCCCAACAGAAAAAATTGTATACAAAGACCAGTGCAATACATTTATATTTATATATACCTGTATATATCTGTATATATCTGTATATTGTTTTTAATTAAATTTTTTAATTTTTTCCTTTTTTTAAATTAAAAAAAAAAATTTTTGTAACTTTTCTAACTGCTGCTGTAGCACTGTGAATTTCCCCACTGTGGGACAATAAAGGAGCTATCTAATCTAATCTAATCTAATCTAATACTGTGGTCTGTTGGTGAGGTAGTCGATGGTCCAAGCCGTCAGCTGCTCATCCACTCCGGCTCCCTCCAGCTTCCCTCTCAGCAGTGCAGGCTGGATGATGTTAAAAGCACTGGAGAAGTCAAAAAACATGATCCTCACCGTGCTTGCCGCTTGTTCCAGGTAGGAGAGAGATCGGTGCAGCAGCTAGATGACGGCGTCATCCACACCGATGCCAGGCCGGTAGGCGAACTGCAGAGGGTCCAGTGCTGAGCTCATCAGTGGGCGAAGGTGGTGCAGGATGAGCCTCTCCAAGGTCTTCATCAGGTGGGAAGTCAGGGCTACAGGTCTGTAGTGGTTGGGCTCCCTGGGCCGAGGATCTACACTGGCACTGAAACCACGCAGGAAGTCTTCCACAGTTCAGGAACCTTCCCCAGGCTCAGACTCAGGTTAAATATGTGCAGGACCACCTGACAAAGCTGGTCTGCACAGTCCCTGAGCAATCTGGAGCTGATTCCGTCTGGACCTGCTGCCTTCCTGACCTTTGTCTTCTTGAGCTGACTTCTCACCTGATCAGCTGTGAGGCAGATCTGCAGCTGGTCCTGGGTGGGGGGTGGGGCTGGCTTTGTTGTGGGTAGGTGTAATGGGGGTGTGGTGGGATGGTTCGAGAGGAGTGCATGTGATGACAGCACAGCGCCAGAACAGGGAGGAGAGGGGGGAGACAGCACATGGAGGGGGGGTTGGTGGAAGCTGAGGGGTGGGGGAGGTTGTTGGTCCAGAATCGAATCTATTAAAAAACAGATTCAATTCATTGGCCCACCCCCGGTCGGTGGACACTGCTACTCCTCCATTGTCCTTGAGGTGACCAGAGATCTTGTTCATGCTTCTCCAAACCTCTCGGACATTGTTTACTTGGAGCTGTTCCTTCATCTTCCTCCTGAAACTCTCCTTGCCACTCCAGATTTTATATTTTAGTTCCTTCTGCACTCTCCTCAGTTCCACTTTGTCCCCCGACCAGAAGGCCCTCTTCTTTGCATTTAGCAGGGCCTTCAACTCTGGGGACACCCATGGTTTGTTGTTGGAGATACACCATACCTTCTTCGTTGGCACAGTGTTCTCCACACAGAAGTTTAGGTAGTCCGTGATGCAGTGGGCGAGGCCGTCGATGTCCTCACCATGTGGCTTGCAGAGTTCTTGCCAGTCTGTACATTCAAAACAGTCTCTCAGGGCCTCACTGCAGTCCTCAGACCACAGCCTGATCATCTTCTTCTTAAGAAACATATCAGATAGGTAGTTGTCTTGTTAATTGTATATATAAATGAAGAGTAATACAGTAAAAAATTATTTCAAGGTTTAAGTTAAAATGTGTAAGACACAGTATTTACAGTTGATTACATTAATTTGCATTTTCATTCAAATGTAAAAGGAAATGCTTTTATTTTGAAGTAGTCTGTATGATCAGACATGTGTTTGTCTCTAGTGAAATTAAAAAATGTTCATGATGTTTTTCTCCTTTTGTCAGTTGTATCATGTTTAATATGTTAAATGTTGTTGCTGAACGACACGTTCTGGTTGTTGAGATGAAGCTTCACTATACAACAAGTTGATGAATAAATGCTTCAGCTATAAGAACAGTGACACTTATAATGATCGAGGAGTCATCAATAGATAAGGAGCTACTGGAAAAAAAAGAGTTTATTTAAATATCACTGACTAGATGATGCAGCATCTTCATTCATAAATGATGACATAATCAAACCTGTATTACTTGTCTCCCTTTTTTTGCATGTAAATTAAAATAAATTCCAATAGAAACCACTAATGCATAAATAGTAAACAAGATTTAATGTTGCAGAGATGACTAGAATCAACATACTGATGTCATTTAATTTATCAAACGGTTTAATATGCATTTATGAAGTTTGAAGAAGAGGACTTTCCTGAATAATATTATGTAGATATTCTAAATAAAGCCTGAAATTAATATTATTATTATTATATGTATAGCTTATATGAGGAGCAGATATAACTAGGTACCTCTGGACCATAAAAGCATGTTCATTTTCAGAAATAGACCAGAAAAAGTTTTAATATTAACCCACTAAAGAGCTAAGTTCTAGTAAAACTAGAAAAAGTGAAGCGGCAGAAAGTCCAGGAGATTATTAGTCCAGACATAAATAATCCAATATGGACAGACAGCTACTGTGCTCATTTTAAGGTTGTTTTTCCATCACATTCTTTCTGTTAAATTATATATCTGCTGCTGTTTTGTGTTGCCGCGAAGGCCAAGTTTCGGCGGTCAGGCCCGGCAGAAGGAATCCAGCTGGACGCCTGTTCAGAGGTTTTCCACCATGGTCAGGATCTCGGGGGCTCAGGATCCCAGGATCTCAGGAATCCAGGCCGAGGAAGAGGCGTCCGCTGAGAGCTTTTCAACACTCAGTCGTGTCCATCGCTGCCTGTCTCTCCCACTCATCCTCTCTCCTCCTGCATTCTGTTTTCCTCTTCGTCACGTCGTAAATCCAGGCTGCGGTATGGACTACTCAACACCGGCCGAGGTGTGTGTGTGGGTATGTGTGTGCGTGTGTGTACGTGTGTGTGTGATCTCTATTGCTATTGAAGTGGCTGCGTAGCTGTTTGTGTGTGTTTGTGGCTTCATTAAATGTTGCTTAGCGACACTGAGGCAGCAAAATATGTTAATTTTCCTGATTGAAATGTCTAAAAAATGATTTAAACCTATTTGACATTTTTTTGTTGAGTTGTGTATTTTCATTATACCAAATGTTTCTAACAATTTGGGAATTTTTGAGGATGAGTCATCTCTTGGTTAAAGAAAAAAAAAAGAAAACTGACAAGCTGCAGAGCCTGCAGACAGAAAGCAACAGTACTTTACTTGAGTATTTACTCAAGTAGTGTACTTGGGTGCAGTTTTGTACTTGTACTGGACCTAGAGGCACATCATTTTGACATTTCCTCCTAAAAATGACGAATCGGTTATCAGAATAGTTGATGATTAATGTAAAATTGTTGCAGTTCTAAGTAAAGTTATGTTGTACTTATACATCGATAGAGTACAAGTGAAGTAACATCATATGAATATTACAAAGATTTTGATAATCTCATCAAACCATTTTTTTAACAATGGTAGAAAGTAACATTTGGGAGTAAAAAGTAGTCCCCTCCCACAATTTTTTAATCGTTTTACATTTAATAGATTTGAACTCACTCACATTTTACCTGTTTTGCAGCACTTCTTCATACATGTGCTGCAGGGGCTGGTTTCCAGCAGCAGAACAGTAGCTAACCTTGTTCGGTTGAAATGTAAAAATACAGTAAATCCAGACCAGTAAGGTGATTTAGGAGGCCAATCTGTCTCTGCAGTCTGTAACAGGCCCGGCTGCATATTTCTTCCCGTTCTTTAAGTGTTCTTCAGGCGCCCTGAACCGTTATTACCCCGAAACTCAGAGTCACGCTACAGCAGACCACCTCCACGATGAATACCTAAAACCATTTCCCCCGTTCCCAACATCCTCCGCACCGTGCTTAAGTCCAGTTATTTTACAACCTCTGTATCACATTTCTAGTTGGAGCGGAGCGGCTGGCGAACGCAGCGTGGCTCAGGTTTGACTGGCAGCTCGTAGAGCCGATTCAACGGAGACGAGCCGGGGCCGCCGACTCCTGGGTGGCACATCTCAACATTTCCTGTGTTCTGGCGAATGCGTGTGCTCGCCGCACGTTTGATTTTGGTATTAGCTGACACCGAGAATTCCTCCCACTCGCTGGCTGTCGTGTGCGCGGCCGACCTCACTCATTTGAAAGTAAAATCATCTGGTCACTCGCTTGATTGTTTTTCTCCCTCTGCATATTTTGTCTTTATTGGAAAATTGTTGGAAAAATTCTGTTTTTTTTTCCCAATTTATTTATTTTTTAAGTCAGTGGAGCCTGACTGAACAAACAAACCTGACAGAAATCTAATAATACGTTAACATCTGGAGCCCATGTGAAAAATATTTGACAATTTTTCATGACAACTTCAGTTTAGAGACGAACACGTGAGATCTTGCGTTAAACCTGAGTTGAACTTAACTGAGCAAGATTTCCCTGTTTTTCTCAATTGCTAAATTGCTAATAACATTTTTTTTTTTCAACGAGGCGCTGGAGCCGAACCCAAACCCGAGCAATTACGTGTGAAAAGCAGCTTCCCCTGCTGGGGCTGTCAGGTTGCTTCTCAGGCGGCTGGTATTTGCCCTGTGGCTGCTCCCCGGCTCTTCCGCTCCGACTTGGATCAGGTCTGAGGTTGGTCGGGTTCTGCTCTGTCTTCCAGGCCTCACAGCCAAATATTTTCCCCTCCACAGGTTTCCACTGACAGGCTGTGGGAACCCAGAGAGGAGGCGGCAGGACGCTGCTGACTGCAGCCTGACTCACACACACACACACACACACACACTACTGTACCCACGCACGCACGCCTGTGTGTTTACTTTCTCCACACACATATATGCAGACACGCAGAAACAAACACATATGAACAAGCAAAAAAGAGAAAAAAACACAAATATACACAGAGAGAAATAAACACACACACACAAAGAAATATAGTAACACACACACATAGAAAAACAAACATGCACAGACAACAAAACAAACACACGGACATAGAGAGGGAAACAGAGCAATATACACAGACACACATACGCACACACACACAAACACAGTACAAAAATCCAGGCATCGCCGGACTGGTACAAAAAAACAGAACATTTGGCAGCATCTTTTCTTTCCTTTATCTTCCCCGTGCTTCCTTTACGCTCTTGCGCCATCTCAAAAGATAATTTAATGACATGTGCATGTTTGTGTTTTATGTGTTATCTGTAAATAAATGAGTTTAGGCCCAGATTCTGCTCTGTTTGGTGTCATCCATTCAGTCCACAATAGTAGCAGCTGCAACTATCACCCTGCAGAATATTCTCAAAATCATAAGAATGAACTTGCTGCTTAAATGGTATTTATTCTGAGAATAAAACCAAGACTTCAGTTTAGTGTTCAGTCTGAGTCAGTACTGACTTTTCCATGAAATGGTGTTAATGGTCATAGCTGTGGTGCTGCCTTCCTCCATGCTCCTGGCTGTTGCTCTGTGACGTATTTGTTAGTGTGACAGGTATGACAGCTGCTACCAGATCAGCTGGTTTTCTGCTACATATTAAGGTCTGGTTATTGTGAGTTTTTGCTGGGTTTCCACCTGGAACAAGCTAATGGAATCTGACTAACTCTTGATAGAAGTGCTACTATGAGAGAGTGTTGTTCACAGTCAGAATGACCGCGCTCACACTGACATCACGATAATAATACAAAATACAGTACATTCGGTTCACGTTCACCCAGAATATTAAGGAGTTCGTAAATGATGTTTATGACCTCGTGATGAACACAGTAGCCTGTGTTAGTGTGAAGAATAAAGTAGCAGCTGAACCCACTACCGTCCACTGAAAGAAAATAACCAATGAGCTGCAGACAAACGCTAACTAAACAGACACAGAGAGAGAAACACATGCATGCACACACACACACAGAAACAAACACACATACACACACACAGAAAGAAACACACACAAAGACAGACAGAAACACACACACCTTTTTGTCTCCATCACTTCAGGGGACTTGCCATTGACATTTGTTTCTGTGAGCAATACGCTGACCTTTAAATAACCTAAAGTCTCGTCAACAGTGACGATTCACATTTTTCTCTTTTTGCATCAGTTCCAGAGAGACTGATTTATGTTCCCCCAACATGAGAAAACCTGCTACACATCTGTAATTAAAAGCATTTTTTTCGTTTTTTGAAGCAACATCCACATTAAACCTCTGGTTCAGCTTCATGATAACAAAGTCTTGTGTTTTTTATGTTTTTTTAATGCAGAAAACCAAACAATATATTAGTCTGGAATTTCAGGGTTTTACTGCAGAGCTGCAGGGTCACATTAACGCTGTGTCTGAGAAACAAGTAAAAGTAAAAAGGTAACTACATCAAAAATTCTATTCCAAATTTAACAAAATGACTTGTGCTGGTTGTAAGCTAAAGTTCACAGAGTAACTTGTCTTCTACGACTTTCTGACGCTGCTCTTATTGTCTTAACCACTGATGGAAGAGATCCAATCAACACACTCAGGTTTTTCTCTCTCATCATATCATTCCAGTCTCTGTCTCTCATTTAAATCTCTGCTTGGCTTCACTCCCACAGTCTCGCTCTGGTTTGTCCAGACTCCTCCTTTCATTTTCTCTCCGGAATTGTATATAATCTGCCACTTGTGTGTTTGTTTCTTCCTCTTTTATGCTGCTCGGCGTCTTCCCCATGTCTCCTCTGCCTCCCGAGCCAGAATCAACAGCGGCGAGAGGCAGAAAAAACTGAAAAAGATACTTTGATTCTGCAAAAACACTCCTTCAGATGTGATTTAATACGACTCACAGCAACTTTTGCACATCTGCTGCTCACATTCTGCGATAAAAAAGTACAGTTTAAACAAGATCTTGGTGCATTTTGAACAGCCAAACTGGACCTTTCTTAATGTTTATCACTATATTCTGTATCTGAGTGGAGTTTTTGAAAAACATGATGTTCCCTGGGCCTTCATTCCATGGTTTAATATTCTGTTAACATACATTACCCATTTATACGAACAAGGCTTTAAAGCATCAATAAATATAACAAAACAGGTGGTTATCATCTTAATTTGATTTATTTTGAAGGTCTCTTAACAAAGAGTCCATCCATCCATCCATCCATTGTCTATCCCGCTTATTCCCTTTCGGGGTCGCAGGGGTCTGCTGGAGCCTATCCCAGCGCGTTAAGGCGAGAGGCAGGGATACACCCCAGATGGTCGCCAGCCAATCGTGGGGAACAAAGAGTCTGTCGATACAATTTTACTCAAACTTCCAGAAATACTGTCATCTTAAAATACTCAATTGCAAGTATAAGTCTTGAATTAAAAAATGTTACAAATGTAAAAGTACAGAAGTATTATCAGCAAAATGTACTCCTCATTATGGAGTGTTATTATAGTGTAATATATTATTCGTTTTATAACTAAAAACATATTATAGAACTTTAATTCATCTCAAAAAGAAAAAAAAACAACTTGAACAGTAAGAATAATATAAAGTAAATTAAATCTAACAAACAAATCTGTTTCTTTCTACCACCCTGCACTCTGATTTACCCCTGAGCTCTGGCTTATAAAAGATGACGCTTGGCAACTCCATAAGAAAACTATTGACAAAGAAACATACAATAAGCATAGATTACATTACAAGCACTGCATTACTCAAACCAAATCTAGTTACCATTCTAACAATCTGTTCCACTGAAGGCAATACCAAGCCATGTGTCATGTCTCATGTCTGGAAACTGTCCCTTGCTTTCAAAACTGCTGCAATAACCCCAAAACTGAAAAAAACCTGTTGCACATACTAACCTCAGTAATCTACATCCTATTGCTAATCTTGCTTTCTTTTTTATAATCTTTGAAAAAAAGTAACCTTTAAACTTCGCCTCTCACCTATCTCAAAACAACCTGTATGAACAATTCCAGCCAGGTTTCCTCCTCCTCCATAACAACAAAAAATTTCTAATCACTTCCTTATGGTAGCTGATTCTAATTTACTTACCATCTTCATCCCCCTCGACCTAGGTTGAACCACACCACAATCATCATCTTCCATCCGCATCATCCACGCCCACCATGGACTGTTTTAAATCTTACCACTCTGTGTCTATAACTTCAGGTGTGCTGCAGGGCTTGGCCCCTCCACTTCATTATCTACCTCCCTTTCCTTGGCCATGAATCCAGCATTCAGCATTCCACTGTTACGCAGATGACACCCCTTTCTACCTTTCCAGCAAACCCACTTCAAACCTCCCTTACTGCCTGACAGAAATCAAATCCTGCTTGGCATCAAACTTCTTCAATTAAATAAGACCCATCCGTTGACCTCCTCATTGGTAACAATTCAACACTTTTTAAAACTAACTTTTTCCCCTTATTATTGAAAACCGCTCTGTTTCCCCCTCCCTGCAGGTTAAGAGTCTGGATGCATCGATGAATATCTCTCCAACCTCATATCAGCAATGTCACTCTGTCTGTCGACTTTCATCTGCCTAACATTAACTGCATTCGCCCCTCCATCCACAACATCACCCCCGTCCTCAAGCAGCTCCACTCCATCCCCATCAAACCAAGTCTTCTGTTAACATTCAGAGCCACTAACCACCTCGCCCCCCTCCATACCTGCCTGACCTCCTCCATGTTGCCCCAGCCTCTACCCACCTGTCTGTCACTTCTGCCTGTCTCACCCCCTTGAGGAGTAGAGCTTTATGTCGCTCTGCTTCCTGCCTCTGGAACTCATGTCCACCCCAGCTCAGGAACAAGGACTCACTTCACTTTTAAAAATCACCTTAAACATACTCTTCATGTGTCTTCCAATTATAACCTGTTTTTAAAACTTGTGTATTTCTTGAGTTTTTAACTTTGTCTCCCAATATAAATAAAAACGGTAAGTAAAAATAACTAAAAAAAAAACACATAATCCAGGAACTAAAAATCACACACTGAGAAATGAAATACTTGCTCCTCTTTTGCATACTTGGCTTTGATGTAGAACAGCTGTAAACAAATCAGAACATTAAAAAAGAGATAAAATGCAAGACATGAATAATGAATCAAACTGAGTTCATCAAAAAGCGAAAAAAGAGTGTTCATGGAACTGAAAGTTGATCTGATCCTGATCCTTGTTACGAAATCATATCCAAAAAAAAAAAAAAACTAAACTAAAAACTTCTGGAGTGTACGTGAGTAAATCAACAAAAACAAACAAAGCTTCCTGTAAAAAAAAAAAGAAAAACAAGTTTCATTGGGAAAATTGTTTAACCAAAAATACAACTGCACCTGCACAGTGTCATTCAAGCAAAACACAAAGTGAGAAAATAAAAATATACGAAGTCACAGCTCTGCAAGTAGTTCACTCAGTGTGAACTGAGTGTATTATGTTTTCTTCTGCAGCTTGAAGTTTCCTCTGCAGCAGAATGTCAAGATATTAACTGTAATTGCTGGGAGTATTAGACATAGTTGAGGTGTTGTAGGTGTGTCAGGTGAAGTGGGTTCATCAGCTGGAGGCAAATCATGCAAACTCAAGCACAGGTGATGTTTTATGGTTGTGTATATTGTGTAATATCAGATCCTTCCTGACGGATCACTGGCAGTTGTCACACATCCGCATTTGTGGATGGCTGCTGCTCTTTTGTCCTCGTGTTCTCTTTTTTTATTACCTGCCACAACTGACACTGGCACTGGCACAAGTCATAATTGAAATGGCACTTTAACGTGATCAGAATGTTCCTGCGGATCAGAAAGCTGCCGCAGGTAAAACACACAATCTACCACCACTTTTTGCTTTGAGGGATAAGAACCGTGTTTCTCCTTTTTAGTGACTGCAGAGGATCCTTGGCGTTAAAAATGTTCTCACTTTAACACAAGCATGGTATATTCATTATGTTGCAAGTACATTCTGGAATAAAATTCTGTAAAAACATTAGTTACCACCTAACATTCTTAAAACATTCCTGCGATGCACAGCTAATAATTCCCTTATTGTCTGCTGAAAATGACATTTGGATAAAAACAAAAGAAAAATACCTGTAATGAGCCATGATAATTAAAGTGGATTGTTTTAGCTTGAGTTGATGTATTGTTAAATTATGTTAAAATGGTCAGATTAAAGAAACTTGTGCTTGGCATATTGTTTTATTATATATTTAAACATAATAACAATAATTATTATTATGATTACTTTTCAATGTCAAATTCTATGTGTGCAAGCTGTACATATGTTTTATTGACAATAAAGCTGACCTTGACTTTTATTCTATAACTCCAACAATTAAGCAATTAGTTGTCAACTATAAGAATAAACTATTTCAATAATCAATCCATCCATTTGAGTCATTTATTAAGAAGAAAATGTCAAAACAATTTGGTTCCAGATTCTCTTCTCTGAATATTTTCTGTTTTTTTTTTTAGTTTTCTATAATAGTAAACTGATGATCTTTGGGTTGTGGACTGTTGGTGGGCTGATGGACTCTTTAAAGCCTTCTCCCGCTCAGTGTGGTTGGTGTGTAGCTGCAAGGAAGCTGTGATGTGCTGTGATGGCCTCTATCCCACGTTCTATTTTCTGTTTTTTTTATTCTTCTATACTAGTAAACTGATGATCTTTGGGTTGTGGACTGTTGGTCTGGACAAAAAAAAGACATTCTAGGTGGGATCTTCAGCTTTGAGGAACAGCGATTAACATTTTACACCATTTTATGAAGAAAAACCAATCAATTAATTGTGTCAATATTGATTATTAGACCAGTCTATTATATATATATACAGTCTATTTAACCACTCGTTGTGCAGCTTTTACTTTACCTGCCTGTATCCACCTGAGACGTGTGCTGTGTTGAAACTGATAACTCACATTAATCATTTTAAACTGTTGTAAAATTGCTGCAACATTTACACAGTAAAGAGACGCGTTCAGTACCTGAAGCAGCATTTTACAACAAAGATTAGCTGCACAACTGCCAAACTACTGTGGTTAGTGTCATACCAGCAGCTGTTTGGATCAGATACACAGGTGCTGCTCTTTCTATTAGAAACACCTGAGCACAGCACATCCTTTAATTATCATATATGTCTCTGTACCACACACACACACACACACACACACACGGGTTACCTCTCCTGTCCCTTTCTGCAGATATTCAGGAGTGGAATCTGGAATCTGGAATCTCTAATCCTTGAAAACCTCGGAGAACCAGGAGGGAGTCAGAATATGAGATGAGAAGAGCTGAGGCAGTGTTTTAAATAACAAGATGAACAAAGACGTCAGATCTGGGAAAACACCTACAACTCCAAGGAAGGGAGAGAGCGACCCTCTGACTGTACCCTCCTCCTGCTTCTTAACCACCTCGAGTCTGGCTTATGCTGTAATGTCTGAAGAGACTGGGATGACACATTCTGTATAGTTTTTTTTTTCCATTTTTTTGTACATATTTCATAGCTGTCACAGATATTGAATCACAGAGCCTCCAGAGACCAGCTCAGCCAGGCAAGATACATTTCACTATTTTGTAAATTGTAATGCAATTTCATTTAAAAATTTATGAAAGAAAAAGGTCATATATTTTTAGAAACATATACAAATGGTTGGCAAGATGAGAAAGTCAACAAATTAATTCAAACCGAATAAAGTAAGATACAATATTAAAAAGCATTCCTCAGGTCTCTCAAAATGCAAATTTTGTGTCGAAAATGACCCATGGACTGATATTCTTTCTTTTAACTTTTATTTTGAAATGCAATGCACAAAACACAAAACATTGTTTTATTGCAATGTCATTCCCATAACTTCATTTCCACATTTATGAAAGAAAACCATGACATAAGATGTGTAACACACCAACACAACATTTACTTTTTAAATGTTTGTCTCTGTCCTTTCCCTTCTTGACTGTGTGATATATATATATAACAAAAATACATTCAATGTAAAACATTTATTGCAGTTACATTCCCACATTTGAGTTCATTACTACTTTATATGTGTTGTCTGCCTGAAATGTAATAGCGGAATTATCAAGTAGCTGAAAGTAGAATTACTGAGTAAAGTACAAGTGAATTTAAATTACTTTCCAGCATCTAATCATCTCACACACACACAAGGTTACGGAAACCTTATTGAGACAATTTTAGGGAACTTGGCAGCAGGATGTAATTTGACCAAGCAACCAAAAAAAAAAAAAATTTAAGGACAGATCCTACTTACAAAATTTGCACAAATTGTTGTTTTGATGTTCATGACTAATTGTCTCTTTGTGGCTACTGCTGGTTAATGGGATGTTAATAACTAGTAGTTTACAGTATTCTGCACAGTTAAAAGCAAAACTGAGCTCAGCAGGACAGAACTTGGCAAAGTTTTTCATCAGAACACTGATTTCCTGCACGAAAATCAGATGATAAACACATCGATCCACCACCTCAACTTCCTCAGCCTGTTTCCTGTTTCGCTGTGTGAAAGGACAAACACCACATTAATCATCCAATGATTCCTCTTGCATATTATTTCAACATCAATTTGCAAGTCGCTGCATCAAGCTGAGCGATTTTCTGCTTTAACATCAGATCCTTCGCTGCAACTGGCTGCAGGAAAATGATTTTAAAAAATGTAGTGGAACATCAGATCTGGCAGCAGGCTGATCTGTGTGTGGCCCTAGCTGCACTGATGAACATTAGTCCGAACATGAGAAGTGAATTATTACAAAATGAAAGGATAATTTCATCTCATATCACATAAGCAGATGGTTGTTTGGCAACAGAAAACCCTGAAGACCACATGAAACCAGCGGACGCACGGTTCTCGGGAAAAAACCACACAAACATCAGCAAACATGTTTTTTCATAATGTAAAAATGTTTTAGAGCGACTGGCCTCAGATCAGTCTAATCAGCCACAAATCTTTGCTTTAGGCTCCATAAATGACAAGAAGAATACTGAAGAAGGAAGTTACAGAAACAACGATTGAAGTGCTTCGTAAAAGCCCAGAAAATTCTTCTTGTTAATGCCAAACACTAAAAATATTTGACCTGGAAAAAAAATCCTATCGCAGGGTTCACTCGGTTTTCCCAAAACTTCCAGCCGCAGCGTATTGGTTTCATCCTGTATTATGAAGATGGTTAAATAATTATCAGGATGAAAGGATGGATCAGAACTGATGCGTCTTTGTAATTGGATGAATGAAAACATTCTTAAAACTGAAAGAAATCAACTGAAGCAAATCAGTTGCCTGTTCAGCAACTTTATTTATTCATTTTTTTGTATGTTTTTTTCAACAAGCTAGAAAAGCATCAAAAGAACACAGAGCTTCAAGAGCTTTTCTTATCCATCCATCCATTGTCTATCCCGCTTATTCCCTTTCGGGGTCGCAGGGGTCTGCTGGAGCCTATCCCAGCGCGTTAAGGCGAGAGGCAGGGATACACCCCAGATGGTCGCCAGCCAATCGTGGGGCACACACACCATTCACACACCATTCACTCTCACACTCACACCTATGGGCAATTTAGAGTTTACCAATTAACCTGAGCATGTTTTTTGTATTGTGGGAGGAAACCGGAGTAACCGGTGAAAACCCACGCAGACACGGGGAGAACATGCAAACTCCACACAGAAAGGCCCCAGACCCAGGCCCAAGGCGGTCTTGAACCTGCGACCTTCTTGCTGTGAGGCAACAGTGCTACCCACCGCACCACCGTGTCGCCCTCTTTTCTTATCTTAAAGTGTATTATATTTATGTATTTATATGAAAGTACACAGTAAGAAAAAAGACATAGAAAAAAAGTGAAGAAGTCCTTTTCTGTCAATGTGTTTTAAAAATTATATTTCAAAATAAAAGTGGAAAAAGTTTTTTTTGGTGCACACTATAGGTGGCTATGTCTATATTTCCTCCAAATAACAAGATGCTTTTCTTTCATAAATTTTGGAAATAAATTGCAATAGATGGTTTACATTTCTCTGTAGCATTTCAAAATAAAAGTCCTAAAGGCTATATACATTTCCAAAATTCTTTTTGTTCATAAATGTGGGGATGAAATTGTGATACATCTTTTATATTGTGTGCTTTGCATTTAAAATAAATAATAACACTCCAAAAATCAGTAAAGTAATAAAATTCATCCTGCCTGGTCAGTCTGGTCTCTGATCCTGGACCTGGTCTCTGGCTCAGATACAGTAGCTGAACTGGAGCCGAGCGGCAGTGATTCTGGACTCATGCTGCAAGTTTTGAAGTGTCCAAACATCAGAGGCAACTAATCACGGCTCTTTGAGTTTAAGCATCTGCTGTCTTTGTTCCAGGAGGGTGTCTTTCATTTCACTTCCTGACTCTGTGTGTGTGTGTGTGTGTGTGTGTGTGTGTGTGTGTGTGTGTGTGTGTGGCTTCCTCGTCCCTTTCATCTACTTTTATTATTATTATTTAGATGCTCACAGAGAAAGAGAAGAAGAAGAGACACACTGGAACACATTCTAGGAGGAAGGACAGACTGACGAGAGCCCACCTAGGAGGAGAGAGGAGGAGATGGAAAGATGGAGGGCGATATTTTGAGAGAGAGGGACAAAGCTCCTTCAGCTTACACAAACCTGACAAGTCTGAGTGGAAAGATGAACTGCTGCTGGTCCTCATCAATGGAATCACTGCTGCTGCTAACACTGCTGCTGTGGCAGGGATTTTCCAAATGCATTGCATTTACTGATAACTGCAATAAAATATTTGGAGGAATCGGGCGTGATGAGGAGGAAAACAATGTTTTTTCACATTTAGAGAAGTCCCTGCTGAACACAGCTCTTATTGGTGTTGGCTGCCCAGCGCATATTCTGAACAATTGTGTTCACCATGGTGCAAACACAGTAGATATTAACATTGAGCAACTCATTTTCAAAATCTATTACCACTTTCGTATACAGTAATCCCTCGTTTATCGCGGGGGTTACGTTCCGAAAATGACCCGCGATAAGTGAAATCTGCGAAATAGAAAACTTTATTTTTTTTTTACAATTAGCAACTATTACATGTATACAAATACAGTGACTCACGTGTAGGCCGTTTCACTGCTCTTCAGACTGGACCGCTGCATCCTGACTGCGCTCGGCGTTGTCAAGGAGCAGAAGCACTTTAAAGTCCAGTCCCTTTCCTCTCAAATAACACTTGACCTCCGGGATGAAACAGTTTTTGAACCAATCCAGATTGAGCGCTTTTGTCATCCAAGCCTTTGCATTGTACATCCAGTAAACAGGCAAATCATCCTTATTTTTGTTTTTCAGCGCCCTGGGATTTTTAGACCTGTAAATCAGCCCCGGTTTAATCATGAAACCTGTGGCATTTCCGCACATAGTCAGGGTCAAACGGTCTTTGTGAACTTTAAATCCTGGGGCTTTGGCTTCTTCCTGCATGATGAAGGTGCGGGAGGGCATTCGTTTCCAAAATAAGGCAGTCTCATCCATGTTAAAAACTTGTTTGGGCTTATATCCCCCCTCCTCAATGATCGCCTTGAATTTATTGTTCACGAAGGCTTCTGCCTCAGCGGTATCCGCAGACGCCATCTCACCGTGCAGTCAAACATTTTTAAGTCCAAAGCGTTTCTTAAACTTTTCAAACCAGCCCTTGCTTGCATTAAATGCGCTTGGCACTTTGTCAGCAGCACTTGCTGGGGGCCCGGCATCCTCTCCCTCTTCCCCGTCACTGACAGCAAAGTTTTCATAAAGCATTCTCGCTTTTGTGCAGATAACGTTTGTATCCAGGGTTATGTTTTTTTTCCTGCAGTCATTAATCCACAGAGCTTATGCCGTCTCCATCCGTACCATGGTCTTGTTGCGGACAGTTACAACCCTTTTTGCATTCGTATTAAAATTGACTGCTGCTGTCGTCCTTATGTTTTTTTCCTCCTTCTTTATGTAATGAACGGAAGATTCATTGATTCCGTAATGGCGAGCAACGGCTGCATAGCTTTTACCTTCCCTTAGCATGTCCAGAAGTTTAACTTTATCTGAGATAGGTAGCATCTTCCGCCGTTTGGGCCCATCCGCAGGTGCTTTTGTCCGTCCAGGCCGTTTCGTCGACATTATGGGTTTAGGAGATGTTCGAAATTACAAGATAATTTGGCCAACTTAATGTAAATTTGCCAAGCTGTTTTATGTACGTACACATAACTGCACGAGACGACAAAATGATAGCACAATTCGTAGCATGTTTTGATACAAGAAGCGGGAGTGAGTTTTTAGCCAATCAGAATGCAGAACACAATGCACCAAAAAAAAAAAATGCATTATGAAAATCCGCGAAATAGCGAATCTGCGATAAGTGAACCGCGAAGTGGCGAGGGATCACTGTACACACCATCCACACAGAGAATTTGAAGGAGCACTGTGAAGTTTTTTGAGGATGAGTTCAGAGTGAACCCCCAGAAGGAAATAAGGAGAGAGAGCAGTTCCTGTTCAGCTTTTTCACGATACTGACATCTAGTAAAAGACAAGAGGAGATATCCGTTTTATGTAAGCAATAAAGTTTGCAAACTAATCTTTCTCTTTATTTTTTGTAGTAAACTCATCATTATGTTATTAAATATATTATTTTTACCTGAAAAGTAGTAACAGTAAGCTAAAATGTAGTGGAGTAGATAGATCAAGTATCATAAAACGTATTCAAGTACTCATGTCTTTAATTTCTCCTTTTTCTTCACATTTTTTCTTTAACTCCTCCATGAAGGAGCTCTTGCGTTTAGGCATTGTTGCAGTGGACGCACATGTGCTTTTCGCTTGTGAACACTGAACACACGAGATTCAATTATACCCACTCACACACAAAGCTAAGTGACCGGTTTGAGAACGATACAGAGAAACCTGGAATGGAGTAAAACGGAACAGAGTGGAATTCTATTGGCAATGCAGATTATGGTTGAGACAGGCCATGAAATCCCGGACGATTTTGGAAATGGGACATTGTGAGAAGGTGATACCCCCTCCCCTTCTCAATTCAATTCATCCATCCATCCATTGTCTATCCCGCTTATTCCTTTTCAGGGTCGCAGGGGTCTGCTGGAGCCTATCCCAGCGCGTTAAGGCGAGAGGCAGGGATACACCCCAGATGGTCGCCAGCCAATCGTGGGGCACACACACCATTCACACACCATTCACTCTCACACTCACACCTATGGGCAATTTAGAGTTTACCAATTAACCTGAGCATGTTTTTTGTATTGTGGGAGGAAACCGGAGTACCCGGGTAAAACCCACGCAGACACGGGGAGAACATGCAAACTCCACACAGAAAGGTCCCAGACCCAGGCCCCAAGGCGGTCTTGAACCTGCGACCTTCTTGCTGTGAGGCAACAGTGCTACCCACTGCTCCACCGTGTCGCCCTCAATTCAATTCAATTCAATTCAATTTATTTGTATAGCCCAGAATCACAAATCAGATTTGCCCCAAAGGGCTTTACATTGTGTACAAAAGCAACACAACATCCCCTGTCCTTAGACCCTCACATCGTACAAGGTAAAACTCCCTAAAAAAAACCTTTAACAGGGAGAAAAACAGAAGAACCCTCAGGAAGACTAACAGAGGAGGAATCCCTCTTCCAGGATGGACAGGCTGCAGTAGATGATGTGTGCAGGTGGAGAACATTACAGAGAAATTTGAATATTGCAAACAGAAATGTATGAATGTTGGTAGAAGTGGAGGATGAGGAGCAGTATCCATAACAGCTTCCAGGTGAACCAGGACAGCATCAGACCCTCCAACATCCGTAGATCCCTCAGTGGCTGTACTGCAGCATGCTCTGTGAAAGAGAAAACACAGGGCAGGACTCCGGAACCACAGCAGATTTAAAAGTACAGTAGTGGTACAACAGTATCACAGATAGAAGAAGAAAAAGAAGCCCAGAGCATCTCATGAGGACCCGGCAGACCAACCTATCGCAGCATAACTATGACTAGGCCAGCCAGGACCGGCCCTATATGCTAACTATACGCTTCATCGAACAGGAACGTTTTTAACCTATTCTTAAATATAGGAAGGGTATCTGCCCCCCGGACTGAGACTGGAAGACGATTCCACAGGCGAGGAGCCTGGAAGTTGAAGGCTCTGCCTCCTGTTTTAATTTTAGAAATTCTGGGAACCTCCAATAAGCCTGCATATTGGGTGCGTAATGTTCTTGATGGGTGATATGGGACTAAGAGATCCCTGAGGTAGGATGGTGCCTGATCGTTGAGTGCTTTATAGGTGAGGAGCAGGATTTTGAATTCTATTCCAGATTTCACAGGAAGCCAGTGTAGAGCGACTTATACAGGTGAGATATGCTCCCTTCTTCTAGTGCCAGTTAATAAACGAGCAGCTGCATTCTGGATCAGCTGGAGAGTCCTTAGAGACTTTTTGGTGCAACCCGACAGTAAAGAGTTGCAGTAGTCAAGCCTGGAGGTAATAAATGCATGGATAAGTTTTTCCGCATCTTTCAGAGACAGGAAGTGTCTGACGTTTGCTATGTTGCGTAGGTGGATAAAGGCAGTCCTAGAAATATGTTCTCACCTGTCTATAAGGGGGGAACTGATTGTCAGAGAGAGTTTTTACCCCGGACATGTATGCAGGTGACACATGAAACGCGCCGCATGGGACTGGCTGTTTTGGTCCACCTGCCGAGAGGTGGACCGTGTGCTGGCGTAAGCATGTACTGTGTTGCTTTTACCACCGCCTATAAACCGCCTTGTTTTTGACTAAAACTGAGTTCTGCTGCCTCCTTTCTCTACTTCTTCTGGTTGCCCTGATCCCTTTTTGTTGGGAGGTCACGTCGGTCGCCCACAGACATTTCCCGGACATTTTTTCAAGTCCCAAAAGTAGGACATGTCCAGGGAAAAGAGGACATCTGGTCACCCTAGCCGTTGCTAACACTGCTGCTACTTCAGCTGTTGGTAACACTTCTGTTACTGAAGTTAACACTGCTGCTGCTACCAACTTTGCTGCTTCTTCTTACACTGCTGCTACTGCTGTTACTCACACTGCTGCTGCTGCCAACACTAAACACATATATGTCATAAGATGTCATATTTATTACTGTAGTACAAGTATGGATACTATAACATTATATTGAAATATTAATTCATTAAATTAATTAGTTGAAATCTATGACCTATGATCACTTTTTGGCAGAGGTTTAGCAGGTTATGCGTTGTATTGTCCCTTTAAAGGTATATAAAAAGATTCAGGTAATAGCTAAAGTATATTAAACAACATCCAAGAATGACAACTAGTGATTTTTAGACAGAAACAACCTTTAATTCCAATTATATGAGCTGTCATCAGATTGTATCGATCTTTTAAAGGTTTTTAAATAGGGGAAACGTTGTATTTTTATCCATTGAGGGGCTGTGAATGTTTTTGCAGACAGAAAATCAGTTTCTTCATGAAGAAAATAGCTTTCACAATGCATCTGTTTATATCTGTTTATACACACATGCGCACGCACACACACACACACACACACAAACACACTTACTTCACTATCAATACATCAGGCTCAGTGTTGTATATTTACCTGACTGCTGAATTCTGACTCCACTGACTGAAACACTGGCAGCTCAACTTAAGAAAATCATTACAATAAAAGAAATCTAGAAGTAGTTTCTCACCCCTTAATATCATATCCGAAACATATTTGTTGAAATGTGGTGAATTTCAGTTCTTCAAACCTCCCTCTGATATGTATTTATTAGTCATCAGGCTTTAGGTTTTGTGTTTATTTTGTGTTGAAAATTATATTTGAGTTGACGTTAAGAGCTGATAAGTGTTTGCTGGCGGCTAATATGGTTTAATGTGTGTGAGCTGACGTTATCTCCTGCTGCTATCTCTGCTGACATGTTGATAAGTCAACACACGGCAACTCCAGCGGAAGGTTCCGCCAAAAGCTCCCGATAAAAGTCTTTGTTAATGCACATAAAGGCACAGGTGCACTGCTGAAACCAACACATACCGTCCCCAGGGTGTGTGTGTGTGTGTGTGTGTGTGTGTGTGTGTGTGTGTGTGTGTGTGTGTGTGTGAGTCGTGCTGCCTGTTATGCATCACAGGCCACTTCACCAAATAATAAAGAAATAAAAGGAAAGTATTTTGCCAGGATTAACACAAGCATCACAAAGCAGCGACTTACTAATTGATTTAATAACCAGAGGCATCAACATCTTCACATTCATTTTTCAGGTAGAAATATAGATACTAGGGTTTAAAATACTATCAACTAAAGCTTTTTACTCAAGTAAAGTTCTGCTTTCAAGACTGCCTTGAAATGTAAAGAAAATCAAAAAATCTGTTGCCTGTCAGTCAAATATATGAGCTGTGATCACTTTTTGGCAGAGATTTTGGAATTCATGTGTTGTATTATCCCTTCAAAAGTGTTTAAATAGATAAGTGACAGAGCTAAAATCTATTAACTATAACAGTCAAGCATACAAACAAGTGATTCTTAGGCAGAAAAAACTTTTAATTCCCAAGATGGAATGAAATAGGATTAACAAGGATCTATTTGAAATGTTAGAAGTAGAGATAATGTGAAAATGTGAGGGCTTCAAGTAAAACATATCTCTGTCAGTCATGTTCAGTCTATGCTCATATACCAAATATATCAAATTGTCATTTGGGTTGTTTCCCTCATTTGAGTATGTGTCTGTCAGAATGGAGCTAAAACAAGCGTCCATAGTTTATGTCACTATCTACAAGCCACCTCAGAATTGTTTTATTGATGATTTTTCAGAACTACTTTCAATTTTGTGCACTGAATTTGACCATTTTGTTGTAACAGGTGATTTAAATGTACATGTGGATGTAGCCAGCGACAGACAAGCTAAAGAACTCAATGCTGTCCTTGAAATGTTTGGTCTAACTCAGCATGTGACCGAGCCCACTCACAACAGAGGGCACACACTGGATGTGCTCATTACTAAGGGGGTTACTGCTTCAAATGTTAATGTCATGGATGTCGCATTATCTGATCATTTTTGTTTGTTCTTTGACCTGTCTGTTACACCAAAGCCGGCAGCTGGGCCAAAAAAAGTACGAAGAAGACTCATAAATGACAAAACAAGGGCACAGTTTATGGAAATGATTGCTTTTGAAAATACCACTGGTTCTAATGTTGATGATCTGTGGAACTCCTATACATTGAGTGTTTTAAATGTCTTGGACACCGTTGCCCCTTTCAAGGTTAGAGAGGTTAAAAACAGGCAAAAGGCACCATGGAGAAATGATGACTCAGTCAGGGCACAAAAGAGAGAGTGCCGGGGAGCCGAACGGAAATGGCGCAAATCAAAACTCCAGGTTGATCTAGAGATCTATAAAAAGAAGTTATGCATGTTTGACCAGACTTTGAAAAAATCAAGGGAGAGATATTTCTCTGAAATCATCACCAACTGCAATGGTAACGCTCGAGTTCTGTTTGCTACAGTAAACAGATTAACAAACCCTCCAGCTTCACTGCCCTTAGAACTAATTTCTACATCAAAGTGCAATGAGTTTGCGAAATTCTTTAGTGATAAAGTTCAGAGTATTAAGAATGCAATCATTTCCACCACACAGATAATAACCCTTCTTCCACCTAAACACCTCGAGCTGACACATTTCACTCCTGTTACTGACAGAACAGTCGAAGAGATCATCTCAGGTCTGAGTTCATCTACATGCTGCCTTGATGAGTTACCCACTGGATTTCTAAAGTCTGTGTTGAACAGCTTATTAGTAGAAGTTACTAATCTAGTTAACATCTCATTGGAGACAGGAACATTTCCAAAAGCCCTGAAAACCGCGGTTATTAAGCCTCTCCTAAAGAAGAGCAGTCTTGATGCCACAGTTTTAAACAACTACTGTCCCATATCAAACCTGCCATTCTTAGGTAAAGTCCTCGAAAAAGTTGTTTATCGGCAGCTAAGTCACTTTCTCCTATCTCACAACGCTTTTGATACTTTCCAGTCTGGTTTTCGACCTCACCATAGCACTGAGACAGCTTTGATCAAGGTGATAAATGACATCCGCCTGAACACAGATGCAGGCAGAGTCTCAGTCTTAGTTCTGCTGGACCTGAGCGCTGCCTTTGACACTGTGGACCATGATATTCTTTTACAGAGGTTGGAGAACTGGCTGGGAATCTCTGGTCCTGCTCTAAACTGGTTTAAGTCGTATCTTGAGGACAGAACTTACTTTGTTGAAATTGGAAATTGCATTTCAGACAAAATGTCTGTAACCTGTGGTGTTCCCCAGGGCTCGATCCTGGGGCCCCTCCTGTTCAATTTGTACTTGCTTCCGTTAGGCCAACTAATACGCAGCAACAATGTGTCTTACCACAACTATGCAGACGACACTCAGATCTATGTGTCTCTGACAGCAGGTGAACATGGGCCTGTGGATTCACTCTGTTGCTGTAATGAACAAATCACTGTGTGGATGCAAAACAACTTTCTCCAGCTAAACTCAGAAAAAACTGAAATAATCGTCTTTGGGCCACTGAAGCAAAGAGAACGTGTAATCAGTCACCTTCAGTCTCGTTCTCTAAAACCAAAAACACAGGTTAGAAATCTAGGGGTGCTAATGGACTCAGACCTGAACTTTCACAGCCACATAAAGTCAACAATATCAACAGCCTTTTACCATCTAAAAAACATTGCCAAAATCAAAAATATAGTGTCTAAACCAGACTTGGAGAGACTGATCCATGCATTTGTCTCCAGCAGGTTAGACTACTGCAATGGCCTGCTCACTGGTCTCTCTAAACGAGCTGTTAAACAACTACAGAACATTCAGAACGCTGCAGCTCGAGTCCTGACTAAAACCAGAAAATATGACCATATTAGTCCAGTGCTCATGTCTCTGCACTGGCTTCCTGTCACTCAGAGAATAGACTTTAAAACAGCTTTACTTGTGTACAAGTCTCTTCATGGTCTAGCACCAAAATACATCTATGATATGTTAGAGCCATACGAGCCATCTAGGACCCTGAGAACCTCAGGGACTGGTCCCCTGCAGGTGCCCAGAGTCAGGACTAAACAAGGTGAAGCTACATTCCAGTTTTCTGCAGCTAAAATCTGGAACAGTCTTCCAGAGAATGTGAGACAGGCCTCAACGCTGACAATGTTTAAGACCAGGCTGAAAACAGTTCTGTTTAACCGTGCATATGAAAACTGAAAGTATCTTATCTACACTCTTCACTCTTTTTTAAATTATTGATGAATTCTATGTTTTATGATTTTCCTTTTGTGATTTTATGTATGTTTTGCTCTCCTTTTGTGATTTTGTGTAACTGTAAAGCACTTTGAATTGCCCTGTGTATGAATTGTGCTCTACAAATAAACTTGCCTTGCCTTGCCTTACAGATACTTGATGACACTGATTCATGTTGTATTTTAACACAATTTCCCAAAAAAATGCTAAAATAAAAAATAACTTTGACCGTCACAAAGATGCATCAAACCTCCTGCAGCCAGTCTGGTTTTTGCATATTCAACATTTAGCTCGGAACCTTTTGCAGGCTCTATATTCTCATATGACCATTCAGACTGGAACCAACATCCTGTTTATGAAAGCAGGGGACAGCAAAACAAAGTTTTAGAGACTGCAAATTTGCATACATTGTCAAAAAAATTATATAACTTGTGCTGAACTAAAACTTATAGAGAAGTTTATAGTTTGAAAGTTAAATTATTAGAATAGACCGTATGTGATAAATATTTCTTTATGTAATTTGGAGATTTCTCTTTGTAGCAACATCACTACATGATACTCTGTATATTACGCATACTACATCTGCCAATGGTCTAAGGTTATTCTACTCACAATTGCACAAACTTCACCATTTTTTTAAATTGTAATTTTCTTTAGTAAACGCTCTTTTAATCAAATTCTACAATCCTAAAAGTAACAAAAAAAACTGTAAGTGATTTGTGCTGTAAAACATTTTCTTTCACCATTTTTATCATTAATGCCCATCGCTTATTAAAGTTCATAATTTCAAATCAATTTAGCATCATCTTGAAACCAAAACTCAAATTATTATTGTTTTTCCCATCTTTGTAAATACATGTAGGAGTCATTAACATTATATTAGACGCAATCTAATAGGGTTGGATTAAAGCGTTGCAGCAGCTTTAACAGACGTTTATGCTGGCCAGATACTGTCCTGTAATCAGCTGCAGCTCCACATTAAGTGGCTCCAGCGTTAATGTGAAAATCCTGGATGAATGAATGAATAAACTCTCGTCAGCTGCCACACTGCAGGTTCCTCAAATTGGCGTGTTGGCGGTAGACAGAGCAGCGGCTAAACTGTAATTTCAGGCCCTAAAACAGTGTTTAGGCCGATGTCTGACGTTAACCTGCAGACTCGCTGTTTGCCTTTGCAGCCTTTTACACCCCATTAAAGGCAATTTAGCCTCTCATCTGAGTGATTGCCTGCACTGTGGGCTTTGTTGTTTAGGACTCTTATACACTTAAATACACCACAGTCACACTATGCATGTAAACTGACCCTCTGCCCCGTGTGTGTGTGTGTGTGTGTGTGTGTGTGTGTGTGTGTGTGTGTGTGTGTGTGTGTGTTTTATGTGTAGCAGTGACACATCATCATGCCCGTGGTCCTGTCATTAAGGTTCCGTAAACAGGCCTTAGCAGCTAAACGATGCCACCAAGCAAAAACATTCACAGACAGACAGACACACACACACACACACACACACACAACTATCATTCATTCAAACTTGCTTCCGTAGGCATATTTCTGTCTCACTACACGCTGCACAAAATGACGTGAAGAGCAAATCTTTATCTTCCACTGCATAATCGTGTGTGGACATGTGTTGAAATTATGTGATGAAAATATTTTATCACACTGCCCAAAACATTTAGTATTTATTGCAATCAGTTCAATATTGAGTCAAATTATTCCTGTAGCACATGTTTTGCTTATTTCAAGTGTTTTTTTCTTGACTTCAGTCAATTTAGTCTAGTTTACTTTTGAAAATAGAAATATAGGCAATTACGGTAAAATATGAAAGAAAATTCATAGATAAGATAAAATGTTGAAAAATGTGAATTAAAAGACAAAAAAACACAAATATGAGACAAAAAACATACCATTAAGATTAATATATACAGTATATATACTTCCTCCTATATTTCCTCCTATATATCTTTTCTAATCCTTATTTGCTGATATTTCTGTAAAATATTTCCAAATAATAATTTCCAAAGTTATATCTTCAAATGTCTGTGTCTGACTAACATTCTAAAACCCCAAATATTCACTTTATCATCATGTTCCACAAAACAAAGCAACAAATCATCACATTTTTAGAAGCTGGAACAAGCTGTTTTTTATTTTTATTTATTTATTTTTTTACATTTTTCCTGAAATCATTCAAAGACCAACATAGTTGCACAAGAATCTTCTGTTGATCAACAAACCAATTAACCTTTCAGTTTCAGAAAGTGTTTAATTTATTTTGTTTTATTTAAATAACTTTTATAGGATGGAGGGGGTAAAATAAAGAAAAGCAACAAAAAAATAAACTAGAAATTAGAAAAAAGTCTACCAGTAAGTCGTTACCTCTTGTGGGGTCTCGACCCCCAGATTGAAAACTGCTGCTGTCCCACATTTCAAGATTTTAAGTGCACATGTTCCATGTAAAATCTCTAAAACCACTTTGTTGGTCTGTGATGGAACAAACTGTCTCCATAAAGTTCACATGAATAAATGCTGTAAATTTATATGATGCCATTTTGTACAAATAAATCGATGATATGACACCATGAGACGTGAATAATAAAGTGTGGAATTGTTAAAGGACATGATCCATATTCCAAATCTGAGCCTGTAAATCAGTGATTTAAACATGAACTGAGATAAAAGTCACTTCCTTCTGTTTCTTATCATGCAGACGGTGTGTGAGTGTGTGCGGCTCCTCGCTCCACATCAGGCTGCAGACTGCGGTCTGAACGCCACGCTCACGCACTGGATCATGTCACTGCACATGTGTGTGTGTGTGTGTGTGTGTGTTTTGTGTTTGCCCGATGCTAAAGCTGTTTCCATGGAGACATAATTGACCAAGAATGTCATAATCCGCCAGTCGCCATCTAAACATTAAAGGGAAAAATCTTGATATATGACTGTTTACAATCCTTCTCTCGCCATTAAAAGCAGCGTCTCCTCCTCTCCCACACTTCCCCTGACTCTTTATACTTCTTTTCCACTCTGTTACTCTCTCTCATTCCTTCACTCTCTCGCTGAACTCTTCGGCTGCAGTTTTTGAGAGTAACGGCGTCTCTCATCTGTTTGTGTTTTGCAGGAGGCGTATGACACGGATGAGAAGCAGCTCCAGCAGAGGCCGGCCTGCCTGAGCCCAGCCAGCGCAGTCCAGAGCGGTTTGGATCGTTCAGGTCTGGTGGTTTGAGGGGGCGACAGGATTTACTGGATTACTACACTTAGGTCCTATGTTGGCTTAGATCGAGTCATCTGACGCAGCAAGTCTGCAGACAGACGTGGGGGAAGAGAGAGAGTGTGTGTGTGTCTGTCATTATGGAAATTAGAATTACCCAAAACTAGGAAATTCCACTGTTCTGCAGAAAAATAAAACACAAAAAAACAATCAGGTGAAAATACCTTGTTCTTGGTACAATTATTCCAACATTAAGGAGTAATTTATTTTTTATATAATAATAAAAAAAACTTAATTGAATTCACCAAAACCAAGATAAAGAGTTGGACCAATCAAAGAAGAAAAGAATAACATGTATAGGAATTTCAGACTAGCCTTTAGGAAGATAATAACTTTTGGCATTTTAATAACTGGATGAAAACTGTAACATCTGACATACAAGATTAGAAACCATGTCTGAAACAAATGAATGGATTCCGTATATGAATCATAATTAAATTACACCATAGAAATAAAGCCTAATCTGTCTGGGAAAAATATGTGAGTTAGTGAACGGGTTAGTGTTTGTTTTTTGTTTAGTTTATCCCATTCAAAATTTGCCAACAGCTAAAAATTAAGCCTAGAAACACGGAAGTTGTTTTGGGTCAAAACACTCTGTGAAATACGCACTCACAATATACTTCAACAATAAATTGCAATTCATCACATTGACAAACATCTTATTAATCATTAATGGCACATTTTAAATTTCATTGACCAATGCACATATTTTGTACCAAAACAACATCCCAAATCTTAATAATCTGAACATTCTGAGGAATGTTCTTTCAGAATGTGTGTATGTGTGTGTGTGTGTGTGTGTGTGTGTGTGTATGTGTGTGTGTGTGTGTGTGTGTGTGTGTGTGTGTGTGTGTGTGTGTGTGTGTGTGTTCCTGCTGTGTTTCCTGCTGCTAAACGTCAGTGTTGTGACTATGGTGAGTAAATATGTCTCCACACATTGAGTCACTGAGCAAACAGAAGAAGAAGAAAAGCACAGAGGGGTGGGGGGGGGGGGGGTGACAAAAGAAAACATGTTTGTACTGTAGAAAATTAGGAGTGTGATGATCCCTAAATCAGATGATTCAAAGCTGCCACTGAAATATCTGTCGGCAAGTCTCATGATTAACTTCATGACACGGAATCCTAAACAGAACAGGGGAAACCAGGTAACACGCACAATCACACACACACACACACACACACACACACACACACACACACACACACACACACACACACAGGAGTTTTCCATATCACAGTTCTATCCTGCCACAGCACTTTAGTTACAGTGTGAAGCTCCATATCACAGCTCCTCCTCATGTTTCTCCCCAGTATTTTAATTACAATTCCTGTTTGTTCCTGCACCGCAGAAAATGTAACTAAAGCATACAGGAAAAAAGTGGAGAGATTTATCATAAGTCCAGTTTTACTCGAGCTATCAACACAATTTAAAAACTGATATGTAGATCTACTTTCTACTTTCAACATAAAGTGTAGCCTGTCTCACTGTGTGGATGTGGAAGCCCATGCTGGATCATCTCTATCTTACAGTAAGTTATCATTAATATATACAGTATATATAAGTCCAGTTTCTCAACTTTCAACGCATTTCAATTCTGTATTAGTAAACAGGCTATTAATTGATGATTAATTGATGATAACCTATCACTGAAGCAGTTTTTCATTTACTTGTTGTGTAGTGAAGATTCATCTCAACAACCAGAACATGTTGTTCAGACACAACATTCATTTATTTATTTTCCTTAAACATGATACAACTGACAAAAAGAGAAAAACATCCTGAACAGACACATTGAAATTTCACTAAAGACAAACACAAGCCTGATAATTTCTCGGCGACTTTAAAAAAAAGCGTTTCAATTTGCAAAATAATGCATTACATTGTCGTGACTAACACTAGATGTTTTTAATTTTAACTAAACTCAAAATCAATTTAATCAACTGTAAATACTGTGTCTGATGCATTCCTAAATCTTTCTTAAATCTTGAAATAAACATGATTTTCCTACTTAAATCACTTCTATATTAAACAACTAGTTGACTGAGGTGTTTCTTGCTGTTCTTAAAGAGTGAGCAGAAACAATCACAGAAATGATACTGATTGACTGAGGACGAGTCAAATTTCAAAAACAAAGTACATTTTGCTAATACTAACATGTTTAATTACATTATATTTAGATGTGGATTATACTTGTTGTTGAGTATTTTTAAGTCAACATTATTTTTACGTTTACTTGGTTCAAAGGTGTGGTTGGTGAATACTGTCATTTCACCCTTTTATAAAATGTGAAATAAACTCCTGTAGATTTAAATAATGTCAAGTAACTTGTATGCATTGATATATTAGTATTATTTACATCATTTCTTAAGCATATTGACAATTTACAGCAAAAGTATTTTAAATACTTTAAGGTAAATTTACCAGGTGACACCTCTTTAGCTTTACTTGTTATGTTGTATTCTTACATTGTGATTTCTGTTCACCGCTTAAAAAGGATGGGAGGAAGATGTGGACCATAATCAGTTTATATTTCATAATTTTCATGAAAGTTACTATAAAACAAAGAATCAGTAGTTGTCTCGTGTATTTTAAATTACTTCTTATACTATAAAACATCTGTCTTATCTGTGTCTGCTGTTTAACATCACATGACGCAATTGATAAGTTATTGACTATTGATAAATCAAATGGGTAAGTTTCGATAAGATCCTGCTTTGCGGATTTTGTGGATTGAGTCTTAGAAGTGATTCACACACTTGTTTTAACGTTTCCTGGGCATGGAGCTGTTTAAGGCTACGTGACAAACCTGTACACGAGTCAGCAGCAGCAGATAAGACTCAACAAGACACTTTGAAGTCTTAAAAAATGGAGTTAATGTTCAACAGAAAGTGACTCAACGAGGAATAATTCTTATCTTTTTTTTTTTTTATTTTAGCGGTCAATTTATCTATCCTGGTTTAGATAAAATCACTGACCTGGACCTAGACGAGTAGAGAAAAGTTTAAATATAACATCAACAGTCACTTTCATTATTAGCAAAAGTACAACTGACTGATTAATCTAATATTTGTGCAGCTTTAGCTGGAAACAACAGGAAACGTCAAACTGTTCCTCCTCCCTCACGTTGCTGCTCTGTTAAATATTTGCTGAACTGTAAATGACTCCTGATGTTCTTGAAAATATCTGTGTAATGAAATAATAGACACTGACACAATGATAATAATACTTATTATTAACTTTATTCTTGAACTACAATGATTAATCAATGAATTGCCTATTTACAATCTCTGCAACTATTTTTGAATTTCAGTCACTTTTACAAAAAGATGTCCAAGTTTTCTGGTTCCAGTTTATCATATCTGGTTATTTTCTAGTTTCTTTAGTCTTCTATAATAGTAAACTGATGATATTTAGGTTGTGGACTGTTGGTCACCTTTAGGAAACACTGTAAACACATTTATACTTATATAATCTATATTAACTTCAAACCAAGACATGTTTGGATGTTTTAATGCATCCACGGACTCTTCAAAGTCGTCTCCAGCTCAGTGTGGTGACTACGTTGCTGCAGGGAAGCTGTGATGTGATGTGTTGGCCTCTATCCTACATTCCCTTCTTGTTTTTCAACCAAACACACAACGCTGGACGAGGTTTTACATTCATCATTAATGACCGGAACAACGCTATGATCTGCTAAGAAAAGAAAGAGAAGTTTGATGTATTTGGAAATAGATCAAAGTTGATCCACTTGGTTAGAACTTCACCATTTAATAATGAAAGTTCCACACATACACATATTCACATATTTCTGAAGATGGTTAGTTTTCTGTGTGAGTCACTTTCCTGGTTCTTGGGTAAAAAAACATTGTTACTCTGATATAGGAATAAAATATTGAATATTTAAATAAATGCTTGAATCACTGCACTGATGTTTAAATCCAATCTGTTGATATGAATTAGAATTAGAGTTTATATATATTTTTGTGCGATTTTTGTAGTCATTAAGGTGTTAATGAGGGTTGATAAAATTGAGGAACAATTTTAATACAGTAATGTCAGGAAACACACCACCGCATCAATAACTAACACAAAGCAGCAGCTTCACCTTCTTGACGACTTCAGCAACTGAAACTGAAAATGTATGAGCTTCCTAAAAGTAGAATTTCCTTCTTTGTTGCCTTGTTTGTGTTGTCGGCCATCAGCAATAAAATTGTATTAAAATAAACAAGCAAACAACCGATGAGAGACATCAACATATTTTTAGGTTTATAGTTCACTCACTTTCTATTTCAAATTAATGCTCTTATTATAAAGTGGGAGTACAGAGACAGATCCTTGGGTAAGGGTCAAACAGATAAAGGTTAAAATTACACTATATAATTAAAACAAAATCACCAGCCTATATTATAAATCAGTTAACAATAATAAATCAAAAGTTCATAAATGTGTGATAAATTAATATGTTCCATCATGTCTAGTCTATTTAAGACTCATCAATCCATTTGTGTTTAATTGTAGGTTATTTTAATCATCTGAGGAGGTAAACGGGATCAACTAATTATTTCTGTTCAACTGCCAAAGTTTATGTGATTGTTTGATCATTGGAAATCAGCAGAAGATATAAAAGCTGTGATGCTGTGCGGTGCATCAGTCACTATTAAATAAACACTGAATAAAAAGCATATTTAATGAAATTGTATGAAATGGAGTGCTTAAGTCATGGAATTTATAGGTTACTTCCTTATTTATAACACAAGAGCATTATACTGCAATACCTGGGTTATACAGTTGTGTGGTTATTTCTAGATATGTGTACAATGATTTAGTAAGGAGCCAAACATTGTTTCTGTATGTTTAGATTTGTTCTGTGAGCCAGTGTTTACCCATCACCACCCTGGGTGAGTTAAAAGAGCAAAAAGACCACATCTTCACATCAAATCTCTTCATCCCTCCTTTTAAACATAAGTGAGCTCAGCTTCTTATCTCCTATCAGCTGTAGGGTCAATATTGATATAATCAGTAAGTGTGTGTGTGTGTGTGTGTGTGTGTGTGTGTGTGTGTGTGTGTACAGATATTCACAACTCCAATAGAAGCTGAGTTTCTCACCACTGAAACAGACAAAGGCATCAGTCAGATAGATTTAAACAGAGTACAGAGATATGCTATGCATACACACACGTACACACACACACACACACACACATGCCCTCCTGCATTTGCAAACAGTGTGCAGTAAGATTAGGCAGCCGTTCATATTCAACATTTAAATTGCAGCGCCTCACGTCCATAATTGAGATCAATCATTAGAGGAAAAGAAAACACATCACGGAAAGAATCAAGTGTTGAGTGGAAACTATGGGACTGACGTCTACTCTGTGTTGGTGATTGTTAACGTACAGAATCACAGCCCACATCCTCCTCCAGCAGGCCCCCACTGCTCTGCTCTAGCTGATTGTATTCATGTGGCAAAAAATCCCCAAAACACAAGTGATTTAATGACAATTTTTCAGATGTGTGAAAAAAGTTCACATCATTCAGAAAGTGAAACTCATATGATATAGATTAATTACACAGTCAGACCTTCAACTAAGGACTATTTTTGAAAGTTGATTAATCTATCAATTAGTGGAAGAACTAATTGATCAATTGCTTGGTTCATAAGTTGCTTTAAATGGTGAATTCTTTTTTTTTTTTTTAAACTATGTCTGCTAAGGTTTGTATTTATTCTACACTGCAGAATCTACAGTGTATTGGGATTGCTACATAGTTGTTTTAAATGCTGTGACTGCATAATGGCTGCTATATATATCCTACCTCTACCTAGTTGATGTGGGCCCAAAACCCCAAACTTTTTGGTCTAATAAAATTCATACGCTCCATGACAATAATGTATCCTCTCCGCTGAAACTATTTTGTTATTTTTAAAGTTGATTAATCTAAACCAGTGGTCATATTTATATTATGGATTTTCGTGGATTGTAGATAAAAGAACGGGGATGTGTGTTATGCAGAACATTGTTGTTTTAACAACCCGCAAAGACACACGCTTATAAAGCACAGTTTAAACTGAAGGTGATCAGCTACGCGGAGGAACACGAGAATCGAGCCGCCGCGAAAGAATTTAAGATTAATGACTGATGCAGCTGAGTTTCGGTGGACATTATGCAGATGGCCCGAGTTGGGGGAAAGACTCAATCAGTGGATCATCGAGCAAAGAATGGGTGGGAGAAGCATTTCGACGGTTACCATTTGACTAAATGCAGTAAAGCTAGCAGAAGAAATGAAAAACAAACATTTCCGTCTTGGTGCTTTCTTTCATGAAACGGTGCGATTTTCCCTTCCAGACCAGGACTATGGCAGCACAGCAACTTCCAGCGGATTATAATGCATTGTTTCAGAGCAGCCACACTGTAAGGAACTGTGGCACTGTTTGATGGAGATTTAGCTGCTGTTGGAATCAGAAACAGAGGATGAGGACTTTGATGGTTTGATTGATGACATTACTCCGCCCTGTTTTAAATATGCACACTTGTGTGCTTGTTTTATCCATGTGTGCCCTATAGTTAGGTGCCTTATGTCTGTGTCAAATACAGTAATGACCAACCCGGTCTCACGGCTTTACGTGTTAAGGTCACGAAAATTAATCTATTATTTCGTGGTCGGGTTACGAGTTGGGCTCTATTTTCGTGACTGGACAACGGTTCCTTACCCCATGCGTTTTAATAGGCAGTCGATTGACGCTCTTTTTCGTGAGAGGACAACGATTCCTCACCCTGTGTATTTTAATGGGCAGTGCGTACACCACCGCAATGGTCACCAACTGGTTACTGAGAGACAGAAGCAAGAGAGAAATTTGTGCGCGTCAGCTCCAAAGAGCTTTCGCCGTGTTTGACCCATTTCATTTCAAATTGAGTTAGGCCTATAAAATCTAGCACTGTTCTAATTTGTCGACGCGGTGGTTGTAGCGTTGTCATACGTGGTCAAAGAAAAGACCAGTCCAGATCGCGGGCATTTTAATTAGCCTTCTAGTGAATGAGCGCTTTCGGATACAAAAATATAACCGATATAAAACTACACATTTGCTGCTGGAGGAGTAATGGGTTGATTCTTGGTTGTGTGAGTGAAAATGTAATGGGTGGTTTATTGGTTAAATCCCATGTGTCCGATCGATTTCAATGGCTTCTCTAAAATCTTTGGTTGGACTCTGGACTGTCTGCATAAAGGGGGATATCCCTAGCGTGCTACTCCCCTTGAGAAAATAAATGACGTTTGAAGCTCAACCAATCAGAGGCAGAGTACGGCGACGGCTACGCCCCCCAAGATCCACAGCGCTATTTTTCGTGACTGGTCAACGCTATCCATGGCACGCGGCGTTCGCCGTACTCTGCCTCTGATTGGTTGAGCTTCAAACGTCATTTATTTTCTCAAGGGGAGTAGCACGCTAGGGATATCCCCCTTTATGCAGACAGTCCAGAGTCCAACCAAAGATTTTAGAGAAGCCATTGAAATCGATCGGACACATGGGATTTAACCAATAAACCACCCATTACATTTTCACTCACACAACCAAGAATCAACCCATTACTCCTCCAGCAGCAAATGTGTAGTTTTATATCGGTTATATTTTTGTATCCGAAAGCGCTCATTCACTAGAAGGCTAATTAAAATGCCCGCGATCTGGACTGGTCTTTTCTTTGACCACGTATGACAACGCTACAACCACCGCGTCGACAAATTAGAACAGTGCTAGATTTTATAGGCCTAACTCAATTTGAAATGAAATGGGTCAAACACGGCGAAAGCTCTTTGGAGCTGACGCGCACAAATTTCTCTCTTGCTTCTGTCTCTCAGTAACCAGTTGGTGACCATTGCGGTGGTGTACGCACTGCCCATTAAAATACACAGGGTGAGGAATCGTTGTCCTCTCACGAAAAAGAGCGTCAATCGACTGCCTATTAAAACGCATGGGGTAAGGAACCGTTGTCCAGTCACGAAAATAGAGCCCAACTCGTAACCCGACCACGAAATAATAGATTAATTTTCGTGACCTTAACACGTAAAGCCGTGAGACTGGGTTGGTAATGACACACAAAACTGAGGCTGCACCTTTTACTACGGTGCCTTATGGTCATGAAAATACGGTATGTGTATTTGTATTTGATAAGAAAGTTGGACTTTTGCAATAAAATGTTCCTTAGTTATGAACCATTGTCATTATTAACTATTAGTTTTTTTTTACTTCTCCAGTGCTTTTAACACCATCCAGCCTGCACTGCTGAGAGGGAAGCTGGAGGGAGCCGGAGTGGATGAGCAGCTGACGGCCTGGACCATCGACTACCTCACCAACAGACCACAGTATGTCAGGCTTCATGACTATGTGACTGAGGTGGTAGTCTGTAGCACGGGGGTGCCACAGGGGACAATGCTCTCACCTTTTCTGTTTAGTCTGTACACCTCAGACTTCACCTACAACTCGGACAACTGCCACCTACAGAAGTTCTCAGATGATACGGCCATCATCGAGTGTGTATCAGATGGGAACGACCAGGAGTACAGGGGGGTCATTAATGACTTTGTCAGCTGGTGTGAGATCAACGCTCTCCAAATCAACGCCAGCAAGACAAAGGAGATGGTTGTGGACTTCAGGAGGCAGTCCCCCCCCACCACACCGGTGAGCATCCAGGTAAAAGACATTGAGACAGTGGACTCTTACAAATACCTGGGTGTTCACCTGAACAACAAACTGGACTGGACCACAAACACTGATGTCCTGTACAAGAAGGGCCAGAGTCGACTTCACCTGCTGAGGAGACTAAGGTCCTTTGGTGTGTGCAGGACTCTGTTAAAGACCTTCTACGACTCCGTCGTAGCATCTGCCCTGTTCTATGCAGTAGTCTGCTGGGGGGGCGGATGCTCAAGACGGGGACAGAAGGAAAATTGACAAACTGGTACGGAAGTCTAGCTCTGTACTGGGATGTCCTCTGGAGTCGGTGGTGGTGGTGGGAGAGAGGAGGATGTTGGCAAAGCTGACATCCATCATGGACAACCCCCATCACCCTCTGCATGGGGTGGTGGGTGCGCTGAGCAGCTCCTTCAGCCAGAGACTCAAACACCCTCGCTGCAAGAAGAAGCGCTTTCGCAGATCATTCAACCCGACAGCAATAAGACTTTATAACAACACATACAAATAACCTCACTGTAGTCACTCTGTCACTTTTTCACTGGTCACTTTTTTTTTCTCTTCACACACACCCTGCACCTTAAGTGTGCATTGGCTATGTATGTGTACATGTGGGTATGTGCGTGGATATGTATGTCCATATATATATATGCAAATATGTGTGTATGTGTATGTATGTAGGTATGTACGTGCATGTATGTATGTATATATGCCTTGCTTATGCATACTTTTTTCTTACTTTTTTTCTTACTATTTATTAGCATTTTCTCTCCATTCTATGTCGATAATGCATACTGTGTATGCGGATCATCAACAAATTCTGCGAATTTGTACATTGTGTTGTGTGTTTTTTATTTTTATTTCTTTATAGTTTTTATCTTCAGCTTTATTTTCTTCTCTTTATCTGTAACGCTGCAGTAACACACAAATTTCCCCGTTGTGGGATCAATAAAGTTTTATCTTATCTTATCTTATCTTATCTTAGTTATTAACTATTTTATACATGCATATAACGTGACATTCTGTCACCCTTCTGCAGTCTGTGCCCCTATCTGGCAACCCCCAGAAAAAAATCCTAAACCCGCCCCTCTTAAAGAGAGAGTGGATTGATGGTGAAAAGATTAGGGAAGAGATTGATTCAGAATGCAGGGCATTTAACCTGCAGTGGACAAACGATTATTTTTTTGTTGAATGAAAAAAAAGGCTGTCTATCTCATCTGTCAGGAGACGGTGGTGGTAATTAAAGAATACAGTCTGCGTCGACACTATGGCCAAATGCGAGCAGACATAATCTCAAAGCTGAAGAACCCAAAGAGTGTTGTTTGGTTATTATTTATTTCATAAAGTGTTAATTATTTCCTGGCTTTTTTTCTGTGACGAACCCAGAGAGGGTTATTTGGTTATTATTTATTTCATTAATAGTGTTATTATTTATTTTCTGACTTTTCTTCTGTGAAAAATTCCGAAAGGGTTATTTGATTATGTCTTTCTGGAAAACAATAAATCTTTAAATTTAGGCACTCCTGCAATCATCACACTTTTTCTGTTACAAACTGACCCTGGCCCCTCATCAGAGAAGGGAAAAGTTATTTGGCCCTCACAGGAAAAAGTTTGGGGACCGCAGATCTAAACGATTATTCAATTAGTTGTTTGGTTCATGAAATGGTGTGAAATGTCAATTCCTTTTTCTTCTCCAAAAAAGAAAGATGTCCGGACAGTCCACAACCCAAAGATCACCAGTTTACTATTATAGAAGAATAAAGAAACGAAGAGAAGTTGGAACCAGAGAATTTAGACAATTTCTTCTTATTCTTTCTAAAAATCCATTAATCAACTAACAAAGAAGGCAATTAATCAAATAATCATTGCAGTTTTACTGTATTCATCTCTATAACTATATTTAAATACATGAAAACATTGTCTAATGCTCTTTCTGATCACACCTATTTCAGCTAAGAATCTGTATTACTGCTGATTTTGAGTCAAGCTCTAATGCTTTTTAGTGACTTGTAAGATTCTATTTGGATAAATGCCTATATCTGCCAATAACAAAGTGTAAATGTTAAAGTTATATCCAACTTTTTATTTTTTTTTTATCCAAATTCTTCTGCAAACTCTAAATAAATGATGTGTGTCAGCGGGATTATTAGAGTTTATGTTGAGGCAGCACAGTGTTTACAGAGGAGGCTTTAATGTGCACTTTAATATCCTCTGATGTGACACTGGGAGGTAAAGTTGGCACCACACACTCATTTAATTTTTCACATATCTGCTGAAAACACTCCGCTGCCAGGATGTTTATTACATATGATTTGCAGCCCATTTCATGTTTAAGATATAGTGGACACGTTTTCTTCTCAGCTGATGGACTGATTTTTTGCTAAAAAAAAATGTAATGAGGTTCATGATGTTAACAATTAAATATTTTCAATCAACTCTGCCTTTCAACCTTCTCCAGCACGTACAGGAATAAAAAACACACCTAAATATGCATTTGTCTTTTGTATGTGTTGTACACACACTAACATTCAGACAGAATTTCCTCACAAAGCTTGAAACCATTCCTCCAATCTCATTGTCACTTGTTTGGTGTATTGCCTGGAACCCGAGTATGAAACCTGAGGAATTTGGTGCAATCTGACCACAATGTGGGCCTAAAATAATGAAAAAATTCTAGTTATCGATTTATAACTTTTCAATCATAAATATCGTAATAGAAATTAACAGGATTCTTTGGGTGCAAACAAATATGTGTAAAAGCTGTGCCCTTTTGCATCTATTTTGAGTTCTTTTCTAATCAATTTTTTTCATCACCTATAAAAATTGAGCAATCAAATTTGGTTCAGAACATCTCTGGACCAAGCTTAAAAAACAGTCAATTAGAGTACATAGTAACTATCTACTTTTTAAAAGTAACTTGCCCAACGCTGGTCATGATATATAGATGTGAGCTAAGAGTTTGAAAATGACGCTTCAATCTTTGAGTTTTCCTGCATTTGGTGCCACTTCCTGTCAGCTACAGCTTATTGTTCACACTCAGAACCAGCCGAGCCGGGAACTTGCAGTTCAGAGAAACTTGATCAAACCTCTGCACACAGTTCTCACACTTTGACGTGGCGTCATTGTTCTGGAAGGAGGTAGTGAGCTCAGGCCTCAGTACCGTTACTCTGCTGCTCAAACAACACAATACCACTTCCTGCGTCTGCTGTTCCCAGGAATGTTCACAGCTTCTGTCTCCCCCCAAAAAAAGGGGATTGCACATAATATGTAAATGACCTGTTGAGCTCATACCTTCATTCAATGAATGTCCTCTATCTACAAAACTCACATACAAAACTATTATCTACCAAATAAGAAATAAAAGTAAAACTGTGAGGACAAGAAAATCCTCCAGGATCCTTTATCTTGCGTTCATTTGTACACAAAATTCCTTCTTCGTGTTTTAACTGGCCTGAGGCCTGCAACACGCCCTCCACAGATCCTGTTCTACCCCTGCATGGCAGATTCCCCACAGAGGCACAATACCAGGATAATTGTACGCAGCTCAAGTCCTTCATGTGTGCACAGCCGCCGCTGAAAGGCTGTTAAAAACGCCAACCCCATCCACTCTGTCTGTCAGCAGAAGATGTGAAGTGTCGCAGTCGAGGCTCTGCCGAGGGCGTCAGCCACTGATTTACAGCCCAGTGAAGACAGAGTCAGTGACCACACAAACACACCAAATGCGGAGAGCTTCAACACGCTAGTTCAGGGGGAGTTCATTTAATATCGTCAATGTCTGCACCGCTGTTGGATTATTAAACACATTCATTTAGGGAACATGGAAGAGCAAGACACACAACACAGTAGTGAAGTTGAAGGCCCCATATCTGCACTTTTTCTGGCTTTTATTTGAAGTTTTGATCCCTAACATGCTATCTTTGCAATTTAAAAACCCAATTAAAGCTGCAATTAAAGCGGCCCTCGCACCCAGAGTCTCAACAAATTCATAAGTCAATAAGTTTCCCTTTTCAGCATTTTTTAAAAATATTTGATCACTCTCGGAATAGGCATAGGATTGATCACCTTTATAATCTAAAATATGCCTCATACTATCTGACTTGATCTGTATTTATTACACAGAAAGATGAATTATATTGTAACTACATGTGTATATTACATCAGACGGTGAATCTGTAAAAAAATTCAGATAACTAGAAGAGAAAGAAAATCTCTCTCTCTCTCTCTCTCTCTCTCTCTCTCTCTCTCTCTCTCACTCTCTCTTACACACACACACACACACACACACAAACCTCATTAGCAGTGTATTTGTAAACTAAAACGCTGTAATCTTGCACTATGTTTATTGCAATAAATTGTTCCTTGAGTTACAGAGCATTAGTCTCATCATATATTACTAATAATAGAATAATACTATGAATCCATAAGTTACAGCAGGTGTAAATGGATGGAAATAGAGACGAAACACAGTGACACCACTGAGGAGGAAACTGGATGGAAAAGTTTCTCCTGGTGACAAACAGTCTATACTTTCCCCAAAATGTTATGTCTCTAACATTCAAACAACAAACACAAAACTAAAAACCTCAGAACAGACTAATGGCTGCATCACAAGTGGCTCCAGATGTTGACTTGGACGGACGTGACCATCCACAGCCCGATCGCATTTCAATTGAGATGCAGACATGTCGTTCTGGACAAAAAAAAAAAAAACAAAACAAAAAAAAATGATGTTGCAACAAGTTGCACATGAAACGAATCTCAGAGTTTATTTATTTACACAGTTTATCAATAATCAACAAATGACAACAAGACCATAACATATTGATTAATTTGAGATGGAGGATTCTTTCTTCATTTTCTCCTTTCCTCTGGCAGAATTAACGCTTTTTTTGGTTCTTAAATGTGACCAGGATTTTAGTACAAAATTTGTTATTGTATGGTTTGTATTAATGTTTGTGGCTAAATGTTCATGGAAAATTTCAAAGATTGTCCCAGATTGACACAAACAAATGAAATTCACTACACATGTTCAACATGTGAAGATGCATCAAAAGTTTCTTGGACCCACATCCTAACACCAACAGGAAGTCGGCCATCTTGAATCAAATGACTGCTTTTTGCTGATTTTCGCACATCATATTTGAATGAAGTATTTTTCTCATCATCTCAATCATCTTCAGACATTGGAAATGAAGAGTCATCAGAAGCTTTTTCCTACATTATTTCTGGTTGCCGTCTCATCACGAAACAAGAAGTTGGTACGACTTCATCAGGCTTTGTCCAATCTGCAGCAAACGTCTCCTGCTTCACTCTCTACCTGCCTAATTTCACTCTCTAACACCACCTACAGACACAACACTGACCCACACTCATTATTTATAATATAAATACATTTGCATTAAAGGATGCATTATTAAACTCACGAAAATAAAAAAGAAGAAAGAAAGAAAGCAGCCTTTTGTAGCATTTGATGTTTAACTTTGAACAGACACATAGTTGAGATTCTGAGCAACAGTACAAACTGAGATGAGCGACTGTATTCAAACAGCAGATTTTTATTGGAACTGTTAGGAGATCGATGATGTGAATAACAGGTTGCAATTACCTTCCCGTCCAGCTTTCACTCACACTCTGAAGCCTGCAGCAACAAGCTGTCTCTTTTATTCTATTTCCATATAAATACACTTTCAACAAAACTCATGTTTGAGCAGGTGATTGTACACTTGCGTTTTCTCTTTGCAGCTTCCTGCAGCCACGCTCCTGTTTTTGTATTTATTGTTTTAACCGAGCAAAGGAGACATTTTTCCATGTAGTGCACCACACAGAGGTCACAGAGCTCACGGTACAGGCGTGCGCTATCAGCTGTTAGCACGTTAGCACGTGCTGTGTGTGCATATGTGTGTGTGTGTGTTGAACCGAGAACATCGAAGTTCTCAGAGTTTAATCATCATTTCCCATCCTGCTGATGTCACAGAGTTCAGGAAAGACAATGGTTCGAGGCTTCCTGGCTTCTCTGTGGTGTGTGTGTGTGTGTGTGTGTGTGTGTGTGTGTGTGTGTGCGCGCATGTATTGCAGAGTGAGGTTTGGTTTTCTAGTTGAGGATAAGTGCAGCGAGAACCACAAGAGCCCAAGAAGAGTTCACTATGACCTTGTTTACTGTGTGTGTGTGTGTGTGTGTGTGTGTGTGTGTGTGTGTGTGTGTGTGTGTGTGTAAACAGCTTTTGCTGCATGTTTACACACAAGTGCACACACACGCACACATGCACACACACACAGACCCTTTTTTTATTCTATTCCCATATAGAAACTCATATTTTATGATTGTCCTTACAGGTTTATTTCTCTTCCTGCAGCTCCGCCCTGTTTGTGTATTTATTATTCTAAGTAAAGGAGAATTCCATGTAGTGTGGAGATCAGAGGTCACAGGACAGACGTACACTATCAGCCGTCATTACATTAGTGTGTATGTGGTATTCACTCTGACAGTTATGAGTCTCTGCAGAGGAAACTGTTCACATGTTGTGTCTTATCTTGTGTATTAACAATTCAGAAGAAACACATTTTAAAGGAGTAAAGCTAACAACCAGATGTTTGTAATGACGAAACAAAATGTCTCTAAAGTCAAATTTGTGCACAAATAATGAGGTTTCCTGTACACATGCACACACACACACACACACATGCACAAGAAACAGATTCAATATTCACATCTGGCTCTGAGAAGTGGGTAAAAAGTTATTATGCAGAATTCATGTTTCTTTAGTAATTATCTAATAATTCTGAATATTTGTGTTTCCTTTCAGTAGTTTATAGTTTAATAAGAAAAATTAACAAAACATGAACATTGCACAAGATATTCTAGTAAATAGAAAAGAAATATTTTACACTCAAGGTCTAAATTGCAGCTGCTATGATTAAAGCCTTTGGACATCTTGATCCTACAGATCTGAGCTTTAATGAAACTGAATCTAAAGATGATCTCTGTGTCACCGCTTCATGACTCCTTCTGTTTAAACTGTTATGTAATAGAAATTCTTATTCATTCACAACCATCCACCCATGGTTAATTATTACAAAACAGAGATGAAATCAGAGTTGACACATTAACTCTTCGAGCGTGTTCATTTCAGGGCTCCTAGAGACGCGATAACAGAAATATCGATATGCTTCTGCTGAAACACTGAGTCACTCGACTAATCACAGGAAACTGATTAAGTTCTACATATCTTTTTATTGCCACCTGGATTAGTGAAAGTTATCACATCCATCAGGTGCCATACACTGTACACCCACCTTCATTATCACAGATACTGTATCTGCCAGCATATACTGACTTTTATCACCGCATGATAAGAATTATGGGGAAAATAATAAAAGGAATTGCAGAATTTACTTCTCAGCTTTTGATGGACACAGAAAAACTGGAACTTGGGGATGCTCTAACACAACAGATGAAACGAAATGTCCCTAAATAATTTTTAATTAACACATTTCAATATTCTGTAAACATACATACAGTACATTGATCCTTATATTATGAAGCCAGGGAATAAAAAAGAGTGATTTTTTTTTCTTTTACTCAAACTTGACTCAAACCTGTTTGGTTTGAATTTCTAAAATGTTTTACTGCTGCATATGAAAAAAACAAACAATTTTTTGTCATATTTTAATTTTGTTTTCACCATAACCTGAATGAATGAAATACTTAAGTCAATACTTACATTATAGCACACTAACCACAAACAAACAGACACTCATATGTTTTATACAGTACATCCTCTTACTATGACTTTTACAATTTTAGAATATCTTTTTCCTCACTACATTTTTGCAGACTTATACTTTTTTATATTTAACAATGAAGAACATAAGGAGCAGGTGGAGGATAGTGTGACATTTGTCTGGGTTGAGGAGGTCAACCAAACCTCAACAAAACCCTCGTATTTTTATTCCGATGTTTCCAGACATATTTTCATGAGGGGGAGCCGTCCCAGGACATGTTACCAATTTTACACGGTGCTGCCAAGTTTCACGAAATCTCCACAGTAGTTGTTCCGTGATCCTGTTCACCGATAAACAAACAGCACAGAAGACAATGGCGGAGGTGAAGGTAATGACACAGACATGTTGTGTAGTTAGATAAATAGATACTGCACCTTCCTGGAAAAAGACAATGTCCTTTCATGTTTCTGCTCACACACACACACACACACACACATACATACACACACGCACACAGATTCTTATTTAATATTATGTTAATACATCTTAAATCAGATGTGTCATCCACGGAAATCCACGAAAGCTTCATGTTGATAACGACACTGTTCTGTTCTAATAACAATCGTCCAACCCCCAGCTGATTTTTAACGTCTGGGTCTACACATTTTTGCCAAAAATCAGCTGAGGTCGATACATCAAGGCCTGAGACCAGAGCTGGAGTCATCAGGTTATTACAGGACAGACACATGTGCTGCTGCTCACTACTCTGTTTACTCTCTGACCAAAACACTGATTCTCACGCGGCTCAGCCTGTGTCCACACACACACACACACACACGCAGCGACACCACTATCACCGTCAGCACTTCCCCGAGTCGCACACAGGTCAGCACAACACACCACTACACACACAAACACACTTCGGGGAAATAAACGCACGCACGCACACACACACACACACAAACACACACACACACTCACACACACACACACTATTGGGCTATCAACAGGAAACATCTTTTGCAGAACAGGAAGTGCTACGTTCTAATTGGCTGGGTGTGATTCAGTGAGAGCCGCATTTCGGCCAATCAGAGAGCTCTTATTTTAGGGGCAGGTATAAAAGCAGAGAAGCTGCTCCGCTGATGTTCAGACTGTGGCTGATGCGCAAATTTGTGTGTGTGTGTGTGTGTGTGTGTGTGTGTGTGTATGTGTTCCCAGTTAAATGACTCAGACTTTCCCTTTTGTGTCACAACACTGAATCATTTTTTAAATTAAATATTAGATGCTCAGAAGCTTTTAGGGTGATGGTCGGGACAACGAGTGTTTTTTTTTCCTGCCTCTGTACTGATGTCAGTGACCGAACATGAAGTCTGATAAAATCCATCCTGCACATCACGATGATGTGAGACGCTCATGTTCAGATCGAACCCTGGATTCACTCATGCTGAGTGTGTTTGATCTGCGAAGGCTTTAAAAACAACTTTTAATTATCATGGTTTTTGGAATAAATATATGCTGATTAGTAAATACGCAACATAGCAAAGGTCAGACACTTCCTGTCTCTGAAAGATGCGGAAAAACGTATCCATGCATTTGTTACTTCCAGGCTTGACTTCTGCAACTCTTTACTGTCCGGTTGCACCATAAAGTCTCTAAGGACTCTCCAGCTGATCCAGAATGCAGCTGCTCATCTATTACCTGGCACTAGAAGAAGGGAGCATATCTCACCTGTATTAGCCTCTCTACACTGGCTTCCTGTGAAATCTGGAATAGAATTCAAAATCCTGCTCCTCATTTATAAAGCGCTCAACGATCAGGCGCCATCCTACCTTAGGGATCTCTTAGTCCCATATCGCCCATCAAGAACATTACGCTCCCAATATGCAGGCTTATTGGAGGTTCCCAGAATTTCTAAAATTAAAACAGGAGGCAGAGCCTTCAACTTCCAGGCTCCTCTCCTGTGGAACCGTCTTCCAGTCTCAGTCTGGGGGGCAGGCCCCCCCTCCTATATTTAAGAATAGGTTAAAAACATTCCTGTTCGATGAAGCGTATAGTTAGGGCCGGCCCTGGCTGGCCTAGTTATAGTTATGCTGCGATAGGTTAGTCTGGTCCTCATGAGATGCTCTGAGCTTCTTTTTCTTATTCTATCTGTGATACTGATGAACCACTACTGTACTTTTAAATCTGCTGTGGTTCCGGAGTCCTGCCCTGTGTTTTCTCATCCACAGAGCATGCTGCAGTGCAGCCACTGAGGGATCTATGGATGTTGTAGGGTCTGATGCTGTCCTGGTGAAACCTGAAAGCTGTGATGGATCCTGCTCCTCATCCTCCACTTCTACCAACATTCATTACATTTCTGTTTGTTTGTAATATTCAAATGTCTCTGTAATGTTTCCACCTGCACACAGCATCTACTGCAGCCTGTCCGTCCTGGAAGAGAGATCCCTCCTCTGTTACTCTTCCTGAGGGTTCTTCCGTTTTTTGGGGGGGGGGGGTTTGAGGGTCTAAGGACAAGGGATGTTGTTTTGCTTTTGTACAAACTGTAAAGCCTGTTGGGGCAAATCTGTGATTTGTGATTCTGGGCTATACAAATAAATGGAATTGAATTAAATTAAATGTGTGTGTAGGTATATTACTGTTTATCCTAAACAATTATGACATTAGTAATATCGTTGTTTATATATTGAAATTATGTTATAGCTACAATAATTAATTGATTAATCACAGAAAACATTTTCATTTCTTTTGTGACTACTATACAGTCATCACCCACAACCCCTGTTAACAGTGGTTTAAGAGGCTCATTAATATTAATGAGACAGATACAAAACCTGTTGTGTCTGGAGTAGAGATTAGTCAATTAATCGATTAATGCCAACTATTACATTAATCACCAATTATATTGATCATCAATTAAGTGATCTGAGTCATTTTTAAGAAGAAAATATCCAAGTTCTCTGGCTCCAGCTTCTCTGATTATATTTGGACAAAAAATATATTTTTTAGGTTGAATATTTAGTTTTGGGAAAAAGTGGTTGACATTTTACACCATTTTATGTAGCAAACAAGGAATCCATTTATAGTTTCATTTATTGATAGATTAATCAATTGTCAGACAACTTTAGACATCAGATGTAGCATTAAATTATAAAATCCTAATATATCCAGTGGTAGAATATCTGTAGTTCTTCACTCAAAACTCCCTTTGTGAAGTATTCATGTCAGTGGTTTCCAACCTGAAGTCAGGGTCCCACAAGGGCTGAATGAATTAAAAGTGTTTTAAGGTGATAGGATGCAGAAAAAACTAAATTTAGATAAAAAGAGATCTCAATAAAGAGGGGCGTGGAAGGGAGGAAACACAATTATCAGAACTGAAAATGAGAGAGGAGCAGAGCGCTTGTTTTCTGCCTTCGTTACGACCACCGAGGAACATTTCTGAGCGAGACCCCGAATCCAAACTGCTGCAATGGAGCTGTTTACTGACCTGAGGTCAGACTGTGGTTTCTGCAGCTTCCAGATTGAACATGTGTGTCTGAGCAGGATCTGACTGTTCTCACTTCAAATAAATAAAAGTCAAAAGTATATCACTATTCAAATACATAAATACAGTATGAACCAAAAACAACCACATATAAGTTCAATTTTGATTGGAAATAGTGCCACCTTTTTTAAATTCTTTTTCAGCGTAATTAAGAAAATCTGAATTTAAACTGTGAAAATATTTCCTATGAGAATGTTCCTGTGGGTAGATTACCCAAAGTAATAATTTGCTAATTTAATGCTGTAAGGGTAATGGAAAAAAATGACAATTTTGGGATAGAGGCAAAAATCCGAAAGAAAAAAATGTCTGTCTTTAGTAATGTAGGTGAAGTGGATGGTTAGTTGCATTTTTTTCAGAATTAATATTCGAAGTAATTCAGAAAATCTGATTTTATTGGAACAGTGTAGAATTTGAACTTAAACTAAGGAAAAATTCCCTCTGAGAACATGGATTATACAGAGCCCTGTTTGTTAAATTTAAATTTCAATAAAATTTCAATTTTAAATTAGAGGTCAACATCCAAAAGGAAAGATTTTCGCACGATTTCAGAAACCCAGTTTTCAGAAACAGGGGCCTCCAGAGAAAGCGGCGGGGAGACCCGGCCTTGCGATCCGCCCGCCCATTAGACTTCCTGGGGCAAGTTTGGGGCGGATTGCCCCTTCCCCGTGCCTGGAGCTCACGCTTTTTGCACAATTTCCCCCGTTGACCTGCCATCGGAGGGCCCCCGCCGGCCAGCCCTTGGGCTGGTGTTCGGGCGGACGGTTCCTCCGGCCTGCGGGTTCGCCTCCGGGGCCCCGGGAGGGCCGACCGCGGTGCCGCCCCCCCCCCGGGGCACCGCGCGCCTCCCGGGCCCGTCCTGTAAGCAGCGAGACCGAGCCGGCCCATCCGTACCAGCGGTCCTACGCCGGGGCCCGTCGCTGGGGGAGCGCGTCTGGAGGTACAAGGACCCCGGTCCCCCCCCCCCATCCACCCCGCGCCCGACCCCCCCCACGCGGCGGCGCCCTCCGGAAGAACGCCGTTTCTCCAACCCTGTCCCGGAGGCCGCGCAGGCCTCCCTATTTTGTAGTAAGGTGGGTGTAGCTAGTTTTGAGTTAGGGGATGCTGTTGACATGTTGAGGAGACTGTTCTTCCTAGGAATATGACATAACAGCTGTGTGTTCACACACATTTTAATGACCTGTGTTAGTATTCGGGGACAAAACAGGAAGTGGAGTGACATGCAGTGAAAGTGTGGACGGGTACGAACACACTTTCACTGCATGTGAGTTTCCGTTTTTTTCCACACAGAATTAACTATTTTTTGTGTTTTAGTACAATGTTAATAGTTAAACAATAACCATACTTTGCTCATTAGATATAGAAATACTGCACATGATGTAATTCTAAAGTAGAATTCTATTATACTTTACTTTACTATTATTTATTTTTGTCTATATTGTTTGTTAACTAGGTTCTTTGTAAATTGATTGCTGAGGATAAAAAGGGGAAGAAAACACAAGATCTGTCACCAATCTGTTCCTTTTCATTCTAGATCTAGGAAGTTTCCTTTTATATTAAATATAAATGAATGAAATAAAGACAAAAACCTATGCTTATTCACACACAAAGATGCACACATGCCTATTTTAGACTTCATGTCTTTAAATCCCTTATCCTCTTCATCTTATTGTTTGATCAACAGCAGCAGATGTAATTTCACTTTGCTGTTATGTTTTTTTATGTCAGCTCTGTGTGCATTTGTCATCAAGAGTGACTGAAAACATCAGTATCATAATATAATAATGAAATGTCTCTGGTTAGGGGTAGAGGCGTTAGAAAGGTCATTTAAATAACATGCCACACAGGCCTGATCTGGGATTGTAATTTGGTTTAAAATCTGCCTCCACCTGGAAACTCACATCACTTAATAGTAAGACATACAATGCAGTGCCCATAGAAAGTCTGTATTTCTATAGAAACGTATATAGAGTAGAAAAGTAGAATAACCACTGTATGTGTAGGAAGTGGTGAAATGATAAAACAAACAAATAATAAACAACTTAACTATTTATCCATCCATGGAACGATAGTGTCTGGATTTCCTGATTCTAGTTTATATTTCGGGATCTGCAGCTAGTGTGTAGAGTGGTTCTCCTCTCAGACAAAAGAATTAACAGCATGTGAACTTTTCTTACAGTTTTTTTGTCTTTGGCGTCAACGTAAAGTAGCAGATAAACCAGGAAACTTACTTTTACTACATTGGAGTACGATTGGAAGACAACACAGGTTTGAATGGTAATAAAATGGTGGGATGTAATCATCATGGTAATCCAAAGGTGTAATAATGGAAAAAAGCTGCTGCTGTATGGGTGTTTTTTGTAAAATACATTTTGTGGCACAGACAGGAAGAAATGGTTCATCCCAGACTCAACACAATCACAGGTCTGCTGCTTATGAGGCAAGAACACTACCCCCTACACTACCACAGCTTACCTTTGGGACTTCAAGTTTCAATGCTAAGAAGGAAACAATGATATTTTACTAGCCACCCAAAAAAATCACAAAAAAGGATACACACCATGGAAACGACATCCAGCTCTTTACAGGAAACATTTCCAAATTCTATCAACAGAAATCAATGTCTGTGCAAACCACAGAGGATGAAATGTTGGTCATTTAACATACCTCTGACAACTGCCAACTACAGAAGTTCTCAGATGATACGGCCATCATCGGGTGTGTATCAGATGGGAACGACCAGGAGTACAGGGGGAAGTCACCCCTCACCACACCAGTGAGCATCCAGGGAAAAGGCATTGAGACAGTGGTCTCTTACAAATACCTGGGTGTTCACCTGAACAACAAACTGGACTGGACCACAAACATTAGGAAGGAAACTAAGGTCCTTTGGAGTGTGCAGGACCCGTTCAAAGACCTTCCACGACTCCGTCGTAGCATCTGCCCTTTTCTACGCAGTGGTCTGCTGAGGGGGGCGGATGCACAGACGGGGACAGCAGGAAAATTATTAAACTGGTGCAGAGGTCTAGCTCTGTACTGGGATGTCCTCTGGAGTCGGTGGTGGTGGTGGGAGAGAGGAGGATGTTGGCAAAGCTGACATCCATCATGGACAACCCCCATCACCCTCTGCATGGGGTGGTGGGTGCGCTGAGCAGCTCCTTCAGCCAGAGACTCAGACACCCTCGCTGCGAAAAGGATAATATTAATAAGACTTTAAGCAATAAGACTTTATAACTCACTGTAGTCACTTTTCCTCCACTCGTCTCTTTACTCTACACACACATCCTGCACCTTAAGTATGCATTCGCTATGTATGTGTACATGTGTGTATATGCATATGTATGTCCATATATATATGCAAATATGTAAATATGTGTGTATGTGTTGTATGTAGGTATGTACGTGCATGTATGTATGTATATATGCTTTGTTTATGCATATTTTTTCTTTGTTCTTTTTTCTTGCTATTTATTAGTATTTTTTTCCATTCTATGTCCATAATGCATACTGTGTATGCAGATCAACAAATTCTACGAATTTTGTACATAGTGTTGTGTATTTTTATTTTTTATAGCTTTTATCCTCTTTAGCTTTTATTTTCTTTTCTTTTCTTTACTCTGTACACTGCAGTAACAGACACATTTCCCCGTTGTGGGATCAATAAAGTCTTATCTTATCTTATTTGATGAGAATTGAATTTGGATGTTGGTAAGATAATATCCCAACTTATTCAAAAATAAAATGAGTTCACTGGTTAATCATTAGTTCAAATAATGAGCAACAGTTTCATAAAACTACCAAGATGCATTTCAGTCAGATTTATCCAATCTCTAAGCTTATGCATCGAATGCCACTAATATGAATTCTAATACCTAATAAAGCAGTGATCATTTTAAGAGTCAAATTTGGATGAATTCAACAAATTTCACACACCTTTGACTATTTTCATCTTTACAACAAAAATGGCTGAGGCTCATGTGTATTGTAGTATTTAAGGGTAATTCTCATTACACCAAAATAACAGAAACTATCCAGACCATATAGGTTTGGGATTGGAACCGGGTTTGATATCCACATCATCAACATAATAAGAAAATAATTCTTATTGTGATAGTATGGACCATGTTTCTGTTGAACATCGTTCTATTATTAACCTAAATAAAGCTGTAACCTCTCTTACTGTTGAGCCTTCACCACAGCATGGTCCCTACACACTTGGCCAAGGATGGATGATCCCTCAGAGCCTCCATGGATTTCATGTTGAAGCTTCATCTTAAGCTCAGAGAGATTCATCCTGTCACTGTTCATCAGCTTCTCAGGCTGTAGGATAAAAACTCACTGATCATCGTGAATTTATGAACCTTTGGATCCATGGATCCTTTTAAAAGTGACATGCAATGTCAAACAGCACCTGCTGAACACAATATGAATAAACATCCATGCAAAATAAAATAATCCAAAAACCACAGTTTACTATCAGTTATTGTCCCAAAGGTCTGTAAAACAGTTAGTCCAATGTTGAGTATAATTGTTTGGCAGATAATTGTGTGATAAGATAAATAATCAAACAATTTATTTCTAATCATGGATTCAATGGCATAGGATAATTCAAGATAATTTTGCTCAATGTTGGACTAATTCCACCAAAAACATTTTTTTCACATCATGAAAATGTATAGCACTTTTTCCCCCAAAAAAACCCAAACATTTCAAATGTATTATATCAATAATTATCATCATCATCAGAGCTGCAATAATTAGTCACATATTTGCTAACTATTACATTATTTCCTAACTATTTTGATAATAGATTAGTCTCTATGAGTAATTTTTAGAAAGAAAATGTCCAAATTCTCTGGTTCCAGCTTCTCTTCTCTGATTATTTTCTTTAGTTTCTTTATTCTTCTATAATAGTAAACTAATGACCTTTAGGTTGTGGACTGTTGGTTTGAACAAAAGTTAACTAAAACATTTGTAAAAAAATTAATCTTTCACTAATTAATATATTAATCCACTATCAAAATAATTGTTTTAGTTGCATTCCCAACTATGATGGCCACAGCCACACTTAATAATATTATTAAAACTCTAAATAGGTATGCTTAGTTTACATTTACCATGTCACCCAGTTTCAGCAGCAAATATTTAACACTAAAGGTTACTGACAAATAACTGTATATTATAATAATTATTTATTGGTCTTTAGGTTACCATGATTGAGGAGGAAGATTCCTTCCTCATCCTACTTGAACAAAAGTTCCTGAAAGCTGAAGAAACTTAAATCCTGGATCTTGTTAATTGGTTTAAACCATGTGCTGAACATGAAACAGGGGGTTTAGTTGTGTACAGTATTGTGTCTTTACTGTATCGTAAAAAACAATAAAAGACTGTGATTTCAGTTGTATTTACAGTATTAGGTGATTACCTGTAAAATACGAAACCATTGAATAGTGTGATTCCAGTTGTATTGACACTGGAAAATTATTAGTGTAAAAACACATATCAATTAAATGCTGTGATTTAAGTTGTATTTACAACATTACCTATATTATAACACAGTAACTCTTTGACTATTGTGATTTACTGTGAAATATATGGAAATCTACTATAACAATCATTAATGGTATCATTACTGTGTTTAACACAGTTTTTACAGTGTGCTGTTCATCCTGTTTGTTTGCATTATCAAATAATCCACTATATGCTGCCTTGTGTCCTGTTGTTTGTTTTATTTCTGTTGTTTTCTTTATTTATAATCTTCTGTTGCTCTCTAAACTACGAATAAAACTCATAAAAGAAGAAGCTCATGTTAGCTCAGTTTGTTTAGTTAACACTTTTACACTTCTCATATTATATATTTTGTCAACCTCAAACCTGAAAATATTGACTTTCTATTTGTATTTTATGCGCTCTACTGAAACATGTGCAATGAGAATAATTTTGAATTGATTTTAAAAAATACAAATTCTAAACATGGTAAAGAGATACATTTTAACAACATTTTACATACAAATAAAACAATTAAAAGCAATAAAAAATATCTCATAAAAGCATGTCTATAAAAGTTTGTGATTTAAATTTCTTTTCTTCAAAGGATTTTACTAAAGTAAAAGAGTTACAGAGATTAAGATATATGCATAATAGTGCAAAAATAAATTTAACATCACACATGACAACAATAGTACAATTTCAATAATATGATGTCTCAAATATTCCATACTCAGTCGGTTTACTGTTGCATTTCACCTGAAAACATTTAGTCACTAAACAATATTTAGCATTTTCAGCAACGTGAAGTTATCTCCTGATTCACAAAACATTCACCAATCTAAACTGTAAATATTTGATCTTTTGAGCCCTGAAACATTCTCACTGATTTCACATTCCTGTGAAGAAACAGGAAGTGGAACATTTTTTGTTGCATTTTGAACAGACATCCAGTAGACCAGATTAGATTCTTTAGTGGGCTGGTTCTGGGCCCCAGGCCACACTTTGAATTTCTCTGAGATAAACCATCTATCCTGGCTTGTTGTTTGGTAATAGAAACACTGGTTGCCTGTTTATTATTATGATTAAGTTGATGTCTCATAAATTATTTAAGAGTAAAGATCATTTGGTTGTTTACTGTAATAAATATTTCTATAGACACACGTTTATTATGTTGATTATTTACCTCTCTTCAACTCTGAGCTCAAAGCAAATCAACACAAACTTAATGTAAAGTATAGACTGTACATTAGCTGTGTTTGTATCTGCACTGAAAGTGTGTGTGTATGTGTGTGTGTGTGTCAGTGTGTGTGTGTGTGTGTGTGTGTGTGTGTGTGTATGTGTGTGTTGTCATCCTCGGGCCTGCTGCTAAACGTTGGCCGTCCTCATGTGATCTAATAAACACTGAGAGCTGATTGGCTAGAGTTCAGCAGCAGCATCTGGCTGCGTTTCAGTCGCATTAAAGCTGCAGCATCTCATCAGTCAAACTCATCTGTTGCCAAATATCACTGCAGCACACACTATTACAGCAGGGGGAAATCCAGACGTGTGTGTGTGCATGAGTGTGTACGTATGTGTGAGGTCATTTTATTACACATGTCCAGTGCCAGCTCACTTCCTCTTCGCTGCCATGTGAAAGTTAGAGAAAGCACCTCTGGGTGCTGCCAGGAGATTAACAGAGTTACACACACATACACACACACACACACACACACACACACACCTTCTCATACACACACACACACACACAGTCACACACACACTGTGTTTCCACTGTATTCGGCTGTAGAAAAAAGTCAGTGCTGGACACTCAGAGCTGCTGTTTGTAAGTTATTAAATGTACTGGAGTAGAAGAAATGAGGAGGAGGAGGGATAAAGAGAAAAAGGAGGAGAGGATAGGATAGAGGGGTAGAGAAAGATGAGGAGAGAGGAAGGGGTAGAGGGGGAGTAGAGAGGAGAGAGGAGAGAGGAAGGGTAAACAAGGAAAGGAGTAGAGTAGTAGAGACAAGAGGAGGAGTAGAGGAAGATGAGAGGAGGAAGGAGGAGGAGGAGATGAAGGAGCCATCTGCATTGCTCTTTTTTAGCCAGAACAACTATGAAACTGAGGAAGAGGAGAAGAGATGAGAGTAGAGGAGGAAAGGGGGAGGAGGAGAGGAGGAGAGGGGTAGAGTTGGAGAGGAGGAGTAAAGGAGGAAAGGAAGAGTGAATAAGGAGTAGAGGAGGAGAGCAGGAGTATAGGAGAGGAGGAGTAGAGAAGTTTAGGAGGAGGAGTAGAGGAGGAGAGGAGGAGAGGAGGAGAGGAGGAGAGGAGGAGTAGAGAAGTTTAGGAGGAGGAGTAGAGGAGGAGAGGAGGAGAGGAGGAGAGGAGGAGTAGAGTTTAAGCCCACAGAAATGTGTCCAGCAGCATGTGATGAAGCGATGAACAGTTTCAAGTCTTCTCTGGCATGGCCTTAATGAGTGTAATTAGCTGGTGTTTGAGTTCCAGCCTCCAGTGTTTGCTTTGCCCTTTCCATTTGACTTTTGTTTCCACACATGTCTGATGTCTGATGGGTGGAGGAGTTTTTCCATGTTTGTTCCAGACTGGACGAGGCTGTTGTCTGTGAAACAGAGCTGCTGTTTGGACAGTTAAATCTCACTGGGAGGTTCCTCCCTCAGGAGCTCTTTATCTCTCTGTTTTTTTCAACTGTTTTTTACACCAGAAATCAACAAGAAAGGCCATAATGAAGCGATAAACAAGAAGAAACTCAAAATAAGACAATAAGCAACATCAAGTCATGATAAAGCCACAGGAGGTCTTCAGGAATGTGGACGACAGGAGAAGATTCGTTTTTTTTAATTAAAAAAGACACAAACAAATACACATAAATTCAGTTAAATAAGATAAATTTTTAGTCAGTTTAACATTTGATTGTTTCTAACCCGATGACAGGAAAGCTGCATCAATTCATTGATTAACTGCCAACTATAAAATAATTTTCAGATACTTTATTATTCTACTAATTGATTTGTCGTTTTAAGAAGAAAATTTCCAAAATTCTCTGGTTCCAGCTTCTCTTCTCTGATTATTTTCTGGTACTCTAGTTTTCTATAATATTAAGCTGATGATCTTTAGGTTGTGGACAGTTTGAGTGTTTTATGAACCAAACGACTAATTGATTAATTGTTTCCATAATCAATAGATGAATTGACTTTTAGAGTTGTCATTGATTGCAGCCCAATTTTAGTCATCAGACATCTAAATTTTAGTTTATCAGAGCAGCAAGCTGAGTTAAAGTTAAGCTGATGTAGCCTCAAACAATCTGCTTTTTTCGTTGTTTTAACCTTTAACCCTCTAAGACAGTTCAAAAAACTTCAACATAACAGACAGAACAGACATTCTAACTGACACCAAAACTGTTACTAATCCATCAATGACATTAATACCGCAAAAAAAAAAAAACACACACACACACAAATATGAAAAAAACGTATTTAAGATGTGTTTTCATGTGTTGTTTTTCTTTCTAAAGATAGAAAAACACCCTAACTCAGGTTCCAAGGGAAGAACTTTTTTTTTGGTTTAATAGTCATCGGCTCCATCTTATGTTATTATGGTATTGTTTTGATGTACACCCCTAGCGGCAGTAAACTAAATATTGTGTTTTTAAGCTTGAATTTGTATTATTTTTACCTCCACTAGTGAAGTTCCCAGTGGTTTATAATTGAATCTTCCATTACTACCCCAACAAAATAAACACCTTTCTCTATCATAGCTTGACTTGAGTGGGTGAGTAAACCAGAAATACACCCACTTCCCTTTTCAGCCACATTTTTACTGCCCAAATCCAAAATAGAGAATGTGGAGAGATGAAAGCGTGAGAAAAAAGATTCTGAGCGTTGAGGAAACTCTAAAGATAAAGTTAGGTTTAGGGTCCTTATGAAAACACACACACACACACGTTGTATTATCCCTGCAGCGCTCCTTATATGGACCCGTTTCCTGCTATTTCAATCACATTTTTTGGCTTGAATCTTACAAACCTGCTCTGGATAAAACACAGTGACACAGTTATATTCGCACACAGGGAGATGTTACTGTAATACGGCCAGTCGGGGGATTGAGGAATGTGTGTGTGTGTGTGTGTGTGTGTGTGTATGTGTGTGTGTGTGTGTGTGTGTTTGTGTGTGTGTGTGTGTGTGTGTGTGTGTATGTTGCCGAGGTTGAGTGGAAACCATTGTAGACTAACAGGTGCCTGTGTGACGTTTTATAGAGCTCCACCTGGCCTGCAGGAATTTTAACTGGTTGGCTGAGTAATCCTCCTCTTCAGTGTCCGTCCCTGGGTCCTGACGCGCTGTGGGAAACATTTACAGTCTCACAATTATATTTTTGAAAAGTGAAGTCATCCACCCCTTTGTTAAGGTGCTAATTTTACTTCTCCTCCTTACATTTTATTGTAATTACCTGTACTTATTACATTTTATAAATAGCCTGATTGCTCCTTTTTGACCCTGGTTAGTCATTGTTCAAAACCACCCACAAACAAAAAAATGCCCATATTGTGGGTTAAAGAGAAGTATAAATATACTTTGACACACCTCCAGTTTTTATTCCTTGACTTTTTTCAGCATTACGATAAGTACCCTTACGAAAATTAACCATGGCTTTACCATGGGAAATACCGTGGTTTTACCATGGTTTTTTGGGTCATGGTTTACCATGGTTTTTTTGTGGTAACCATGGTTATACTATGGTTTTTATGTAGTAACCATGGTTCTACCATGGTTTTTGGAAGTACCATGAACCAACCATAGTAATACTATGGTATCCAAAAACCATGGTAGAACCATGGTTACTACATAAAAACCATAGTATAACCATGGTTACCACAAAAAAACCATGGTTAACCATGGTTACCCAAAAAACCATGGTAAAACCACGGTATTTCCCATGGTAAAGCCATGGTTAATTTTCGTAAGGGTATAACCAGTCATCATATTTTCTGCTCTCCATGAAACACATGCTCAGTTGTTCACATATATAGATCATTCATCATGTATTGGTATTGTGCTAAAATACAATACAAATACTTAGTTAGCTTACTTAAAGAGAAATTCTGCATATCTATACTTTACCTTTTATTTCTACTGACTCACATTTTTACACAATATCTTTACTTTCTACTATCATTGTCAAAAACACACTCACACAAAAAAAACTGTCCAGTAAGAACAGAATGGAGGAAGATGTGTCTGTGACAGACTTTACATTTCAGTACGTGCAGAAACTAGTTGTCCTATCTTCTATTCCAACTACAAGACACGTTCACAGACCTTCATGAAATCCTGACACTACCGTTTTATGGATGGATAGATGGATAATTTGTTTGTTGTTAAAACAATGTGAAACAAAAAGATGTGTGTGTGTGTGTGTGTGTGTGTGTGTGTGTGTGTGTGTGTGTGTGTGTGTGTGTGTGTGTGTGTGTGTGTGTGTGTGTGTGTGTGTGTGTGTGTGTGTTAGGGTTAAGACTCAGAAATGAATGGAAGTCTATGTAATGTTCTCTGAAGTGATGGAAACATGTGCCTGTGTGCCTGTGTGCCTGCGTGCCTGCGTGCGTGCGTGCATGTTGTGTTTATAAGCACCTGTTAGAGTAGGAAAAGTTGGGAGGTGACAGACAGTAAACGATACAAATGGTGGACTCAGCTTTAGGCTGCATGTGGAATATTTTACACAGTAACTGAGCATAAAAATTAGATTTGTGTACAAAAAGAGACGTATGTTTCTCATACTGGAATAAAAAAAAAAAAAGCCCAATTACACTTCTCTCTGTGTTTGATTATAAAAACATTCTGTATTTGCATGCTACCTCTTCTACTGTCAGGCCAGTACATGTAGTTTCCCGCAGAGTCTCACGCTCCATTACACTCAGCCCTGTGATGTAAATCAAAGACTGTGGCTGCTCTTCATTATGAAAATGTATTTAATGATAGTTGTGTCAGCCTTTAACGCATAAATCATTTGTCACAGGAGATAAATGTTTCTTTGGCAGATTATGCTGCTTTGTGAGGTTTTCAGCATAAACAGCACACCTGAGTCCCAGCTCAGGTATATAATACCTCAGCTGACAGAGCCAATTCATTAGGATTCATGTTCATGTGTTCAACCAGCTTTTAAAAACATTGCTGCAAGTAAGGCTCCACAATCTTTACTATATACTTAACTTGGAGACAGCCACGATTTACAGGGACAAACATCGCTGTTCAGTTAAATACTAAAAAACACTGCTTATTTGTGCAGTGGTGCTTCATTCACAAAAAGAAAAAAGGAAAAGGAAAAAATGACCTATTGTTATATGGATTTTAAACCAATTTAGGCAGCGAAAAGAGATGATTCATGATTCACTGCAGTATCACTTTCAGTCAAAAGTAAGGTAGCATTGATATTGATTAATGCTTTTTCAAGACATTTTTAATACACATTGTGATGATACTTTGTAATTGTCCTTTTATTTTATATCTGAATTAGGGGCCAAGATAAGATAAGCTTTCACTTCCTGGAAACTGCTTGTTTCTTGTTTTATATTTCCTTTTCACAATTTTATTCCCATTATTTTTGGTTAACTGCTTGAAATAAAGACAAAGGAACAAACATGCAAGAGAGAGAGAGACAGATTAATAGTCTTAAAGGTGCAGTATATGAAAGAAATGATTGGTGAGTAGACGTTTACTCACAAACAACCTTCAGAGAAACTTTGGAAGAAGAGGAAGAAGACAACCTTTATGTTGTTCTTTATTGACATATTCAGAATCTTTTTTTCTAAAACACTGATCCGGATCCCAGTCTCCAAAAAACTGGCTCACAAATCAGTGAACTGTCCAGTTTTTTGGACCCTAACAGAGCTTCAACAACCTGAGTTTCAAGATTCAAAGTGTCATGTGATGTGTGCATAAGAAATTGGTTTCAAGTAAATTTCAGTGAGGAAAAACATTCCATAATTTGATACCTGTGTGTCTAAATGAAAATTAGGAATTTTAGGAAAATGAAGCTATGAAAAATAGTGATTAGAATAAGAATGAAACTGCACATTTTAGTTTTAAATTAAACTCTTTAGGAAAATTCCCCTCACTCAACAGTGTCTTATAAATAAATTCACATATATAAAAATTTTAATGTCAAAAATGGTAAGAATTTGGGGTTTCTTCATTAGAGAAGCAGATGATGTACGTGACTCTTTACAACACATTAGGACCTGACTGATGAGCAGAACAGATTAAGGTCAGAGGTCGGTGTTTTTGCTTTTTCTGTGAGTATCCAGGCAGATTTTTTGAAGAAAAGCATATGAGTCCTTTTTCATGCTTGAGTATTTTCAGGTTACAGTTACATTCCTGCATCAGTGGGTCAGTGGAAACACATGATGGAAGCGACGAGGTTTGAAGAAAACACCTCATTCTGCTGATTAGTCACCACAAGTCATCATCTGCACACTGTAAACACACTACAGCACATTTACAGACAATTAACACAGTGTTTGGTTGTGAGCCTGTGTCAGGGTGGTAGAGACTTTTTCCATGACTGGTTTAACTCCTTCACTCCCCTCCACTCCTAAAACACTGTCCAGCATTACTTGTTGCCTAGCAACAGATTATTATTGATTGGTTTTAAAATTAAAGTCCAGGAAGTAACCTTAACTGTTAGTATTAATCACAGCACAGCACTCCTTATATGTTATTAATTCACATACATTACAAAGCTTATTTGAAAAATCCATGCAGCTGTGACAGTCGTGCTGATTTATCATGTGTAATGGTTCATAGCTTTGCACAGCACATATATTTTTAATGTCATTAGAGTGAAAGAGGGGTCTGTAAGTGCCAAGAATGCTCTTATGGTCCTGGTTGTACTCCTCAAAGATTTTAACCAATCTCCGAATGATGCATTGCCGGTATGTATAAAAAATGATGACAGATGAGAAATTATACAAACTCCCTGCAGGCAGTATTTTGACTCATCATGTTAAAAAAAACACTTTCATTTAGAGGACGACTGCAGCTTTTGTTGGAGCTTTACCCTGCATTGTAGTTGTATTCTTGTATTTTTAATTTTATTTCCTAGGTGTGGTTTTCAAATAAACCCTGTAGTGGCTTTCTACCTCACAAGCACATGAAATGTTTTTTTTCTTTCTATATTTCTTTTCTATATTTGAAATTTCAAATGTTGTAATTTTTTAAAACATTGTTGAATAGGGATGTGTCAGTAATGATCTTACTACTTTATAAATGGTGCAAAAAAAAAGCACAGCACAAAAACATGTTACCCTCGTTACTGTTCATTACTCAAGGGTTAACATCAGAAACATCATGAAAAACAATTCATATTCCTGAGTTAATATCTGAAGATTAACATGCTAAAAATTAAACACGGAATAAATGCTCTTTATTCCAAAGTGACCATTTTTTGCATAAAGCTAAACCTGCTTCTACAGAATGATAACTCAAATAGAATAGGTAATTTTTAAGCGATTTATTTTAGTAATAAACAACAGCTGGTCATGTTTGTGTTTATCACAGCATCTTTATGTTGAAGCTGTATGCAGATGATACCATCTGTTACACCACTCCACCTCATGCCCCAATTTCCAGACTATATGCTGACTCAGATGTGAGGACCCTGCTCATAACAGGTGTGTCTGACCTCTGTGGTCGAGTGCAGCTGGAGCACTAGCATATAGAGATACACAGTCTTTAATCTATCTATCTGGTACACTTGTGTTTACCACAAGAGCCTCTTGTAAATCATTCAACAACTGGTCCCTGTTGTGTTGACCAGAAGTAAGATCTTATGGTAATTTTCAAGCCTCCACTTTTCCACCTGTTCAGCTTTAAGAAATGAAAACTTAGACTCAGGTGATGCATGTTAATCAGGGTCACCTAGCTGGTTGACTCAACCGCAGTTTATTATTTGTTTATATCTTTTTTTAATTTTGGCTCTAATAGAGCATATAAAATTGTATAAACAAAGCTGCTAGCTCATATTTATGCCCACATGTAACCATGACCCAAAAGCACAATTAATTATTACAATTTTCAGGAAAAGATTGTCTATTGTTTTTGTCTGTTTTATATGATTGTGCATTAATATTTTGTGTATAAATTTGTATATTTTTGTCTTTTGTGGGCGACAAGGTGGAGCAGTGGATAGCACACCAATAAGCTTGCAGGTTTAAGACCTTGGATACTCTGGCTTACTCCTACAGTCTTAAAACATGCTCAGGTTGTTAGGATATTCTAAATTGCTTGTATGTATGAGTGAGTGATTAAATGGTGTTTGTGCCTATGATAGACTGGTGGCCTGTCTGGAGTGTATCCTGCCTCTCACCTGTAATGCACTGGGATTGGCTCCACCAGCCCCCCATGACCCTAATGAGGAATAATCAGATATAGAAAATGACTGACTGTCTGACTGACTTTAGTGATAGTTGTTTGGTTGGTGGAATGCAGGTTGGGTTTTGGTATGCGGGTTGGTTGTTTTTTAGAATGCAGGTTGGTTGGTGATGTACAACTTTGTTGTTTGGTTGGTGACATTTAGGATGGTTGGTGGGTGTGTAGGATGGCTAGTGGGTGTGTAGGATGGTTGTTGGTGTGTAGGATTGTTTGTGGGTGTGTAGGATTGTTGGTTGCATGCAGCTTGGTTAGTGGCCTAAAGGTTGGTTGGTGGCATGTGAGTTGATTGGTGGCGTATAGGTTGGTTTGTTGGTGATATGTAGGTTGGTTGGTAGCATGCAGGTTAGTTGGTTGGTGGTGTGGAGGTTGGTTAGTTGGTGGTGTATAGGTTGGTTGGTTAGTGGTGTGCAGGTTGTGTTGTTGATGATGTGCAGGTCTGTTGATTTGTTGGCAGTCTGCAAGTTGGTGGTTTAGTTTTCTTGAACAATATCCCTTTCTAGTTTTCTAGTTTTCTAACTCTAGCATACTGTTAAAATACAACTATTAGAAGAATTAAAAAAAAAACACACACACACATATCCTATGTTAAAATCGGTACTTTACTGTTCTATGACTCTACATTGCAAGTTTGTAGTTTGGTTGGTGATGTGGTGGTGTGTAGGATTGTTGGTGGGTGTGTAGTATGGTTGGTGGTGTGTAGGATTGTCGGTGGGTGTGTAGGATGGTTGGTGGTGTGTGGGATTGTTGGTGGGTGTGTGTAGGTGTGTGGGATTGTTGGTTGCATGCAGCTTGCTTAGTGGCCTAAAGGTTGATTGGTTGCATGTAACTTTAGTGGTGGCATGTGGCTGATTGGTGGTGTGTCGGTTGGTTGGTTGGTGGCATGCAGGTTGTTTGTTGGCAGTGTGTAGGTTGGTGGTTTAGTTTTCTAACAGCAATCTCTCTCTAGCAGGGTTAGCATACTGTTAAAATACAGCTATTAGAAGAACTTCAAAAACATATCCTATGTTAAAATCTGTCCTTTTACTGTTGTGTGACTCTACATTAGTCAAGTGAGTGGTTGCACATGTTGGCCCATCCACAGACCTAAAGAAGGTTGCTGTGCATCTCTGGCTGATTCTGTGCTGGGGTCATGTCCCATGACTGCACGCAACTAATCATTTAATCACAGAAATATTTGGTCTGTCTTGTAATATTAGGAAATATATTGTGTTGCAATATGGTTTGATAATAAACGCTTTCCCACCACTCACCCCATAATGTTATCTAGTTAGTGTTATTCACAGCTACAGAATCTAATGGTGTATGTTTATTTAAACTAGTGTTCATTTTTAACCAATGAATTTTGTCACAAAATCAAACATTTCTTGTTGAAAGTGTAGCAAGTAGAAAAAGCTGCGAAACGATTCTCAGAAGTCTATCAAGAAGCTGTCACTAAGGGGAAATACATAGATTACTGCAATAAATCACACTGCTGTGACCACAGAGGGAGTATAATGTACACACACTCGCAGACGCTCAGAGGGAGTGACCACTGTTGTGCACCAGAGAGAATGAGCTCAGGCCCAGCTGTGTGTGATGATAAAACTGCGATTGCACTGACCTCAGTGAGAGCGTCAGACCAAACGCAGGAATGATGTAACAAAGGACATCAGGAGAGCAAGAGCAGTCAGAAACACAGTGTGGGAACGAAGGGAAGAGAGGAAAACATGAGATCAGGAAAACAGAGTGGAGGAGAAGTCTGAGAACTTTGCTGCAAGAGGAAACTCACAAGTGGAGCATAACCCTATATATATGTTGATGGGACATATTAAGAGATGGGATGGTTTATGGACACAGTTGGAACTGTTCAGTTTGACTGTCTCTGCTTGGTTAGAGTGTGTTTCTTTCCATTCATAACAATGAGCTGGTCCTTTTTCTTCTGCTGCTTTTCCTCAAAGGTGAAGTGTTTGAGCAACAGGTGGTGGTGCTGCTTCTAAAGCCAACCACCCGTGTTAAGCAAAAAAAAAAAAAGAAGAAGGGAATCTGCATAGCCTGGTGTATCAGATAGTAGATGGACAGACAACAGACAGACAAACAGTCAATTGTACGGGAGACTTGGGTTTGGTGAGTGAGAAAGAGCCAGAGTTAGAAGAAGAAAAACAAAATGAAGACTTTGGAGTGGCCTAGTCAAGGTATTGCAATGCTGTGGCATGACCTTAAAAAGGTGGTTAATTATCGAAAATCCTCCAATGTGGCTGAATTACAACAATTGTACAAAGATGAGTAGGCCAAAATTCTCCCACAGCTCTGTAAGAGACTCGTTGCAAATTATCACATCACAAACACTTGATTACAGTGGTTGCTGCTTACAAATTTAGGTGATGTCCTAGAATCTTCTTGAATTTCCATTTCCATTCCATTGGCAGATAATTTACTTATTTCAAATTTTTCAAAGAATTTGATAAGATGTATAAAAGTTATGTAGACCAAGACAATGGACAGGCACGTTGGAGTGGGGGGAAAAAAAGCCTTGCAGATAGAAAAGAACAAACTCTCACACACTGTCAACACTAGCAATATTCAATATATAATATATTTTGGTCCTCGAAACATCAAATGATTGAAAGTGTTTGGTAGTTTTTTTTTTTGTTATAGAAGATATCATTAAGCCAATAAGCCAAATATTTGAATCTTATTTAAAGAAAACAAGACTAAATAGAATATAATCTGGAAAAATCTTAAAATAAACAGGATTATGTGCCAATGGAAGATAAAAACAAAAAAATCACATTAGGTTTCATTTTCATCAGTGTAAAGGCTAGAGAAGTGATTTTTTGACCATAGGTCAGCGTTTGCTGTGAAGCAGGATCCTTAACTGTCGCTGCTCCAGTGGAGCTGCTGAAAAGCAGCAGGTCAGACTGTGGTTTTACTGAGCAGCTTCCAGCTTGAAAAATGATCAGGATTTTTCCTGTAAAAGGCTTCCTATCAGTGAAATTTCCCCAAATTAAATAAAGGTTAAAAAAGAAAACTTCCCCTCCTGACTTGGAGTTTTACTACAATTGTGTTGTTCTAATGCTGTATCACATGTACTGAAAATGAAGATTTTAAAAGCTTTTTTTTAATAATTGGGAAGGCTTACCATGAAAAGAAGAATCGTTATCATAAATGTCTCAAAATATTAAAGAAAATTTGAAGTCGATAATAAAATCCTGAGGGGGAAAAATCATTTGATTTAGGATGGCCAACTTCCTATTTGTTGTCAGGGTTTTGGTCCGACAAACTGATGCATCTTGACATATTGAACATTGGCACTAAATTTCATTTGGCTGAATATTTAAAATTTTTCAAGGGGCTACAGAGACATTTAGCCATTAACATAACGCAACCATTAAATATATACTGTCATCATTTAGAGATAATTTTTTTCCACAGTTTGTTAGTACAAACTAAGTTAGTACCTGCTACCCACATTCTACAGAATGAAGTGTATGAATCCTGTAATTTCCATCATAGGTTTACCCCAACTATGACAGACAAAATGATAAAATGATGAAAAAAAAATAAATACATAAAATCATGTTGTCTGATTTTTAAATTTATTCATAAATTATGGTGGAAATTAGTATTTAATCATCGCCAAAAGTTCATCTCAGTACTTATTATACCCTTTCTTGGAAAATGACAAGAGGTCCAATGTTTTCTGAAAGTCTTCACAAGGTTTTCACACACTATTGATGGTATTTTGGCTGCTTCCTCCATGCAGATCTCCTTAAGAGCAGTGATGTTTTAGGGCTGTCACTTGGAAACACAGACTTTGAACTCTCTCCGAACATTTTCTATGGGGCTGAGATCTGGAGACTGGCTAGGCCATTCCAGGACCTTGAAATGCTTCTTATGAAGCCACTGATTCGTTGCCTAGGTGGTGTGTTTGGGATCAGTGTCACGCTGAAAGACCCAATCATGTTTCATATTCATCATCATCTCAAAATCTTGCAATACATGTCCCTATTTGTTCTTTCTTTTACATGGATCGTGGCGGTCATCCTGGTTCAACTCCAGATCTTGTTTCCAGCCCCATTCTTTACAGTAGGTATGGTGTTATTTGGATGTAACTCAGTATTCTTTCTCCTTCAAACACAACATGTTGACTTTTCACCACAGATGAGCCTCTTGAAGAACACGTTACCAGTCTGTGAGAGACAAAAATCTGTTATTTGTTTGTAGGTGACCAAATGCTTTTTATGCTGAGGAATTTACCGATTAATTCGTTAAAAACCCTACAATGTGTTTTCCCCCAATTCTTCTCATAGTTGTAGTGTACCTATAGTCACATATATACATGTGTGTGTGTGTGTGTGTGTGTTTGTGTGTGTGTGTGTGTGTGTGTGTGTGTGTGTGTGTGTGTGTGTGTGTGTGTGTGTGTGTGTGTGCGCTGTGTCTGCTGTGATGCTCTGCCATTACAACAACAGACTGCTAGTTAAATGCCCCTTTAAGGAGGTCTACACAAATAAAACATCCATTACTAAACTGCTTTGTGTACTTTAGAACATGGCTGCAGTAGCCAGTAAATAGGCAGTTCTATTCATTCAGTGTTTGGTTTTCCAGCCAGTGACACCTGAGTGAAAAGGTTCCTTCCAAAGTCAAATGTGACTATTGTTAAAGCACCAAACATTTTTCCAGTACAGCATGTTCTTTAGTTTGTACGACAGCACAACTCTGATGTGACATCAGTCCCAAATTGTAAATTTATGTGCCAACTAAACCAGAGAGAACAAAAGATTCCTACAAACTAGAGAACAGATTCTCAGGCAAGACAGGCATTCAGGAACATAAAGATATTAGGGAATATTCACTTAACCAAGATGTTATTACAAGATGTTATTGTGCAGTTTTGCAGCTTAATATTCCACATCTGTCCTCTAAGAGATGTACGTGATTGGAGAAACAGAGTATGAAAGATGAAAGAGAGGCAGAGAAAGAGGGGTGGGGTATCATATGTAAAAAATGTGAGAAGTAGAGAGAGTGAGGTAAGATCCAGAGGAGGGAAAAGAAGGAAGAAATGTTAACCAGTTTGTTATTGTGAGGGATTCTGGTTGTCACGGCGACAGAGGGGGAAACCCACACAGCTGTTGTCAAGCTAATGTTGCATTAAAGTCCTCTGAGGAAATTTCATGTGCTGTTCAAGGACTGTTCACATCTGCGTAACCAGCATACGATACCACCAAGAACAGAAACAGATTCATGAATACTAGAGCTAATAAGAAAGGGTGATTTTTTACTGTATCTACTAAATAATACACTAGATACACGCTAAGGTGATGATGATGATGGGTTGTGGACTGTTGGTCGGACAAAAAGACATTTTAGGCTGTATCCTCCTTTGGGAAACAGTGATCAGAATTTTACAACATTTCATGAGAAAAGCAATTAATCCAATAATTGTTTCACTAATTGACAGGTGAATTGATTATAAAAATATTGTTATTTGCACATCTAGTAAACAGTAAAATAATTAATATTGTAAACATTCATCACATTTTGCAGCAGAGGTGCAAAATTCATCAACAAAAGAACAAATCAATCAACGGTTTCAATAATCAATAGTTCAATTGAATATTGAAGTAGTTGTTGGTTGAAACTTTAAACCACAGATTTAATATAATTTAATGGAAATAATAGACTAATCTGCATGCCAGAAGTCTGAAGTCATCAGTGCAACAAATGAATTCACAGATTTGTTATGATGCCTGTTTTCAAGCATTAATCTTGTTGATTTCTAACAACTTCTAAAAACTTCAGACACATTTTGGTATACATCTGGTATCAAACCTGTTAATCAGCTGAAAAAAGATAAAACCATAGATACACTTCAACTCCTCAATAACATCTGTCAGTTTTTGACATCATAACATACTAAGAAAAGACACAACTACTACTTGTAGACCTTTTAGAAATATTACAGATATAATATTATTATATATATTATTTCATGAGTTCAACTGAGTAGAGAGAGATTCAAGAAAAAGAAAAAACATGTCAAGATGAATGAAAAGATGTGCGTGCGTCATAGTGTGTCGGGTTCATTATCCTATTACATAAAGACGCTAGGAAGGCGGTTCCTGCCTGAACCGAACACGGCATAAAGGCAGCGGAGGGGGAACCGAGTGCGGAGGGTTGGAGGAGGACGGATTGCATGGTCGGTGTAATGTCTCCTCAAGGTCTGCTGGCTCCTGATTGGCTGTTGGGGGGAGGAGGAGGAGGAGAGACCAATGGCAGTATCTCGCTGCACTGTTGAGCGCCAGGCTGGGATTCATCATGTGAGAGGCCCAGCGTCTCTTTAACACAAAGCAGATGTCCTTAACCTCATTGGTGCCACTAACGCTCGCACTGCACCAATGGAGAAATACCCAATCCAATCTATCTTTTCCTCCACTCTTTTCTACCTTCCATCACTTGCTACCTTCCCTCCCTCATACGGACATTCCCCCAAAACACCCCAAAAAAATAAAGGAAAAGATTCTTTAAAGGCTGCAAAAAGCTTCTTTCAGCTTCTACTGTGCATTAAACAACCCTGAAAAGTCTCTCTCTCTGATGGTCTATTGATTATTAAATCAATTGATGAATTAGTTTGGGTCATAACATGAAAATGTTGATCACTGTTTCCCAAAGCTGAAGATTCACCTAAAATGTCTTTTTTTGGCCAGGCCAACAGTCCACAAACCAAAGATCATCAGTTCACTATTATAGAAGACTGAAGAAACCAGAAAATCACCAGAGAAGAGAAGCTGAAATCAGAGAATTTGGACGTTTTCTTCTTAAAAATCATACAAATTACTCAATTAATTATCAAAATAGTTGGTGATTAATTGATTTCAGTCATTTTAAGTAGTTTGAGGTTCTACAGCTTTGGGAAACATTTTATGAATCAAACTAATCAATGAATTGTTTCAATGATCAATAGATTAATAATTAGTTCCTCGTGTGTGCTTGTTTCTGATTAGCTGTTCTCAGAACACATTAAACATAGTCAGTAGTTCACTTAAAATACTATGTTCAATAGGTGAGATTTTAGTTTTAATATCTCTAAACAATCTAACTATTCCTGCAGTTTTTGAGTGTCTAAATTGAAATATTTCTCTTAAAAATACCCAGAAAACCAGCAAAAGGATGTTATTCAGTCAGGGTTTTCAGGGGAGGGTTTGGTGGTCTGAATGATGTGGCTCCTACAGCTGAAAAGTAAAAGGAATGTCTGTTGTTTTTGTTTCTGATCGGCCTACAAAAATGATCCAACCCATGTTCATGCATCCCATAATACGTCTCAGGCATAGAAGACTGGATGTCATGTGCCTGCCGCTGCCCTTGTGCATGCTCCCAGCCCCTGTTCTCTCCCTTCTCGTCAGTTTGTTGTGTTGGTTTTACATCTCCAGCTCAGCAGTATCCAGATGCTTTTCCTCCAACATATAAACATATTTCAAGGTTTCATGCGGCCGTGAGCTCAAAGCTCGCATGTTTATATACACAACAGGCTCATATACAGCAGATGCACACAGAGGGTTCGTGTGTCTAATGGATAAGAAACACCTGTGGATATACACTCAAGTGGTTCTCATAGTATGTGTGGACACACACACACACGAACACACATAGGCATGAAAAGCCACTAAACAGTGTGAAAGTTGTTACAAGCTTACAGCTTCATAGGGACAGTTGTTTTCCTCAGCAGCTGGAGGTTTTGACTCCAGCTACGTCCCTGTTGAGAAGGCGGGTTCTCTATGGACCTTGAACACCTATTACCTATTCATGTCCAGGAGTTACATCCGGGATGCCCCGGATTCTGCCTGTCATTTGGGAACTGCTCAGCTCTGTATCTTATGAATTGGTTGTCAGCTAATTTTTTTTCCCCCAAATTCCTTTCCAGTTTTTTTTCAATTCCTTTCTTTTTAACCTTTTATTTTTCCTTCTTTTTAAACATGATTTTTGGGTGATATTGTACGTCGCATATATTCTGCTCCAGGTCTTCTTAAGACACATTCTGATTCACCAGCATTTACTTACATTGTAAAGAATGTGGAGCCTCATAAATGTGAAGTAATGTTCCAGAGAAAGGCAGAAACACAGCTTCCATTCGATTTCTAATGTGTTTGATTTAATTTGATTTGACCTTTATTTATCTGAAATAGATCAAATGTGAAAAAAATAAAACAAAAACACAAACTGGTAGTAACATAAGATTTCTATTTTCATGGAATGGAATCAAAAACAATTATTAAACTTCACAATGGTCGGTTTGAGAATGAGCACAAAGAAGCAATGCTCATCAGATTCTGTCCTTTCCAATGTCATATTATAATATAAAGTTATACACGACCGAAAAAACACACAAAAGCCGCAGAGAAGATCACAGCAAATAAACATTGGGCTGACGTCTGAGATGTACTGTTCATAGGGTGGTTGGTGAAAATCTCTAAAATAAGGTTTAACACCAAAAAAACGTACCTACGTTTTAACAACACTTATATTGTGAAGGCCAAAATTCAAAGTCCAAATCCAGTGCTTCAAAAAGTGCTGCTGAGGCAGAGCAACATCAAGAACAACTATAATAAAACATGTTATAACAGAAAATACCTAATTATTATTTTAAAAGTTATAGAAATTGCAGACAAAGCTGCAAAATTAAAAACTTAATTGGAAAAGTCAGAATATGCCTCTGATCCTACCTTTTAAAGCAGGGGTGGGCAATCCTGGTCCTGGAGGACCGATGTGGCTGCAGGTTTTTGTTCCAACCAAGCAGTAACACACCTGATTCTATTAATGAAAGTAGTAGTAATTAGTAGAATCAGGTGTCTTATTGCTTGGTTTGGAACAAAATCCTGCAGCCACACCGGCCCTTCTGGACCAGAGTTTATTTTAATAATTTTTTTTTTTTTATTTTACACATGCAGTAATGAAAAGTTTAAGCTTTGCTACCTCCACTGTTAAAAGTGATAGCCAAATAACTGTGTGTGTATCTCTGTACCACTGTGTACCACAGCTCCACTTCTCAGTGATTCAGTTATGTAATCCTCCCAAAGGCTTCTGCTCACAATCTTTACTGGCATGGCACAACACTCATTTGATATAAACATGTACAGTGTGCGATAATGTGATAAAATAATAGGAGCATGCCACTTTATGAGAATATGAACATATTTATTAGATTGAATGATCAGACAGATATTTTCATCCTTTGTACTGATGATTAAAAGTTCTAATTAAAATTTCATGCTGATCCAAGCCCCTTTTTTTGTGACAAATTTTTATTCTTCTTTTAAGTATATTAAAAAAAATATTGTAGTTGGATATAAAGATAAAGATATTACATGATTTATTGCCCTTTTTTATGTAACCTTCCCAGGACTTGACAAAAATAACAACAGGAGTCACAACACAACTAGTGAAAAAAAATACGCAGTTGCACACCTCAGAAAATAAATACTACTAGTGATAGTAATAAAAATAATATAAATAATATCTTTCTTTAAAAAAGGGGGGGGGGAACACAGCAATGCAGTTAACAAAAATCAGCTTAATTCTACTTTCAAGTTTAGTTCATTTAATAAAATAAATGAATAAATAATACAATACATGCTTAGTTCATGTTGGTTATCTACAGTAAACAAGATGTAATGACAAAAAATAGTCAGTATTTAAATCAGTAATTATGTAAAATGTATGTATCAGTAAAATGCTGAAATACATTAAGATAAACAGATGTTATTAATTTGAAATAAACAGGATGGAACCATCATGTCTGTGTCAAAGCACTGGTCTGTTTCTTTTCACTCTGAACAGTATGCAACTCTGGATTTTTTTGTATGTTTTTGTACGAATGAGGTTTGGGGCCACTTTGCCATGCTTTTATTGTCTTAGGGGTGATGGCGTGACACAGGGGCCATGCCACAAAAATTATCGACCCTCCAGGAAATTTCTCCAGGTAAACGTTCTTCTTCCCCAAGAAAGCAGCATTTCACTCAATTTATAGCAATTTCCATGATAATCCACATTAAAGATATATTCCCAATAACATGACCAAAGGGCTCTAAATATGATGCTGAACCTACTGACAATCTGTCCTAGTGGAAGCATGTATGTTGAGAATAAAATCATCCCCAAGAGGGATCACTGAAAATATGCTGTACTATGGTCCAATAAAACCAAAACCAAACATTTCTCAGCATCTGCAGCCATTAAGATATCATTTGAAGCCTTAAGGAACAATGTATCACTGCAGAAAACCAGGTTGAAACTCATCAAACATCCTGTGCAAGGGTCTGAACAAGTTGCTTTTTCTACGACCTGTAAATTTTAGCAGAGAAAGGCAGTTTAGAAACGGGCTTATAGTTCTCTGGGAGGGAGGGGTCCAGGTTTGGTTTCTTCAACAAAGGTTCAACACTAGACTAATAGCTGGGGACACACCCTGATAAAAGAGAGAGGGTCATAATGATGAAATTAAAAACCTTAAAGAACAAAGAGGTTTGGCTTGAAGAGGTTTCATTTTTCATAACAACACCGTTGTAGCGTCTGAAGACAGGACAAAAGGACGAAGGATGTACTGATGAAACTGACTGTATGCACCTCAAGCTTTGTGGTTTCCCACAAGCACTCAATTCTCCCTAAAAGTCTGCATAGCAGGGCAATTGTGATAGTTGATTTTTCAACTGGATATTAAAACGATTAATCAATTAGTTGTTTGATTCATAAAACAGTGTAAAATGTTGATCACGGTTTCCCAAATTTATTCTTCGAAGTATAGAAGAATAAAGAAGCTTGCAGGTAATGTAATAGTTGGCAACTAATTGATTAATTGACTAATCGTCGCAGCTCTACTGTAGTTTGTTTATTCATGGGGATGGATTCATGGAGAATGATATTTCTAAGTTTGTTAAGTTTCTTACAATCAAACACTGGCAGTGTGTTCAACCTGCTACTTCAGCAGCGAGTGGCTTGCGGGATCACTTCCTGTTCCAGCGGCCTCCGAACAGCAGGAGCTGAGATCCAAATCCAGAGCTGCTGTTCTGATACAGGGAGCAGCCTGATTAACATTTTGTGAAGCTGAGCGTCGGTCAGGCTGAATGGTTTCTCTGCATGTCTGTGGCCACACGGCTGGCAATGTCTCTGTCTCTCTGGCTCTCAGTCTGGGCATCTGCATTCCACTATGTTGCTTTCCATCGAGGCTCACAAACATTGGCTGATTCCTACAAGACCACTTCCTGGTGTTAGAATAGGGTATGACCTGAGAACTGATCCACCAATTTAAAAGGGGATTTTCCATTTCTGATCTAACATAGCATTAGACTATATTCTATGTAGAGTGATATGCACTGTACCAACTTTTTAGCATTTTGGTAAGTAATGATGGAAATAACTACTTTCACTAGCAAACAATCAAATAATTCTTTTCCATCACTATAACTGTTACTGTTTGTATAAATGAAGCAGTTTTTCATCAACTTGTCATGTAGTAGAAGCTTTATCTCAATGACCAGAATACAAGTCCTTCTCCAAAAATTAGCATATTGTGATGAAGTTCATTATTTTCTGTAATGTACTGATAAACATACTTTCATATATTTTAGATTCATTACACACAACTAAAGTAGTTCAAGCGTTTTATTGTTTCAATATTGATGATGTTGCCCAAAAAGTAAAGAAAAAACAAAAATCCCTATTTCAAATAATTAGCATATTTCATCGAAACAATAAAGAAAAGTGTTTTTAATACAAAAAAGTAAACTTTTCAATGATTATGTTCAGTTATGCACTCAATAATTGGTTGGGAATCCTTTTGCAGAAATGACTGCTTCAATGTGGCATGGCCCACAGTCTCTGGTGTCTCTCAACTTCCTTTTTACAATATCCCACAGATTCTCTATGGGGTTCAGGTCAGGGGAGTTGGCAGGCCAATTGAGCACAGTAATACTATGGTCAGTAAACCATTTACCAGTGGTTTTGGCACTGTGAGCAGGTGCCAGGTCGTGCTGAAAAATTAAATCTTCATCTCTGTAAAGCTTTTAAGCAGAAGGAAGCATGAAGTGTTCCAAAAATGTCCTGATAGCTAGCTGCATTGACCCTGCGCTTGATAAAACACAGTGGACCAACAAAAGCAGCTGACATGGCACCCCAGACCATCACTGACTCTGGGTACTTGACACTAGACTTCAGGCCTTTTGGCATTTCCTTCTCCCCAGTCTTCCTCCAGACTCTGGCACCTTGATTTCTGAATGACATGCAAACTTTGCTTTCATCCGAAAATAGTACTTTGGACCACTGAGCAACAGTCCAGTGCTGCTTCTCTGTAGCCCAGGTCAGGCGCTTCTGCCACTGTTTCTGGTTTAAAAGTGGCTTGACCTGAGGAATGCCCATTTCCTGCACATGCCTGTGCATGGTGGCTCTGGATGCTTCTACTCCAGATTCAGTCCACTGCTTCCACAGGTCCCCGGTTCTCGTTGTGCAGCGTTCTCTGCAACACTTTTTCCTTCCCAGAGACTTAGATGGCCACGGTAGGCAGCCTGTTACGTAGCTCTCTAGTCATTTCTTTTCTTTTCTGTATTTATTCATTTTGTTTTAAGTTTTTTCTTGCTTTTTTTTGCTTTAATTTGTGACCAGAATGGACCCGCCTAGTCTAGTGAGACGAGTAGAACAGTGGGGTACTCCCAGAGTAGTGACCCGGGAATCCGAAGGAATTATGGCACAGAGAGAGAGCTGGAGCGAAGGACCGGGAGGGGAGAAGGCGGTACAAACCAAGCGTTCCATCTGTGATAATGGGTAACGTCAGATCTTTACCCAACAAGATGGAAGACCAGACTGCAGTGGGAGTACAAGCAGAGCAGCCTCCTGCTATTAACAGAGACCTGGCTCACGGACAACACACCTGACTCCATTGTAACTTAGGACGGCTTTCAACTGGTGAGAGCGGACCGAAACGCGAGGGAGAGTGGTAAGAGGAGAGGATGGGGACTGGCAATTTATGTGAATGAGAGATGGTGTAACCTGGGACATATTACTGTGAAGGAGCAGCGCTGTACCAAAGACATTGAACTGTTAGCGGTTAGCGTTAGGCCATATCACCTGGCCCGGGAGTTCTCGCATGTTATCATGTTAACTGTTTACATCCCACCATTGGCCGATGCCACAGCAGCCTGCAAGGACATCCACACCACCGTCTCTCAGTTACAGACGCCACATCCACAGTCCCTCATTATTATCTCTGGGGACTTCAATCATGTCTCACTCTCCACCACTCTCCCTAACTTCACCCAGTATGTTGACTGCCATACAAGGGACACTAAAACTCTTGACTTGCTGTTTGCCAACACAAAGGAGGCTTACAGCTTATCACCCTACTTATCATTGTACTAATTACTACTCCCCCTGACCTCATTAGTAGAATCAGGTGTGTTTTTTCTTGGTTGGAACAAAAACCTGCAGCCACACCGGCCCTCCAGGACCAGGATTGCCCACCACTGTTGTAGAAGGTTGCTGCATTAAGATCGGAAGCAGCATAGGGCTGTGGGGCGATGATAGAGGACAGAATCTCTTGGTAGAGGATGCAAGTCATGTAAATCAAGACTATCGTATTTTTTCTTCAGCGGGATACCATGGAGGGTGCATCAGAGTACCTCCCTCTGTTGTTGGCTGCACAGGTCTTCGACCCGGAGTTGTAGTGGGCTTGACTAGAGCAGACTTGGGCTTTAGGTTTAGCAATTTACGGTAGTCCCAAGCCTCGAATGGTTGGAGAGGATGATCAGCGGAGGGGTAGCTGCAGCACAGTGAGTGGTGGTAACAAATTCTGGAGGAGAAGCAGCATTGGTACCAGGATGGGTTGTGCTGGTTTGACCTGAACAGAAGATTATTGCGTCCACAGGACAGCAAAAAAAACTGACAACTTTTAACAGTGGAATACTCTGCTCGTGTGTTGATGAAGAACTAGCTAGCTGTGAGAACTAATGTGAAACGCAGGACACATTGAGCATCAACACTATAAATGCATCTTCAGAGGCACTTCTCTGAATCCTGGATCTGGTGGATTGCACAAATTTTTCATTCAAGTTCTGCAATTTTTACCGCCGATAGAGCAGTCATCCACTGGTCAGAAGATCAGTGGTTCGATTTTCGATACTTACAATATTTATGTAAATGTGTGTATGGTTATCTTCCTGATGTGCAGGTGACACCCTGTATGTCAGCCACTGCCAGCAGTGTGTGAAAGGGTGAATGAACACATTTAGTGTAAAGTGCTTTGCATGGTCAAAAATGCTACACAAATGCAGTCCATTCATCTCTCTGCTAAAACTTTAGCACTGTTGCTAGGTGACTGTTATGTTATGAATGTGTTTAAATATGATTTTTTTGCTTAGTATCTGTTGTGAAGCTCTCTGCTAAAACTTTATCACTGTTGCTAAGTGGCTGTTATGCAGCTAAGTAACTGTTATGATACAAATGTATTTACTAATTTATTACGTGGCTAAGTATCTCATTATGTAACTCTCTAACACTTTAGCACTGTCGCTAAGTGACTGTTATGTTAAGTATGTATTTACATATGTATTATGTTGCTAGCTATTTGTTTTGCTGCTAACACTTCAGCAGCAGCTCTGTTTAGTGACAACAGGTAAATCACTCCACTATGTGTGTGATGCACTTACTTTTATACTTTGTAGTATGTAGGTTTCAAATGTTTAAATGCAAACAAACATTATATATCAGCTATTTGATGCCTTTACGATGAAAGTTGAGAGAAAACTGTAGAACATGGGTCATACAACAAATGTCCCGTCGCTGGATTTCAAACATGAACGTTGCAGTTATGTGGCAGTTATGTTTTAACCACTGGCGGGGCGCACCAGTCCAAACAATTCTGCATCATTGTGTGCAGCATTCAAGGCATCTGTAACCGCTCAGTCAATATGCTTTTTATACTACACAAAACACTAAAGAGAGAGTGAGTTGAGCAAAAGTCCAATGATGTCTCCGTTCCTACAAAACCCTTTTCCAATGATTCCAGAGTCAAAATATCTTTTATGTGTCTTTTATTTATCCCAAGTATATACATGGAATATTTGAGTAACATCATCAGTAGAGCTGCAACGACTAATCAATTACCTATTACATTTGAAAACAAATGGGTTATTTTTAAGATGAAAATGTCCAAATTCTCTGGTTCTAGCTTCTCAAATCGTATTATCTTCTGGTAGTCTGGCTTCTTGGGGTCAATGTAACCTGTTAGCAGTGTACATTTTCAAAAAAGTGAATAAATTAATATGAACTATAATCGTGATCCATAAATATTGAAAATGTTGATCTTATGTTGCTTCCATGTGTTGCTGAACTAAGCCAAAATAATCAGGCCAAAATCTAAAGATTTGGTCATGTAAATGTACTGTATAATTTCATATCAAGTTAGAGCAAAGCCTGAAATAGAAATATGCACTTTACTGAAAATTTAAGACAGTAGATGAGATGTTATTTGAAAATGACGTGATGTTAGACTCGCTGGACGTCGCTGTGCTCACAGCTGCAGACAGAAGCGAGTTTCTGATACAGCCGGAGGTTTTCTGGGTTTGTTGGTTGGCCTGAGCATAAACAGAATCCATATAGAAAAACAGGTTGTGTGCACACACACACACACACACACACACACACGTACACACATACAAAAAGAGAGAGTACATTCTTGCTGGTAGGCATACCACGTATGCATGCACAATTGAATTAAGTGCAGTATAGAGGATGTGGTTTTACTCACTCTGTGTAGAGGAAAACACCTCTGATGCATGTTATTCACTTTTTTTTAAGCGAGAACATCAGTTGAACGTCGCTGTTGGTTTCACTTCTGTTTGCATGAGCCAAGAAGGTAATGATAAGTCATTGCTTTGCAAAAGAAAGAAAAAGAAAGAAAGAAAGCCAACAACTTAAGTAATTAGAAATTATATCCTATTGCTGGAAAGCACTAAGAGTTGAGAGTTGTGATCTAAAGCGGTTTAAATGAATTGTTTTGAGAAAATAAGGATGTCATGAGCAGTTGTTCATTGAGTGATTTTCTAGGAATAGAACATTCTTTATTTCTTTCTTCCTTAATGAAGCACTTCTGAAGCTGTCTGCAATCCTCAAGCAGGTGTCCATTATGTGAACTGTGGAAATACAAGAAAAAAAAATCTTCACGGGCAACTCATCTTTGCAATTACCAACATCTGCTCTACAGTTAAATCAATGGGTGTGACGCATTCCTATCAAAATATTAATACAAAGTTGCTTTCAATGGTTTCATGTGTTGAATCACTGACATATCAGTGTAACAGTGTGAAATCAACATTTAAATGTTACAGTTACTGTGAGACTGGGTGGTTCCTTCATACTCTCGCTGATGTGTTAGAGCGGGTGAAGTTTGTCTAACTGATGTGTCTGTAGAGGAATGTACAGTGTTTACATGATGATGGGCAGAGATCAATCCCATTTACTATCATCTTTATGATTACCTCAATCAATCTTGCCCAATTTACCAACTAATCACCTGTTTGGGAAATACTCAAGTGTGTAGCCTGCAAGATAAAAACAGATTCATGTAATGTATAGATTCTGTTTATATTTGCACAACTGCACACAATCTCCTTTTCACATCTGTACTTGTATCTGCAAAACTGATCATTGGAATCTCAAACAATGCAAAGCTTGAATTCTCTGTCACCTTAAATGCATTGTGATTCCAAAAAGAACTTTCTCTTTCTCTCAAGTTTGTTCAACATTTCTACCAGTAAGCAAACTGGAAGCAAGTCAGGCGGATTGGAAACAAACCTTCAGGTTAGTCATCTTATTTGATGGAGGTAACAAAGGTGAACAAAAGAGCTGCTACGATTAGTCAACTAATCGATTCATTTTCAACTATTGCATTAATTATATTATTACAATAAACCATGGTGATAGTAACTGACAGAATTTGGTTACAATTGCTCTAATTTCGTAGGAGTGACATACAAACGTAAATTGGGCAAAATGCAAAATGGAAGAAAATCTATATAGATGCAATTAGGCTTGGGTTGTATAGAACAATTTGACTAGAACTAAAGCAGAAATGTAAAATAACTTTTTTTTTTTTTTAACTTACATTTTTTTAATTATTGAAAGTTGGTATTTGAGGTGGATGGTGGATGTACAAAGGTCGGGACTCTTAACACCGGAAACCAAGATGCACGTCCTGCATCCCACATGTGGTTCAGCATCGCCAACAATACCTCTTTGGTTATGCTTAGTAAAAGATGGTGGTTTACGATTAAATGTTAATAAAGTCTTGTGCTTAAAGTCACGTGTTTCTCACTGAATAAATTGACTTGTGAAAATGTGAATTTCCAAGAGACAGTCTTATTTTGATCTGAAACCTCCACACCCAGTTTAAAGTAAAGCACTTCATGAATCAGGCTGAAACTTGAAAAGATATATTTCACAACAGTATACACTCATCAATCAGATTGTAAGAATATTTTTGACTAGACTCACTGCTGGAAAATACAGGATCTCCACTCTTTTTTTAGTATTATTTGTCCCAAGTAAACATGCAACATGAAATAGACAATAAGTTTTGAGACAGATAAGTTTGAGACAATAAGTTTTGATTTAGTCAAGTGACTCACAAGAGACAAAAATAGTCAAAAATATATATATTATATATATTTTGACAAGCTCAAAAACACAGCACCACATACAGTAATTCTCTTATCTAAACACCCATTTATTCCCAATATATTCACTCAAAGACCACATTTTCACTTACTCACTTTTTCTGGAGCCGCCAAATAATCTCACAATCAACTGAAAACAGAGAGATGAAAATTAGTTTCCAGCAATAGGATGAGTGAGCTTGGCAAAGTGCCATCATCCCATAACCTGCTGCAGGTTAGTTTGCTGCTCTGCTGTGATTTTCTGTAAATGTAAACAATACAAGAAAGAATACACATGTTCTGCTACTAAATCTTCTCAATGTCAGTTGCATTTTTAGCGTTAGTTTCTTTCTTCAGCACAAAAAGCTGCTTGTATACATTAATAGTGATGGGTAATATGGCCTACCTAATCCATATTGCAATATACACTGAAGGCGCAATGTGGTAACCTCAAAAGGGGTTACATTGACCCCAAGAAGCCAACATATGCTAAAAGTATTTTTTAAAGAAACTTAAAATTCCTTTCTTTGTCCAGACCAACAGTCCACAACCAAGAGATTATCAGTTTACTGTCATTAAAGAATAAAGAAACCAGAAAATAATCACATATTCTTCTTAAAAATGACTCAAATCCAATAATTGATCATCCAAATAGTTGGTGAATAATGTAATAGTTGGCCAATGATCAATTAATTGACAAATTATTGCAGTTCTAGTCTGGTCTGCAGTTAGTGCAAAAGATGCACAGTGTTGTTCACCAAACTGCTGCAGCACTTTTGCCGCATGGTCATGAAGACACTTGCCAGATAATTTCCACTATTGTCTCGGTGCCAGATTAAGTGTCGTCAGGCCAATGCACGTTTCTGTTTATGCCAGAACTGAGTTGAATGATGTATAAATACAAGTGATTATAATGCACATTATCATCTGCATTTAAGTCAAGCATATACAGAAAACTGCAATTACAATCTGCAGAGGCCTGAATTATCGCCACTGAGTTTAAAGAGGCACAGAGTCATTTTATTTTTAATAAAAGAAGAATCTGAGTAGAATCCAAATGTTGTCCTGTCTCAGGACATTTTGCAGCTCATAGTAAGAGAAGGCATTAATAATCTATTGTTTTCAAGAATGAGCCCATTACATTTTGGCACAGATCCAACATCTGCAATTTCCCCCCTATTTATCAGATCATAGCTGTGGCATTCTGATGAATTCATTAATACCTGTTGTCTGTTTCTTCATATTATTGTCACCACTGTTTATGAAGCCCCAACAGTGTCCGTACAGCCTCCTCAGAAACCCTCTCTTAGCTAAAGAATTTCACACATAATTTATTTGAAATCTGTTAAAAATATACTAAAACGTTGTCATAGTCAAACTTTGCCAGTAAAACACCAGGGCGCAGCACAGAAAACAAAAGAAACAGGATCAGTCCTTCATGAAATTAATGACATGAGCTCAAGTAGATGCACAAGATGATGATGAGGCACCTCTAGAATTTGTTCCATGTTCGGTCTTTTTAGGAGTTGGCCACTAAGGGGGATTTTATGAGAACTTGTGGGAAACCCCAAAAACACACAGTAATCGTGGAATGGATGATTCTGAAAGCTCTGCTGCAGCCCACACTGTTTTCTTACAGCTCCTCATTATGGAAGCAGATGATTGTGATTCACAGATATACGTCAGTATCCCAACAAAGGGACACATATCTTACTGATCTCTGGTTTTGTACAAATGCAAAAAAAAGTTTCAGCGACAGATGCGTCACACGCAATGGAAAAAAAGTTAAGATTGTCATCTCTGTATTTGGACAGTTTGCTGCTCTCAGAGACAGACAAAGGACAGGAGAAGGAAGAGACCAATAATGATGATGATGATGGTAGGCAAATAAAAGAGTCTCCTGAACATTGTTTGATGTGTGTGTGTAAGCATCAAACAGAGCCGGTGATAAGTGGGTTAATATGAGGTTGAGGCTGTTCTCCTCTGTAGTTCAGAAGCTGCCATGTGCCGCCCCCTGTGTAGAGAACACCAGCTAATTACAAGCATTATCAAGGCAGGCCATGCGCCTGTACATGATGGCCTTTGTGTGTGTGTGTGTGTGTGTGTGTGTGTGTGTGTGTGTGTGTGTGTCTGTGTGTGTGTCAACACTAGAGAGTCTGTGTGTGAGTAATTACCCCCCACCAATAAAACAGGTCGTCTACAGGCTTCATGAAAGGAGACGAGCAGCCTAATGTAGCTGTGTGAGGAACACCCACCACTTTAAACGGGACTGCTGCTGCTGTGTGTGTGTGTGTGTGTCTGTGCTTGTGTGTGTGTGTGTGTATGTGTGTGTGTGTGTGTGTGTGTGTGTGTGTGTGTGTGTGTGTGTGCATGCGTGTGTGTCCACAGTGAAATGCTAGAACAACAGAAGTAAACAATAGTTTGTGAATTTTGAAAAGTATGTTCATTTTATAGTTTCATACGTTCTTCTTTTTTAAAAATGTTAAAGCATAACCTTTTTTATTTGTTATGGAAAAAAAGTTAGAATTTTTACTAATTATTCAGAATTCTGACATACATCTCACAATTCTGAGATTTAAGTCAGATTTACTGACTTTTGTTCTGGAATGAATTTTAAAGCTAATTCTGAATTCTGAAAAGCATAACCGTTGTACTATAACCTATAACCGTTGTACTATAACCTATAACCGTTGTACTATAACCTATAACCGTTGTACTATAACCTATAACCGTTGTACTATAACCTATAACCATTGTACTACAACCTATAACCATTGTACTACAACCTATAACCATTGTACGACAACCTATAACCGTTGTACTACAACCTATAACCGTTGTACTATAACCTATAACCGTTGTACTATAACCTATAACAGTTGTACTATAACCTATAACCATTGTACGACAACCTATAACCGTTGTACGACAACCTATAACTGTTGTGCTATAACCTATAACCGTTGTACTATAACCTATAACCGTTGTACTATAACCTATAACCATTGTACTATAACCTATAACCTTTGTACTATAACCTATGTGATTGTGTACATTCATTATACCTTGCTTATATTTCAGAATCATATACAATTTCATGTTCAACTTTTCATCCAGTTCCATTCATCTGCTATCTCAATAAGTACCCCTGAATTGTAAAGTTGGTCGTCTCTGGTGAAGTTATTACCGGACACCCCGCAGCGTGACAGCTTTAAGCAGATTTTACGCTCCCAGTACTTTTCCAGATGTCGTGCCACCTCGAGCCGTGAGCGAGTCGACGTCAGAATAAAAAAGCACTTAAGTCAAAAACGCATACCTCGACGTGTACACAGATAGACGACTACCATGGAGCCACCAAGACATAGAGGCACCCAACACCACATCATTCCCTTACCTTCCTTTTTCTTATTCCTCAGTAGATTAAACAAACACAATATAACCACCTCGAGCCACAAAGACACACAAGCATCACAGCCTTCGCTGCTTTTCCTTTTTGTCCCGACTTAGACAAACAGTGGCGGCCCCAACCGGTATTTTCCAGCGTCTGGTGACTTACCCTGCAGCGGTGCCCTGCTACCCACTATTATGCCCCTCAGTCTGTCTAAATGTTCCACGGCACAAAACCAAAAACATACAATTACCATATTGTGTAACAGTATCTGTGAGTGTGTGTGTGTGTGTGTAATAGAGAGAGAGAGAGTCTGGGATGTTAATGTATTTATGCAATCTTTCAGTATACAGTGTGTGTGTGTGTGTGTGTGTGTGTGTGTGTGTGTGTGTGTGTGTGTGTGTGTGTGTGTGTGTGATCTGTTTACATAGTCACAATGTAGGGACCTACCATTTGGGGACAAAAAAACCTGTCATAATATAAATCATTAAATTTTAGTAGGAAAATTTGGTTTAAGGTCAGGACGACTAAATGTGTGGTTCGCTCTGTGCATATGTGTGTGTGTGTGTGTGTGTGTGTGTGTGTGTGTGTGTGTGTGTGTTTGTGTGAGCCCTGGAGCCACCCAGCTGCAGTTGGTATGTTTTTAACCAATTCTGTCTCCTGTGTTTGGACTGTGGAGGAAAAGACCACCCTGGAAAATCCCTATTTACAGCTCCCCCCTTCTCTCTCTACTAACCACTATAATATTGAAGGTTTCCTAACCTGTGCCCTTGAGTTACAGTTGTGAATCCACCAAACACTCAATTACACTTTAAATATCTGTTAGAGGGACATCTGTGCTATATTTCTTTCAGCATGTCGAACCGCAGTGAGGATGAATTGAGCTGGAGTTGAACTGGCCGTGGTGAGCTGAGCGCTCCGCAGACACCGAGCTGCACAATGATAACGACAAGTTGTGCCATAACAGATGTGAAGCAGTGATTCACAAAGCAACACTCGTACCGGCAGCAGCTACTGTGTATGGAAGCTGAGCTGGCAGGATGCACTAATAAGGTCGGTGCGATGGGACGGTATTAGCATATCAGGCCATATATTGGAAATAAATAGATGGAAACCAGGGGAAAATGCAGTCCATTCCAAAAAACGTTTCTAAAAACGCTAAAAACTGCTGCCTGATAGATAGCATATGTAATCATACTGTATGGTAGCTAAAGGATTACCGAACTTCACAACTTTACTTTATGTCTTGTTGAGGCTAAACTAATGATGATTTTTAAAGTTCATTATTTTAACAATTATTAAAACAATTAACAAATTAGTTGTCTGGTCTTAATAATGTGTGAAATGTTAATCAGTGTTTCCTAAAGCAGAAAATTCAACATAAAATGTCTCTTTTTGTTCAGGCAAAAGCCCACTGTTGATGAAAACTGAAACAACCAGAGAATTCAGACATTTTCTTCTTAAATATTACTTAAATTGATTATCATTATCGATTAATAGCTAACAATTGATGTAAAAGTTCAATCAATCACTTATCATTGTAGCTCTAGTGGCTTGAGTCCCCAACCTACTGACTGTGATGGTGTAGATACAGCTGCAAAGGTTAATCAATTAGTTGCCAACTTATATATTATTCACCAACTATTTATGCAGTTGATTAATTCATTTGAGTAATTTTTAACATCCATTACAACTTAATTTCCTTCTGCAGTAGCTTTAAGATGCAATAATAATTTTATTCCACTCTCACAACATTAACAAATGGACTATCATAATGTTCATGATAATAAATGGACAATGTACTGTATAAAGAAACTAACCACAGACAACACCCTGATAAAGGACCACAGGTTTAATGGAAAAAACAGGAGAGGGGATGAGCAATGTTTTTAGACATGTTTCTGTTTCAGTTGGATGACAGTAGTGGAAACTAATAAAGTACATTTACTCATGTATGACACTAAAGTTACATTTTAATGTACATTACTTTAATGTTTTCATGCGATTCTACTATATGCTTCCACTCTACTTTACATCTACATACATATGTAGTTTTATTTCATTTTCGGATGCAGATTTGACGCAACGGGTCATATAACAAGCTTTTAAATGCAACCCAGTCAAAGATGAAACCAATAGTTTTACAAACAGCAGTGTGTAGTCAGTTCACATTTCACATGTATGAGTCGTTAACAGCTCCACCAAATGTAATATTTCCCTCTAATCTACTCACATGGTTTCAATTCAGTGATACATTATGTCACCAAAAATCAAAGATTAGAGGCAAAATCCCCAAAGTGAAAACAGATTCATATACTTTATTAGAATTTAGAACAATTTTTTTTTGTTATTTTTTAAAATCGTCTTTCCTCTCCCATTAATCCTGTCACAACCAAATATAGCTATTTAAGCCTGTCAAGTAACTAATCGCTGTTAGTCACTAAGATTTCAGATGTTTTTACTTTCACTTAAGTGGAATTTTTAAGGCAGGACTTTTACTTGCAACAGATTATTTTATTTTACTGTATTAGTAAATTTATTTCTAAGTAAAGGATCTGAGTGTTTTCCATTACTGTATCTGTATTACCAACTAAGGTTGCAACTTGTTTTTTTTATAGTTGAATAATCTATTGGTTATTAGAATGATTAGTTGTTCATTTCATAAAATGATGTTAAATGTTCATCAGATTCAACCTAAAATGTCTTTTTATGTCCCAACCAACAGTCCACAACCCAAAGATCATCAGTTTACTACTATAGAATACTAAAAAAAACGATTAAAAAAAGAAACGATTAATCGATAGTCAACAAAGTTAGCGATTCATGTGAAAGTTGTCAACTAGTTGATTAGTCATTGCAGCTCTAGTTACAACATAATGAGATTAAGTTCTGAAGATTTTTTTTAATATATACTCTACTGATGAGGAAGACCAACTCTTTTATCACCTTTCTATGCTCTTCGCTGGGCCCAAACAGGTAAAACTTACAAGTGTCTTCTCATCTGACAGAATAAGTTTAAAAAAGGACAACATGTTTAAACAGGAATTGTTCTTTTGTTGTCTCTACCTACTTGTGAATTATCTTCCATCTGTGGACGGTATGTGTTGCAGAGCATATAGGTGTCAACCAGAATTGACTCAGTGCGAAAAACCATCTCTTGTGGTTTGCAGACCACACATCCTGCATCAGCTACACTAATTAAACTTGCACGTGGCCTTACACACCGCATACATGCACGCTAATTCTCTGAACCATTTGCAGATTTTTTTTGCAATGTAATACCTGAATGTGTACGGGCAGGCTTGTATACACGGCCTTCCTCTCTACTTCATCAAAATCCTCAGAGTAAAGTGTGAGCGTACGCTGTGAAGCCAGCAGCGTTGGGTGCAAATCAACCACAAGCTCACCACCAAAGTGAAAAACACAGGTTTATAACAAGCTCCGGAAACAAAGAGGCTTTCATAACCTCCATCTGAAATGATCAGCAGCAACTGTCAAATGGCATCAGAGCAAGAACTTCTGATCACTGTTTTTCTGCTTCAGACTGAGTTAGAAAGAAACTTCATCCTTTTTCTTTTTTATTTTTTTTTATAAGTTTTGTCTCAGTGTCTTTGCTGTGTTTTTGCATTGTATTGCCCTGTCAATCAAAAGCAGTTACATATTTTCTCTTGGATTTTCTGTCTGATGTTAACAACTTAAATCACTATCACTGGATGCATATATAAGAATGTCAGGAATTGTAAGAAGAAAAGTTTTGCTCTAAAGACCAAGTGTGAGTATGTGTGTGTGTGTGTGTGTGTGTGTATGTGTGTGTGTGTGTGTGTGGGGGGGGGGGGGGGTGCGCGATAGGTGGCATTTAGAAATTGTTTATATGGGAAAAAGTGAGTGTGTGCATATATGCACATGTGTGTGTGTGTGTGTGTGTGTGTGTGTGTGTGTGTGTGTGTGTGTGTGTGTGTGTGTGTTTGTGACCTTTAAAACAGTTTTACACAGGAAAACCGAACACACCAGTGATCCTATTAAGATCAGGGTTACATATGGAGGAAAATATTACCCCTCTGCCAACACACACACACACACACACACAGCACATGTGCAAACCAATTAATCACTGCTAATAATACAACGATAATAGAACAATGTAGTAAGGTAAGACTGAAGAGTTTGGCAAAATATGAACTTTTGTTGGAAGTGTTTTGTCAATCTACTGTTTAAGTTGAAATTAAACTGTCACGCTTAAGACTGAATAGGTTTATTCAGTCTTCCCATATGTTGTCTTTAGGTATATTGCAGACAACCTACCATGCAGAGGTCAAACTGAGAGCACACACCTGAAACAGTCAAACTGTGTGTGCCAGCACAGCGAGTACGGTTCTTTTTAGCTGTAACAGGAAGTGGGTCTGTACACTGTGGTAGATGTTTAAAACACTTTGGGCAATGGGTAACTGTGTTATTTCCATGCCAAATAGTTCCACTTACTGATAAGTTCTTCTTTTGGGGCTGCAGGGTGAACCAAAAGTTAGCACTGATGATCCTGGGTTCAGACCCAGGTCCTTTCTGTTCTCCCACAGGCATCAATAAAGTAATTATTTCTCTTTCTTCTTACCTTTCTCCTCTTTTTGTGTCTCTTGTAGCTTGAGTTGTGTCTGTAACTGCTGAACTGCAGGTCGACCTTCACTCATCCAACAAATTTTGCTTTTTGTGTCTTACAGCTGAGGAAAGGGAGAAGATGTGACAATGTGCTATACCATCACATGTTTGTGGTACAAAACAATATGTGCTTTTAACAGGTAAATGTCTTAAAATGACTAAACCTACATTATATATAATCTAATTATTCATATTTTAAAGAAAGAAAGGAGTTCTATCAACAGAACAATTTATATAAATGTCCCTTTGTGCATGATTCAGCAGTTTGCTTGTCATGAATTGATTATTTATCAAGTTTTAAGGCACATTTTTCAGATCCATCCTTTTTAACCAGATGAAGGATTTTCGCCATAGGACATCTGGATCCTAAGTTATCAAGAACAACAAGCTGAGCTAATGTTAGCATTAGCTTTGAAGAAACACAGATTGCTTTTTATCGAGTGGTTTTACCTTTAATCAACTGCTAGTTAGTCCAACATAATCAGGCAGAGTTTACTAACTTACCGAATATTGAAACCGGAGCTGGATTTGTTCTACTATACTATTATTATACTATTGGGAATTGTTGCAAATAGGATGCTGCCCAAGGACAGCAAATAAAACATAGATTCCTTTACCATGCACATCAGCTGGGGTATGATGAATGATATGAGAAAAATTACACAATGAGGTTTTCTGAGATGATCACACTTCTAGCTTCCTACCAAGGTTTGTCACAAAATTAAATAGGTTTTTCTACTAGGATTCAAACCTGCTTTGTGCATTTACAATATATTGAAAGTGTGTTGGGAGGGTGGAGCAGGTTCAAGTCCTTGGTCCAGGGCCTTTCTATTTGGAGTTTCATGTTCTCTGTGTTTCTGTGTGTGTCCTCTCCAGATTCCTCTCACAGTCCAAAAACATACTTAAGTTGAATGGAGACTCTAAATTGGCCATAGGTGTGAGTGAATGGTGTGTGTGTGTGTGTGTGTAATCCTGCTTCTCTCTGTAATGCACTGGAATTGGCCCCAGCAGACCCCTACAACCCTAGTGAGGAAAAAGCAGGTATAGAAAATAACTGATGACTGTTGGGAGGAAATGTGGGAAAACAGGAATGTGAGAAATGGGGATTAATGTCAAAAATACCAGAATTTCTCTTTAATTTCAGTTTAGTTTAGTTTAATCTTCCAGGACAGCAATTGAAAGAGACAGTCAGCAAATTATCACCACTCTTTTTGAAAAGGTGTGTACCAGCTTCATTCTTTTACCTGTAATTCAACTGAGCTTGGTTCGATTCCAGCAAAACGGCCCATAGAAAAACTCTCCTGTAGAAAAATAAGCAGAAGTTCAGTGTCGTAAATGATGGCATGAATGACCCTCTAAAAGGCCCAGACTGAAGAATCCAGCGCTGGAATGCTCCAGTAATTTGTGGTCGGGGAACCTTGGTATTCTGAGTCTGAAAATGCTGGAGAGCAGTGAGGGCAGTGTTGGTACAACACGGAGTTCAAAGTGGGAGTAGAGCGGAGAACCTGAACCAGGACAGACTATTTGGACAGCTGGCACAGTTTAAGGAGACATGTTCGAGTGTGACTGAGTTTGTGGTCAGGAGTTGTGCATGAATCCAACATTTCTCTGTCTGTCTCTGTGCTGATCTGTATCCGTCAGACACCTCTTCTCTCGTTTCACTTCTCCTCTTTTACTTTCCTTCCTCAACACCCTTCCTCCCGTTCCCAAAAAGTCAACTCTACATCGTAAGCATTCATGCTACAATTCCTGTCCCTCAATAAAAAGGGAGACTGGGTTTTTGGCAGACGTTCTCACCAGCAATCCTGTGGCTTTGGCCTCTCCAGAAAGGGAGAAAAAAGGAAGGAGAGAAAAGAGCGAGAAAGTAAGAGGGAGAGAGATTGCCTAGGATGTTAGTTTACTCATATGCTTCCAGCTGAGGTTCAGCTCCAGAAAATTTCACTCAACCTTATAATCTCCTCTTCTAACAGCCTCTGGACGCTGTGCCTGCTGCTCTCCAGCGCTCTGCTCTGCTCAGGTCATCCTGGTGCAATTAAAACCAGGCTCAGATGCTCCGTGCTTGACTCTCTGCCCTGCTATTGGTATAAAAACACACGGACTGAGGAACTGGGATACACTTGTGTTGCTGCAAAATGTTCAGAAATTTACAAAAAAAATTGTCTTGTGCAATTTTGGATTAAAACATTGCAACACAAACAACTCTAACAATAGCATATCTGCATGAGAACATAAAGAATCTTCAGACATGGGACTGGGAATGCACCAATGCCACTGTTTTCTAAAGTTCTTGCATTTAAGGACCCACCAATACTGATACCAAATACTTATGCTATTACACAAGTTATGTATGGTGCTGCTACACATACTGTAAGATAATGAAAAAACATGTCATATACTCAGCGCCGACAATAGCACAATAGTGCTTTAAACATGGCACTACTACACATATTACCAAATAACATGAAAGCATAGTTGTCCTTTCTGCATCTGTGTTTTTAGCAGTTTTGCAACATATAGTTTGCTCATAACTTACTCAAAATATTGATTCAAGATTCAAGAATCAAAGGTATTGCTGAGATTCTCAAATGATCGACATGTCATCACAACCTCTATCTGTGACATCTAAACTTACAAGTGAGGTTCTCATAATATTGGCTTCAATTCAATTCAATTTATTTGTATAGCCCAGAATCACAAATCACAGATTTGCCCCAACGGGCTTTACAGTTGTTACTGTACAAAAGCAACACAACATCCCCTGTCCTTAGACCCTCACATCGTACAAGGTAAAACTCCCTAAAAAAACTCTCTAACAGGGAAAAGAAAAACGGAAGAACTCTCAGGAAGAGTAACAGAGGAGGGATCCCTCTTCCAGGATGGACAGGCTGCAGTAGATGATGTGTGCAGGTGGAAACATTACAGGGAAAATTGGACATTGCAAACAGAAAAACAAACAGAAAAACACTTACACCCAAATGAATTTGGGTGTAAGTGGAGGATGAGGCGCAGGATCCATCACAGGTTCCAGGTTTCACCAGGACAGCATCAGACCCTCCAACATCCATAGATCCCTCAGTGCAACATGCTCTGTGAATGAGAAAACACAGGGCAGGTCTCCGGGAACACAGCAGATTTAAAAGTACAATAGTGGATCATCAGTATCACAGATGGAAGAAGAAAAAGAAGAAAAAGAAGCTCAGAGCATCTCATGAGGACCCGGCAGACTAACCTATCGCAGCGTAACTATGACTAGGCCAGCCAGGGCTGGCCCTAACTATACGCTTCTTCGAACAGGAGAGTTTTTAACCTAAATAATATACATTCTGCTTTGTTCTTTTCGCTGTCATTCACTTTGAAATAGTTCCACACTGTTGATATGACTCTTCCTGAGCATAGAAATCACACACTATAATAAGGTGGACTTCTCTCTTGCTGCCATAAAGTGGTATCAGTATAGTGGTATCCCTGGCAATTTTACAAGTACAAGTAGTAATGCCCAGTATCAGACCAATACCCAATACAGGAAACAATACAAGAAACGGTTTCCAGGCACATGTGCATGAAAGGATTAATTCATGGTGTGATAATGTTCTGACAATGCTGTGGTTAAGGTCTGGTTAAGTTTAGGCATAGAAACCATTTGGTTAGAGTAAGAGGGAAAGATCGTGGTTTGGGTAAAATGATCACTTCAAACATGGTTAAACGTGGCAACCATCACATGAAATGTAGGTTCAGTTTGAACAGTAGCAAAATGTGGTGAAAAAGTCGACTCCTGCTGCTTCTGCTGTTCAATGACTTCTAACACAGACAAACACTTAACATCTTACCATGAAAACTATGATGAACAATTGCATCATTGGAGCAAAGCACTGAGATGGTTGGAGCTGGATGGAGCCAGACTTTACTGATTGTTCAGATCGTATTTGAGGGCAGGGCTTAAATTGAAATATCTTCTCATTGTTTAATCTACAAACGCTCCCATTTTACATAAAGGAAGATTTGTACAGAAAACCTATAAACCAGTGGTCACCTTACCATATTTCTATTAAATTAACAGTCAACTATCTTTCTCTGCTTTTTCAAATAAAATATATAAAGAAAATTGCCTAATTTTCGAGTGAACCACATCAGATTTACCTGCTCTACTAGACAAAAATGAATACAATGTCCAATCACTTTGTCAGAACAGTAGTTTTATCTCTGCCAAAATAAACTAATACTGTATTTGGCCAAAATAATTGCTTCTACTGACTGCAATTAACCTGTTTTACATTGAATATATATGTACAGCATCTAGTTTTTTTTTTTATTTTATTATTTGTGGCTGCAGTGACTCTTCACTACAAATCTGTGTATGTGTGTCCCATGTTGAAAGAGTGTTAATTTATTTATTATTTTTAATAATTAATGTTAATATTAATATATAAAAGTTGTGTAAGTGCTCATAAAAGACGAGTTTGCTCTCTCACATCAGTCAAATACTTATATATGTGTTTTTTTATTTAGAAATTAGCAATATTGTAAAAGAAATTACAGATCCTCAATGCTGTTTTTATGATTTATGATTTGAAATGATTAATCAGTTTGTTGTGTGGTTCACTGTGTGGTCACTGTTTCTCAAAGCTCAAGATTCAATATAAAATGTCTGTCAGATTTGAGAATTCTGACATTCTCTTTTCAAAATACTCACATCCATTAATCACTTGTCAAAATAGTTGAGTATTGTAATGACAATTAATCGAATAATCAACTAATATGTTTTGTCTGTTATTATATTTAAAGCTTCTGGTCAAGCTTTGTGTGTCTTAGTAAGGCTGTGCACCCTGAATTCTACAATAATGACTTCATTCTTCTCTTCCCACAGGAGACAACTGGTTCCCCTCCCTGCAGGGGTCCAGCATCCAGGCCTCTGTTGTTCTCTTGCTGGACGCCACACATACACTCAACACATGACTCATCTGATCCTTTTTTTTCCACATCTGTGCCACTGCAGTGCCACTGAACTTTCAAACATGCATTGATCTTTGTAATGAGTGGTTGACGCAGGGCAGCCCTGCTATAACATCCCTCAGTGTGTAATTGTGGACAGACGGTTCCTGCTGACACAGGCCGATCACGTCCTGCATTGACATTCTCAGTCACCTAAAGACGAGTCGCTCCGCTATTTTTCATGTGTGCAAGAGCATCACTCTGTTCACCACAGTGTCCAACGCTCATGTCTCTCTAACTGATCTAAATACACATGTCATATTAGCGGCTGTTCCTGTTGACGCAACTGAAACCGTTGAAGATGCCATTTTAATTTACCTAAAATGTCTTTTTTTGTCCCAACCAACAGTCCACAACCCTAAGATCATCAGTTTACTATTATAGAAGACTAAAGCAACCCGGAAATAATTATATTTGAGAAACTAAAATCTGAGAATTTGGACATTTTCTTCTTAAAAAGATTTAATAGTTTAATTGATTATCAAAGTAGTTGGTGATTAATATAATAGTTGGTAACTAATCATTTTCTTGTATGCTTTTAACTTTAAGTATGTTCCTTCTCTATGTTCACCAGCTATACCTGTGTGTGCTGTTAAATGATGAACAGGTAGTGTACAGGTACACTGTAAAATAAATAAATACAATTGACAGCTGTAATTTAACATTCATTCTTTTTTGGATGTTTGATAATAAATAATAGGTATTTAAGGCTACAGTATGAATGCACAATTACATTTCTTATGACACTGTAAACACTATAGACTCAACATTATAAATATGATATATATATGTAATAAATATAAAAGCCTCACTAAAATGTTTCTTTAACCTTTCAAATATTAGCCAAATACTGTTGACAAAACGGGTACATCTACTTTCAAGGGTAGTGTGTGGTGTACAGGTAACAGCCAGGTTATGTACAGGTAACATACAGGTTATGTACAGCTAACATACAGGTGATGTACAGCTAACATACAGGAGCAAACAGGTAATGTGTCCTGATGCGTTACACAATGAAATTGTAGCAGTGCAAATTAAATCCGCCTCATGATGTCATTCTCACTCATATACACAGAGAGCGAGCACAACAGCCTTTGATCCATATTATAATAATATTGATCAGCACTGCAATAACTACGCAGTGTATCCAGCTAACACGTAACATTCCCAGAACGGTTCTTCCAGATTTCTATTTGAAAACCCTCCCACAACAGCCTAGGAATGTTTTTGTTCAACGTAACATTCCCAAAACTCATGTCATGTTTTTCAGGGAAAATTTTGCCCACAGCATGTGGAATGTGAAATAAATTTAGAAAGTAAGGTAACTTTCACAGAACATTCTTTGAGTGAAACAATAGCATTTTAAATTTGCATTAAAAAAATAAATAAATAAAAACAGTTCACGGAATCAAAAACAACTTGTCCCAGAAATCTATATATAAAAAAAAAAAATAAGACATTTTATGTTCAGGATCACTTTCACTGAAACAATCCAAGATTTTGCAACAACAACATTCTGTCTAAAGAGTGAGCTGCATATATTATTCCAATTCAACCCAGATCACACCCAGGGGAAAACGGACAATATAGCTTTGTCTCCAGAGACGTTTAAGATAATTTACACATGTATACTGGACTGTAATGTAACACACACACGTCAAGTGCAATTCCTTGATCCAGTTCTCCTCGCGATGTGTGTCCAGCTGTATTTTAGTCACTTTCACTGTTGACAGGCAACAACAGAAAACAGGAGAGGAAACAAGACAAAGAGAGAATATGAGCCATGTTTTCACGAAGCCAGAAGAAAGTTGTTAATCTTCACCTTTAAGAATGAAAACATTCAATCGCTCTTGGCCAGCTGTGTGTGAGGGGGGCGTCACTGGGGCAGCGTTAACAGCTAATAAATTACTTTTTTCTCCAGTGTATAACTCAGCCAATAGGATCCTCATGCAGTGTTTAAAGTCTGCCAGTCAACGCATATTGCAGACACACACAAATCTGGAATACTCAGAGTATGTTGTTTGTTAGAGAAAGATTCTTTATAGTCAGTGGCGGATGAAGTATTCAGATCCTTTACTTCAGTAAAAGTAAAAACACTGTCATCAGAAAAATATTAAAATAAGATGCATGAATTGTTAAGAGAATTATCAGAAAACTGTACTTAAAGTATCAAACATAAAAGTACCTATTTTAGAGACTATGTTCTATTACTATTGGATACATATTTATAAAAATTAAATACATGTGAGATAGTTTTAGCTGATAAAATGATCATAAGATACATTAGTTAGATTGACACAATAAAATACAATACAAAGTATCTCCAAATTTGTACTTTAATACAGTGCATGAATAAATGTACTACTAGTTACTTTCCACATCTGACTAGAACTGCAACGATGGCTGATTATTCGATTATTTGCCAATATTGCAAGTATTATAATAATCAATTGATCGATCTGAGTCATTTTTAAAAAGAAAATGTTGAAATTATAATTATTTCCATACATAATTACAATCAATTTCATATAATCTAGAAAAGAGTTTCTTCCATTGTTGACCTTCTGTACTTTCATAGAAACCTGGGATTAAAAGTTATGAATGTTTTCAATCTCCTGGACAAACTGTTTCATCCAGAAGATTGAAGATAGATGTTTGACTATGATAGATGTAAGTACTCAGGTCCTTAACTAGGTAAAGTACCTATATAGTAGACCTGTAACAATAAGTCGGTTAATGGATTAGTTGCCAATTTACATTAATGGCTAACTATTTATTAATTCTCAAATTCTCTGGTTCTGGACTGTTGGTCTGATAAAAGTGAACATACAAACATATAAAACTTGGGGCCCATTTTTCCAAGCTTGTAGTCCAACCACATTAAACACACACACAGACACACACACACACACACACACACACACACAGATATGGCTGTAACAGTATCCAGGCTGTTAAAACCCCAGTGATTTTGAGAGCCTATAACTCCTCAGTTGGCGATAGGAAGCCCTGAACACACACACACACACGCACCATTTCTCCTCTGTGACCTCACTGCTCCTCGCTGCCCCGAGCACTTTAATCCCCCCATAAAATCTCTCTTTTAAACCCATAATATTGTAAAACTCCCCTTTAACATGGCCACCGACTGCTACAAGAAGGGTTGGTGAAAAACCTGAAATCGTCAAATGACGTCAAACTTTAGGAAGCTACTCGTATAATTGATATTATGTTTTCAGGGCAGGTGAAGTGAGGCTTTGAACTACTGCTCGCTGCTTCCTTTCTCACTTTTTCACATGTGGGCACTAATAAAGGCTCAATGTGTTTTATGGGGCTGGTGGAATATGCCCACTGCTATCAAGCAGCTAATCACACACATATGAAACACATTGAATCAACAGCATAGAGAGCCCTGCATCCTCTGTTCTGCTGATGTTTTTTCCACTTTTAGATCAGTTCCAGGGATTTAAACTCCTGACATTCCAGTCACAAATCAATGTAAAAAAAACAACGAGGATGTTCCATGATTTTTTTTTTTTAAACCAAGCCATGTGGTTAAACCAACTAAGCAGTCTGTCTCCAAAGCCCCTTCTGCTGGGAACTACCTCACGAATGTGTAAAACAAATACTGATATTTACGCCACCCAGAGAGTCAGACGTTGTAGTCGTCCTTGAGGTGTTTCCATCAACGAGACAAGCAACTTTTTCCATCGACTGGTTTGGGGCAGATTAATTAGATACAAAGCGTTATTTTGCCAGAAGTTGGCAAAGTCGGCTCAGTCATGCACGGGTGAAATAAACGAACTCTAAACACAAACAAGAGGAAAACTGAGAGATCTTCAGGAATTTGTTTAAATTAGACAAGTTGTAATCGTTCTTTCATGTCAGTGAGTGTTCATGTTCCCCACTGCCTGGAGACGGAGACAAAGAAATGCAATATGGGATATCAGCCGAGAGATCGACAGAGGAAACAGCTGATCAGTCAGGGGCCTTTTTTTTTCAATTTTCTTGAAAACAGTGTGAGGGATCACACTGTGATCCGGCCTGTTTCCGTCTGCAGAATGCAGGAAGTTGACAGTGGGAAGCGGTCACCCAGCATTGGAAGAACGAAGACAGATTATGTTTTGTTACATAAAGGTGATTAATAGTAATGCAGGGGTTGTTTACCTTCACAGATGACCTATTGTTTTCAGTGTGTTTTTTTTTTTTTTTAATCTATAAACAGGATTACAGAAAAAACTACTTGACCAATCTTAGTGAAACTTGATGATAGGAAGCAGATTATGAGTAGATTTAAACATTATGTGTTTAAAGGAAAATCTTACCCACAGACACTTTTTTTGTTTAAATTAATTACATTTAAATTTTAAATTATGAAAACCACTTTTACAGAACGTTTGTGTCCATATTTAAGTCTGCGGTTCCTGTAACCCACAAACTGTGAAATGAGACCACGCACTCATTCTTTAGTATTGCTGAAACCTGACTGAACACAAGCCATTTAGAAAGGGCTCCGGTTGTGATGTCACAACAGGCGTGGAATTAATGGTAACTATCAGAGTAAGCGTGTGAGAAGACTGACTGCATTGCTGCTACAGGTCAAAATGAATGTCTAGTATCACAGACTAGGGCTGCAATTAATGACTATTTTGATATTTGATTAATCTACTGATTATTAAAACAATTACTCAATCAAATGTTTAGTTCATTAAATGGCATGAATTTATAGATCAGTGTTTCCCAAAGCTGAAGGTTCCACCTAAAATGTCTTTTTTTTGTCTAGACCAACAATCCAAAACATAAACATCATCAGTTTACTATAATAAAATACTTAAATACTTATTTGAGAAGTTTACATTTGAACGTAACTCAAATTGTTTAATCAATTGTCAACATTTTGTAATTAGTGTAATAGTTGGCAATTAAATGATTTGATGAATCATTACAGCTCAAAACATCACTGTTTATGTAATAAACAAATATGTTTGAACCTTCCAACTTTTTCACCAGCCATGTTTGATTACTTGTTGCAGCTGACTGCAGAGTGAAGTTCTATTTTAGCAAGTCAAGGATTTCATCATTAACATGCATTTTATCACAATAATGCAATGGAATTAAAATCTCCAGGATAATTCTGTATCAGTTGTAATCACCCATTACTCATCCACCAAGAGGGGATTTTTGTTAAATTGTTTTTTCTTACTTAATGCTTTTCCCACAAAGCTGAGGAGGTAACATGTCTCTACAATACAGAACCTTCGGAAAGAAGCTCAAAAGCAAATCAGAAAAGACACCAACTGAAATTTGCAGCAAAACCATTGTCCCTCCCTGCACAAAGCATCCCTTATATCATGATTACTGGCACATCCTTTGTTTTCAGCAGCTAAGTGTACACACAGAAATCTCTGCTGTCTGCAAGGATTACATGTTTTGTAGCCACGCTTTATGTCTCTACCTTAACTGCCCTGTGCTGTGCAGCTTCTCCAGCCCCAGCGCTGGTTAGTGTGTAAATGAAGTGCAGCTCCGTCCAGTTCAGCCCACAGCTATGTGTGGAATCCTCCCCCCCTTTTCCTACCAAAGTTTCTCCAATTTTCTGTTTTCTCCCTCTTTCACATTTCAACTGTAGAACTTCTGATGAGCGTGTTGTTGTCACGGTCGTGGCGGCACCGTGACAGGAACATGTGTCAAACATTTCCCCGAGAGCAAATGTCAGTACACATCAGCCTCAGTCACAGGTTACAGAAAAGCATGTCATAACACATTGTGTTATTCTCTATTGATGTAATTAATCGGTGTGATGTAATAGTGCAAATACTGTGGAAATGATACTGCTGTGGGGGCTTTGTGCTGCACTTAAACTTTTTAACACCCAAGTTTCTCCTATTTTGTATATGCAAATGAAAAGCTGATAAACAATGGAACTGCAGCTGCATGTTTTTGTTTATGAAAATTTTCACATCTCAAAACGAAGGAAATTTTTGTGCTTAAGTCATATTTGAGTAGTAATAGTGAAGCCGATGCTTTATGTTACAACTATGACAAAAATCACGCACCTTATATATCATGTTAAGTACATCTGCGTGCAATTTGAGATCTGTTGGCTTAACCTCAGTGAGTTTTGCGGACTGTTGTGTCACTGCCTTTACTAAATCTCGACCCTGTTCTACAGATTTTAACAGGTTAACGTTGAAAAAAACCTGTGAACGCGTTTTGATCCAGAATCTATAAATCAAAGCAAGGAGTTATTGTTTTATCTATATCGCTGCTTCACATCTCTCTCCCTCTCTCTCGTCTCCTCTCAGACTCGACCTGCGTCTGTCTCTGTTTGTGTTTCTGTCTTTATGTCCACTCTCTCTCTCTCTCTCTCTCTCTCTCTCTCTCACTCTCTCTCTCTCTCCCCCCTTCGCTGTCTCTGAGGTATTCCACAGGGACCCTTTAACAAGGGTTGGAAGAGGCCCAGGCCTTTGCATGTCAGAGTCTGAACAAGTGCCAGCTCCCTCCCTCCCACTTTCATATTTCTCTCCCTCTCTCCCTGCCTTCCCTGTGTCTGTCTCTCGCCCCTAGTGCCTGGCCCTCTCAGCGATATCGCTCCCTGGGTTCCCTCCGAGTCTGCACGGCGTGCCGGCAGGAAACTCGGCCAAGTGGGCTTCCTGAGCGAGCAAGAGAGGAAGTGCAGTAATAAGGCATAAGGAAGGGGGTGTGGGTTTAAAAATAACCCGCCTATATAAGCTGAGGCAGGAGCCCACTCCGTCTCAAACTCTCACTCCGAGCTCCAGCGCTGTGCTGCTGCCTCAGTCAGCTGCTCTCACACACACACACACATACACACACACGTACACACACGGCACAGGACGGCTTTCCTGCCGTGCAGAGGAAAGTGGAGAAGTCAAAGCAGGTGTTTTCAAGAAGTTTAACAAAGACATAAAGTATGTGCGTTGAGGAGAGCCACTTTATCCCAAAACAGGCTGCAATAACTCTGACAGAGGGAAAGAGAAAGAGTCCTGTCTGGTTCCAATAAGAAAATCACAGCTCAGAGGAGAAACACGTTACTTGGGAAAAGCCCTGGACAGCCAATACTTCTCCAGTAAGCCCGACCGGATTGGCTGCACACTGGTATTAGTTTGTTAAAGTCATGTGTTTGCAGAAGAATGTTTTATAGCATTTCAAGTTTCAAACACAGCAGCACGGAACAGGCCTCACACCAGGGCAGCAACTAACGGGTACTCTGGTAATTGATTAATCTCCTTAAAAAAAGTCTAAATCCTATGTACAGAGCTTGAAAAAGAAAACATCAAATTTAACAGAAAAATATAGCCTAGATAACAATTTTATTAACTATAGCCACAGTCTTGTTTCCTAAATCATAGTGTAGCTACCATGTAGATATAGAACTTCTTGTATTCTATTTGTCTTAAAATGTGTTATACAATATACTGTAGTGCTAAGCTAAGCTGCTTTTCACAAAATGGATATTGCTATATAGCAGGGCTGAAATAACAAATGTTTTGATATTTGATTAATCTATTGAAAGATGAGCTGTTTGGTTTATAAATTGGGTATAAAATGTTGATCACTGTTTAACAAAGTTGAAGATTCAACCTAAAATATCATTTTTTGTCCAGACCAACAGCCCACAACCCAAAGATCATCAGTTTACTGTTCAGTCTTAACACTATTGAATTAGTGAGAAGTAAAATGATTGGTCAATAAATCATTTAGTTGCTATCTATTACATTAATAACCAACTATTTTGATAATGTCTATTTAATTTGAGTCATTTTTAAAACAAAAATGTCCAGGTTCTCTAGTTCTAGCTTCCAAAATCCTATAATTTTGTGTTGTCATTATTCTTCTATAACATAGAATAATAATTTGGTATAGAAAATTACTGAGTGTTGGATAGATGAATTGACTATGTAGTTTTTTAGGACTAGATGCAGTCCTAATGTGTAAATATATATAATTAATGCTTATTGATTCTCTCAGACTGCTGTGTGCTGATTCTCTGTGGCTGAGTGTGTGTAAGGTCTGGACTCCTCTAAAGGTCACGTGTGAGCGGCCGTGCCGTAGCATGATGTAAATCTCACTCTAACGATGAAATGGAGCCAGATGAGCACATGTGAGGACCTCTGAGGCTCGCGGAGAAACACCCAGCCACATGAAAATCATACAGCACTCTATCACGGTGTGACAAGCGGCCAAAAACACACACACTCGGCCAACGTACGCACACTTCTTCGTGTGATCGTGAGAACTATGAACATGTGGACTGCAGCTTTCCTACAAACAGCAAACAGCTCACGTCCACCGTTTGCTGCTCGTGTCTCAATTAAAGGATGGGATTGTCTGGAGGCAGCGTGAGGAGGTAACTGTGAGTGACAGAGTAAAGTGTGCGCTCAATATGTATTCAGTTATAGCGTGGACGCACACATGGGTGATTACTGAGCCATGAATCAGTGTGTTTGGAAAGGGAGATGACAGCAGAGACAAGATGGAGATGAAAGCGGATGAGTTATTGGAGACGTGAGATGAGGAAATCGAGGAAGAAGACAAACATTCGGCCTAGGGATCCTGAGCTGTTGCTTTTCATCTGGTGAACAACTGTTAAAGCATGTTGAAGCATACTATCATTATCAAAGTGATGGCAAAGCGCAGACTGCACAAAAGTTGCGAGTCTCTTTGTGCTCAGTCATCAGCAGTTACAACATCGGCACTGCAGGCAAGGATAGGAAGAGCGAATGAGAAAAGTCATAATTAAGAAATAAGACGAACCGAACTTTACAAAAATTGAACACACAAGTAAATGCTGTCAAATACAGTGCAGCAGCTAATTCTGGGTGTGACAGTTCACTGTAGTTTTTTGAGGTGATTTGCACAAAGTAAGCTCAGAATGGAAAAAAATTTGGCAGCTTTTTCACATCTACTAGTTTAATCTGAACTAAAGTCACATAATGTGAAACGTGCCAAACGGACAAACTAGTCCATGTTCTGGCGCATTGGAAGAAAACCTAACGGCTGTTTCTTCAGCAGAGTTTTTATTTGAGTCGTGACACAGAAGCTGCTTGGACTGAGTTACTGACAGATACCGATTGATGGAGAAACTCACACACACACACACACACACACACATGTGTGTAGGATTTATTTGCTCTATCTGTACAGGCTAAGAGGCTGCAGATGGAAGCATTGGCCTTGGTCAACTCATGGATCCATATCTGTAGCCTCCAGCAGCAAGGAGCAGATTGGAGGTAGCAGCCACAGTCAGGAACCTGGGAGGTGGATTCATTTCCGATCCATTACATCCCTTAGAAAAAAAAATGCAGTAAAGCTCAGAATCAATCAGGTACAAGACATTTAAAATCCACTATGATCTTATCCTCACCTGTTGCTTGATGCATCAATAGACACATGGAGTGAACTCCTCCTCAGATAGATCAAGGATTTCCCAAAGTGTTGTTGTAAATATGACAATCTGCTGATCATCCGACGTATGTTAATGTCAAATATGACCATTGTTACTGTATGAGTGACTGAACTGGCTGATTGACACCTGAATCACCTCCTGCAGAACGGTTAGGACACGGTTACTGGGAAGTTGCTCTGAAATCACTCAACTGTCATCATTTAATCATATTACTCACTGTGGTCCTAATGTGAACCACAGGTACTGGTCGTATGAATCAGTGTGTGGATTCGGTTCCCATGTGACAACACAGAGCTGAGGGAGAGACTTTTAGTGCTAGCGTGATATCACCAACTGAATTTATGATAGAAAAACCACAGAAGAAGGAATAGAAAGGTCAGTGGTTCTGATGACTACATATCACAAACACCACAGGGCCGTCATGAGAAATAATAGAAATGCTGCCAAAGCTGTTAATGTTAATGTGTTGTCCCAATATGTGGTCAGATTATCCAAATAACGGCTGTTTGGAAAGTTAGTGGGAGGAGTCACTGCTGGACAAGTGATCAGCTGCTGACCTGATGAACTGACACACACACACACACACACACACACATGTAACTGAAACACACACATTCATTCAATTTAATGAGAAAGTGTGGCCAAACTTTTGGCTTGTACTATATATATATTGGTTCAAAATATGAACTTGCAAATGCAATATGACATTTATGGACATCAGTCAGCTGTTGTTCTTATTTATGAATGTTCTTAAGACAGATGTTCATAACTGCTCTCTCTCTCACTCTCTCTCTCTCTCTACACACACACATTTATATATATATATATATATATATATATATATATATATATAACTGTATGTATAAGTTATTACTCAATAACATTTTGAACTCATGCCAAAACTTCATGTATTATAATATTATATGTTTGTAAGGATCAGAGTACTTCACCGCTGTGTAAACAGTATGTAAATTATCTTTAACGCAACATTTGCATTATATAGATAATAAGCTTGTGGCTGATACCACAGGTGCTGCTGCATATATGATTAAAGCATAATATTAAAATATACATGTGTACACAGTTACTCTGCGTGAGTTACTGCACGTGATTGACCTTTTCTGCACACCTGCACATGTGACAATCACAGCCTTCAATTAGCGTTAGAAATGTGTGTTCACCTGAGGGCAAAAGTGCAATACGTTAAATGTCAACTGACTGAACATTGGCAGTACAGGTAGAGGGCACGCTGATAGAAACGTGTGACAACTTCTTTTTATTGGCTCATTAAATAATTTAATGAAGCCGCTCACTCTGCTTCTGTTTTGAAGTGAGAGGCAGATAAACAGTCAGACAGGCAGGGATCTGCAGGTCAGACAAGGTAAAAACCTTTCTTTCCTTGGATTGATGATTGGACAGTCAGTAACACGCCGTGCAAGTGTGAACTTACTTTCTGTACATATATCAACACTGACATGCAGCAGACTCCTACATGTCATTTTGTTTCTTTAACTTTCCATAAAGCTCAGAGCATGTTACTGCAGCCATTGAGGAGAAACTTAGACCAGTTTACAGCAGAAAAGTAACTGAGTACGTTTACTCAATTATTCTTCTTAAGTACAATTGTCTAGCTACTTGACCTTGAGCATTTAGTTGTGATGCTACTTTATACTTCAGAGGCAAATATAATTCTCCTTTATGTGTATCTGCAGCTTTAGTTCCTTTCTGATGCAAATTTGACTGCACTGATGATATAAGAAGCTTTTAAAATCCAACACATATTAAAGTGGTTTAAACCTTTTAGTTATCTGACATCTTACAATCAGCAGAGTGCAGTTGGTTCACATTTCATGTGTCTGTGAGCTGTTAACAGCTCCAAAAATATAGATTTTCCCTCTAAACTTCTCATATGGTGAATCTTCTCCAATATTTCACCAGAAATCAACAAATAGAGAAAAACGATGTACTTTTACTTTTATTTTTCATTTAAGACTTTTACTTGTAATAGAATATTTTACATTACTGAACTGATAATGTCATGTAAGTAAAGGACTGGAATACTTATTCACTTAAATTAGCAGTCCTTCTGCAGAAAATTCACTATATTTTGCTTTAGATGCAACATTTTCAGTGCAGGATTTTTTTTTTCAAAAATCATTAAAAAATATGATATAATGTCAGTTTTCCAGCTTGTAACACTCTGATAGGTTTGATATGTTTGGCCCGCTGGAGTATCTGAGTCTGTTAGTCGACAAAAGTAATGGAAGTCATTCCTACTCAGTTTCTGTTTACAAGCTGCACGCTGCCATGATTACATATTAATGAGTGATGAGTTTTGGGGGTGGGGGGTGGGGGTTCTCTTTCTCTGACGGGGTGAATTCCGCAGCGCCTGGTGCGAAGCGAAGGAGCGAAAAAGCTGAGATACAGCTGGCGCCTGGTGGCTGAAGCCTGCATCAGAGATCAGGCGCTGCGCTGCTGTGGGCATGAGGAGCTTTTTTTCAGCGCAGCAACTCAACGTCGCCTGATGTTCTGACAGAACCAGAAAGAGAATTCCCGTTTCCACATGTCAGAGACAATGCAACAAAACTGTTTGCAGTCACCGGTTCAAATAAAATGAAGCGAACGGCTTCAAAACGCGATTACCCCCTGTGCGTAAAAGCGCACGTACCCAAACGCGCAATACGCATGGCACCTGCAGCGTGCCTCTTCCTTTTTGTGCTCTTTAGTATCGTTTTCGTTGCTGTTTTTCTTCAGCGTGTTAATTGCGTATTATGTGTGTGTGGAGCCGTGTGAGGGGCGGTCTCTGTCCCGCTCTGCGCTGCCACTTGTTGGGCAGGTTTGGCGGAGGGGCGGGTCTCCTTTGCTGGAAAAGGTTAAGTAGCTGCCCGCAGCGGAGCGGAGAGAGCATTCCGCACCAGTCCTACTCAGATATCTTCAGCACCTCTGTCTCCGACGCGCGGGAAAAGTCGGACTTTTATACCGAGGCTAAATTTAGGGGGCTGGCCGCTGCGCAGCGTCCCCATCCTGGACGCGTTTCCTTCCTGCAGCCTCAAATTGGTCCGAGTTGTCCAGCGAACGATATTTATAAGAAAAGCAGCTATTTGCAGGCGCACAGCTGCACATGAGTGACGAGCCGCAGCTCGCCGAGCCGCAGAAGAAGCGACGCGCGCTGTAGTTTTTCTCCTGGAAACTCAGCGGACCCTGGTGATTTTACTTTTTCCAACTGAGTCTTTTCTCAGTATTTAGGGAAGTTTTTTATATATATATATATTTTTATAACGCGTGGAAATGGCCTTGAGTGGGACCATTTTGCCATCAATCTCTACATTTGCCAGCCATAAGGAGAAATGTTGGGAAGATGTAAGTATCTCTTGTTTTACGCTATGATTTGACTTGATCTCATCATTTCTTGCGTTTTGCTCTGTTCGTTTTTTATTATACAAGAGACTTTACTGCTGCAAACGTTTCACGTGTTTGGTTGATTTGGCTTCTCTTTGTTGATTACTCTGAATCGAACTAATTGCCCCCTTTCCCCCCCTCCAGAGGTGGAAGGGCAACATGAGCGGCGTCGTCCCAGACATTGACAGCAGCCTCCTGGACAGAAAAGACGACGAGGACTTGGATAAGTTCTTGGATCTTGAGTTTATTCTCGCCAACACCACTGGCTCCGACAGCGCGTCCACCTCTGGGACCGGAGCCGAGTCCTACCGGACCCAGGACTCCGGGGCTCCGGTGTACCACCAGCAGCAGCCGCAGCAGCAGCCGGCTGGGTACAGCCCGGTCCCGGACCTGAACGGGCCCCCCCCGCCGCCCTACAACAGCCTGATGGCGGAGCTGCTCCGCTCCGACATGGACAGCAGCTTCATGGCCGGGACGGGCTCCAACATCCAGGGCCGGTTCCTGATCAGCTCTTCCCCTTTCCAGACGCCTCAGGATTTATTCCCCGAGCACCCGAGCATCAAAGTGGAGCCTGGCTCCGGGGACTCGTACGGACCCGTCCTGGGTCTGGTGCCACAGAGCTGCACCAAGATCAAACACGAGGGGAACGTGTCGTGCATGATGTCTTACGAGCCGCAGCCGCGCCTAGCCAACTCCCCGCAGGCGGCCGCGGGCAGCATGACGCCGCCGCTGAGCCCGGACGACCTGATGACCTCCGAGTGCCACCAGATGTGCAACGGCGGCTCCGGCGCCCTCACGTTCCCGCAGACCTTCCACCCGCACCACCGCGGCACGCCCGCGGGCTTCCCCCACCCGCACCCGCACGCGGGGATCCAGATGCCGTTCCACCACCACCACCACCACCACCAGTTCCCCGGCATGTTCGGCGACGATGCGGCTCTGAGCCTCCAGCAGCAGCAGCCGCCGCCGCCGCCGCCGGGTCAGCGGGTCCTGCTCACGCCGCCCTCCTCTCCGCTGGAGATGATGGACACAAAGCCGAAGCGGGGCCGCCGGTCCTGGCCGAGGAAACGCACTGCCACGCACACCTGCACGTTCGCCGGCTGCGGGAAAACCTACACCAAGAGCTCCCACCTGAAGGCGCACCTCAGGACGCACACAGGTGAGTTGCGAGCGCCCTGCCCCGTCACGTGATCCTCCTTCTCCTCCCTCCTCCCACCCCGCTCCATCCCCGCTCACTGTTCCCGTTTTCTGTCTGCTTTGCAGGAGAGAAACCCTACCACTGCAGCTGGGAAGGCTGTGGCTGGAAGTTCGCGCGCTCCGACGAGCTGACGCGTCACTTCCGGAAGCACACGGGCCACCGGCCGTTCCAGTGTCACCTGTGCGAGCGTGCGTTCTCCCGCTCCGACCACCTGGCGCTGCACATGAAGAGGCACATGTGAGGAGCGGAGGACACGGACACGATCCTAACAGCCGGAAACAGCTGGCACACCTGCAGGGTTTTTGTGCAAAAAAGAAGGAGCATCTTATATTTTCCTAAAAGAAATTATTTAATGTTATTTTTTTTCGAAACGAGAGACACACACGACAACAAACAGCAGCAAACATGACAGAAACAGATGAATTCTGTTGCTCGGTGACGTAGCTGGTTCTACTTTTATCTGTGTGAGATGACGATCACGTAAACAGAAAAATAAACATGTCAGGAACATGTGAATAACTGGAAGCAGCGATGATGTGTTTTTCTGTGTCTTCACCATATGTGCCTCTTTTTTATAGCATTTTTATTACACAACTTACGATGCCATATTCTCCACTGGCCTGAGACAATCAAACGTTTTTTCTGTGTTATATTGTATAATTGTAAACAGCACGTGAAATAAGCTTCGAGACAATGTTTTTTGATGTAAAACTGCCTTTCGTTCTTCCTCCTTAAAGGCTTGAATCGAATGTCGTGTCTGTGAGTTGGTGTGAAGTCTCACAGAGAAAAAAAAAGCTTCATTCCATCTCAACGCCACCTGATTGACAAAGGGCTTCACAGTCTCTGGCAATAAGACCCTGTTTGTTTGTCTTCAAATGAAATGTACTGTCATGTAAATAAAAACTTTTTTATATATTGTAAATAGTTTATTTTAATGTACATATTAAACTAAGTGAAGAAACATGATTTCTGAGTCCCGAGTGTGATTGAAGATAGATTAAAACACTTTTACACGAAACAACCAGAGGAGAAAACATGACACCAGGCATTGTGATCAGGTAACTCCAAACTCCAATGTTACCTGTCCATGCTTCAGGAAATTTCACTTCCATGAAAGTCAGGGGGGGATTTTTGGTGGAAAATATGTGTAAAATACCACACGGTGCTTGTAGAGTGTCTTTGGTTTGCAGGTTTACCTACAGGTGAGCAGAAAGTTGTCCTGTCTGCAGCTGGAAGAGAGGCTGAGCAGCCTTCCTTACATACATTCAATTCACATAATTACGGGGGATGGTTATAGAGGGAGGGGGTGGGAGGTGGAGGAGGTGAACCCTGTCCCACACCAGCTTATAAAAACCAGACCCATGGTGGGACTTGTATTCCTCTTCTATTCCAAGGAGAGACACCGCAGAGGTTTCATTCCTCCTAGAGAGCAGCTGCTGAGATGTCAGAGATAATAAGGTCATGGCTGTGGTTTTAATCACTATGGTGTTATATCAGCAGTCAGTCACGAGGAGCCACAGCATGTCACCTTGTTGAAATGAGAACGATGCGTCGCGGTTGAGTGAAGCAGTAGAGAACAAGTGTGAAAAGGGCACAGAGTGGAGGAGGAAATTCTCTCAGTGGCTGAAACCCCCTTTGCTTTGGTACAATTGCATCATCTTCATCATCATCATCATCATCAGCAGCAGCATCATCATCGTCTCTGTGACGTTTTCTACGCAAACTCTGTAGACGTCTGTTCAGAGCAGATACGAGTTTTTGTCTCGGTCTGATGGTTGTTTTCTTCTCCTCAGCTGCTGATATATTTAGGTTAAAATCCTCCTATTTATGTAACAATGCTCACAGCGCTGAAAAGAAGAGATAAAAACAACACTTTAGTTGCTGTTATCACACACGTGTGAAATTATGGGCCAATCTGTCACATTAACATACAACCATGTCTTAAATATTGACGCTCATGGCAATTGTTGCAATGGATTGAGGTTCATTTTACTGAATATTTGACCTTTTAGTAGTGGTCGCTGTTGTTGTTTTCAGGGAAACTTGCACGTGATATGTAGGATTGGCCAAAACCTAATCCAATTCATGAAAACATGCACAACAATTGTTTTAGTGGCTGCTTTTGGCTCCTGCTGACCAGTGCAATGTTACCAGTCAGTTGGAAACACAGTCACATATTCATTGTGCTCCACATTTGCATGTCAGATAGAAAACCGGCTCTCAGGGCTTCCTATCACTTGACTTGTTGATTCGTACTTGTAGCTTTTCTTGAAGCTTTTCACTTCTTGAGTTCAGACTTGTGGTGCTGCTGCTCTATTATTGGCTGTGAAAGGCAACATGTGGCCTCCAGGATGGACCCCTGCCAGCGTCCAAAAAAGAGGAACCTCCGCATCTATCATTAGTATATTTACTCAAGCGAAAAATCACACATTTTCATTTCACTTTTTCAGCCGTGTACGGGCGGAAGGCTGCTGCTGCCGAGCGTGGGAAGCTCTGACCTAACCCTGTTTGTGTATGTGTGTGTGCGTGTGTGCCTGTGTGCGTGTTTGTGCGTGTGTGACCTCCTGTTGTCATCCTGAGCACAGTTTAAATCCACAGACATTTCTTCTCAGTTCTGGTGAATGATGATCCTAGTGTCTCCATAGATGCAGCACAGCATGTCTCAGGCTGCGTATCGAGGGAAATTTATATCAAGTGATGGACAAATGAGGATTTGAATCTAGAATACTTCTGTAGGCTATAATCAGGGAAATTACAGAATATGTAGGATGCAGCACTGATGACGTAATATAAGCGAAGCTGTGATGTCACTGTGAAGTCTCTGTAAGTCACTTCACATTCTGTTTGTTGGGACAGTGAAACCATCTGCTCTCAAGGTGAGAGATGTAAGTATCAGACAGTTTGTTTGTTTCACTGATTGAAGTGAACTTAAAGTTAAACATATTCTGCATGAAAAAAGGTCATCAGGAACATCTCAGTGTCAGGGACGATTTCTTTGGATAAAAATATTCAAACCCAAAAGACAAAGAACAAACCTGAGACTTCTGCAGGTTGCCAGCAGTCATAATATGTGATATTAAGTGAATATATGTCTCTGTGCAGGTTTTTTTGTTGTCTAGTTGTTTTCTGTGTTCAGGTTCCTACAGCTGATGATGTCACTGAGCTTTACGACCTCACGTTTCCATTGCTGCTCTTCAAAAAGAAAAAAAAACAGGCCAAGGGGGTTTTTATAGGGCTTTTATCTGACATATGAACGTTCTCCACCTACACACAGACACAAGCACAAGTGCAGCTGCAGAGCCATTTTTTTACACCCTTCACATCATAAACCTGAGGGGATGAAACTCAAACATGAGACATTCCTGCACCGCAGAGTCCAGCACGAGAGACGACATCTTTTCACTTTTCCACCGTCCAAGGTTTAGGAAGAGGCTGTAAACATGCGGCTCTTGTGCAACACTTTATCTCAGAGGAACTTCCCATCCAGAGCATTTAACAGCTTACTCTGCTCCAACTCCAACACAACAGCCTCATAAAACCATATTCTGTGGAGAAAAGTGATATCAGAGAGCTGGAGATTAGCAGAGAAAGTTCCTGTCACTCTGGCCAAAATACTGCAGAGGGACAAATTACACTTTATAAACTTAAAGGCTTTTGAAGGCTCAACCTGATTCCGCTTTATTCACGAGTTTCAGATGATATGTTGCTTAATTTAGTGAGCGGGGGCCGAAAGGAGACCCAGGGAAGCTGTAAACGTGAGTATAAGAATGAGCTTCTAGCTATGTGTTAACAGAGTAAAAGCTCTGTAACGTTTATTGGATGAAGTGAAATGTTTTTCTCTTCAAAAAAAGCTTTAGCCCAGCTGTGACCTTTAACTGAAAAAACTCTTATCTTGACGAATTCCCAGAGCCGCAGGTGCCCGGCACTGGAGGAAAAGTGGGAAAAATATATATGGGAAGAGGATGCCATCTACTGGGACTGCTGGAATAAACACTTGGACACTCTGTTGTACTATTACTACATATTGGTTTCTCTGCTGGGAAGCTTGTTTTGTTGAGTTTGGACCTTTTCAATCACTGATTTTGGAGAAATGAGGACACAGACAGCTTGACAGCAGCTCCCTAAAAAACTTTTAATGGGAAAAAGAAGAAGAAAATGGAAGAAACTTAAGGAAAAGCAAGAGAGCAGGAATTTGAATTCCAGGACATGGACAGATGTGCAAATTCTGCTGTGTGCACTGAATTTAACACAAATCACAGAAAGCAGAATTTGAACAGGATAAGAGAATTATAATGGATTTATAATATTTATAAAGAATGAGGATGATGAGGATGCCAAGAGGCTTCCAGGAACAAAGCAGGACCTGAGCCATGTGACCTCCATCGGCGAGACCCTATGTGTGTGTGCGTGTGTGTGAGAGACATTTCAGGTGAACACTGTCTAATCTGGTTTTAGCTCAGTAACAAAACTTGTTTCTGTCAGCATCCAAATTGCAAACAGACCTGCTGTGTCCAACACACACGTAAAGTAAAACTACAGGTGTGTGTGTATGTGTGTGTTGCAACTTGTCCCCAAGTAAGGACCTTGCAGATTCAATTCAAAAACACGCACACACATCTGTGTATGTATGTGTGTGTGAGTGTAGCGTTTCAGCAGCAGATTAAATGCGTTTGCAGCCAAGGCTGATTGAAGACAGCCATCCTGCCTGGAAGGTTGAAACTCATGTAACAAAAACAGAGATTCCCTGCCAGCCATTGGCTCAGATCTGCTCATTTCATGTCTGTGTTAACAGATGAAATCAAACTTTTTTTTTTTCTTCACAGTCAGATTTGCATGTATCTCATATCTCAAACACATGTGGTATTTGGGCAGGTGATGTGTGTTTGTGCAGCCAGATCACATTTTCATAGGCCGTGCTAAAGGAAGTAGGACGTGAGTGTGCACCAGCAGCAGCTGCAGCAGCTGTGGGGCTCAGACCAATGCTAGCACGCTCAGCAGCTACCTTGGAGAGCAGGTGACCAGTTCAGCTCTTTCTGGAAAACTGAAAAGCCTTCCACAAACAGGCAACGTGTGTTTAATGATGATGATGCATCTTCTCTCTTTATCATGTGAGAAGGTTCACTTACAGTAACCTGATTGATTTATTTATTCACTCAGTCTGTTTTATTCCTTTGTGGAATCAACAAATGATTCAAAAAATGGTACAAACTTTATTGAGGAGAATAACTGAAGGAACCAACATTGATAGTCACATAACCACAGCTGCAGCTCACAATTAGTTCACATTTTCATTTCAGGACTGTTGTAATTATTTTTCTCAATAATTCAGTCACAAACTTATATCACTTGTTTCTACAAGTACAGTACATTTACTCAAGTACTTTATTTAAGATGCTACTTCATTCTTCTATTACACTACATTTTAGAGGGAAATATTGTACTTCTACCCTGTTACATTTATTTGTTAAGTTTAACCACTGTTAAAATGCAAATTTGACATTAATATTATTAGTTTACTACTCTCTTTTTTAAATATATATAATGCACTTTGTGTAAAATGAGCTAATGAGTATACAACAACCATGTGAGCGTCTTATTACAATATATGATTTACTGTTAATACCCAAAATATCTCAAATTGGCTCCACATTTATGAACTTTAACATTATAATGTGTTTTTAAGTGATAACAAATAATATATTTTTTTCGCTTTTACAAAAGTAACATCTTGAATTCAGGATTTGTACTTGTTACTGAGTATTTTTAGACCACAGTTAAACTCTTTTTATTTTGGTCCAATGCCACTGGTTTTTGTTTAATCAAAAATCCAAAACATCCAAGAAAAGAAGACATTTTTCACAGTAGAGAATCTGGAACTGGTGCCTTCTCACAGCACATTAATGTAATGATAATATACTTGTAGATTACAGTGAAGCTGTTGCTCAGTGAGCCTCGGACCCTCCTGAGGGTCCAGAGACCATCACAGACAGCTGCCATTTTCTTTCCCAAATGCATGTAAAATACTTCAGGCCTACAAAGTAGTTTTCTAATTGTTGGAGCAGTGGAGTGAAGCTAATGAGGCCGAGAGTGAAACTCTGGGGTCAGGAGGAGAGAAGAAGATTATTGTGAGAGCAAACCAACGTTTATCCTCCAATTCTCCCCTGACCCACATTCCCAGTTAAAAGCCAATAGGCTTTTCATTTCCTCCTCTCCATTACCATAGGGTAAACACAAACCTAGCGAGGAATTTCCTGTTATTCCATACGGAGACACTTAGCATTCGCTAACATAGCGGATCGCTTGGGTTTCAGCTAATACGTCCAGAAATGGCCGCTGTGTTTGCACAGTGTTCGTTTCACACTACACAGCTGTATCCTTGAAACATGTAATTCACTGCACATTATCATTTGCTGCAGGTTTTGCTCAGATGCAGCTTTAGTTTGTCTCAGCTGCTGTTGGGACATACAAGAATTGTTTTTTTTTCTTGTTTTTTTACAACTTGGCTCCAATTTGATCTGTTTTAATCTGTAAAATAAGCGATAGATCAATTCGTGATACATTTTATTAGACTGTATAATATAAATCAATGAGCAGTGCTTTCTTACATTTAAAATGCATAATATGTTATAATACAAGTTTGGAGGACATGGAAGTGATTGACTCTGCAGAAGGTCAGTTACCTCTTTGCACCCCAGGTATGCTGACCCCGCTCCATCAGTTTAAATGGCTGACCAAAACACTTCCACTTCCTTATAATACAGCTGACGCTTGACTGTGGAATATTTGGAAAGTTATGGGAAAACCTGATTCTGAATGTTTGGATAGGTGAGCCAATACTTTTGGAAATATAGTGTATCTCGAGTTGTGTGTGGAGGTGAGTGCTTGTGTGTTTCAAATATGGTAATGTTTCTCCTCTTAAATGTATAATACATATACATTGCATGTATATTTCCAGCTATTAGAAAGAGAATAACACCTGACACACTGACTATACATCACATGTTTATTTAGATGACATCTGTCCTGTATGACATAAACCTGACAGGTGAAGTAGCCGCGTTTGTGTCGTTGCTACAGTCAGGACATGGGTTATATCCACAACTACCGTGTAATTATCAGCCTGTTCAGAAACACTTCATATCAAGGTTGTTGTTAATAAAAAATATTTAACACGTAATAAGGCCATAATGCCTATAAGATCCTTTTTAGCATTATTATGAATTAAAAGACTATTATAGTATTAATAACATCATAAAGATAGGTATTGTTGATTATAAGACATGTTTTCAAGAACAGATGAATAGTTACGTTTTTTGTTTTTTTATCTTAAAGCAACAACAATTAAGTCATTAAATGTTTGTAACAGTCTTATGAACAGGAGAAACTCATCTATAAACCTAACGAGTTTCTTTTGAGATATTGTAAATACATTATAATTGACCAACAACCGTTTATTATGTTATTAACACTAACAGTCTATTAACATGTAACAAAAGGCCTTATTACATATTAACTGATACTTGATAAGAAGTGTTTCACCTGTTCTCTTTTCCAGGGTGTCAAATAGAGCCGCATCACTTTTTAACCCCTTAGCGTCATCTTTTCTACGTGCAGTGTTGTCCCATAACCTTCCATAGAACTCCCACAATGTCTGAAACAGACGACAACTAGATCAATGACGTCTTATAGGTTTACAAACGTCCCTATTCTGAGGTGGTGGGATGGATGGTGGTTGGATAAATAAATGCAAAGCTGCGGAAGCAGCAGGAGAAAACTGTTCCAGACCGCTTTTTACTGATCATTTTAAGCCAAACCATGATCTTTCCCCTACACTCCACCACACATTAACCACAGCCTCAGCCATAAAACATCATGATAATATACATCATTAACAGCGATTTGTAACGGTTGGAAATCGTGACGCGGATGAGTTCAGGCTGGAGTAAGTTAAAGCCTGGTGTTTCTCATATTAAAGGACATGCGTCAGTATCGGCTTATTTGACGCTCTGGGATGAGAACGGGTCTGGATTGTTTTGAGTTTTTTTTTTTTCTGGCGTTCATGATCCCCAGAGAAAGAATCCTGCTGAGTTCACATCATGTGCCGCCATTAGGTCTAATTGTCAAAGTAATAATCAATCAGCCTCAGCTGTTTATGTTTAGTGCTAATTAGCAAATAAACTATGACGGTGACCATGTTTGCCAGTTACATTGTGAACATGTAAATACCTGAAAGCATATATACATACATACATACATATATATGTGTGTATGCATATGATCAGTGATAGTAGTGTGTTATGTGTAAATTGTTGTTCTTAATGTCTTCAGCATAGTTGTACACATAAAGTACTTTTCGACATTAAAGAACATGTGACCTGAAACAAATCTAGCAGCAGCCTTTTCTCATTTAACTAAAACCTTCATTCTCGTAAACAGTACAGAGCAAGTAGTTAGTGTCACTGTAGACATTCCTCCAAACCTTTATACGTTCCTTCACAACTTTACTTTTTTTCTTCTTCTTTTTTTATATAGGACAAATATTACAGACATGATACTATACAGATTGTATACACACCATATGCATCTTAATAAAGACAGCTCAGATTATTTTGCCTACATGGGAGGAAGCGCAGTTGAAGGCAAAAAAAAAGGAGAAAAAAAAGTCATCAAGCTTCAGAGAAAAATAAAAAATAAAGTTTTACAAGAATGAAATAGTCTCCCCAAACATCAGTTTTGGCTGCTTCCTGTTGAGCATCAGCATGTCAGTAATGACACAGTTTAAAGGCTTTACACCATCCTGACAGAGAATTAAATCTAAAGAAATACTGAAGAAGTTAATGTAGACATTTTTCAACTGTCATTTAAATAATTACTTTTTAATCTTCTAAAAAAAATTAAATTAAAAAATATTGAGAAATTAACATTTTTCTTTTTCCAAAATGGCTCAAAAGCATAAAGGAATGAAAAGTTTGTGATATGAAATCAAAGCATGAAACATCCTCTACAGAGCAGAGAAAGAGGTTTAAACAATCTTATTAAAAACATAATATGCTACATGTCAAAAAACATCAGACTGGTTTCACAGGATAAACACAAAAACAATACAAATTAAAAATATCTATTGCACAATGGAGGTATCAGAAGACAAATACAGTATGAATGATGGTACTGGTTTCTAAGCAGCATACAGCAGACGGCTGAGGTCAGAGGTCAAAGGTCAGAAGGAGGAGGTGGACAGAAACGCTTAAAGAAGAGATGAAGTCACAGTATCTGTAGCAGCTAGTGTTGAATCAGATTCATAAACTTGTTCTTTAATCAGCTCGATCAGCATTTAGTTAAAATGATGGTGGTTTTTGCTTTGAGAAACTTTCTATTATATTTTATATTATTATATATTTATAAATATATGTGTGTGTGTGTGTGTGTGTGTGTGTGTGTGTGTGTGTGTGTGTTATTAATATTTTGTATTAAATGCAATTGATCCAATATTGAGTAGAATTATCTCATTCCATTGGCAGGTAATTTGACTCATTACAAAGTTTCTAAAAAAATGTTGTCCTAATTATGAGATAAAATGTCCATAATATGAGATAAAAAGACAATATTAAAATTTAAAGTCAAACAATTTAAACTTATTTTAAGAAAACAAGACTAAAATGACCAAAATAAAAAATAAGCAAAATTATCTGCCATTTCAAGATTACTTTGGTCTCTTTTCTTAAAAGAAAAAGAGTTTTTGGGTATTAATGCCATATTGGAGTAAGGATATAACAAAAGTGACCTAAAAAATTAAATCAAATCTACAATTATAGGCTTTTTCTGAAGTGTTTCATCGAAGGGTCTGGTCAAAAGTGCCAGAAAAAACATAGTAAATAGCCTTGACTGAAGATTTTTGGGTTCAGTCATTCTAATATACAATTTTGCATCTGGAAGATACAACAGGCAGAATTAGACATGACATGAGGCCCTTCAGTTCTCCTGTTGATGGTAATCTATGCAGAAATGACAATGACCACAGATTGTCACATTCTTGTATCTGTTACCATACGAATGAGTTTCACCAAATCTCCTCCAGGAACCTAAGGTACCAGAGCTGCTGCAGAACACACATCTGTTCCACATGAGCAATTTCTGTTCACGTTTCACTATAGGTTTGATTTCCAAACGCAGCTGAGTCATCTGGCTGTGATTAGAACACCGCAGACACACTGGACGTGAAGTCTCCTTTTTTCTGTACCTGTCAAGTTGTTGAGAAAAAAGTTCTTGAAGAGGCACTTTCGTTAAATGAATATGACCACTTCAGCAAGGTAAGCAATGTTGCTGTTCCTCAGTAACTAGCAACGTGCTAATCGCTAGTTAGCAACACGTTACGTAGCCCTGTGTTAACAGATGGATAAAAAATATAGTGAATGGTGTTAGCTTTCTGAATTGGAAAATGGGAATTATTTTAAGGGGACTTTAGTCTTTTCAATGAGAAAATATTAAATGACACAACATTATAATGTGAGTGACACATTATTTTGTGTTAACAGTTGGCGTTTCTTATTAAAACTACTGAAAACAAGCTAGCTTGTAAGCTGGTGGCTAGCAGCACTCTTTGGTTTTTAAACAAAAAAAAAAAGCAGATCTAATGTTCCTCGTGTAGTTTGAACATTTTCCCCTCAGTGTGACAGGAACATGAAGATTCACAGAGCGTGTGTTTGTGTGTTTAATGACTCCGCTGCTCAGGGGGCATCAACTGTTTACAGCTTAGAAGGAGAAGCACAGCCTCTCCCACGTCAAACACAGATTGTGACAGCTACAGCGAAGGAAATATCAATGATATATGAATAAGACAAAGTTAGAAAGGAGAGGCAGTTTGTAGGAGAGCTTCAACTAACGACTATTCTGACAGTTGAATAATCAACGATTATTGCAACAATTAATCAATTAGTGGTTTGATTCATAAAATAAGGATGATAAAATGATCAGAAAGAAATAAAGTGAAAGCTGTCAACTAATTGATTAATCGTTGCAGTTCTAGTTCACAGATATAATCTTTAACTTGAGTTTTTATGTCCAGTTTGCGGAAATTCACATTACAAGGACGTTTTTATTATTATTTTTAAGGAATTACCCCAACGCAGTTATACAGTATCATTGTAAAAAAGAGAGACTTGTTCAATAATTCCATCTTGTTGTTGACCTCCTCAGTACCATCATCAAGCTCAATGTGACTACTGGGGAGCAAACACTAAACCTAAAGTCAAAGCCTCGTTATCTGCTGTAAGAGTAGTTACATGTTATTTCTCATCACAATGTTCGTATCAAATTATAGGTCTAAAATTGTTGTTCTGGAGTTCTACTAGAAGCAGTTTTTAGCATTTTACAGACCTGATCCAGGAAGGACACGCTACATATCACAGTTGTGGATGGTTATATGACAGAACATACATATTTTAATTAAGTTTGAAAGTGGTAAATATAAAATTCCCTCAAAATACACAATTTTTTTATTAGTGAATCCAGCAGATGTAAACTAATAAAACTTTAATCACTTGACAACTCCAACAACAGTCTATTATGTAGTTAAACCATGGAGATTTTATATATTCGTAGAATTTTGCTTGAGTAGAGAAAAGCTAACTAAAATTCTGTGGGCCTGTATCCGGATCCTCAGAAATACATCCATGACTTAACAGAGAAGATACACTTCCTTCTAAGGCAAACAAATCAAATTTTAATTCAGAATTTGCTGTTTTTTCACCTCTTACTTAATAAAGCTGCCCCTGGTGGCCATAAGAAATATTACAGAAAGATCCCTGGATCTAATTAACACAGGTGTATCTCAATTAATTGAAATATCATGAAAAGTTTTGTTCGTATTCTCTGTAAGCCAAATCCTTACATTCACAAGAAATTAAAGAAAGAAATTTAAACTTGAAATATTTCACACGTGTAATGAAATGATTGATAAAAAAAAATATTGTTTTTTTTTTCCACAATATTCTGATTATTTGAGATGCAGATGTATATCATCAAGGACCAGAGGCAGCACTGTGCACATTTCTGATTCTGTGCCATCTCTGATTTTACAAAAAATAGTGTTTAGTAGTGTGTTACTATACACCCCCTGTCATAATTGTCTCTGTGTTAAGAGGAGTGTATTTTCCTGCATTCTACCTGTAATGATGTTATAGTTCTATCAGAAACCATCCAAGCACTGTGACAGTAAATCATATGACTGTTAGTGGTTACAACTGGTCTCAATAATCAACACTAACAATGTCATGGAGCTATAATTGAGCCCAGTGAAAGACTCTTTTCTCCCCGTGATGATCAAGTTACTCTAATAAAAAAAGAAGTAAGTGGTTCAGAACGACACAGTATCCCTTAAAGTAACAGTCAGGAGAAACATGTGTGCTGCGAGGAAAGTCGAAACCGCGGGGCACGCACGTGGCAAAACACTGGCTGGAGCGTATGATTGGTCACACACAGATTACGGACTCGCATTTAAACACGACGTGACATCCGAAACTACGATGGAGCAGAAGGTCTCTGAGAGAAACAGAAAAATAAATCCTGCAGAATCTACCGTTTAAAAGTCAAACTTCTGTTTGCTCCATTCAAACATCAGTCACCACTTCAAGTAAAGGGATAACTCAAAAAGAAAAAGGTCAGTGGTTCAGCCCATCTTGGACTATGATAAGCAGTTTTTTTCCTCATATTTCCAGTTTCTCACCTAATTCCACCTAAAGTCAAACCTTCAGGAGCCTTGAACTACACGTTACAGCACAGAACTACAGCAAGTTATATTAAACAATATGTCAAAAATAATAACAACAACCTTGTGAAATAAAAAGTGTGAAAATAAGTTCTCTAAAACAAAGTAAACAAGGTAGAAAAATGAATTCCCTCATCTCGCCTTTCATTTTTTGGATGTGACGTGACATCACGGCGTATGTAGATCATCCACATCCACAGAAAAGCATGGCAAAGACCGAGAAAATAGATCTGTATGCTTTGTAATGGTCACTCCAAAAATAAATTGTTATCACATAACAGGGAGCCAGCAGGTGGTTTTTTTGAAGACAGTGGAAATATTAACATATTTTTAACACAGAAGGAGCCTCTGAGCCACAGAAATGTAGCTCCTGTGTTGTTGAGAAAACAATAAACGCTGTATGAAGTAAAATTGGGATGATATTCAATATCCAACATCATGATATTGTCCAGATAATAATTAAGTGTGTGAATATCACAATATCTTGATATATCAAAAATCATTCCAAGGCTATTAGCCAGTGCCCCACCCAATCTGTGCATCATGTATATATACGTTAGTAATTAATATTGATTTGTAGTTATTTGATTAAGTACATTATGCACCATTTAAACACAATATAAACGCATAGGCCTTAAAGGGACAGTCCATCTACTTCACATGAAGCTCTTTTGCACTTCATCAGGTTTGAAGTTAAAAATCCCTGATGTTGTCACCCTAGCTTATATATTCATAACAGGAAGCCTGTATTACAAACTTGAGTTATTGAGTTTGAAGCACTAAAATAGCCATTTTTCTTCTACACAACAGGTAATAATGCAAAAGCATCCTTCAGGTTTACATTGTGCTTTAATGGTGCACGTTTCTCCCGAAACACACTTGTGATCAATCAAATAAGTACAAAACTACACAGCTAAGTGTCGCACAGTGAATCTGGAGCCCTGAGGGTCTCAGAGGGTCTTGGGTGGTACCAGCCTGGCTGGATTCAACTTTAGACCCTGGTGTGGTTATGAAATTAAAAAGGACAAAATGACACTTTGGGAAATAGTCATCATCTCACCCAGATTCAGAAAAGAAGGTTCAAATCTGATGTGCTCAGCCATTCAAAGTTTGAGATAAAGAGGAAAAAGGTAACAAGCAGACGTGAAAAAACTCAAGTCATATCGATTTACTTCTCGTCTGAGTGTGAGCAAGGGACGATATTTCCAACGGAAACTGAGATATATTGTGGATTGGAAAAAATGTTGAACACAGTCCTCTCTCTCTAAATGCCTCATTCTCAACCAAACAACAGCTCAGTGCTGACTCTTGACAGTTCAATAAACCGCCGCACTCAGAATCAGGAACAAAAAAAATCCTTTAGAAATACCTGGGCAGTATGAATGGTGATGTTGTTTCTCTCCGCTGCTGCAGGTTACAATGCGAGTAACAGAGTCTGTATTTGCTCCTTACACGCTGAGCGAACCTGGAGGAGAAAACAACATGCTCACATGCAAACTGTCGAGGGTTCTCCGTCCACTTGGCCCGGTGAACGGATCAATGCGTTACGCTGTCCAGACACGGTAGTGCATACACAGTGCATCCGTTTGTGTTTCCTTTGTCCTTCTCTTTTCTGTCTGTCCGGCTGTGTCAGCAGGGGAGTTGTTGTGTGACGTGTGTGATCTGTGTGTGTGCGTGTGTGTGCGTGTGTGTGTGTGTGTGTGTGTGTGTGTTTGTATGAGATGACACCCACAGGTTTGTTTTCTAGTTATTTTAAACACAGGACTGTCAGACATGCCTGGAAGTCTTTTTTTAATTTCTACTCAACTTGTTGATTATGTATGTAGTGTGTGTGTATATGTGTGTGCGTGCTTGCGTGTGAGTCAAGTTATGTGCTTTGTGTCCATCTAGATGTCTGCATGTTAGCATGTCTATGTGCTGTGCATGTATGTGATGGAGCTGTGGTGGAGCGAGGCTTGAAGGGGCAGTGAGGGTCCACGTCACGCATTGGACATCTCTGCCTTGCTGAGCGCGATGGCGAGCTCCAGGTCCTCCTGCTCCTGCTGCCGCAGTCGCTTCAGCCGCTCCCGCTCTGCTCGCTCGCTCTCTCGCTTCGCCCACTCCAACTGCTGAGCCTCATTCCCAAACTACACACGGAAAAACACACAGAGACCCTTGAAATGTGTAATATGTGTCAGAGTAATATTTTTATCTCATGGCACACTGTGTACGTTTTGGCCAGAATTTGAGTAGTAAATAGGTCAAGGCAATAAAACAATATCAATTTATCATCAATATCCACATAATCAATACAATAAGACAATAGTTCAATATAATATCAATAATTTCAATTAAGGTTTGTGTATAACAAACCATGCTAATCCTCCTTGATTCATAAACATAATTTCTATTGATAATAGATCAAGATGGGTAATTAAATAATCATTGTTATCCATGGATATTAAATATTTTATAGCAATCAATACATATGTTCTAGCTATATCACCACCTCTACATTTATGTACTAAAAGTAGATCATTAAGCATAAAATGCCCCCAAATAAAACTATGAATAATTTGAATTTTTTTCCATAAGACTGTCAAACTTTATTAAATGTTTATATGTTTTCAGGTGAGAAAGGAGCCATTTAGATTCCCAATATAAGGTCTGTATATCCAACTAATGCCCATTTGTAAAGTAAAGTAGTAAAAAAGCTGGATGACTGATCAGCTGTGTATAGCTCTTCCGATTTACCTTGGAATGTTAATTGGAAAGTTTCCATGGAATATTAATTTATCAATGACACAATAGCATAGATTCACACCCCCATAAACACATTTGTTTGGATCAGGTGACTAACTCCTACACATCATAAGGACGTTTGAATGGAAAATTACTCTTTTAATACATTTGTAATACAACTTAATCATTCATAAGCCACCCTTTGAATAAAAGTACTGATATATTTGTTTTCTATTTTCTGCAACACATGATGTAAACAATAATTTATAATTTACTATAATCTCACAATTGGACACATATGTGTGAATTTCATTATATTCTTACCTTGACTTTTTCAGGTCCTGTCAGAGAAGTGGATTACAGGACAGACAGATTATAAACCAGAATTATCACATCACAGCACACAGACACTTTAAAGCAAGAAAATCAACAATAATGAGAGCAAGTGATTATACTGGCTTAACACTTCTAGAGTAGAGGTAATTATAGATTCAAACAATGCCAATCAGCTACTGAAGTTCATACAGACAATTGTTGCCAGTAAGAAACATAACACATATGAAGTGTGGTACAAAACTCTGGAAACAGAACTATAGCTAAACAAACATCTACATGTGACATGATGATGATGATGATGATGATGTGACTTGCAGCATGGAAGAAATTTTGTAGTATAAAACCAAAGTCTGAAAAGGCCACCGTTGCATTCATCTTGTCTTAATTATTGATTCATCTGCCGATTATTTTACTGATTCATTGGTTTTTGAGTTCACTACTATGTATGACAAAAAAACAGATAATAAATTTGACATTTTTGTTTAAAGAAGTTCAAGTGAGTCAGATGGCAAATTGCCTAAATCTAATTGCAAAAGTTGCAAAAGCAGAAGGAGATGACGATGTTTAGGACCGTTTAACCAACATATGTCCTGTGACTTCAACATTGGGATGTTTTTATTGTAATATTTGGACATATTCACTGTAAGGTTTGGACATTTTTACTGGAATTTTTAAATTTAAGCAAAGCTTTCCAGGTTTACCCACATTTGACGATAAAAAAAACCAAAACATAATGTAACATAGCACTGTTATATTCCAATGGGTTAATATTAGTGCCACAACTAACAACTATTTTGACAGTTGATTAATCTGTCAATTACTAAAACAAATAATCCATTAGTTTTTTGGTTCATAAAAAGGTAATCTCAGTGGAAGATTCAACCTAAAATTGTTTTTTGTCCAGAGATCATCAGTTCATTATTATACGAGACTAAAGAAACCAGATAATCAGATTGGAGAAGCTACAGCTTAAAATAATCAAAATCATTGGTGATTATTGTAATAATTGGCAACGAATCGATTAATCAGTGCAACTCCAGTTCAAATGCACCACACAGATAACAATTGAAACGGGTGACACGGAGGAATGCAAAACTCACTGTAAAATACAGAAAGAACAGGCCAGACACACACATACACACAAACACACACAAACACATGCAGGGCAGACAGACTGAACAGCTGACAGTTGAGTAGTGATACTGCTGTGTCTCATGCTCCAACGTCTTCCAGGTGTCTGACCAGTGTTTGAACCTACAAGCACCAGTGATCCAATCAGCCGGTAGCAGTATTCCCAGCCAACAAAAAAGTGCTTACTTGCCTGACTTGAAATGAATTGCAGTTTTGTAGTGTATTGGCTTCAAGTGTGTGTATGTGTGTGTGTGTGTGTGTGTGTGTGTTTCATGTGCTTTCAGAAAGTCTCGTAGTCATGACTTTGAACATCGTGTCAACCTGCTGCTGATATTAAACTTCAGCATCTGTGAAACTGCAGGGAAACCCTGACAAGTTCATCTTAAACTTTCTGCGAAAACATACAGACCACAAAAAGGGTTGACACCCTTTCCTGAAGTATATTATAATCATATTGCAACTCTCTGCAGCCCACGTAGCTTTAAAACCAAAACTGTCTGTTGTGTATATTGTGTCACAGCAGTTACTTCTCATTATTATAGTGTTTGCATGAACTACATTAATGGCCGCACTTATTTTGGCTTACCCTTCCCTGAAGCTTTGAAGGGAATCTTTAAGAAATGTGCTTATCAACTTTCTGTCTGTGAACAAGATAAGAAAATTGATTTTAATCCCATATCTGTGTTGATTCCAGGAGTCAGAATGTGTTGTATAGGCTTGCTTAGCCTAAAGACTGGGGTTAGCCTGCTCTATCGAAACCTCATCAACCCTTCTTTCACACACAAACAGAAATGTAAAAGTGACTATTTGTAGTTCGGAGATGTATGCTAAAACTATTTCCTGACAAACAAATGTGTATTCTTCCACCATTTTCGTTAGTAAAGGTCACCAGGTACAGCCAGTGAGCACAATTTCAATTTCTCAACATGACTCAATGAAACTCCACAACCACCTGGTACTTGAGCCTCAAGTTATACAATCGTTCTGGCAAACAACAAACTGTTTTACATTTCTGTGTGTGTCAGTATACTTGATTCTATTCTATTAACAAACCAGATACTGTACACTAATTGATGAGCAGCAGAGGCATTGATAATGTTTGAATTTTGATGATGGTTAATTGAGGTGCAAAAAATGAGGGGCTACATTAACTGTGTTCTGTCATGTCTTGTTGCACATACAGGTCAGAGAGAGTCTTGGTTACCTAAGCCACAGTGACAACACCTGCTCCTTTTTAAAGAGTTTGGAGAGTTTAACAAGAGGGGCATGGAATTTCTGCGTAGCAAAACTGCAGCAATCTGAGAAAAAATACTAAAAACACTGGCTGCTTACTGGGGGCTAGGCTTGATTTTTGATACTTGTGTCATAATGTAAAGTACAAAATACAATTCTATCGTTATTGTGTTTTTTCTTTTTTATGATTTTTTCATTTTTGCAACTTCACTTCTAGTGATTATATCGTGATATTACATTTTAAATATACATCATAAAGCTTCATTGTCTAAAGCCTACTGCGAAAAACATGCAGATGCTCAGAAAAAAAAACAGTATGTGGACACAGTTCTAGTATACAGTTTTCTGAAGTCACTGGTGTTGTATCATACATTTCAGAACATTTAATGGCCTCATGGATATTGATAGTTAAGAGAAGACAGATTGTATTCAATTTTTTGTTTCAGTTATTTGCATTTCTTTTGGATTTTTTGTTTTTAATTTCAGTTTATTTCTATGGGCTTTCAAAAAAAGGTTTGCTAGATTTTAACGATATGCTGTATGAGGATGAGCTTAAAAATGTCACAAGTATTACACTAAAATTGCCCAAACGTTAGGCTTATGTATGAAATAAGTGGGCAAAATTGAAAACTGACTTTAATTAAGATTTGTAAAAACTAAAAATTGCTAGAGTTAGTTATCGTTAATTTATAAAGCCAAGTTGTGGAACGGTACTGATAACAGATGTTTAAATCTTGCTAATGATCTGGAAGAAATTCCAGGTTTAGGGTCACTTTAAATATTTTGTTGGTTGGTAACATGGTAAAATTCTTTCAAACAGGTGCCATGGTTTGAGGCCACCTGGTGGTGATAACTGGCACCTGCATAATATCTTACAACAGTGTTGGGTGGGAGTCACAATATGCTTGGTGAGGTCTGAGTTCTTTTCTAGTTTTTATTTTTACCACCTGAGTTAAAAAAGCTTACTTATGAGCCCTAATTAAACTAATTTAACAGAGGTCATAACCAACTTAGGATGCAGAGTTATGTAAAATGTAAATGTTGTTTATAGATTGTCTGTAGAAGATCTTTTACATCCTGTTTTGCTCTTAATGCACAGCGTCTATGTTAATTTTATCCTGCTACAAACATATGGATAAATTGTTTATTTGAAGATACCTGACAGACCTGTTTTTTAGAATATTTGGCGCTTTCATACAATACACCTTTTTCTTTGTTTTTAAAAAGTGTTTGTGCTAACAAGTTGAAATGGCGAATAGCGTCATTGCTGTAAAATCACTGAATTCAAATTGAGCTTCACCTTGTTTAACTTTATTCTAATGTCATCCTACAACCTTCTTATATGTCTGATTAGCTCCCTGCCTCGTCAGTGACCTTGTGATGTCTGTCAGAAAAAAGCGACTCTGTGCTGGTATCTGTGCAGAGCTGTCGCCTGGCCTGGACACAGAAAGTCAAACAGTATCACCCATCTCAACTTACAGAACTGATGTCTGCAAAACCCGAGGTAGAGTCTTTAGGGGCTTTACTTGATGCCGTGGATGGAGCGAAGGGGTCTTTGCCACTGAATGGGTCCCCAGGACCCTTTTTACTAAACGGGTCGATGGTGTCGCTGCCGAACGGCTGGAAGGGGTCACATGGTTTGGAGGGGTCTGCTGTGCAGGAAACTGGCGTACTTTTACCTGAAGACATAACAGAAAGATTGAGATTAACATTTATTTGCTTTATCATAATATTTGAGATAAATTCAAAGTTAATTTAATGTACCTAAATACCTAATTTGATGCTAATTTGTTCTTCTACGCCCCTATTTCATAATGGGGAAATATTGTATTTTTATATTATCTTATATTTATTTTTAGTTGCAATTTAACTTAAAACCTTTCGCACAAAATAACATGATGTGTTTATAAATGATGCTGCAATGTTCAAAATGAAACCAGTGGTTCCCAAGCTGTTTGGGTTGTGGCCCTTTACAAAAGAAAAAACTGTGTGTATTTGTGTCTTTGTCATGTTTCAGATGAGTTGTTTGCGGTTCCACCAGAAAGAGACATTTCCTCTCACATAGTTTCAAATAAATAACAGTTTGAGGCCTGAATAATCAAAAAGACCCAGTGTTAGAAATAGGGACTGTCAAAATTATTTTTTTAGACTTTCTAAAAGGCAAGTTCTTTCAATTTAAATACTTTAAGTGCATTTAGTACTTCTGTACTTTTACTTGCAACTTTTACAATTTTAAATGCAGGTATTTTAATTTTAATGAACATCTTTTAAATTGTAGTATTAATATTTTTACTTCAATTTTTCCAATTTTTCAACATCCTAATAAAACAGGAATCTTTTCTTCTGACACCTAATAACAATCTACATACCAAGAAAAAATAAGAAAACAGTTTTGAATTGTTAAAGTCAGTCTTATGTGATAGCAACCAAATAGTTTGCTTTTGTCGCAAAGACGCATTCAGAGAAGCAACAGAAACATTTCAGCAGCTTCAGATCTGGTTTCTACAGAGCTGGATGGAAAGTGACCGATAGCGGAGATACAGTGACTCATCACTGTATCTCACATGAAGGAAATCATCGATAACACAGGATCTGATTTGATCTGTCCTGAATTAAAAGTTTCTCTGAGTTCTTTGGTTCTCAGGGCTGAGCCCACACCCTGTTACCTCATTTCTCACATCAAAGGCACTCAACAGTTTTTTTGAAAGCCACGAGTTTCACCTCCACACACAGCGGCAGCGCACCAAAACAACTCATATCTACACGAATCTCTCTTTAAGTTGTTCGTGTTCAGTAAGAGCTACATCCTCCCAAGAAAGGAAATATATATTGAAAAACAGCTGGCAGGGTGTTAGGAAAACAACACACAGGAGGAAAAAAAAAAAACACGTTGCAAAGGACAACGCCCAAAAAAAAAGAACAAAACCAAAAGTGGTACCCTATAACCCCGTAACTGTGCGAACCATTTTCAACGGTTTCCTGGTTAATCGCTCGGTTAGGTCTCTGCCCACATCACCAACTGTTGGTTCACCAACTAACCAGCTTAGCAACAGACTCACGTTCGTAGGTGACACGCGACGACAGTTCCACACCTGCAGCACACAGAAAGTATTTCAAGTGGGCTGCCAAATTCCCTTATGTGAAAAAATTTCTTTCAAAACAAGTCTGAAGTTATATTCAGACCTTCAAACCCCAGAGTAGTGTAAAACATGACAACATAATAAAAAATAAAGACAATATACAAAACTATTCTATTTAACTACACTGTTTGACATAAAAAAGGCTTGCAGGTATGTATAGTATATTAAACATTGCATATTTACTTGGAAGTAAAAAGAGAAAAAACTGACACCACAGATTAGACTTTCAAGCTCTTGCTTTCAAGTTGTTCTACACATTTTTTTCTTTTTTAAATAAAAACAACAGAGTTGATTGGAAGAGCTTCTGTAAACACCCCAGAGTGCAAGATGAGTCACTAAGCATGAAACCGTTTCACAGTGAGGACAAAAAAAAAACAAAAAAAAACAAGGGTTCCATGATTATTGATGTAGAAATACTCATTTTTTAAAAAATGTTTTATTAGTATTTTTTATTACATATTCGGTACAAAACGGGTAAATGGATAATTAACACATGGATCCAAAATAAAACTCGGGAAGTGTTCATTTTTTTTTTTCATTTCATTGGGCCTTTATGAATTTCTTATGAAGGGTCTTAATCTCAGATTTGCAGACTATGATACCTACCTATGATACATTTTGTCTGAACTGTTCTTAAACTAACTATAAAATTCAATCTTCATTAACAGTCATGTTTAACAGACCCAAAGAGGCTACAGAAGCACACTTGGACCAATAAGTCAGCTTGTAAAAGGGAAGCTTCCTTATCATCGAGAAGCTGAAGCCTGGTAGAGGATCGTGGGAAAGTGAAGACATCATTTATAGGTGTTAAACCACAGCCGGTCGAAATGTTGTCATACCATATACACACATACGCATTTATTCTTGATACACAATCGCCTGGCTCATCGGTTCATTTCACACTCCATGCTGAGCAAAACTGCATGACTGGCAATCAGTTTTTTCCTCTTTCAGTAAACTACGCACACACGCACACACACACACACTCACACTCACACTCACACTCAACCACAATGAGCTCCACCCAGTTTTAAAATAATGCTCTATTAGATCTGCTTCCCTCAGCAGCCAAACAATTGTTCAGTAATCTACAGAGCGAACATTCATTGGCCATGAAACCCTGCACTCGTTCATACAATTGTAATATCGACCACAGTGGACATGCAGCATGCAGAATTTAATCTACTAAAACAAAAATAGCTACAGCACTGTGGCCATTTTTATCACTGTCAGGGCAACTCCATGATGAGAGAAAGTGATGGAGTAGCTGTGTGTGTGTACAGTAGAGAGCAAAATATTAAATATAAAGACACCCACCTAATGTATGAGAAAAAAGCTGGAAACAATGCTGACAACCTAGTGCAAACAGCCTGCAGCCTGACCTCTTTTGAACCACTCACCCTCATAAACACAAGCATTCATGCGCGCACACACACACACACACACACACACACACACACACACACACACACACACACACACACACACACACACACACACACACACACACACACACACACACACACACACACACACACACACACACACACACACACACACACACACACACACACAGAGGGAAGAGAGGAAGCGAGTTAGGGTGTGTCTGCAAACAACAGGCCAAGCAAACCGCACACTCACATCTATCTTACAACATCACCTTCATATGTGCCCACACACACAAACACCAGAGCAGCAGTTTGCTCAGAATGATTATATAAAATCTACATATAAAAATCATACAAGTATAAATATTTACTATTGTGCCTGTTAATGTAAAACACGTTTCTCTGCACAACACTTGTTCTACTAAGTATATATAGATTTTCTTTCTGTTACCAGGTTTTTGCGAATTCCAGCAACTCTGCATCATTGGTGGTGCAGTTTCTGTTTATGGCACATTTTATCAAACATCCTTCTTTGCCCCACCTGCTGCTGAACATTTTTTTATGTTCTCACAGAAATGTTTGCAACATAAGGATAAATTTTGATGACTATGACTGAGTGCTGTCATTTTCAGTTAAAATAATGCAGTGGTTCATAGAGGAATATTCACTTAATTCAATGAAAGCAATGCTCATTGTGAACTGCTCATTAGATCAACTTCACACATTCGCCACAGTCTCCACCTGCCTCAGGGGTCGTGAACACCCACCAAGTGTAAAGTGTCATGCTGCACAAATACAGGATCATAGAGATTCTTGAGAAAGTAGCTCCTGTTAATATGTGTCTCAAGAATCATGATATAAGACATAAGATATAAGTGAAGCTTAGCCTCACTGGCAGCTGCTTGAGTCTGATTGTTCTTCTACAGATGAGAAAACTGACATCAGAGCAGCAGCAGCAAACTTCTCTTTAAGTTGCCACCTGCAACAACTGAGTCAGTAGCTGCTGGAATCATGTAACTTGCAGTGAGCTGTGACCATGGTGTGGGCTGAAATGCAGATAGGGATTAAGAACATGGTTCACACTGTGAGGACAATGCCAACACACCCTTTCTGAACATAAAGAACTACATGCACTTGGCAGCATTATTCACAAGATCATCTACATAGAAATAGTATACTCTAATATTCTGCTTTCTACTGTGTCTAAAACTTCTGCAGTATTACAATTGATCTACCCAAAGTCTATCTAAAACTAAAAAAGGCTCCAAATTGTTTTAGTTCATGATTGTGGAGCTATTTTAGATACTTTCAATTTAATAGAATAATAGTATATTCATCTTATGTAAAGCATTGCAACAGTTGATCTTTCTGTGTTTGCAGAAGTGATTAAACGTGCTGCATCAACACCTTCCATGAAGTCACGAGGTTGGTTGTTTTTTCTTCAGAAATATCATTTACAGCATGAGAACAGGAACTGTGGTTGCCAACAGGGGCCTTAGCTGCCCGTCCAAAGAGATTGAAAAAACAAACAGATAACACAGATAATTTGTGGGTAAAGATGTCAATGTGATTATTCCAGGTGATGTGACTGTGTAGCACTCTGGCATTGATTCAACAATAACACCAAAGATCTGATCATGGTTGATCTGACTTCTGTATCAAACATTATGTGTTCAAAGAGAAATGAAAATTAACAAACGATTCAAAATATGCCACTGCCAACATTGCAGGATATAAACTCTGATATGATAGAGTTACTGTTTGCTGCTGCTCGGGCGTTTGAACTGAGAAACAACATAGTGGATACAGTGTGTGTGAAGGCAGTGGCTTTTATCTGTTTTTCCTGTTTCCTGTACAGATGAGAGCAGAGTTTAACGCTATGTCCTTTACACCGCGAAAAAAAGAAAAAAGCATTTCTCTGGTATCTAGAATTGGTAACTAACCTCAGGTACACTGTTCAGCACTGCTTCAAATGTGCCCTGGAAAAACAGCAAATTATCAACAGCTAATAGATGATATTTTATTCTGAGCTCCTCTATTACTTCTCCAAAAAAAGTCTCTACACTTCTGAATATGCAACAAGCACAACTTGAATGAGATGATCTTTATTTGTATTATATAGTGTTGAAATGATTATGTATGCAATGTGTGAAAGGAGGTGTTGCATGGTGGGAAATCAGTGTGGTGGGTTAGGTTGTTGCAGAGGACATCCGCAGGCTTTCTCAAATATAGATTGACCGATTTACCTGACATTTGATACCCTCAACCAAACAGAGGTTGTGTAACATCTAACAATGTGACAGACGAGCTACATTCAAACAGACCTGAAACAGCAATCTGGCATTAAAGCATTTGATCCCTTCCAGGTTCAGGCCAAAAGCTGAACTACTTCAAGACAATGAAGGATTATCTGATGTGAATGGTTGCATGTTGCAAGTTGCAAGACTTTAATTGGAATATATCTGTATAAAAGTTAAAGCAATTAAAACGTGATTATAAAATGAGGTAATAATTTCATTTTTATAGGCTCTTCATATTCTTCTTTCCTTTAAGAAAGATGAAACCAACCCAACTTTATAAAAGCTGTTACACCCAATCACATGAGCTCATTTTGATCACAGATAAGTTGGCTGACATGTAGGGCTGCAACTAACAACTAAGATTTGTACAAGTTTAATGTTACATGGCTATTAACATCTGCCCTGATAGCATTTTAACTAAGTTAGTTCATGTGTTTTCAGTAACGAATTCTTAGCTTGGGTCTGAAGTAGCAGCAAAGCAGCTCATCTTCTTTGGCAAAAAAAAATTCAACACTATCACCAAAATCCAGTGTTGTATATCACCTTCTAAGTGATCATAACATTGAGGTTCAAAATGAATCTCGAACAAGCTGCAGTTTATAAAGAAAAGAAACACTGTTTTGTTATATATTTACATAACTGTAAATATATAACAAAAATAATTTAAATATTACTTATTTTACATTATTTTCCTATTTGATTGGTTAATCACACAATTCATAAAATACAGAGACAAGAAGTTCCAGAATAACTTCTGTGTGTCACTTTTGTATTTTGTTTAATAAATTTGCAGTTCTCTATTGACAAGATGAAGAATAATAGAAGCGACAACCTATTATTGTCCAAAAATAATGCTAAAAAATAAAAAGTAAATGGAATTCCAGGAAGTTACAACAGAACTTCCTGGAATTTTCCTGGAATTGTTTTGAAAAAACAAAATGGAATTTGGATTTTATTGGGCCCTGCTATAGTACAGTGTGAAACTCACCACTGGGGGGCTTGGGTCTTGGGGGAACACTTTTTTTTGGTGGCAAAGCTGGTGTGTCACTCTTCCTGCTGAAAGGATCGTCCACAAACGCCGACTGAGAAGAACAAGGTGAAATTGGGGTTTATTTGTGCTGAATAAAACAATAACTAAATACTACAAAATATAAACCTCACTGTAGTCACTGTCACTTTTTCACTGGTCACTTTTTTCTCTTCACACACACCCTGCACCTTAAGTGTGCATTAGCTATGTATGTGTACATGTGGGTATGTGCGTGGATATGTATGTCCATATATATATATGCAAATATGTGTGTATGTGTATGTATGTAGGTATGTACGTCCATGTATGTATGTATATATGCTTTGCTTATGCATACTTTTTCTTTTTCTTACTATTTATTAGCATTTTCTCTCCATTCTGTCGATAATGCATACTGTGTATGCGGATTAACAAATTCTGCGAATTTGTACATTGTGTTGTGTGTTTTTTATTTTTTATAGTTTTTTTATCTTCTTCAACTTTATTTTACTTTTTCTTTATCTGTAACGCTGCAGTAACACACAAATTTCCCCGTTGTGGGATCAATAAAGTTTATCTATTCTATTCTATTCTATATATCATCTGTGTGGCAGCTGCCAGCTGTTTGCTGTTGCAAGAGGAGCTGAACAGGCAAATATTATATTGAAAGGAGAGGTTCACAATAAACAAAGCAACACTCTGGGTTTTAATCATTCCTTCTATTTATACTAGATATTCTAAAATCTACTCACGTGCTTTCAATATAAATAATAAAGAAAAATCCACAATCGTTTAAAAATAGATGTGAATATGATCTTTTCATATTAAATAAATATTTGACTCAACTGGAATCAATTTTAGAATCAACTAGTGTTTCCCTGTTCAGTTGTGTTGGAAGTATTGTAACAAGCAGCAGGATGTTGGCACTAAAAAAATTATTAAAGATATACACTTGATTTGATTCATTTGGATGTATATTAGCTTCAGATCGAATTTAAGATATGTTGGTACAGAAGGATGACTATGGGTTTTGTCCCAATCATCACTAAGATTCTCCCCCTCTTTATGAATATGAGTGAGAGGAATAATAATGGGAAAATAATTATATTTATATATACATATATTATTGGAAACACTGTGAGTGCAAAGTTCCGGAGAACTTTTAATCCTTTTTAAACCTTTTTAATCTCATGGGAAATCACTGAAATACACATTTGAGGTTTCAGATAAGAAGAACATTGTGTTTTTTAGGGTGAGTCTGCACCTTTTGGTAGTCCGGCAGCCAGCCGGCTCGGCCTTCAAAAGGGTCTCTGGGTTTTGACATGTGGCTGAAGTCTGCGAATCCAGCAGAGCTGTTACTGCTGCTGCTGAACGAACTGCTGCCAAATGGATCCAATGTTCCAAACAGGTCTGGAAATCAAGATCAACAGTCTCTTTCAACTACCTTAAAATATTGTTGTCTAGATGTTTGTGTGTCAACTCATCTGTGGTCAAAGCTCTTTATTATGTGGGAAAAAAGAGATAAACAGTAACTTACAAAATGATTTAATCAAACACCACCAAATGATCATAGAGTATAATAGTTGAAAAAATTTCCATTGTATAGAAAAGGTGGAAATGTCCAATATGTCTAAAGACACAATATAATGTTGTATATGTGAGTAAAAATGTTAATTTAACTGTGGATTTTCATTAACATAAACGTTTTCAACAACAAATTTCAAAAATTTATAATTAAGTCTAATAAAGAGATAGACGAATGTTATTTTTAGGGAGTTTTTCCTTGTACGATGTGATGATCCAAGGATGGGTGATTTTGTACAAACTATAAAGCCCACTGAGGCCTATTTGTAAAGTTTTGATTATCACATATTTCCTTTTCATCTAATTTTAATCCACATTTTTATATCTTGATAATGTCTTAACTATCTTTAACTGGATAAAGGACTTGAGTTGTTGGATATGTATCTTAATCAATTAAGAGCAATAAACAGCAACAAACATTAGCATTAGCTCAACTAGCAGCCCAAACTACCTCAGAGAAATACAGCGATATTGTGGATTTTTTTTTGTGTGATATGATGTACAATGTACGAAATAAACTTATAATGTCTAAAAATTCTGTAAATCAATCAATTTTATTTGGCTAATTTAGTAGTAGTAACAAAAGCTGCAACAATTAATCATTTATTTGATTACTTGCCAACTATTACATTAATTCCCAACTATTTAGACTATTATTTTTAATAAGAAAATGTCCTTATTTTCTGGTCACAGTTCCGAATCTAAATATTTTCTTTTTTTAAAACTTATAATGGTAAACTGGTGATCTTTGGGTTGTGAACTTCTGGTCTGGGCATAAAAAAGGCATTTTAGGTTAAATCTTCAGCTTTGGAAAACAGTAAATAACATTTTATACAATTTATCTAATCTATCTATTAGACTAATTGTTCCAATAATCAATAGATTGTCAATTTTCAGAATAGTTGTTAGTAGAAATAGTCATTTAGAGAAGGTCCAGGGAATAAGAGTGAACTCTGACCTGGTCCTTTGGATTTGGGGTTGCTTGAAGAGAAAGGGTCATTGCTAGTGAAGTGACTGGTTTGCTGCTACAGTAGAAAGAAGAAGAACAAGAAAAAGAAATATCCTGTAACAGTTTCTCCTCAATTGTCCTGATGCAAAGTTTTGTGAACAAGGTAACACCAAGAAAATATCATCCACATAACACATACTTATATTCGCCTAGGTGAGACACTTTGTTTAAATTTGTTACTGTGTTTATAGAAAGATAGACATATAATACACACACACACACACACACAAATAAGTGGAAAATTGTACATTAGTTTGAAAAAAATCCAGATTTTAGCATTGAATCTTCAATCAACAGGTACCTTGGAAGGTAGTGTGGCACTTTTACTGAAGGGGTCTGGTGTGGCGAAGGGATCCATCTTTGTAGTCTTCTTGAAGAAATCTTCTGAGGAAGCCTTGAATGGATCTGTCTCTTTAAATGGGTCTCCTCCAAAAGGATCTGCAGCAGAAACAATAATAATTTGTAATAATAATAAGTTTCATTCAGACTACTACTTTAGATGTTAAGGTAGATTTTGGCAGTGTTGGTTATCTTCTTTATGCATCACAACCCTAGATATAGGCATAGCTGTTGCTATCTCACGGTTTAGTTTTAGTTTATTCACGGGACATTAATGCTTTATTATAATTAATCAATTAAAAGAAAATAACACATGGAAGTGTTGGTAACAGTGTTGTTTATTCCAAACTGTGCAGAAAAGAGTCTGCATTTCACAGAAGCACCAACCCTACGATAGCATTTGAATACAAAACATGTCACGGCAACACTCTGGAGCTGCTGGTAATTCTAGTTCTTGTCCGAGTACAAAAATGCAGCCCAAACCCAAACAAATGACGGGCTTCATCAGAAAGAAAATTTGCAAATCAACATCAGAAACACTGAGGAATTTGCTAGGACTGTAGACCACTATCAGTGGTTGAGGATAGGGGTAGAAAATGTGCTACAGACACCAACAATAATTCATTAACAAAATAATTGTTGCTTCAAAACACTTAATGCGATTAATTGTGAGTAATTACAAAAACTTAATTCTCTTTATTTATTAGATTCACCTCTATTTAGTTGAGTAACAGTAAGTCAGTTAGTTAGTCAGTAACATGTTGGTGGCGTCTTCTTCAAAGTAAGTAAAGTTTAATTACATTTTATTTTAGGGTTTTAACCTATATTCACTAGCCAAAATTTACATTATTTATCACAGACCTGCTACATCCTGCTAACCAAGCTAGCAGCTGACATTAGGGTCAGCTCTCGTCTCATCACAACATGGTGATGGTCTTAATGCCAAACTCAAAATGTTAAGCCAGAAAGTGATTTCAACATGGTTACAGTCATTATTTATATAGTCTAAGGTTTGTTTTTTTGGGTTGGGAGCTACACCAGTCATCAATAGAATTCTATTTCGCTAATCCTATTTGAGTAATAGTGTCACTACAAATTACCTATAAAAAAGGGATTTTTAAATCCTTCTGTCCATACGTTGTCCAAATTCTCCAAGGTATCCACATGCATTTAGGATGGCTGATAAAGTGGTCTCAGTATTGTATTTTGATTAGCAATCCTTTGGACTAACAGGCTCAGGGAGTAAGCAGCATTGTTACTAACAGGATGTTAAAGGGTCCACAGTGTTTTTTTCCTGAAAAATATTAGCAGTTATATCATAACAGTTTAACTAACCACATGTGTTCACACCTTCCGCTAATATCTGTTGTGATTACGGTAAGAGGCACTCTGCAGATTGTGAACTGAGTTGCAGGTTTCACTGTATTTTCCATTACATATCAGACAGCAGCCAGGTTGGACTAAAATTCGATTAGGTTCACTAAAGGCAGAATATACAGTCAGCAGCAGCGTCTGTGTTTGATTTTATAAACAAGAGAATGTTTGTGATCTTTCCAGCATATTTTCTTTTTATAATGGTAAAAAAAGCACAGGTATGGAGCAAAAAAGCTGTAGTCTGGTGAAACTGCCATCAGGTTAGAAACACTGGGCTGTATAAGGTGGAGTGGTGGTTATAAGACTGAGAGAGTCCATGTGATTACATCTGAATGTGAGGTTCACTATTGTGTGAAATGTCTTGATTTCTATCACTGACCGCTATCTACTGAGCAGAGTGAAGTCAAAGTCCACAATATCACTCAAGAGGGAAGTGAGACAAACGTCACAGTTACACACATTTTCAGCAAAAAGACAAGGCTGCTACTAAAAGGAAGTTATAAGAAAAATTATCTACAAGAGGAAAAAGGGCATTAAAGAATTTCATGTGATGATAAGATTTCATTTTTTTGCATTGAATTTTAAGGTTTCCCACAGAAAATTTGTTAGGTGAGGTGCATGAGACAATGTTGAAGTTCAAAATTTTTTGTGTACAAATTAACAAGAACGCTGTGGCTGCCTCGATTATAAACCTCTGTAGGAAACCCTGGATTTAGGGCTGGATGTCTGTATGTGTTTATAGATTTTATTTATTTATTTATTTGGTCTCTGACATACATCTTCAAAAAGTTTTGTGCGACTATAAAATGGAATAGCTGCAACTTACAATTATATTGATAGTTAATTGATTATTGAAATGATTATTCAATTATTTGTTTGGTTAATAAAGTAGTGGAAAATGTTTCTCAAATGATCACTGTTTAATAAAGCTAAAAATTCAGATCCAGACCAACAGTCCAAACCCCAAAGATCATCAGTTTACTATTACAGAAGACTGAGGAAACCAGAAAATAATCAAATTTAATTTAATCTATCAACTCCATTAATGGATTATCAAAATAGTTAAGCGAATAAATGTAGCTCTGAAGTGAGGACAAAAGTACTATATGAAAATATGTGTTTTTGAGCCTGTTATAGCGGTCAAATAACTCAAGAATATATAACAGTCAGCATGTTATTTCCCCTAAAGTAAATACCTGTTGATGCTGATGGCTGCTTTGCAAAAGGGTCATTTTGGAAAGGGTCACCTTCAGGAGAGGAGTGAAGCAGAGAAGGAAAAGTTGCAAGAGAATAAAATCAGGCAATTATAGAAGAGTCAAAGAGTAATGCAAGCTGGAAACAAACAAGCTGCTCAGAGAAAAAGCTAACGTAAGAGAATCGAGGAAGAGAAGAATAAATACCCTGAAAAAGAGAGGATCGCTGATAAAAAATAGGACAATGAAAAGGGGGTTGAGAACCTTTAAACGGGTCTGTTTTGAAGGGGTCTTCAGAGTGGAAGGGGTCAGTGTGAAGTGCCTGAGGCTGGCTGTTGAACACAGATGGCTTCACTTTGAACGGATCCTCCTGTCAGACAAAAAACATGCAGGAGATGATTCAGGTAATCTATTGTATTCTCCACAATTTTCAATATATCCAGTCAAATGACACTGCAGTCAAAAAACATGTGGTCACAGTGAGTGTGTGTCATTTGTGTTTGCGTATCTTGCTTATTTCCTGTGCATTCAAACATAGAAGTATAGATGAAACTAGTGACTAATTTGATATTTGACTAATCTATTCAAATATAGAAATAATTAATCAATTAGATGCATGCTTCACAAAGTGGTGTAAAATGTTAATCAAGGTGATCAAGGTCTGTGATTCCTTACATCTTGAGAAAAGGTAATGCCACATTTCAGAAAAGAACCTTACACTAAAAGTAAAATCTAGTGGTGGTAGTGTGGTGGTCTGGGGCTGTTTTTCTACTTCAGGACTTGTAAGAATTGAAGTGACAAATGGAACCATGAATTCTAATGTCTACCAAAACATCTTGTGGCCTCGTCAAAGTCCTAACCTGAATCCTGTTGAGATGTGTGGCATGTCCTTAAAAAGGCAGTTCATGCCCCAAAACCCTCCAATGTGTCTGAATTTTAACAATTGTACAAATATGTAGTCCAAAATTCCCCTACAGAGTTGTAAGAGACTCATTAACTCAAGTAAGCTGATATATATCTGATCTTTGGACATATGACTTCAGTCTGAACTGCGCTGAAGTAGATTGAAGTGGGAAAAAGCAACAATCATGGCCAAATACCTTGCTCTTTTCTTCTTTAATCTACTCCTTAAAAAAATACGTTGTACATGCGCTGGCTCCAACAGCAACTTTAAAAACGCCAGATACTCATAGCAGCATTGTTTACTTCCATAATTACAGAGCAACCCACTGCATGAGGATATTGTGTCCTCCAATGCACATGTGGGACACTGTAGATCATTTAAATTTTACAATGGAGTTCACATACAAGTCATCATTTAATTGGAAATGTTTACAGCAATGTCTGAAAAAAAATCTGATTTTACAAAAAAAAAATCTGAATTGAGCATTAAGCCCTGCAGTCTGAACATAGCCCAAGTGGCCTGGGTCATATTTGAAAAAAATCGGTTCACTTCTGGCTGTAGTCAAAATCTAGACTAACTGTAACAATAGGGGTGGGATGGTTCACAAAATCCAGGGTTTGGTTCATAATTTTGTGATCAATGTTTTTTGCTCCAATGCTTTAATCATAGAGCTGCACACTGGTGCGCTTTAATCAACAACTTTCTTCTCGTCGTCATCATAGGTCACTCAAAGCAGCCACACCGCAGACCTATAAAGTGCTGCTGGTCATCTTCTAACTCTGTTCATCTAGTATCTGCTAAACCAGGCTATGCTGCTTCCCTTCTTCTTTTTGCTTACTATGGGCAGTTGGCACTAGATGCAGCACCACTACCTGTTGCTCTGGAGGGGAAACGCTTTGCCTATGAGGAAAAGTAGAAGAAGAAAAAGGAGCAGCTCAAGCTTATGATGAAGCAAACCCAAAACACAAAAACCAAACCAGGATAATCAAACCAAATGGTTCAGATGGTGTTACCAAACCGTTCCAATCCTAAAGAACATATGTGTAAAGTGTTTTGATTTGTCTTTATTAAATATGAATCAATAAATAGTGGAATATTTGAATAATTGAATAATACGAATAAATAAACAGTGGAAAAATTGATTACAATAACCAATACATGTTTTTGTCCTTTGTTAGGACATTCACAGGCTGAATTTACTCTGAAAATCTACCGAATCATCTACACCTGCTGCACTCTGAGCTGGTTTGTGTATATGTTGAGCATTTTGTGCATATTCATCTCCCTCTTCATTTAAAATACCAGTAGTACTTAAACTGGTACGATTATAAATGACATTTTTTCCTCAGTTTCACATTAATTGATATAAACATAACAAGTTTTGGCACTAAATCTATGTCATAGTTCTCCTGAAAAAACAAGTGAGTAGCTCACTTCCATCTTTGGCTCCAAATAAGGTAAGACAACATCATTACCATGTTCTTATTTCAAGCTATTAACCTTGAGAACTTCTCTATATGATAGAAATCATGACTGAAACTGAAAAAAATTAAAGCTTAAGTTACAGTAAACATGAAGTTTTCTTTTCTAATCTTTCACTCAGCTGCAGGAATCATCCTTTAGAGCTGCAAAACCTGCTGATTGCATGCACACACACCATAAAACACACAAACATGCACTGGAATGTGGAATTTGGCAATCCAGATGAGGGCTTCCTCTCCAGAAGGTTTTGAGTCAGAGCAATGGAGCTCATACAGAAAAAGGAAAACTGCAAAAGAATGAAAATTGCTTCCATGTTTTTTAAGTGAAATTCTAGCTTGTTAGAAAAGGTGGCGCGTGTGTGTGTGTGTGTGTGTGTGTGTGTGTGTGTGTGTGTGTGTGTGTGTGTGTGTGTGTGCATGTGTCACTAACAGATTTCCACTGTATTTCACAGGCGGCCCTGTGTCTGATTCTGCTGTTGACACCACATATGAACAAGTATATTTGTTGGGTTTTTTTTAAACCTTTTCTCAATTTTGATATTTAATGTGTTTGCATTTATGTGCATTTTTTATCATCTCTAACTGAAACTGAAGCTTGAATTGTCTCAAACCACTAGAACATGTGTGAATTTGCTTAGGGTGGAACTTGTGAGAATTGTTAGGCAGGTGTGAGAGGGACTGAGCTGAGGTAATGATGCAATTATAAGTAAATCGTGGGATTAGATCAGTGCGGGGGAACTCTTACGGGCCAAAAAGCTCCGTCTCGCAGGAAACTGAGAGACATGAAGAAAAATAAGAACCAGGGTTTTAGGCAAAAGACAGTTCAAATGACACCTAAGGATTTGGCCAGCTACTCGCAGGTAACCACCTGCCTTAATAGTAAGAGCTCTCAACAAAGAGGAGGAGAAGGAAACGCAGGATTGTTAGGTCATTGTCTAAACTGGTTGGTATATAAAGGGTAACGCTGCAAATTTCCAAATAATGTAGAATGATTCTCAGTATTCAACTAGGGGACTACCAGCGTTGTAGTATAGCGTGGTAGTGGGTGATCTCAATAATCACCGGAACATTTTTGTTTCAACACTACATTTATTCATATAATTTTCTCAAATATGATCCAACTTAAGGAGTGCGAAAAACATTGTGAACATACTTTTTTTTCACTCCAAACACACACATCCTAGATCACATGTGTCAAAGTCAAGGCCCGCGGGCCACATCCGGCCCACAAGAGGGTTTTTTCTGGCCCCCAGGATTATATACATTTATTATTAGAACTGGCCCGCAGGCAATTGCACGGCTGAGGCATCCAGGTACTTTACACGCACTAACACACTACATTTCCCACAATTCAACGGTGGCGCTCCGAGCAGGAGGCCACTTCCTTTCATTATTCATCAGCAGGCATTAGCGTCACTTCAAAACTTTCAGATAGCCTTCCCTTAAAAAATGGCAAAACGGGAGGTGGACACTGAGAACCGGACTTTTAAAAGAAGGTGGGAGTCGTACATGTTCACGGAGGTAGCTGGAAAACCTGTGTTTGTTTTGTGTGGAGAAAGTGTGGCGGTGGTGAAAGAGTTTTGATGGACTTGTTTAAAAGATGAGACACCACCAAGTATCAGCCACAGCTTCAAAAAAGTGAACATTACTGTGCAACGTATTCAGAGTTTTTACTCAGTTAAAGTTTAAAAGTGAACTATTTGTTTTCACACCACATGTGACTTTTCCTTTTCCTCATGTTAATAGATATTTGCACTTTATTATTGTATTACAATCCAATTTGTTGAAAAAATTCAATTGAGTGAATTATAGAAAATTGCTGATATTATTTATTTCTTTGAAGTAAATTTAGGCTATTTTTGCTATTTCCCTGAGAAGTAATACTGATGGTGCCTTGAATAATACCGCTTCATTCATTTAATGTTCATGTTTTGGGGATTTTTATATAAAGCTTTTGTCCCTGTTGAAAATTAAAATTTACTAACAGAGCCATAAGAAATTATTTATTTGATCATATTGTAATTATTCAAATGTTATAAGTATTATTTTTAGGGTTTCAGTCTGTTTAATGGGGATCACTAGACTATATGCGGTCATTTTATTTTTTTTCAATGAACATTTGATCACTCCCGCCCTTGGCTTGTTCCTAAATTTTTCATTTGGCCCCCATGTCCATTTGACTTTGACACCCCTGTGCTAGATCCATTCCTAGAGAGTTGAAAATAAAAGCATTTGTTCTTACAAATGGAAATAAGATGTTCTCAGTTAACACTGCATGTTAATAACTTAATTAAACTGCAAATCAACTGTAAATACTGTGTCTTACACAATCTAAACTACTTAACTTAACATGATTTTCCTATTTTAATCATTTATATAATCTACAACTCACAGCACAACTAGATCTCTGATCAAATTATGTTGTAGACAATCACAGACATGATGCTGATTGGCTGAGGAAGAGTCAAATTTAATTGGTGAGCAATCAGAGGTGGAGCTACACAGGGTTTGTTTATATGGGACATTTGATTGAAGGCCAGTTTCACTTTGTCCTACAGCAATATAAAAATAGTTTAGATTTGTGTTCACCGTTGTTAATAACTAATTGTCTTAAAGACATCATTCAGATTGAATATTTGAACATGTATTTTAATTAAAAGAGAGTCCAAATTCTTTGACAAATTTGGACATTTAAATATTTACATGAAAGTAACATTTTTTTTATTTTCCAAAGTTACTAGTTTTATAATTTGTAACTCAGTAACTAATTTAGTTACTTTTGGGAGTAGTAACTGTAATTACTTTTAAAACTTGCCCAAAACTTATAGAGACTACAGGAACTGAAAAATGTTATTTTGACTTTAAGTTCTCTTTCAGAACAGCCCTTTCTGAACCCAACAACACTAAGAAGAAACAAAATGGTTTCTAAATGAATTATTATTATAATTGATGTGACAACATTACAGCCTGTCTGCCCTCTGCTGAAGTGCCGATCTATCACCTGGCTTTCGTACAGTTAAAGACATCTGACTCTCTCCAATGATATCACGGTCACATTTTCAAAATATTACAAAGGAGGTTTAGACATATTTTTCAGTTTTGAAAATAACATATCAGTCTCAATTATCCTTATTTAAAATCAAATAAAGGATTTAATCTTTCACTGCTAACAGCAAAGCTAAAAAAAAAAAAAGCTGGAAGTATTTCTCCATTTCCTGCCAGGTGAACAGCTTGTGTTGGTGTTTATGCTTTTTAACTGAAAACATGTGTCAGCCAATAGATGGTTTGATGTTATCAGTCACTACTGGAAGGAAAGAGCAGTAAGAGAGATCCTGACCTGCGCTGCTCTCACCATGGGCGGGAATCCTCCGTTCTCCCGGTCGCTGAAGCCCTCGCTCATATCGGCCAGGTTGGTCATGCTGCCACCGTGCGTTCCGTTCAAGGTGCTGTTGTACTGCTCGATGCTTTTAGACACCTCCTGTTGGCTGTCCTGGATCTGGCACAACTTACTGCGAGCCTGCAGGGTGCAAAAACACTGTTGATGGACAATCTACTCAGCGACACCAACACATATGAGAGACTGAAAAGAGACCCAACAGAGTGCTATAAGAAAAAGATTGTCCGCTGCCTACAAGATCTGAAACTTACCGAAGCCATTGACCAATATCTGTCCTACCGACTCTACCCGGGGGACACCATCCCATGCATATAAGGGTTCCCGAGGATGCACAAGGAAGGGGCCCTCCTCAGACCAATTGTTAGCAGCATCAATTCTGTCACTTACAATATTGCAAAACTCCTGTCAACAATTCTGTCCCCTTTAATAGGAAAAACCCCACATCACATCCAGAACTCCAAGGACTTCACAGACAAGATCATCCAACTAAAACTGGACCCAGATGAAACCATGGTTTCATACAATGTCACATCCTTGTTCACCTGCATCCTTACAACAGAAGCAGTAGAGGCTGTTAGGAACAGACTTCAACAGGACAAAGAGGTGCACATGAGAACCAACCTCACCCCAGACCAGATTTGCTCCCTCTTGGAACTTTGCCTCACCACCACCACCTACTTCAAGTACAATGGGCAATTCTGCAGGTAGAAACATGGCTGTGCCATGGGCTCTCCAGTCTCCCCCCTTGTGGCGAACCTTTACATGGAGGAAGTGGAGAACCAAGGACTGACCTCATTCAAAGGAGCAACACCTAGTGGTTTAGATATGTGGATGATACATTCTGGGTCTCAGCACAGGAAACCCACACACACCGACCAATATTTACTCTTTGACTCTCATCACCCACTGGAACACAAACTGGGGGTCATCAGAACCCTTCAACACCGGGCAGACAGCATCCCCTCCAAAGCAGAAGGGAAAGAGAAGGAACACACACACATCAAACAGGCACTTAGAAAGACAGAAGGAAACCAAAACACAGACTGACAACAAGCAAAATAAGCAAAGGAAACATGTAGTAGTTCCATACATATCCGGTCTCTCTGAAAAACTGAGAAGAATCTTTAGCAAACACAACATCCCTGTTTATTTCAAGCCTGGCAACACCCTCAGACAGAAACTGGTCGACCCCAAGGACAAAACTCCAAGACAAAACCTCAACAATGTGGTTTATGCTGTATAACGCAGTGAAGAGTACCCAGATTTATATATATTGGTGAAACCGAACTACCACTGAGCAAATGCATGGCACAACACAGGAGAGCCACCACACCAGGACAGGACTCAGCAGTACATCTGCATCTAAAGGAAAAGGGGCACTCCTTTAAAGACACAGACGTACACATCCTAGAAAGGAGGCCATCTATGTCCATTTAGAAAGACCAACTTTGAACAGAGGAGGTGGGCTACGTCATAAACTATCTGCTACATACCATCCCGCTTTGAGATCTCATCCCAGGAAGTTTAACTGCTCTTCACCATCAGAGCAGGACTCATTTTCTGGATCAAGTGACCACAACGACTTGTGCGACCATTGTTATGAGAGTGTTGTTTACAGTTTCACCCAGTGATCCAGAGATATAAGCTCCTGGTTTCCAGCATGAGGCAAGAACTGAAGAAGCTGCCTGGATAGGTGGTATTGGTATTTAACCCCCAATTAGCCCCAGATAGTCCCCAGTATGTTCTGTGGAGTACAAGACGCCCAAATTAAAGTTCATTCTCCATTCAGTTTGCGGCGAAGGCAGAACTCTCACTATCCTAATACCATAACTATCACCATAGACGGATGCCACTAGAGGGAAGAGGAAAAAATACACTTTTTTGTAATTCTGGTGAAAAAAAATGTTTAAAATTCTCTTCTCGCAGATCCTTCTTTCAGCCAGTGGCTTCAAACAAAGCATATTTCTTTACACAGGACAAAAAAAAATAGTAAGTCATCATTTTTTTTTCTAAAGCCTGTAGAGCTTTTCATACTCAGCAGACAGACGTTTCAGGGTGTTTCCTCCTAAAAGGGGACATGCTGGCTTTTAATATGAGATAGGAAATGGATTCAGACCTATGGTACACTTTAGTTGTCTAAACTTCTGTAACACCCTGGGAAGCTCACATGGAGCTTCATGAATAATAAGGTCTAGCAGGACGATGTCATGAAAATCACATATCAACATCCCTGATAGCAATAGACTGGATATTATTACAGGTAACATGAGGAAATTATCAACTGCCAAACTCATTGTGTATCCTTCAGACTGTGTAGTGCCTCAGTATCAGTAGTATTAATGATGGACAAGTACTCAAGAAACTTCACTTGAAAAAAAAAAACTAGGAATACTGCCATAAAAAAGTCCTCAATAACAAGTAAAAGTCCTTAAAGTGTTAATTCAGTAAAAGAACACAAATATAATCAGCAAAAGCTAATCAAATTACATTAGTAGTTAGTTGCTATTACATTAATCGCCAACTGTTTTGATAATCAATTAGTGTTAGATTTAAGAAAAAAATGTCTAAATTCTGTGGTTTCAACTTCTCAAATTTGATTTTCTTCTGGAGTCTTTGTTCTTCAATAAGGATGATGATGTTCAGGTTGCAGACTGTATTTTAGGAAACAGTGATTGACATTTTACATCACTTTATGAACCTTACAACTAATCAATTAATAGTTTCATTAATCAATACATTGATCACCTATCAAAATACTCATTAGTTGCAGACCTAACTACAACTAATAATGATGATTATGATGATAATAATTATTAACTTTGTTATAGAGATGCAACAATTAACTGATTAGCTGCCAACAATTACATTAGTGGCCAAGTATAATATTATATAATCTATTAATCAATTTGAGTTATTTTTAGGAAGAAAATGTCCAAATTCTCTGGTTACAGCTGCACAAATCAGATTATTTTTGGTTTCTTTCTTTTTTCTGGTCTTCTCTAACAGTAAAATATTGATCTTTAGTTTAGTTTATTGCAGCCTGTTGGTCTGGACAAAAAAAAATTGGTTGAATCGTCAGCCTTTGAGAAAATGGAATCACAATCTTCAACCAAACAAGTAATCATTTAATCATTTCAACAATAAATACATTAATTTACTGTCAAAATGGTATAGTATGTGTATACTAATGTGTGTGTTTTTGTTCATGTGAGAGAGAAATCACAGCAGCTGACACTGAATAAAACTGACACATTTTTCAAACACAGAAATAGATGTTATGTTCTCCTAGTTTGACAGGACAAAATACTGAGTTGTTTGGTGAGGTGGTTACACGGTGCAATGGTGCCCCCTGTTGGTAACTTTCAGACACATACACCCATACACTCCTCTACCTGGTTGATCTCATCCTGCGTCGCCTTCAGAGACTTGATGATAGTCTCTAGTTGGATCTTGCCGGCAGCCAGGCTCTGCTCCAGCTGGATCTCCTCCTGCTGTAGCCGGCCCAGATCAGCCTTGGCCCGGCTCAGCTCCTCCTCCTGGCACTGCAGGTCGGACTCCTGGGAGTGGATCTGATTCTGGAGGGTCGAGATCTGCAGGTAGGAGAGACGAGGCCTGAAATGAGCACATGTCCTTCTACACCAGGCAGTGAAGGAGGTTGTGGGACGACTCCCAAAACGTGAAAACATAAAATAAACTCTTATGGTCACATCACCAACATTGAAACATGAAATAACAATTTAATAAATTACTTACAAATAAACTATGACTATTTGTCACCAATAGTGCTGCAACCAGAGCTGTAATTAAGTTATTCAATCAATTAATTAGTTCGAGCTGTAGCTAGGCCAACTATTGATCTTTCTCGCCTTATTTATTCTATCTATCTATCTATCTATCTATCTATCTATAAAAGGTTTGGCTCGCATCTCCTCCTAGGGGAAAGTGAAAACCCCCACAAAACAACAGGCTCGATCAGGAATAGTCTGCTATGTCTTTTGGTGGCAATATTCATTACTAAGGCGTAGTCACCATTTTTGTGTGAGATTTTGGTCCCATTCATTCCGGATGGAGAGGCATGTTCGGGGCATGTGAAATAGCCATTTCTCCCCATTGGGAGCAGATTTTGTCGGTTGAGATCGTTAATGATCTCCTCTAAATCAAAGAGCTGCAGCTGTGTGTGAGTAACCATAACAACGGCCCCAGGTCCAGCTACATGACAGACTGAGAGCTGATTAACTTATAGTTTATCCCTCAATAACTTTTGATATAAAGGTATTAAGCCACAGCAGAGTCCCGCCAGCCAACGGGTGAATGGTGAATGAACAACTTCACCTTTAAATCCTGCTAGAAATGTGTTATGAATGACACATGCTGTTTAAAACTTTTAAAGTGTATGACTTTACAACCACACATAGGTGGGATAAATAAAACAGGATTAAATAAAAGTTATTTTTTTTCCCTTCAACACCATAAAGAATTTTTCAAAATCAGGGTCCCATGGAGTAACAGTAAGTACTTGTCCGCTAACCCCTGAACTGAACCTTCTACCTGTGCTGTGACCTTGATGTGGTGGAGAAGCTTGAGTGCTTCTAGGACCCTGAGAGCTGTGCTGGGGGGGGCTCTGGCTCCTGGCAGGTTAAACCTTACCAGACTGCTCTCAGATTAGAAGCAGGACTAAAGTCAGCACAACCCATAAAAAGTACAGTTAATACAGAAACTAGAATGAGCAACGTATTGACATCAGGCCCATAGTGGACCCCAACCACCTAGACTAAACTGGACTATACAAACTAGATCATTAGAATTGTATCTTATATCAATGTTTAAAGAAATTTTGAATGTTCTGGTGCAAGGTTCTGATTCCTGTTTTCACCTATTTCTTGTTTTATTCATGTTGTAGCTTTAAGAAAACAAATAACTTATAACTAATAATTTTATATTATATCTATCTATCTATCTATCTATCTATCTATCTATCTATCTATCTATCTATATTCTTCCGTAAAAAGTTTGTCTTGCTTCTTCTCCTAGGGGAAAGAGAAAATCCCCACAATAGTTATATCAAATCGATGCTATGTCTTTTGTGTGCGATATCTGTTATTATGGTGACATAGTTGCCATTTTTGTGTGAGATTTTCACGCATTGCATTCCGGATGGAGAGGATAGAGTGGTGATGTCATTGTTAGAGTGGGAAAGCACCAAAAATTCCTCTGAAAAAAAATTTCTAACTCGCCGCCATGCATTGAAAAATGTTTCGGTTTTCAAGTTATGAGCCTCTCCTGCTCTTCCAATCTTCTCATTATAAATTTTCACTGACTCATCCTGCATTTTCCACATTGTCTAAATCTTTAACCTGCTCCTGGAAACAAAAGAGGAGGGAGAGGTAGTTGAGAGTAGACCTGCAACTAATGACTATTCTGATCGATTAATCTAATTTTATTTAAAAAATAATAATCAATGAGTTGTCTGGATTATAAATTGGTGTAAAATGCCAATCACTGTTTCCTAAAGCTGAAGATTCAACATAAAAGGTCTTTTTTTGTCCAAACCAACAGTCCACAACCCACTCTAGTCAGTATAAACATTCTCCTCTAGTTCTTCTCACCATCTGAGACTCTTCCTGGCACTTTATCCGGACTTCATTCAGCATGTCCTCTAGTTTATGTTTCTGCTGATCCATCTCCTCTAGTCGGTCCTGGGCATCTTGTTTCTGAGCCTCTAGCTCCTGCAGGCTGGCTGTTTCTCTGTCCAGGTCACTCTGCATCTCCTGAAGGAACAAATGGAAGAGTAGGTCAAGGATCATGTAGCAGTCCATCTGAACATGAACATAATCAGATAAGGGGAGTGTTCCAGTAAGATAACTAAGTCTAAAATGTCTGTGGAGATACACATTTCTTTCAATTTATTTGAAAAATCCTTACTGAAAGGTCCAATCTGGAGATGTACAATGTAAATGATTTGCAAGGAAGGAGATAGTTTCACCTGCTGCTTAAAAACATAATTGTTGTTTAGTGACTAAAAGGCTAAATCATATTTTTGAAACTGTTCTTTTCTCCTTGTGCAAATTATCCCCCATGTACAGTGAAGGTTAATTAATTGTATGAACTGTGAGAAATTTGTATGCGTTTATTTTTTTTATTTATACATAAATTTTTATTGGTCCATCCTACTTGGGATCAAATTGCGCTGTATGTGGCCCATGAAATAAATATTGTTTGACTCTATGAAATATGTGAAGGTAATGGCTCACCTGCACCTCTGCACTTTTATGTCTGATGGCCTCCTCTGTGTCCCTGATGTCCTGCTCCAAAGTATACTTCTCTCTGACACACACAAACACAAACATGATGATATTTAATGAAAAAGAATAACCATCAACCCATGCTGTGTTAATACACCAGCAAGACACCGGACCGGAACTCCATCACATCTACAATATCAGGAGAAATGAAGGAGATAGAAAAATTACTTACATCTATTTCCAAAAGTTCTGAACAGACAGTATAATTTAATATATAGAAAGTTTATTAGTATTCAAACCCCTTGACTTTCCTGCTGAAATATGACTACATGTACTTTGACTTTTTGTCATCGATCTAGACATGAAAATGAAAAAATCTGTCACATTTCATTTGTGTTGTGTCACTAGAGTCCATGGGTATTCAGTGGCTGGTCTGTTTACCTGAGAGTATTCCACTGGGTAAAGGCAAGAGTGCTGACGCAGCATGGAGAATAAGTGGTGAACAAACAAAAAATTGATAAAATACACACGTCAAAGGATGATTTGATGAATGGATGGTTGCTTGGTTCGATGGACAGACATGAGAAGGATGAAAGCAGCACAATACGGCAATTTACAGCTCATCCACATCTGCCTGTTCCATGATTCCTTTAGTGTGCATTTTATCACCTAATATTACAAAATACTAATCATTAATAATAAACAAAAAAAAAATCATAAACAGGGTTTAGTAACCCTCTAATCCTCCTGCACTACTGAAAGGGAAACGGTCAGACCTTTGTTGAGTTGGCACCTTTTATACAGTGTGTCTTAAAAAAGGCTGACAACACAACAGTTAATTTTGTCACAGTTGAAGACTATGGATGAAAACTTGTGCAACTACTACAGACTTGGAACTTTTTTGGAAACATCTTGTATGAAATGTAATGATAATGATGGACATACATTTAAATAAAAAATAAAACGAACTGCAGAATCTTTGACCACAAGGGCATTTGCAGCTTATAGATGGCTCCACGCAGATCAAAATCCTCTTTAAACATGCATCAGTGTTTTGTTATGATTTGACTTTTTACCCAGTTTTATGCCATTTTTTTCCTGGTTGTTCATTTTTGTTTGTTTCCCTTAACCAGTTGAATGATTTTAGTCAGACATTTGGATTTTAAGTTATCAGAGCAACAAACTGAGCTAAAGTCAGCATTAGTGCACATAGCATGCTGAACTGCCTCTGAGTAACAGAAGTTGGTAATGTAAAGCTTCTTTAGTCAGTGTTTTCACCTTGAATCAGCAAATCTGTTTGCTTTGGAGAGAAGGAGAAAACATCTGCACATATTCTGGTTCCTGGTAAAAACCTGATCAATGTCTAAATTTTATACTATAAGAGACACAAAGTGAGTTAATGTAGGCTCCACATTGGCTTGCTGAAGGTCAAGTTTTAGCAAGAGTCTACCAAACAGCCTCACAGAAAGCTTGATTTTTAACGTGAAAATGCTTTTTAGTGTTTTACCTGATTTTAAATAATTGGGTCTGTTTTCTGAGAGTTTTCCCGAAAAATCAGAAAAAAATCTTTAACAAGAACTATGCAGTAACAAAGATTGTCCAACAGCAGAGAAATGAAGACACTATCATTGATGCTACTATTCGAATTTCAGCTACATGATTTGTACCACTAAGTTTTAGGCTTTAGTGGAATATATAAAGCTGTAGACATTTTGTTTTGATAGTTAGAATAAATAGTAATGCAACCAGCATCTTTTTTTTATAGTTTATTTGTTTCATAAAAGGGTGAAAGGTGTTGAACAACAGTCCACAACCCAAAAATCATCAGTTTATTATAATAAAGGACAAGAGAAACCAGAAAATATTCAGATTTGAGAAGAGGGAACCAGAGAATTTGGACATTTGATTACTACAAATGACTCAAATATTGATCAAAATACTTTGCAATAATGTGATACTTGGCAACTAATCGATTAATAACTAATCATTGCAGCTCTAATACGGATGAAATCCTCAATTTATTGTCTCGGCAGCTTTTGAAAATTATGTTACAATTCCTGTGCCATCTAATTATCTACATGCAACTACTGATATTGTCTGTTACCTCTGTAACTGGGCTATTTCCTGGCTGATGTCATCCAGCTCCTTGATGCCAGTAAACTCCCCTGAACCCACTGAACTTGAGCTGTCCTGTAGAGGCAGAGACGAAGGACAGGGAGGCGAAAAAAGAAGAAAGAAAAAAACACAAGAACAGGTTGGCAAAGTAAACAAAGTTTGTTGAAGAGAGTGACAAGCAGTGAAAAGGAGAGAGAGGTAAAAAGAGGATCGGAAAGAAACCACCAGTCCATAAGAGGAGCAGCAGAGGTGTGAATCAGTAAGTGGGGACATCAACATGTGAGGAGGCACCACCACTGACAAATTGCAGAGAAAGGTCAAGATTCAAGATTTCAGGATGAACTCCACACTGCTTTGAGAAAGCTGACATTTAGCCCAACATTCCTGTTATGTATCTAACGCATAGAAACATAATTTCACTGATCCTCCAGTACTAATAGTTGAAATTTGCGCTTTTATTTTCAAAGGTTTGGAAATGAGCATTGATCCTATTTGGCTACATTCAGACTGCAGAGTCTAATGCTCAATTTTTGTTTTTGTTTTTTCTGAAATTTGATTTTATAGTTGCTGTCCTACTGGAGCCAGCACATGTACAACATGTTTGTTTTAAGGAGGAAATTAGGGAAGAAAAGAACATGTTTTTTCTCATCAACATTTCTTTCTTCCCACTTGTGCCGACTGTCATTCATTGATGTGACTGATTTTGACATGTAGGTCGGATGAACATGACCTGGCCATTCAGATTATAATCGTATGTCAAAAGATCAGATATGTATCATTTTTTGAACATATCCAAGTGTCTTGGGTCACATTTGAAAAAAATCTGATCTGTGACATTCAGACTGTCATTTAAAGATCAAATACTGGTCAAATAGGGGCAAAAAATGGATTTGTGTCACTTCAGACTGCAGCCTGAATGTAGCCTTAGTGACAGGGCAACAGAGTTTTACTAGAACTGTACTGTGGTCTGCAAACATGTTCCAAAACAAATCCAGCTTCAGTTGCAATATTCGGTTAGTGAGTCATCTATAAACTGCAGGAAAACCTATTGACAATAATAAGTATTATAAAATAATACGTCAGATCAAACATCCTGTTTGGGAAACTGGTGCTGAAAATCTGTAGGTGAAATAAAAATCACTATGAAGATCAATACTGGAGGATCAGTGAAATTATTTCTGTGCTTCCGTTACATGAAGGAACATGAGGAATATGAGAAATAGGACTAGGTGACAAAAATACAAAAATATCCCTTTAAAAGGAATAGTTTATTATGAGGTTTTCATCTAAATTCTGAATGCATTTGTTGTTGACTGTAGAGACATTTATTCTTTATTAAACAGTAATGCTGCCCCACTAAATTAAAGTACATTGATTAATCACATAAAACTGCTGTCACAAGATAGCAGCTGCTCTATCACAAGTATGTTTTTCAATCTTGAATCTTCTCTTGCTCGGCAGAGAGTCGACAGGGTGAGACAGAGTCACTGGACTGTAATGCTTTTCAGTCAGCAGGCTGAACATCCAGCCACTGAAAGCATGTACAGTTTGTCCAGTGTAGGTCTGTGTTACCTACCCACAACTTGAACATTATAGCCTAGAGATAGAGAAAGGAGGAGATGAAAGGAAACATCAGCAGAAGAGTTAGATAAATATATAGCATTAGGTTATAGAAGTAACCCCAGTACAGAACAGCCAGAACAGCTCATCTTGAAGACAAAATGACTATCGACTATGTTTTCAGAGGTATTTAATTGGTACAAGATGGATAAGGACACAGGAATTTCTAACAGATAAAAAATGTGCCCTGATATGTTCTGATTTTGTTTCTACATGTTTTGATTAACTAAAAAGTCAAAAAAGTGGTAGGACTAAATAAGTTCTTAAAAACTACCTTCTTACACCCTTTCAAACATAGAATCATTATTTATGTTATATTGTTGCCTTGTCAAATTTTTATTTTAGCCTAAACATTTCACATATATTATTTTTTTTGTATAATTGAATGAATAAAATACATAAATTAAAAAATAGCAGAGGGTTGTACCCCATAGCAAGATACAAAGCGAATGTATAATAGATAGCAGTGAGCAGCATATATCCTTTATTTAATTGATTTTCCCTGTGAATGTGAGTTTTCAATTTGTCGTCCTTCCAGATAAACACATCTGGCAGGTTGGGAAAGCGGCGCGAATAAAGAACACAAATGCATGTCTACAGCTTTACGCTCAATGCAAAGAACAGGAAATGATGAGGAGTGAAAATAAGGAGGAAAAGAGCTGACTCACCCGCCTCATCTCAGACAGAGCAGCCATCTCTGATCCCACCGGCGTCATGTAACCTGACATACTCTGCAGCCAGAAAGACACAACTTAGCTAATGACAATGACACCATGAGTTCTGTTTTCTTTTCCTCTTTTAGTTTATTTTATCAACCCTCCAATATAAAAAAAAGTTGTAAATATTTAAATTTACCAGCTCTTACGCCTCCATTTAGCTTTTGACTTAATAATTTGAGTTCTTTGATTTTCAGCTAACATATTTGCAAAAGAGTTTTCTAATCATCCATTGGCTTCTAATGAAATTATCAAACACAATGTACCATTCAAACACTCGAGTGATGCTTGCTGGAAATGGGCCTCTATACACCTATGTAGATATTGCATTTAAAACCAGAAATTTATAGCTAGAATAGTCATTTACCACAATGAATAGTGTGTATTTCTGATTAGTTTCATGTTGTCCTCAGTGAAACAACAAGTTTAAGTGACCTCAAACTTTTGAACGGTAGTGTATATGTAGAGCTATAAATCATGACAATTGTTTTTTTTTCTTTTATAATATTATAATTATAATATTATTTTTTGGCATTGTTGCCTTTATTTATAAAGAGCAGTAGATAGCGAACAAAGGGGGTAAGTCCGGCCAGCCAGCAGTCAAACTGGAGACTTGCTGCTCAGGACATGTTTGCCCATATGGTAAATGCTTTAACCGCTTTGGGCAACAGTTCGCCCCAACTCATGACTATTCTGATAGTTGATTAATTTATCAATTATTGAAACAAATAATCAATTAGCTGTTTGGTTCATAAAATGGTGTAAAATTTTGATCTCTGTTTCCCAAAGCTGAAAATGTATCCTAAAATGTCTTTTTGTGCAGACCAATAGTCCACGACCCAAAGATCATCAGTTTACTATTATAGAAGACAAATGAAGATCAAGATAGAATTTGAACATATTTTCTACCTAAAAATGATCTAAATCCATTAAAGGAGGTGGTGATTGAAGTAATAAATGGTTACTATATGGTAAATCAACTAATCATTACAGCTCTACTTATATGTGAACATAAATGCCACAAATATATGATACATTTGTGTGTGTTTCTTACAGGTACAGGTGTGCCTCTCTCAGAAGGGGGGATCATATCAGCGGTCAGAGCCTGTGGGGGGTCAATGCCCTTGCTGACTTTCTGCTGGATAAAGTGCATGGCGAGGCCGAACTGCTCCCGGGTCAGTTTCCCAATCTGCCTGGTGTCTGCCAGAGCCCTGCGGGGAGGAGACATGAACATAACATAAAATATGGTATAATGTTGTTAAGTGTAGCAGTGACAATATATAAATTTCACTCACAAAGCATGCCCTGCCAGGAGCTTTTATATCAAAGATGATGTATGTCCATCATTATCATTATATATCAATTTGTTGGATGTGATTTTTTGTTTATTTACACATTCTATCTAAACAAAATCAATTATGGCTTCAGACTTTCCTTTGTCCTATTTAAGATAAGAAGATAAGAAGAAGCACTTGTCAAACTGTTTTGCTGCTACTTGACTTATTGCAATGATTATATTGCGCAGCCCTAATACGAAACATCAGTAACTATTTGTTATCCGTTAAAAATTCATAAGTTACATGTCATGAAGCCTATTTTTAATGGGTGCTGATTTCCTACCATATATGAGCAAGGAGGTTCTGGGAAAGTCCAGACTGCATGAAGATGTCCTTCACTTCCAGTCCACTGACAAAACCGTCCAGGTCAGCATCTGTCTTCAGGAAAATGTCATCATAGCGACCACGGTCTGACACTGGGACAACCCAGTTCAATGAATGCTGAAAAAGAGCACAGAGAGAAACTTGAGTGAGTGTATTAACAGCTTCTTATGCTCTGAATGAGCTGATTGATGCTGGTATTTTACATAAACAAGAGGTTTTATCCAGGATTCCAGATCAAGGTTCAAGGTTCAAGGTTTTTTATTGTCGTTACAGCCATATACACAGTATATAGTGAGACGAGACAGCGTTCCACCGGGAGCAATTGGTGATAAAAAAAAGAAAAAAAGTGCCTAAATACAAAGATTTCTTGTTGCATGTCATTTCTTATATATATATATATATATATATATATATATATATATATATATCTTTCTTGTTATCTTAACTCTGCCAACTGTTGTCATATAAAAAGGACATAAAAATGCAGACACAAGTGTTTGTGTGTAGTGTGTGTGGTGTGTGTTACCTGTCCAGATTTGAGTGTGTGTTTGGGGGACAGGCTGCCGGTGCTGTTGAGTGAGTTCATGCTGCCGTGGGAGGGAGTGGAGCGCAGCGAGTCTTTGGGAGGTGGGGGGCTAGCGGGGAGCCCTGGCACAGAGCCAACCATGGAGCCCAGACTCTTCTTCCTCTTAGACGGAGGGATGAGGGCGGAGGGCAGCAGGGCAGGAACCGGCTCCTTCTCCAGTGCCCGGTACACCAGGTGCATGGCCTGGGAGACAAACACCCTGCTATTAAAACCTTCTGACTAGCAGCGTAGGGTCATTCTTTATATAACATTACACCTCCAACAATTAGTCAATTAATCAATTCGTTACTAACTATTACAATAATGGACCACTATTTTGATTATCAATTTGATTCATTTTTACCAAAAATATCCAAAACCTCTTTTCAAATCTGAATATTTTCTATTTCTTTTACTCTTGTATAATAGTAAACTGAGGATCTTTGGGTTGTGGACCCTTGGTCTGATTAAAAAAAAAACACATTTTTGGTTGCATCTTCTACAACAACATTTTATTAAACAATCAACTAATTGCTAAATTGTAAATGTTTGGCATCTCACTTATTGTGTATTGATTCAATAGATGTGCCAGCAATTAGCAAAACTACATACAGTAACAATGAAGAAGATGATTAAGCTCACCACTGCAAACTCATCTCTGTCCAGATGACCATCTTTATCTATGTCACTCAGGTCCCAAACCTGCCAGAAGAAAAAAATATAAATTGGTATATTGGTATATATAAGCACAGTAACAAAAGAAAAGAAACATCAAGAAAAAAAACAGCAGAGCAAACAGCCTATTTAGTAGTTAGATCTTAATTTCTGTCCGTTCCTCATATGTTGTTATATACAATAACAACAAAAAGTCAAATTAAAGGAGATATAAAAAAGATTTATCCATTATCCCTCCAAAAATACTAAATGCATTCTGTTTTTGATTTCATGATATTATAATCCAATTTTGCTATCACTTTGCATTTTTGTTATTGTATTGTTATATTTGATTTGTTTGAAATTAATAAAGATCAAATCAAAATAGTTTTGCTTTTTATTATTTATGTGTTAAGATTTTATTTTGATATAAAGAGATACAAAAAACCTGGGCTGTAGCTGACTCCTTTTGGTAATTTATTTTTTATTTTCTATTAAAATGTGTATGTATATATACAATGTGTATTTGTCTAACAGGACAGGCATAACTTATTACTGACCATCTATTAAAGACTACATTCATCATACTCATACTCATAATCATTGAAACTTTTAATAACTACATCATTAAAAGTTTAATTTCAGTTGTAAATGTTCAGCCTCAAAAACAGCCTCAAGTAGCCAGGTAATAATGCTCATTCATATTAGCAGAATGATCTGCCCTATTATAAATTCATCGAGGAACACAACATAATTACATTAAATCCAGCTTCAGTTTAACAGAATAGTAATGTGAATCCCAACCTTCCCAAGGACATCCAGAGGTAGCTTGGAGTTGATGAGGACTGGTTTGACCTTCTCTCCTGACAGCAGGCCGTTCACTGGCACCAAACTTTCAAAAATCCCATCAAATTTACTCTTCTCCTCAGGCTACAAGTGTAAAATGAGTTTTATCAAAGGTTGAGGTGTAAGCGCTGGGCTAAACTAAGAGACATGAATATACAGTACATTCCAATATATAAGATAAGATAAGTATGCGTGTGTGTGTGTGTGTGTGTATACATACCCTCACAGCCCAGTGTGGTTCACTGGAGGTGGAAGCTGTGCTGCTTAGAGAGGGGCTGCTGGTGTCCTTCTGAAACAAGAAAACAATCCTGTTTTAATTAATGAAATTGATTAAGTTTACAAAACCTTGAATCTGCAGTAAAATTAAAATTCACTGAAACTCATCATAACAAATTGTTGCTGTCAAAATAGAACTTTAGCTATTAAAAAGACAATTAAAAAATGGACATTGTGGTCAAACATATTCAGATTCTTTTATCCACTTAAGTGTCTTTTTTATTTTTCTATTTTTTTTATATTGAGATCACATTAAGAATGACCATCCGTTCCATTAACACCAGATCCAATATATTGATGATATGACCATAACATAATAATGAAATAGGTACATTTTTTTGGAGTTTGTATATCATGATTGAGCTACACCGCAAAAACTGAAACCATAGTGAAAATATATTGTTTTTGGTACAACTTGTTAACTTGTTTTTTTTTTTTTTTTTTAAAGATGGCGCCACAGTAGGCAGCCTGTTACGCAGCTCTCTAGCCTTTCTTTCCTTTTTCTGGTTTATTTGTTTTATTTCAAGTTCTTTTTTTGCTTAATTTTTATTTTAATTTGCGACAAGAATGGACCCGAATAGTCTGCTGAGAGGAGTAGCCTTCTTTCTACTCCTATCGGGACTTTTCACCGCCGCATCTGGTGATAACGTGAGCCAGTCCATCGTCTACAGCCGGGATCAGCTGTTGGCGCTACGGGACAGGGGCGCACTCCCAGAGGAGCGACCCGGGATTCCGAAGGAATTACGGCGTCGGAGGAGAGGATGCAGGGCTGGAGCGAAGTACCGGGAGAGGAGAAGGCGGTACAAACCCAGCGTTCCGTCTGTGGTAATGGGTAACGTAAGATCTTTACCCAACAAGATGGAAGAGCTGACGGCGCTAACCAGACTGCAGTGGGAGTTTAAGCAGAGCAGCCTCCTGCTGTTCACGGAGACCTGGCTCACGGACAACACACCGGACTCCGTCGTAACTTTGGACGGCTTTCAACTGGTGAGAGCGGACCGAAACGCGAGGGAAAGCGGTAAGAGGAGAGGAGGGGGACTGGCAATGTATGTGAATGAGAGATGGTGTAACCCGGGACACATTACTGTGAAGGAGCAGCGCTGTACCAAAGACATTGAACTGTTAGCGGTTAGCGCTCGGCCATATCACCTGGCCCGGGAGTTCTCGCATGTTATCGTGTTAACTGTTTACATCCCACCATCGGCAGATGCTAAGGTAGCCTGCGAGGACATCCACACCACCGTCTCTCAGTTACAGACGGCACATCCACAGTCCCTCATTATTATCTCTGGGGACTTCAATCATGCCTCACTCTCCACCACTTTCCCTAACTTCACCCAGTATGTTGACTGCCATACCAGGGACAATAAAACTCTGGACTTGCTGTTTGCCAACACAAAGGAGGCTTACAGCTCATCACCCCTCCCCCCACTTGGCTGTTCAGACCACAACCTGGTCATCCTCCAACCCACCTACATCCCCCTAGTGAGGAAGACCCCTCCCACCAAGAAGGTGATCAGGCTGTGGTCTGAGGACTGCAGTGAGGCCCTGAGAGACTGCTTTGAATGTACAGACTGGCAGGAACTCTGCAGGCCACACGGTGAGGACATCGACAGCCTCACCCACTGCATCACGGACTACATCAACTTCTGTGTGGAGAACACTGTGCCGACCAAGAAGGTATGGTGTTTCTCCAACAACAAACCATGGGTGTCCCCAGAGTTGAAGGCCCTGCTTAATGAAAAGAAGAGGGCCTTCTGGTCGGGGGACAAAGTGGAACTGAGGAGAGTGCAGAGGGAACTAAAATATAAAATCAGGAGTGACAAGGAGAGTTACAGGAGGAAGATGGAGGAGCAGCTCCAATCAAACAATGTCCGAGAGGTCTGGAGAAGCATGAACAAGATCTCTGGTCACCTCAAGGACAATGGAGGAGCAGCAGTGTCCACCGACCGGGGGTGGGCCAATGAATTGAATCTGTTTTTTAATAGATTCGATTCTGGACCAACAACCTCCCCCACCCCCCAGCTTCCATCAACCCCCCTCCGTGTGCTGCCCCCCCCCTCTCCCCCCTCTTCTGGCGCTGTGCTGTTGCCAGGTTCACTCTCCTCGTTCCATCCCACCACACCCCCTTTACACCTACCCACATCAAAGCCAGCCCCACCCCCCACCCCATTACACCTACCAACAACAAAGCCAGCCCTTCCCCCCACCCCGGACCAGCCACAGATCTGCCTCACAGCTGATCAGGTGAGAAGTCAGCTAAAGAGGACAAAGGTCAGGAAGGCAGCAGGTCCAGATGGAATCAGCTCCAGATTGCTCAGGGACTGTGCAGACCAGCTTTGTCAGGTGGTCCTGCACATCTTTAACCTGAGTCTGAACCTGGAGAGGGTTCCTGAACTGTGGAAGACTTCCTGCGTAGTTCCAGTGCCTAAGATCGCACGGCCCAGGGAGCCCAACCACTACAGACCTGTAGCCCTGACTTCTCACCTGATGAAGGCCTTGGAGAGGCTCATTCTGCACCACCTTCACCCACTGGTGAGCTCAGCACTAGACCCTCTGCAGTTCGCCTACCGGCCCGGCATCAGTGTGGATGACGCTGTCATCTATCTGCTGCACCGATCTCTCTCCCACCTGGAACAAGCGGCGAGCACGGTGAGGATCATGTTTTTTGACTTCTCCAGTGCTTTTAACACCATCCAGCCTGCACTGCTGAAAGGGAAGCTGGAGGGAGCCGGAGTGGATGAGCAGCTGACGGCCTGGACCATCGACTACCTCACCAACAGACCACAGTATGTCAGGCTTCATGACTGTGTGTCTGAGGTGGTAGTCAGCAGCACGGGGGCGCCACAGGGTACAGTGCTCTCACCCTTTCTGTTTAGTCTGTACACCTCAGACTTCACCTACAACTCGGACAACTGCCACCTACAGAAGTTCTCAGATGATACGGCCATCATCGGGTGTGTATCAGATGGGAACGACCAGGAGTACAGGGGGGTCATCAATGACTTTGTCAGCTGGTGTGAGATCAACGCTCTCCAAATCAACGCCAGCAAGACAAAGGAGATGGTTGTGGACTTCAGGAGGAAGTCCCTCCCCACCACACCGGTGAGCATCCAGGGAAAAGACATTGAGACAGTGGTCTCTTACAAATACCTGGGTGTTCACCTGAACAATAAACTGGACTGGACCACTAACACTGATGTCCTGTACAAGAAGGGCCAGAGTCGACTTCACCTGCTGAGGAGACTAAGGTCCTTTGGTGTGTGCAGGACTCTGTTGAAGACCTTCTACGACTCCGTCGTAGCATCTGCCCTGTTCTACGCAGTAGTCTGCTGGGGGGGCGGATGCTCAGACGGGGACAGGAGGAAAATTGACAAACTGGTACGGAAGTCAAGCTCTGTACTGGGATGTCCTCTGGAGTCGGTGGTGGTGGTGGGAGAGAGGAGGATGTTGGCAAAGCTGACATCCATCATGGACAACCCCCATCACCCTCTGCATGGGGTAGTGGGTGCGCTAAGCAGCTCCTTCAGCCAGAGACTTAAACACCCTCGCTGCAAGAAGGAGCGCTTTCGCAGATCATTCATCCCGACAGCAATAAGACTCTATAACATAACATAAACATAAACCTCACTGTAGTCACTGTCACTTTTTCACTGGTCACTTTTTTCTCTTCAAACACACCCTGCACCTTAAGTGTGCATTAGCTATGTATGTGTACATGCGGGTATGTGCGTGGATATGTATGTCCATATATATATATGCAAATATGTGTGTATGTGTATGTATGTAGGTATGTACGTCCATGTATGTATGTATATATGCTTTGCATACTTTTTCTTTTTCTTACTATTTATTAGCATTTTCTCTCCATTCTGTCGATAATGCATACTGTGTATGCGGATTAACAAATTCTGCGAATTTGTACATTGTGTTGTGTGTTTTTTTTTATTTTTTATAGTTTTTTTATCTTCTTCAACTTTATTTTACTTTTTCTTTTTCTTTATCTGTAACGCTGCAGTAACACACAAATTTCCCCGTTGTGGGATCAATAAAGTTTATCTATTCTATTCTATTCTATTCTATTCTAAATATTCAGTAGAAATATATTTGAATATGTATATCAGATAATTTTAGTTATATCAATTAATTTTTTTCTTAATTTTGGTCAATTTAGTCTTGTTTTAAAATACAATTAAAATTAAAGTTTTTTTTGTCCTTACTGTAATGTTTTTGTCTTATATTATGCACTTTGTATCCCATAATTCTGACTTTTAATCACAAACTCTTTGAGAAACAAGAAATAAGTAGAGTTAAAATAAAAAAAATAAAAAGATAATTCTTCTGAATATTGTAAATACAAGATATTTCCCTTTATTGGATTATTTTTTTTCATATGTAACGATCATGCTGTATGTGGCATTTAGTTTGTATTTCCAATATCTAGAAATCTGCTGATGCTATATTGCGCATGGGTGAGGAAATCATACTCACAAACTTGGGTGGGGGGACTGTGAGGTTGAGACTGGACAGACTAACTTCCTGTCCACTCTGAGCGCAGGCCACAAGCCGCAGAGCCACATAAAACCCCTGACAGAAACTACATGTTATTCTCTGAGATACAGACTAGCAACTAGACATTTAGGCAAACCAAGCATATATATATATATATATATATATATATATATATATATATATATATATATATATATATCACGTTATTTTGCTGATCAGAGGTCTGTTTCCTACCTGTTTGTCCAGATAACCTTTTCCATCTGGATCAGCCAAATCCCAGATCTGAAAAATAAAGATGCAAACAAAAAGCAAACAGGTTAGTCACATTCACTCCACTGTTCTTTTAATCATACAAAACAACACAAATACAGCACAAATGACAATGTGATGACACTATGACTTTTGTAAAAAAGACTAACTAAACTGCATTCAAGTAAGCTACGTTGGACTTTATTTAATTGAACATGATCTTTATTTAATTAAAAAGCACTGAAGGTTTGAACACCAGGACAGGATCTCAATGCTGCCGTCACTTGCTTCTGCTACTGGCCGCTATATAATCCTCTTTGTTTCATCTAAGAGGACCATTCTTGTGTGTGTATGTGTGTGAGTGTGAGAGTGTGTGTGAGATAGAGAGAGAGAGAGAGAGAGAGAATGTGTGTGTGTATGTGTGCGTGTGTGTATGCACTATAGTGCAATGTCCTTCTGCTGGCTAATGGAGCTACTTACTATCAACCATTTCCTGTCAGTCATCATTCATACTTTGGTGGGCTCTATATTATGCCCTATATTATAGATACTCTCTTTAATCAATACTTCCTTTTTGTGAGCTTATTTAACAAAACTGCTATATTAAAATGACACCTACCATGTTATGAATGTTTGTTTGTTTGGACAAAAAAGACGTTTTAGGTTCAATCTACAGCTTTGGGGAACAGTGATTGACATTTTACACTTTTTTATGAATTTTCATGAAATTGATTACAATCAATAATGGATAGATTAATCAATATATTTGTTAGTTAGAGCCTTACATCAGCCACTACAGAGAAAACATTACCTACCTTTCCCAATGTAATGTCTGGGAGCCCAGACTTTTTTAAGAACAAGGCAGCTTCTGTCGGCCCAACTCTCCCTGTGTTCCCAGGATCCACCTTACAACAAGAAAACCGAAACACAAAAAAGGCTCAGTGCGACACATTTTGCGACAAATTTACATCTTTTGTAAATGTGTCGCACTTTAATTTCATACTACATAAATGTGGTTGCAGTTGAAAACACTGTACATCAGTTCATCATCTTACCTGTCTGTAAAAGTTCTCAAATACAGGGTTCCCACTTGGCAACTGTGGTAGAGATAAAAGTGTTTTTACATAATGAAACAGCCTCTGTATTTCTCACCAATAGTTAGATACAAAAACTCGATGGCTTTCATTGTGTTTTCACAGGTTCAAGATCTCAGTCAGACCCTGGAAGTGGATCACATCAGTCCAGTTCTAAGGTCTGTTCATCGGCCTTCTGTCTGTCAAGGAAATTACTTTAGAATCCTGCTGTTGGTTTATGAAGCACTGGCTTTAGGGCTAAATATGTTTTCTGATCTACAGCTACTTTATGAACCATCCAGGCCTCTCAGGTTGTCTGTTACTGTCCCCACAGTCACAACTAAACCTATAGAAAAAAATCAGACTTTTTAAACTCAACATATCTGGACTGAAGTCTTCAAAATTTCAAGTCTGCCGCAACACACTTCTTTTAAATTAAAGTTGAGACTTTTCCGTTTGCGCATTAGTCAGTTGATTGTCAACCATTCCATTTATCACTAACTGTTTTGATAATCCATTTGAATAACTTTTAAGAAGTTATCTTGTCTTCTATTATAGTAAACTGATGATCTCTGCGTTGTGAACTGTTGGTCTGGACGAAAAAATTCATTTTAGGTTGAATCTTCAGCTTTGGGAAACAGTGACTGTCATTTTAATCTAATCAACTGATTAGTTGTTTGGTTTTATTAATCAGCAGACTAATCAATTTTCAGAATATTTGTTGCACACAAACAACAGACACAGTCAAACTTATCAATCCCTGCACTAATAATGTATGTCTATCATTAAAGCTATTACTACTGATATTAATCATAACAATATCATCAACAATAAAAAATAATGTATATAATATGTTGATCTTTAATAATAGAAATGCTTTCCTTCATAACATGTCCACATGTGTAAAATGTGCAAATTCAAGCTGAGAGAACTCGTGTGTTACTGTGCCTACTCAGATATAACAGCAAGGGCGAACTATATCTGTTAAATACTCATTTAATGTCCTGAAGCCCTGCTGATCAACACCAATAGCACAAATCGTCCATCAATACATGAAGCCGCTGTGTTCACCAGGCTTATCAATAACTGAGCCTCAGCCCTCACATCAGCATCACTCAGCAGACGTTAGCCACTCCTAGCCGCTACTAGCTCCCCTTCACTCTCACAGACGTTTATCCCATCAAGGCTATGCTAGCTAAGGGCTGCTAACATCAATTTTACTGCTCTGCTATAAACACACGCGCTGGTCAACGTTTCCCCAACTTTATATACAATGTTCTTTTATTTTTATTTATAATGTAAAAGTTTATTGAATGTTACGTAGCAGGTAAATAGCTCACACAGCTAACACCGCTAACAAGCCACCCGCTACCTAACGGTCCTGTAACAGGCCTTATTCCAGCTGGCTGCCTCGTCACCAGCCGCGCGAGCTCGTGTCTTTTTAGAGTCGAATCGGGCAATAACGCCACGAACGAGACGCTGTGGGATCACGCCGTTGGTTATTTTGGGTGAAAGCCCGAATGTAGAGGCGGTAAACAGCCGCATCTTTACCTGAGTGAGAGATGTGAGAGCTGCCATCGTCCCTGTTGCTGCGGGAACGCACCCACCTCCCTGCGCGAGGAGCCGCGCCCCCGAGCGGCCGCAGCGGGTACTACACCGCTGTACTACACCGCTGTACTACACCGCTGTACTACACCGCTGTACTACACCGCTGAACTACACCGCTGTACTACACCGCTGTACAACACCGCTGTACTACACCGCTGTACTACACCGCTGTACTACGCAATACACTACATTACTACTACTACAATAGAACACACCAAATATTATCACATTGGATTGTTTTCGTTTATTAATTCCTCTATTTTGCCAGAGTACAGAGAAGTTGCAGTTATATCCCTGTGATTTATTTATTTGTTCATCTATTTATGTTTTACCTGTTATTCATGTGTTCATTAAATGTAATTTAATAGGGGATGGGATGGCGGATAAAAAATAGGTATATGCTATTTATAATATTTGTTTCTCTGTTCATTTTCTGGAATTTTTGCATTTTTTGCACATGTCTAATAAAAAAAACTATTATTTTTATTTTTAAAAATATTTTATATATATTTGATCCCACTATTATACAATAGTGGGATAAAAAGTAAATATGCAAGGAACTAAAATGTATTCAGTGGTGGAAAGTATCTAAAATGACTGTACTTCAGTTTTCTTCTTTACATGAGTATTTCATTTGATGCTTATTTATACTTCCACTCCACTACATTTTGGGCAATGTAATTTCTACTCCACTATAGTTATCTGAACCATTACTTTTCAACTAAGGGTTATGTATAAAATGTTTCAATATTTTAACAGTTTAAATTGTCATTTTTTTCATGTGTAATGAACTTTGTGTAAAAGGTATACCACCTTTTAAAGTGTAAAAAACATATGTGATACACTAAGTACATTGGCTCCACATTAATGAACTACAACATTAAAATGTTCGCATGTGGCTGTTGAAGTGAATAAACAAATATGATATACTATATAAAATGTACACTTGTAATATTATCATGTAACATTAAATTCTGAACTTTTACTTTTAGTATTTCTCCTGTTATTAAAGTAAAGGATGTGAGTATTTTGTTCACTACTGTGTATAATATACTTAAAAATAGAAGTTGATCCAATTATGTGCTGCTGTTTTAAATAAAAAGCAAAAAAAAAATAAACCACTTCATCAGTTGTATCAATAAATTAAAACTTTCTAGAATAAACAAACACAATTTGTATTATTAGTAGGGGTATTACTCTTCATTTATAGAGTACTTTCAACTTTTTGCTGTGTGTAGTGAGTCCACTCAGATCATTCATTAGAAAACATCACTTTTCAAAGCCACTTTGAAAAAGCCATTTATTTTACACAGTGCTGAAACAAAGTTGTTTTTTTTAACAACTAAAACTTCAACTGGTGTATTTACGGATGTAAGTTTAAACCCCAAAAAGAAAACAAAACATAATCAAAAATGGATATAACAACAGAGAAATACCACATTGGTGGTTTCATCATTTCTATCCCACTGCCATGCTATAAATAACTTCAACAATCATCATGCAAATCGGCAACTCCTCAAAGCTAAAGAACAGCATTCGTCACAGTAAAGTGCCATTTTCCCCAAAGTGTGTACTATATGCCCCCATTTACAATATAATACAACATGTCCAGTCATTTCCAGTTGAAACACAATAAAGAGAAATAAAAGAAAAAACAGCAGAGCACATGCAGAGATGAAAAAATACTTTTGGATTTGGCTTCTAGCACTCATTCAAAATCCCTTTAGTCCACTTTTGCAACAATAACCAATGAAATAATTGAAACTTGATGATCACCGATCACTGGACACTGTTGTTAAGATTTCCGAAACGCTATATATTCTAAATCACAACACCATCTGTAAAATAAAATGTTCAAGTCTTTAACAAGCTCATAATAAGGCATGAAGGAGCAGCAGCTCCATCACTTTGCAGCTAAAAGATGCATAGAAGATGTGATGTAAGATCATCTGAACATAAACTGTTTTTTGGAAACAAGGAGGTGGAGTGAAGTTTGTTCATTTCAGCTAAAGAAACAGATAAAGAACACATTTCTTTAAAAAAAAAGTCAAATATTTAGCTCAAAAGTGATTCATTTGCAAAATAAAACAAAACAGTGAAAGACCATAATGACAAATCAAGCCGAGGGCTGCACCTTATGTGCTCACTTCTCCCACAATACCCAGAAAATATTCCGTGATGGCACAAATAATGAGACATTTCAAAGTGTTGCAGCTCTTCTGGTTCACTTCTCTCATTTACAGCAGACATATTTAACCAAACTTTGGATGTATGTAATTTATAGAAGCCCATTTCATCCAAAGGAAACAAATACCAAAATTATCATTTACAATTCTGGCTTAAAAAGTCAAAATGATAACTTTATAAAAGAATCACTTACTGCACTCTTTGTCATATTTTTGACTTTCACTTTTCCAGTGATTCAAATACTCCAGCAATTACTGCAGCCATTTTTAATCATCCTGCAGATTTTCATTATCCACAGATGGAACAACAGAAGCACATCTGCAAACATTTGTGCTGTTTGGATTCTGATATATTCAGTGTTAATGGTTTTTATTTCCAAGGATAAAATAAGTTAGAATTAATGAAATGATCAGACCTGAACTTTAATATAAAGCAAAGCAAGCTCTCAATCAGTGAAGTCAACAGTTTGCATCACATTTACAGGTAAATCCATCATGGCGGTTTTTGCAAACCAACCTTACAGGGATTAGTTTATTCCTGTACACACACACACCGCAGTAAAGTCTGTGGTGAGCGTGTTTGTATGTGTGTGCAGTGAGTAGTCTGAGCAGGATCCTGTGAAGGTAATGCAGACTGTTGGTGTGTTTGCTTCACTTAGCACAAGCGGCAGCAGTAATGATGTAGCAGCAGTGAGGTACAGCTCCTTTTTTAGCTCCTATGATGATCGTCACAGCTGAATGGAGAGCAGGTAGCACAGCGAACGGCATGTCGTCACCATCACCATCATCAGAACACGGTCACGTGGTGTGAAAACAAATTTCCTCGCCCCCTTTCCCGGCAGTCCGCCATCCTCCTCCTCCTCGCCGCGGCCCTCTGTTTGATCGGTGGTGATGTGTTGGGTGATGTGTCGCAAGACGTTCCGGTTACTCGTCATCCCACGTTTGCTGTAGCAGGAAGTTCGCGGCCAGGTTTTCATTCTTCTCACAGGCGAAGTAAGCCTGGATTACCAGGCCTTCAGGAAAACCCAGTGCTTTTAACTGCAACACAACACACACACTCACAGTCTCAGTTACTGTGTCAAGACATGACTACATGACTAATGAGGAACATTTTCCATGGGAAAATAACTTTTTTCCACTAATATTGAATGCTGGCAAACATTATACTAATGTTGATGGGAATTAACATTAGTATCATGTTTGATGTTGTTGCAAACTATTACATAATTGGCAACTATTCTGATAATTCATTAATCAATTTGAGGCATTTTCAAGAAAAAAATGTCCAAATTACCAACTCCAGATTCTCAAATCTGATTATTATCTGTTTTTTAGCTATCGTAATTGTAAAATGATGATCTTTCGGTTGTGGATTGCTGATCTGGACAAAAAAAGACATTATAGGTTGCATCTTCGGCTTTGAGAAACTTTAATGGACATCTAAAACAACTAATAATTTAACCATTTCAATAATCTATAGATTAATTGACTGTAAAAACAGTTGTTAGTTGAAACCGTAATACAGATGCATCAATACTCACCTTCAGTTTACAAAGAAAGCTGCCACTACTACTTTAAATCTGCAGATAGTTTTGTATCTTGCATAATCATAAAATCATTTTATGATGGATAAATGAGGAGACAGTCATTATAATGAAGCTCTAAAACCAACATTTGGATGTTTAAAAAGTGAGTTTGATTCTAAATACAAAAGAAACAAACAAATATTCTCTCATAGGTTTGTGTATTTATTACATCTATTTCTGATCATAGCACATGTCCAGAGTGGTCTTGTCAGTGGATGTGAACTGACCCTCTCGATAGCCTCCTTCTCCTGTGGGGTGACCTGGATGTAGTTGGTTTGTTGTGTGCTCAGAGCCTCGGCTCCCTCCCCTCCAGCATCCCCACCACGCGGCTCATTCAGCATCTGGACAAATCGCTCCTGGTGCTGTGTGATCTGCTGCATGGTGTGTAGACACAAAGTCAGTGGTGGTGCTACCGTACAGATAATAAATGCATTTTAAAGACATCTCAGATCTACAGAGTAGTGCAGCACACTTGCTGGTACCTGCAACAGCTGAGGGTTGTCTCGGCCCAGCTGCTGCAGCAGAGCCGGTAGCAGCGCCGGGTTCTGCTGAATGATCTGTCTCATCTGCTGGAACTGGGGCTGGTTCCTCAGGAACTCCAGAGGGTTCCCTGTGGAGACAGAGCTACCCCCTGCAGAGGGAGGCGGGTTCGCAGGCACTGGCCCCGCTGGGGAAAATCAGAGGTTTCACATAATGTAGCCTTGAAAAGTTCCTGTCATGTTAAAATCTAATCTAGATGATCTAATCTAGATGATTAGAATCCAATGAGAAGGTAATGTTTAGTTTCAGAGCCAAAACTGTAAAGTTGTGCGCCAAAAACCAAAAACAATAAGCTGAAAGATGTCCAAACGATGTTAAACATGTTAAAAGATAGAAACTAGGCTTGCTACATTAGTGTAGGGGTATAGCCACATGGAGCTTCGCTGCCCTTGGTGCATCTCTCCCATTACTTCCTGTCTGGCCACTGCAAAATAAAAAAGCCTTTCTTTCAAAGGTAGTATTTTTTACATAAAAAACATCGAGAAAGATTCTTTGTGCTGTTTTCAGTGTAAATGAAGCCAAACACAACCCAGAGGTTCGTTCATATTTATTGCTGCGTTCAGCACTGCAAACTATGACACAATACCCAGAAATATGACTTCTGGAGCAGAGGTGATAGCTCAGGAATTCAATTTAGTTTCATGGGTCGAGTTAAAGCACCTGTAAGTGCACAGTAAGTGGAAGCCTGACTCCCTATAGGACTCTACAGCAGCTATGATGAGCTGATAATCACTGAGAAATCACAAATGCCTCACAGTACAGCGTTTATGTGTGTAAGTAGCACCAAGTGTCAGAGTGTGCTCTTACTGGTGGGGGCTGCAGGGGGCTGCTGCGGGGGCTGTGTAGCAGGGGCGGGGGCAGGAACTGGGGCTGGGGCAGGGGCTGGAATGGGGGCAGGGGGGTTGGATGGAGCACTGTGTCTGACTGGCTCCTGAGGTAGCAGATCACTTGCCTCGGCTGGGATACCCTACGTCACACAAACGACACACTTTTAAACTGTCTGAACTGGAGGAAAGTCAGATCCACACTCAATATCTGAATACTTTTCAAAGTGGAAAAGAAAATTAACGTTTAAATATGTAACATGCGCAGGAAAAAAGTAATTTCCTCACATGCAGGAGCTCAGGAGACAATACAATTTACAGATGCTCTCTAAATTCCCTTAGAATTTTATTGATTTTGATTTGATTTGATTTTTTTAGCAACTGGGTCGGTTGGATCCTCACCATTAGCAGATACTCCACCGCCCGGTCGGGGTTGTTGTAGCTGGCTCTGAGGGCAGAGACCACCTGCTCCCGCTCATAACCCATGGACATGATCTCTGACACCAGGTTCTCATAGGCCTGACCAGTCACTGTAGGAAAAAAGAGCGTAAGTTAGATGGAACAGGACAAAGATAAACATACACAGGGTTGTTGAAGAGAGATTAGGGAGCCCTTTCACTCCACACACCTCTCTGAATAGCCTTGTTCATCTCAAACATATTGAGACCTTTATCCTTAATGCACTGGACAGAGCAATTTTGCTGAATTGAACAGCATCTGTGTAACGCCTTTGTTCCCTTGTCTGACCAACATGTGACTATCGAACAACAAGGTGCAATTGTAAAACCTCTGAAGCCAGTAGTAGATAGGCCAGTAGTTTAATAAGTTTCTCTTCTTTATAATAAAAAGAAAAAAATGTCATTTTTTACCTAGTATTGATGCTGCTTCCTCAAGGAGACCCAATTCATCCACAAGGCTTTGAGAGAAACAAACAAACAGAAGAAAAGAATAATTTCAGTTTCATACACACACACACACAGTAAATTGTACAAATAGAAACAACAAAGGACCTAGGACCTTGGAAAGTTTTGTCCCAGATTGTTTTATGACCAAACAATAGAAGGAAAATAATCGTTTTCATTGATAAGCACCTGAATCTCTGTAGGTGCTAAAAAATAAAAAATAAAAAGTTGAATATTAACTTCTTTAACTTCCTCATGAAAAAAAGATAGTCTAATCCAGAGATATCAAACATGCAGCACGGAATCTTCTGTTTTATTTTCAAGTGAAATGCAACAGTAGACTGACCGAATATGGAACAACTGAGCCATCATGTTGAAATTTCACCTTTCTCATCTATTCTGTTTTGTAAATTAAAGGTTAATTAATAATGTAAATATTTATAATGTATTTCTTCACATGAAAAAGAGGTGAGTAATTGGAAAGTGTTGTCATTCATACATACATTTTTCTGGTGCGATCCACTTGAGATTAGATTGTGCTGCATGTGGCCCATGAACTAAATTAACTCCCCTGTTCTAAACCAGCTAAACCAGAGGGTCAGTAAAGTGAATAAATAACATTTCCTCCCACCTGGCGGCAGATGACAGTTCTGCTACACTGGCACATGTTGGATTCTCAGACTCTTCCCTCGGTTTCTCCTCTGGCTGAGCAGCAGGGGCGGAGCAGTCTCCAGGAGCCGTCTGACCAGTTTCAGCGGCCAGAGCCGGAGCCGTGGCGGGCGCCCCGGTGGGTGCCGGGGCAGAGGCCGGGGCCGCAGTGGGGATGGAGGCGGGAGTCGTGGTGGAGGCGGGAGGCGTGGGAGCGGCCGAGGCTGACGCCGGGGTCGCATTAGAGTCCAAAGCTGCTGCAGGTTCCTCAGGAGAAGTCAACGGGCTGTTCTCGGGGGCCGGGGACGGGGCTTCACAGGGAGGAGCTGACTGTGGGGCTGGTGGGGCTGGTGCAGCTGCAGGCGGTGTGTGTGTCAGTGTGGAGGGGACTCGTGTCGGGGCAGAAAACTGAGCCAGAGCTGGAGCTGAGGAAGAGGATGAGGAAGGAGCTGGAGCCAGAGTTGGTGTTGGTGCTGGAGCCGGAGCAGGAGCAGGAGCAGGAGCAGGAGCAGGAGCTGAGGCTTCAGCTGCCGGGGGAGTCGGCTTGGCTGCAGCTTGTGAAGGAGGAGCCGGTTTAGGCTGAAAACACACACACAAACACACACACAACTCAACATTAACACAGCTGACGAGCCTAAAGCTCCAAAGGCATCATATGATTACCATAACAATACAAATGTAAAAAAATTGTATCTGTTTGCATTTCATTTGCAAAAACAGATAAACCCCGTTTCAGAAATAAGATGCATCTATTTTGTTTTTTCCTATCACTTTGGCCAAAGACATTGACACTTTGGAGAGTTTTAAACATTTGTCACTGCTCTCATACCCCAGTATGTGTAGGAAGTGGTGAAATGTTAATATAAGTTCAAGTGTTCAACAATGAGGATATAACAATTAACCAGGTTAATGGCAAATAAGATACAGTTATAATGGTCTGGTAAGTTCAAAAATGACTGCAATAAATCCTTTAATGATCTAAATCTCATACCATGATATGATATAGATATCTTGCATTAAAAGTGACTTAACAGCAACCCAGAAATGTAAAATTAAAGTAAATGAATAATGATTTAAATCATAATTTCCATTCGGTATTGAGTTCAAATCAAACAGACTCTAACCTTTGTAACCATGACAACCACAAAGTTCTTCTCATCAATCTTGTACTCTTTTAGCGAGGTGTCATCATTTAAGATTTTGCCTGTAAAAGTTGAGCAGAAACAGCAGAAATGAAAACATGACAGAAAGAAGACAAAACATGTGAGGACATTTGAGAGAGATATATTAAATACGTTATCATTTGGAGGATATTTGAACACAATCAAAATAGTTTATTTGACCGTTGATTATTTTTCATTCAAGGCAAGTACTTTATTACAATTCTGATGATCTATTCCTGCTTCCACTGCAACACATGTGATTTACATTAAACCTGAGACTTTTCTGTTTGCAGATTAGTCAATTCATTGTCAACTTTTACATCAATCAACAACTGTTTTGATAATCAGATTTTAGTCTCCTATCAATAATCAATCAATAATTAATAGATTAGTCGTTAGTTCCCGCTCCAGTAGAAACCAAATCCACAATGAAAGGGAATAAAAATGAAAATGGCTCAATCTAAAATAAATAAAAAAAAAAAATAATACATGTAATTTCTGCCAAATCTTTTCTAAAAGATAAAAATAAACACTGGACCTTTAAAAATACCAGTGAACAGATTGGAGGAACTTAAATGAGGAATGGAAATGACCCTTTACCTTCAGCAATTACTTTGAACACTTGATATAAACTGTGTTTGGGTTAGGATTAAATTTAACATCTGCCAAGAAGATAAAAACAAACACTTGTTATAGCTGAATAAACATTTATATTTGTCTCTTTAATTCTGTATCTCACCTGCATAGATGAGTTTTTGCCCCGAGGCGGGAAATGCATCTTTTCCTCTGTCCTCCTCTATTTTCTCCTTCAGGGCTTTCACCTGACAAACATCAACACATAAAGACACCGTTGTCATTGGGAGAATCATTGTAACTAACAAAAGTACAAATGTAGAAAATACAGATGGTCTGTTTGTCTCATGGTGGGCTGAGTGTGATGGCAATATCTTTCTGTTAATGTTTGTGCATTAAAACGGCATTCATACTGGTTATTAAAAGATCTCCTTCAAATGTGCTTTCAGTGTGACTGATGGAGGACAAACCCACAGCATGATTTTCCCACTCTCCTTCAACTTTTGAGCAATCATCACCAAATTTGGTTACAAACATCTCCGGACCAATGTGAAATAAACAGGTACTTTACATAATTTGATACTCCACAGAGATACAAAAAATGCCATATCTCTTAAACATAATAGTGATATTATATGGTGGAAATGCATAGTTTTAGTGTCTGGGTGACCATGATAAAACTTGGTGTCATTTGGCCAATATAAAAAGAAGCATAGGTGTCTATAAGAGAATAACATATAAGAAGACAGATAACATATAAGAAATAACATAAAGATAATATGATGTATAAGATTAATATATGTATGAGAGATATATAAAAAATAAACTGATATATAAATTGATGTCTCAAAACTGCAATGCAAATATATTAATAGATTTTTTTACAACTTTATAACTTAACAGCTTGTTTGATGTTGCCTATTATGGTATCTAGAGCCAATGACTGTTGTGATAATTAGTTTAATACACCTATATTTGTGTAATTACTCCATTATTATGTTAAGTAAGTTCTGAGCATTATACTATCAAATAGATACTATTGAGTTGTCCCGTTACTATGTGAACAGAAAGAAGGTTTAAAATATTGCACCGTCATTCATGTTGAAACGCTGAAACAAGTCGAGCAATTTGTAAAAATTGCACGAAAGTACACAAATTTCCGTTTTAGGTTTTCAAAGTAAATCATCTGAGACGCTCCTAAATAACAGATCCAGCATTCCACCAAAGACCGAAACCAATCGAGTAAATCCAATATATCTTACGGGATTCTTGAGCCATTGAAAACACCCATTTGTGTTTGCTATGCTTTATTTTCCCCACGGAGTGAACGTTTAAAAGTATAATGCGTGTAGCTCGTTAAACCGTCATGTGATTTTATTTTGAAAGAAAGTGTAATAACTTCCGGTTTTCCCCGCGTTGAATTTCGCTGCTCTACCTCACATGAACTCAGTTACTGTGAGGTCTTGCAACATTGCTAACTTGTCTGACAACATATATTTTACACTTTTAGACATAAGCTATCGAAATAAACAAAGCGTTCCTCTTTGACAGACGTGAACAGCCACCTCGTTGTGTTAGCTAACATTATCGAATGCTACAGCTAACCTATATACAGTAACGTTATCTGCCAGCTCTCCCCGGCCCAACCGTGTTTACTTCAGCCCCGTTAACTTCTACTCACCGTCAGTTCTGGGTCTATATCTATTTTGAACGTCTGCTGCTGGAGGGTCTTCAGTGTTACCGTCAGCATCTTTTAATGCGGAGTCGGACGCCGAAATGAACGCACTGACGGACAGTTTTCCCGACTATAGACGCTCTTTTTCGCACAGTATCTATTTATCAAGGTTCTAAATGTATGTGTGACTCAGCTGTCTCGGCGCCGCGGAGCAGGCTGCGCACTGCCGCCATCTGCTGGTGGGGGCGGGGCACTGCACCACGCTGCTGCCTTCACGTGGTGTCGGACATCAGGAGACACGCAGAAAGATTGCCCAGCAAAACTCCGGGCTATAAATAGACAAAGGGAGGCAGCTTTATTTATATACAGGGTTCATATGAAGTATGATATTAATCATTATAGTCAGTATGTTTTTTATTGAGCCCCGCCCCACTTAAAACACACTTCATGTTCACTCATATTTGCATTAATATAACATGCGCTAAATTAACACAGCTTTCTCAAACACTTATCTGCATAACTGTTTACAACTCCATGACATTCTCACACATTGAAACTGCATATCCACACTTAGATTTTAATTTATTTTGTTATATATTTATATTCTGATATCTTTGTCAAACCTTAAGCTTAAGATAATTTTTTTTTGTCTCTTCCTGAGGGTTCTTCTGTTTTTTTTCCCCCGTTAAAGGGGTTTTTAGGGAGTTTTACCTTGTACGATGTGAGGGTCTAAGGACAGGGGATGTTGTGTTGCTTTGTACAAACTGCAAAGCCCGTTGGGGCAAATCTGTGATTTGTGATTCTATACAAATAAAATGAATTGAAATGAATTTGTGCAAGCTTACCTGGCAATTTTAGTCTATTCTGATGGTACAGTATGGGATATAATTAATATCCAGGTCTAAAGAGAAAAAAAGTATAGAAAACTAATTCCGTTTTGTAAAATATAAGATTTGGAAATCACCTAATGTTCACCACCATGTTAGTTGCAAAAGAAAAGCAGAAATAAGAATGAGCACCCAAGAGCTGCACTTGTGTGATTTCCAGTTACTGAATTAATCTCGTGAAATTGTGGTTCAAAGTTCCCAAAGCTAATAAACAGTCCTTTGGTCATGCATTCGATCTTAACGGCACAAATTAACTTATTTTAGCTTTAATCTTTCTTAAATATACAGATTTGAGCATTTTAAAAGCATTTGGTCGCTTTAGTGGCACAATGCTCATTCATGAACACCAACTATAATATCAGATGTTTTATATTGGCATATTTAGATATATACTATGACACAGCACATTGTCAAACCCAACAGTACTTTACAGGTTGAAAATGGCTCAGCATGACACCTACTGTTTTAATCAACTCCTGAACCTTACAAGGCCAAAGCTGACAGGTTCAGACATGAAATTTATATATAACACTGAATGTGATCTTGCAGTGCGTGTGTACATACTTATCTCATGCCCCTGTTGCCTCTATTATATCTTCACACCACAATGAAACAAGTGTCACAATTTTGAGAGAAGCTTCAATTTATTCTCTGAAACTAAACAAACAGTGTGCACCCAGGAGACAGTCACTTATTCAGAACAATGAGAAAATGAGGATTGTAATATCACAGTTTGTCATACGCAGTCTCACTCCCAAACACACACAGACACACACACACACACACACAGCTGAAGAAGATGGTTTCCCGATGGTTTCAACATCAGTTGAACAACCTGGATGAGCCAGAACAAGGAGAAGTGACTAGAAGCGGATATTGCAGCTCCAGCCTTCACATCTACAAAACGGAAAAATGAAAAACTCCGGAGCAGAGAGTGAATCAGCCAGAGGAGAAGTGGCCTCTGAGGAAGATGTCCTTCAAATAATTCACTCGTATTGCTTTCAGGAAATGATGGTGATGATAGAATAAATTATGAAGAGGGGGTCAATTCAAAAAGGACAGTTACGATATTACACAGGAGGAAATAAAAAGTGCACGAACCAGACATCACAGGCCCTTAATTACTGACATCCCAACAGAGGCGGTGGGTAATAAAATAATTGGAGGACAGTGGACACACACACACACACACACACACACACACACACACACACACACACACACACACACACACACACACACACACACACACACACACACACACACACACACACACACACACACACACACACACACACACACACACACACACACACACACACACACACACACACACACACACACACACACACACACACACACACACACACACACACACACACAAAATTAGAAAATTCTCAACTGAAGCGGGCAAACGGGAAAAAATGTAAACCCTTCTCCCTTCTCTAATTTGAAAGCTAAAAAAGCAACGAAAGGGAATCAATAAAAAATAAGTCTGACCTGCCCCCACCTTCCTGCCCTCCCCCTCCCCCCACCTGAAGAAATGCCATATCAAAGGCCAGAGTCCATCGGGCTTAAACCTGCAGAGAGAAACACGCAGCAGTCCGCCAGCCGGCTCCTCTACAACTCGTCCTTCGGTTTGCCGTCCTCGTCCACATCTTCCGTCCCAGCATCCTCTTCTGGGTCCTCCTCGTCGCCACCATCGTCATCATCATCATCATCGCCGCCGTCTTCCTCTTCATCGTCCTCCTCCTTCTTGTTGTTTTTCTCCTCCTCCTCCCTGATTTTTCTCTCCGCCTCCTCCTGATCATCCTTCATTTTCTTCTCTGGTCCCTGGAGGCCAAGAACAAGTTGGTTTAATGTTTATGGAATATATACAATTCCTGTCATGTGGTGTAACCCTAAAAACATGGTGCCACATAGTATAACTGTCTTTATAAGGTTTTAAAAAATCTAAAGAACATGTTGTCAAGAGGATTATATTCTAACAGTTGTCACTGACTCTTAGAAAAGCACTAAAACGTGCTTGTCATTTATTGTTACCAAGATCACAACTTATTTATTTTTTTTAAATTATTTTTTGATAATAAAAGAAAGATTTATTTTTTAGTAATCCTTTAGATGTGGTAATGTATTTGTATTTAAAAACAAAAAAAAATATTTTTCAAGGAGATCAGAGACCAGAGATCACTTCTCACCACTAGCTAGGCCACTTAAAAATCATTAAGTCAAACTATATAATAAGGCACATAATTCCAAAAGATCTGACTTTTAAACAGTAAAACGTGACATGGTATTGTCATTAAGAAAATCTCCAGACATCATGGGACATTCCCTCTGAATTGAAACAGTAAAATCTCCCTTCTTTGGGTGTTTTCACATAAAGGAAAATATGTTTTGAAGAGCCTCTTGCATAATTCAGTCAAGAATTGTGCAGTTGATTAATCTAGTGCAGACTGGTTTTATGTAGTCTAGACAGACATGTTTTACAAATAAAGATTTCATGGTCAATTAAAAAAAACTACAATAATACTCAGGATGCATATTGCAGTATTAATTAAATAGGGAGAGGTAGCAATAAGGCTGAAAATCAGTTTTCCAGGAGTATAGGCAATATGATACGCTCCTCCTACACTACAGAGCAGCCTCCTGTTCTATCCTGAGCACAGTCCTACCTTTGTCACTCCCCAGGTTTCCTTCCCAAACTCCTCAGCTTCTTTGACATCATCGCCGATAAGGAAGTTATCGAAGATTGTTCCAGATTTAACCTGCAGAGACATTATTCATATAAATTTTGATGAGAACTCTGATGGATTATAGCAGCCATCCACAGGTGAGTAGTGTTCGTTACCTGCCACAGGTCCAGGCCCAGGACTCCAATGTTGTCAAACTTGTACATGGTAGGGTCATCGGTGTATTCTGGGTTGTCAATCTCCGGGTGAACCCAGGCTCCTTTGTAGTCAGGGTTATCAATCTGCTTTGGTTTCCACTCCCCCTGCAAGCACAGCACAGCACAGCAGGGGTTAAACCAGCAGTGATACCAGGTTATTCTTCTGACAAAAACGTCAAAGTGTGTGAGTAAATATAAACCAAGAAACACAAGTTAAAAAAAAAACTAAATTATTTCTGTAAAAGGTGAGTATGTGTGGAACTGCTGTGAGAAAGAATTAGGAATGTATAGTTAAATCTATGCATTAAAAATATATTTGTGTTGTATTATATTAGTTATACAAGTATAAGTTACATGACTATGATCATGATAAAGGCATTTGTATAGTTAGTTGTTGATTATAAAATAAAAGCCTTAACATTATATATGCTTGGTTTCATTCCCCCCCTTGTATGTATGTTTATTGGAATTTAAAAAATATTTTTTTTCCTTTACGGTCTCTCTTCCATTATTGTAACAAATAGGTTTCTTTTATGTTTGTCAAAAGGAAAGGTTAAATCATCTTTATAGCTTCAGCCTTTTTTCATCTAAACATCGATATTGTTTCCCCCCCCCCAATTGTCGTTTTCCTGTTGTTGCAAACAAGACGGGAAACATGTATTACTATTCATTGCTGCCAAAAGTAAACTAAAATCAATTCATCTCTTTGCATGAATACAGTTCAACAGACTCAGATCTTGCAGTGGTACCTTATATTCTGGGTTGGTGATCATCGGAGGCTCCCACTCTCCATCCATGTCCTCATCCCAGTCGTCAGGCTTCTTGGCATCAGGGTCGGGGATGGTCTCTGCTTTATCCCAATCCTGAAGAGGGAAACGTCAAAGTTACCAACAAATCATTTCACATACAACAATAAAACAGCCCTGGAAACTGAATTAAATTTATTTGATTTTTTTGAAACATGATATAAAACTCATAAAAAGCAATAATATAAAAAATACAGCTGCAGTTACTGACGTCTTTCTTCAGCTGCAGTTACTGACGTCTTCCTTCATATTTAGCACAGAGACAATTTTATGGTTTTCAACTTGTGTTACTTCAAAATAAATCAACAGTTTGTCAAGATAACATAATCCAAGATAAATGAATCCCCCTCTGATTCATTCATTTAGCCGTCGGCCTGTCAGTGCTCTGATCTCATACCTCAGGTTTGACATCAGTGGGGTCGTCGATCTTTGCCCTGTCGTCCCAGTCGCTGGGTTTCTTGGCCTCAGGGTCCTTGATCTTCTTGGCGGGCAGCATGTCCCAGTCGTCCTCCAGGGAGCCCGACTCCACCTTCTCGTTGTCGATCTTCACTTCGTACGTCTGGTCAGGGTTGAGGATCAGTGTGTACAGGTGGGTCAGCTCATCGTCCTGCAGGGAGGAGACAGGGGGCAATTTAAACCTTTAAATTAATGCAAACAGGACGAAAAAATCCGAAAGACATCAGTGCGGCAGCTACCTTGCATTTAATGTCTTTTTTGACGAGGTGGTTCTGTCCCTTGTAGTTGAAGATCACATGAACCTTCTTTGTGCCATATCCACAGATGTCCGGGCCTGGAGACAGTCATCATGTGTTTTTTTTTAACATGAAGATTACTAGACTAGAACATTTGAGACGGCAGAATGCAAAAATAAGCAGCATCGCGCAGAGTGCAGCCCACTCTTCCTCAAACACTTGTGTGGTAGAGTCAGGCCTCCGTGTCTCCACGCGGTAAATGTGACTCACCAAACATGATGTAGTACTTTGAGTCCCCGTGCATGTCGCTCTGGTCCAGGTCAGAGGGGAAGATCTTGACGTAGCCGCCCCCACAGTCAATCTTCTGCTCATGTTTGATGGTGAACTGGATGACCAGTGGCTTCCCCTCATTGCTGAAAGGCTCAAAGCGGGTGGAGACTGCGTAGAATCGAGCGTCCTGGCTGGTCTGGATACCTGGTGGAAGTAGGAGAGAGAAACAACCGGGGAGGAGCCTTTAGTCAAAAATATCAAGTTTTTTGTTGAATTTTATTTAATCAATCAAATAACTACACAAACGTGTGGCTGGGGCTAACAAACAATGCAAAAGTGTGTTGGGAGTGAACAGGTCAATCCAGTTCTGGCTATAATCACAGCAGCCTGGAAAGTCCAGCTCCTCAACTCTTTTATTCTGGAAACTACAAATGCACTTTTTTAAATATAAATCTGAAACAGAGTATGATGTGAGAACTACCTTTATCGGCCTCAGCATCTCCGTAGAACTTCCCAGCTGTCAGTTTCCACTGGCCATAGTCCGACTTGTGCTTCGACTCAGTCCACCGGCTGCTCCAGGCATCTGAAACATACCGATCACACTCAGCCAGTTATGTTCCTCTTAGTTACACTGTATTACACAGTGGTGCAAGAAGAGTACTAAATTATTAAAAGAGTTTGAGTAAATTGTACTTAAATTATGAAAAGTAGAAGTATTCAATATACAGCTAATTTAAAAAATGTATACATTACATTTTGTGTATTCATCACTAACAAATACATGTTTGAACATTTTAATAAGGATAATGGATTATATTTATGGATCACTTTATCAAGATTCCCAAGGTGCCTCACAGTGAGGTCCCTACCACCAATTTTACATACTTTGAATAGAGTAACAGTAATATGATTACATAATATTTGTGTATCATTTGTTTTATAATAGAACAATTACAGATGATTAAAATATCATTTTTATGTAAAATTTTATTCTGAAAAAGTAATCAGTCACCAGAACTTGCAAATATAGCATTAAATAGTAGCACCAAATGGAAATACTTGAGTAAAGTACAACTACTAATTGTACAGTACACCTCTGGTGTTAAATTACCCTTCCAGACACCCACTGAAAACTGCTTCGCAGAAGAATACCGGATATGCACGGCGTTAATTTCAAAATAAAAGCGGAAATTTGGCGCAACAGTAAGTGGGAGCAAGGGTTTTGATGGGGAGGGGTTTCTCTTTTGGAACTAATACTGCCTTTTAGCGTCCATTCCAAGAGTCGGAATTACTGAAATCATGAAAGTTGACATCTCTCAGGATTAAAAAAAAAATTTCCCATCGAAGTTGTTCTTCAATCTCTTTGGGCACATTGAGGCAGGTCAGTAAAAAGCTGAGACTGACAAGAATGTGATATCAAAAGTGAAAGAATGTATGCACCCAAACATGGGGATGTTAATTCGGCAATTATTCGATTTTTCTCACGGATATAAAAATACTACAGTGCGAAACTTACTTTTTAAAAGACACATTCTAACATTAAGTTAACTTCTGTATGATTTTAGCTTAACTTGCTGTTATTTTTAGCTAACACCATCTACAGGACACAAGGTGACCTGAAGTTCTTACACGGATTGAATAAAGGATTAAAAATACATGTTTTAACGGATATTTCACCAGTTGAAGATAAACCACCAAACGTTAACGGCCGACTGTTCCCTGCAGTCAGCGTTTTCTATCACTCAAACATGAAGATAAAATACTGCACCTCCATCCAGGAACTGTTCCTTCAAGTAGACAGTGGCGTCAATAGTGACGGCTATCGAGGCAAAAACTGCGAGAACGGCGGCTGGAAGCTTCATGTCGGCGCCGGGAGGTAAAGAGAAAGCTCCGACGTGAAAAGCAGCTAATAAAGCCTGGAGGAAACGTAACCTGAGTATTTCAACAGCGCTGAGTCCTGCACAGATGGCTGCCTCTCATTGGACGAGCGACTGGCCAATGAGAATAGACCACGAGTTACTTTTCGGAAACGCTCGGTTAGAATCGGGCGAAGTTCGGAGGGAGAAACGGGCTCTCGTGCTGCGTTCAGGGACTGTGCGAAACCTCGCGACTTCCTGAAATTACGAGCACGTTTCACTCACAGAGGGGAATAGAGTGGAAATATTAAAAAATATACTTAACTTGATTTTTATTTGGAAACCTAAGCACTACCAATGTTAGACTTTCTTTTTATTGAGAACAAGTATATACACGGAAATATAGTATCTGTCAGTAAACAGGGTATTAGAAAATTGTGACAACTTTTAGGTTTTCATTATCTCTAAACCATAATCCTCGAAATTACAAAAAACAATACATTTTTTTCAAATATAATATAATTCAAATATAATATTATATATATATATAATATAAAGTTTTGTCTTTGTACAAACTAACACAGCAAATTCCACTTAATGTGGAATTATGCAATGCACAGACTAACAAATGCATGTAGAACACACCTTCTTTGTGGGAAATCCACATATATATTTCTCAATGGTTCATGTCCGGAAAGAGGATTTAATAGTAGTATGGATTTCTAATTTAAAAAAATAAATAAATAAAACATATGTTATAAGTTCCTGTGGTTGGTCTGCTTTCTTCTAGTGCATGTGTCATAAAAAGGAACAAGGAAATACCTTTCCTCATTATAATAAGAAAATGAAGCCCTGTTTTTTCCTCCTCCTCAAAGTGATTCTGTTGTTATCAGTACATTTAAAACACCAATGAATCAAATCTTTGCAATGACAAAATAGAATCTTTAAGCAGTTATTTGACTGTTGAAGAGATAGTAAATCTAATTGCAAAATTAATATAGACTGTAAATTGTTATTATTAATCCATCAATACATATTTTAAAATATAGAGAAAACAACCCAATTATATTTATTTTTAAATCTTTATAATCTTTTATGTATATATTTAAAGTGATAGATTTAAGAGGATACAGTTTGCCAATTAGGCTCAACTGTCACACCCATTTACCTTACAATAGGACAATGGGATAAGAACAGAGGTGCGGTTAAAAAACACATCAAGATGTAGTTTTCCTAGGACTTTTCTCAAGAACAAATAGAATAGAATATAGAATACTCAACGAGTTGTTTTTTGTGAAAAACCTTCTCTCACTTGTTAGGATCACGACTTGATCATTTCTAGTCAAAAGACAAAACGGAGAGAAAAGAATTTTTTATTATACATTGTTGTCAATGTATTTACACAGTCACGTCTACATATAAGACTACTGATGCCTATAGCGATATACATACATGATTAATTCAATGCAGAGCATTTACAAGTAAATACAAAAATCGAATTCATCATAAAACAGACACTTTTAATTTGGGTTAGTTAGAGGAAATTGTCATCTTTGATGCCCACAAGTGTCCCAGCGGACAGCTCGCCGTGATCGTATAGTGGTTAGTACTCTGCGTTGTGGCCGCAGCAACCCCGGTTCGAATCCGGGTCACGGCAGTTTTGTACCGTCTCGTGATCAATGAGACCGGAACGAATTTATTGCAAGAAAAACGTCGAATCAATAAAGTAGTAAAAAGTAAAGTGCTAACATGAAGGTAAAGTATTTAGTGGCCCAACGTGGGCTAAACCTCTAAACAAAACGCTATGAGCGAGGAGGAAATGAGTTGACGAGGTTACAGTTAAATCAATTTAACATAAAACAACTACATAACTACATAACCGAACGTTTTAGAAAAAGAAAACAGGAACCACTGAAGTATTCATTCTCCTTTCAGTTTTGAACAGCTCGCGTGCACCGTGCGCGTGTACATGGCTGCAGACATGCGATAGTGTGCGCGTGCGTGCGTGCGTGAACGTTGCACAGCGGCCATAAAGGATGAACCAGTGACTTGTTTTACTTTACAGTAATGGGAGAAGTATTCAGATACATAAATTAAAATACAAGCTTATACAGCAATTTAAAAATACTCCTGCATTAAATTGCATCTAAATAAAAGTACAGAAGCTAAATGTAGCAAAGTAGGGTGATATCAGATAAATTGTGCCACTTTTTGGTAAATCACTTAGGACTATAACACAATACCAAATATAACTTTTTCATGTGTATTAATGACTGTTTCTGATCATTTTTTGTTGGAATTATGTGATCATACATAATTATTTAGCTCCTTCAAATCTTGAAACAACTGCTGGGCCAACTTTTTTTTGCATGACCAGTTTCAGGTAAAATGGGCCAGTCAAATGACAAAGGAAAATATTAATTTACCAATACTCTTCCAATCAGTTTTAATGTTAAAACACAATCACTTAGAGCCACATAACTTTTAAAATGTTTTAGACAAACTAATATTGCTGCCATTAAAACAAGAACAGATCAGTTATGCATCATATACACGCGCACTTACACAACACCTCCGTATACAAGCTAATCTGTGACACAGATGGCCTATTTTAGCTGAAACCGTGTGGCCCATTTTAGCTTAGTGTAATAAGGTAAATTGGGCCAACAAGATAAACAGCAATTGTCCCAAAAATATGTGAATATAACAAACTAACAGCATTTTTTTCTCAAGGATGCCATCAAGACTGATATAATGCATAGTTTTTATGTGTGTGTTTGTTATTTTCAATAGATTTCTCATCCTTCTAATAGTTTAGTTAGGCATTGCCTCTAATTTCCCAAGGCTGGGACGCCCAAACCTTAAATGGCCCATTTTACCTGATATCAGCCCTAAAGAAAAAATACTCATTCTGTGCATCTGACTAATATTTTACTACATGACATCATCTGTACTGTACTACTTTTAATAAAAGTAGAAATATTTTCTTTAAAAAATACTCTTTAACAAAGTCCTTAAAATAATACAATATGAAAGTATTTTAGTTATATATAAAATATTAAGAATATTCATTTGAATAGAATATATGATACTTCCCAATGAAATGTGGTGGAAGTATAATATAGCATCAAATGGAAGTATTCAAGTATAGTACAAGTACCTTAAAAAACTGTATTTGAGAACAGTAGGTGAGTCATTGTACTTAGTTGCATTCTCTGGCTTTTTATGTGTTTCCATTGCCAACCACTGCAGTAAGTTTGAACCTAAAGGGGCCTGGTTTTTGTTAATTGAGGTGATAATTAAGTGCCTACTCATCACTCTAGATATGTGACAGTCTATTTGTTTATGAATATAAGACTTAAGAGTTGAGCTCCCGCCCGACTTCCCGCTGAAAGTCACTGGACTGCAGTGTCATGTGACTCCTGCGCCTCACTGAGCTGGATCTCTGCAATAATCACCTCAACCTGCTCCACAACATTCACAAGAGGGCCCGGAAATAATTGGAGTGGACTGTTGAGCTGCAGTCAAGCATATGATTGGCCAACTGGAGAAAGTTCTATTTTCTTACTTGCAAAACGCCAGCCAATGAAATAAATAAATTAAAAAAAAATCAAAAATGGATACATTATCATTTATATTAATTATCAAAAATATTTCTGACAAATAATATGACCCGAAATCCGGCTGTTTACATTGCATTTCTCAAAAGAAACTATTTATTATCTCAGATATGGTTATTACTGTGATATAAATAGTATTAGACAATACACAATTGAGGAAGTTATTACTCATCCAGACACACTGTGAGTGAGTATTTCATGTATTTCTGTTTGCAGCAGTGGAAAAAAAACCTACATCCTTCCATATTGTAAAGTACAAATTATTACTTTATTATTATCACCTGGATGTAATCTTTCACAGTAGAGTCCTCTGACTGATACTTTTTTCAATATGACATCATCAGATTATTAATGTAAAGCATCCGTGACAAATCATATTTGGCAAGATGAGAAAGTCTGAAACACTTTAAAGTACAGTTTCAAGAAGCATTCATCAGGTCTCTCAAAATGTACATTGTTGTCGGTTTCTTGTCATTTAAAAGTCCATTTGTATAATTTGTTTTTATAAAAATCATGAGTTTGTGTAATTAATTGAATGTGAGGGGTCCTGAGATAACTAATGGGAGAGGAAAACAACAAATAATTGGATTTTAGTTTTTGTTTATGTAGTTGTTATTCTCTCTTCATTGATTTCTGAGGATAAAGGTGAGGGAAAAAATTCTTCTGTCTGCTTTTGTCATTTTTATTTGGTGGAGCCGGCTGTAACTCATAGATGTATAGTTTTGCTTCTGTGCTGTAAAAGTAAAATGTGAGTGAAAATTGAATTTCTGTAGCAGTACAGAGATCAGCCACAGGGAGGCAGCCCCGTCTGTGTTAGAGGTCAGAGCCACTTCCTGGCTTCTACTGTTTTACTGGAGTCAATTGATGCTTTTAATGTTGTCTGAAAAACATGTTAATTTGACCTTATTTTTGAAATGTGCCACACAAATCCAACACAAATAATTCCTTTAAGGACTTTAAGCATGTGTTAAAATTACAAACACTATAAACTGGATCTTCAGTAACTTGATGTCAGTCTGTTTCTACTGGATTTCTTTCTGTACTAAGTTATGACGATTCTTTGGAGAAATGTGTTGCAGTAAAATCAACATTTACTACTACTACAACTACTAAAAATTAGATAGTTAAGAATAATAGCCAATGTTTTGCCCCAAACTACATTCTGTTCATTAAATACAAGCTCTGCATTTTAAAATGCAAATAAAAAACCTTCATCTACACACAATAACTTAATGAATAACAGCACAGTTTTCTATCCAACATAAACAAATTAATGAGATGAGGTGTTACAAACACTAACATAATTTATCTCTGACTGGCTGTGTACATTTCTAGCAAATTTCTATGTTTACTTAATAAAATACACAGCAGTTAAAAAAAACACATAATGACATATTTGCTGCTGTAAAAGCTTTATTATAGCAACATGAATTTGCTGCCAGTGATCAACATAAAATCCAACACGCATAACATGCCATTTGGTTATAAATGTGTGTGTAAAACACATTAAAATACAAATATATGCTAATATATATGGTAATATATATATATGTTAATCAACTGGATCTTTAGCATTCATGTTCTAGTCCACATCACATCTTATTTGTCACTGTGCACTTTGAACAGAAAAGCTTGACCTTCTCATTCATTACACACGTTCAACCTCCTCTAAAGAGATAAAACAAAAAAATCCTTAGGGCGGTTGAGGAAAGTTGAGCAGAGGGCGTGGGGAGTGAATCCAGCCCTGGACATGCTGCAAATCTAAATGGTGGAATGTGTCTTGGTCCCGTGTTTCCTCCACCTGTTCCTTTCTACTCATGGCACCAGTTGTTGCTGGAGGGTCTAAAAACACAAGGAAAAAAACAGGCCAAACACTGTGATATTTGCTCCTCTCTGACTCATGGTAGCATTTTGATCCTGACATGCTATGTTTTGGATTAAGGTGCAAAAAAACCCCCACATAGCTAGAATTTGTGAATGCAAACAACAATATGCAGCTAAAAGCTGTGAATCAGCTTGTCGCCATAAGTTGAGATCACAGGGATTGTTTTAGGCAAAGAATGTGGTTTGCACTGAGAAAGCTCCTCTGGGCCTTGTTGCATCTCTCCGAGGTCAAGCAGCAGCTCATATTTACAGTGAATTTGACTTTGCATGAATTGGGAAAGCTCCAGTTTCTGGTGTCAACACAGGTGGCTCATTGTAACTGATAGAAGTGGCCCAGTTATGCTCCAGAGAAGAAAGTTGTAGATGGGACAGCGGCGGCGGCATGTGATCTACAGTCACACAATAACAGCTGCAGCACAAACCCACAACCCAACACGTGTGTTGAGCTGACGGCTGCAGCAGCACGCCAGAAAAACAGCAGCCTGACAACATGCAATTATCTGTTTTATTTTGTTTTAGGATCCTGTTTTAGGAATATAATGATCAAATGTCAATGACAAATCATGTTTGGCAAGATGAGAAAGTCCAAAACATTGATGGTGTTGATGTTAGTTTCTTGTTATTTAAAAGTAAAACAAGTTGATAGCATTTTCTTTAAATCCTTTTTTAAGAACGTTAAACTCCTGGGTACCAGGGTAACTCCACATGAAAATGTTGGCATTTTGGCATAATAAATAAGTAATGACACTCTGCCATTATTGAAATACATTTTACAACACAGATATTCAGCCAATATCCATGTTTGTTCTATCTTTGATTAAATCATATTAATAAGTTTTACTGATCTATTAATGCTTCATGGAACCAATCCTCAATGCTCGCTTTTATGCAGGACCTTCGGATTAAGCCTTTTTTAATAATGTAGTTTCATACTAACTAACTAACAGGAACACTGCAGATGAAGTTACCTGTTATCTGAGCTCCGCACCTGGTTCTCCACCTGTCTGTTATATTAACCTACGAATGACCAACTAGTAAATTCAGTTTGTTGAGGAAAAAAACCCCGCAGAATGTTTCTGTTAAAGATGGAAACACAATATCTGTTGTGGAAACTGTTAAAACATATGATGGCACAAAGTCAAATAAATTCAACATTAATTTGACATTCTTATACACTTCACCGATCAGAGCATATATTATGCAAAGTAAGCAGAATACATCCATTGATGTATTGATATGTAATGGATCTGAATACATCCCATTGGAATGCATTGGGATGAATGGTCATGTGGCAACATGTGTCATTATTTCTCCCTAAAATGCTTTGGAAAATGTGTTTTATATTTAATTGTTTATTGAGTCTATCTGTCTGTTAACTGTGTAATTTTTTTTCCTGAACATCTGACTATAGGGATCTATTTCCTTCTAGATTCGTTTGTAAAAAAATAGCATTATTTTTGATAAAATGAACATTTGTTAATAATTACAATAGAATGATAAAAAACTTTTAAAAATGTGAACAATTCCAATGGATCTTTTTTTAGCTGGTCAGATATGTTAAATTCTGTTGTAAAGAAAATGTTAAAATACCATCACGGGCATTAATGGGTTCGGATCCAGCTCCAGTTTCTTCTTTAATGATCATGATTAATGATTCTGTTCGTGCATGCAACCTTTTGAGACATAAGAAAAAAAAAGGATTTTGCATGTTCACATCAAACACAACTCAAATCAAGATGATATCAATAATCAGGACTTAGCTGATTAAAGGTCAGTGATGTTCCAGATCTTAAAGAGATGTGAGCAAAAAAATTGAAATGGAACATTATGACACAAATATTTCCTCACAGGTGTCGTTTCTCCCTGTTTCCCCATGAATTGCAGCCCCAGTCACATGCAGGAAGTGTCCACACGCTCCTCAGGTAGCGGATTAATGGGAGTGTCTGTGTCTCTGGTGCGTTGGAGACTTCTCCGGGGCGCCCAGAGCATTCTGGGATTTGCTGCCATCCTGTCGCCGCCGCAACCTGACGGAGAAATGAAAGTAATAAGTAAAAGAATTAATGGCGTGCGGAGAGCAAAGGGTGACGAGCCCGGAGACTCATTATTTAACATGAACGCATCAGTACTTAAAAGAGCAGCGTTCGTTCTCTTCTGCGTCAAGTTGGAGAAAGTCAACAGCTCTGCTACTGAGTTACACCTTCAAAATAAAAGACGTTAGTTTTATATGAGTGCGTCTTTATCCTCTGATAAGACGCTATAACAAACGACTGTAGTGCAATGTGCTATAAGTATGTGTATTTTGTTTATTCTTATTTATATTAAATTTAAATTTGATTAATTGAATGTACATTTTTAAAAATGTAATTATTTTGAGTTTACTACTTTTTTAAATATAATTCACTGATTACCTATTTTTATTGCACAACTGAAGGAACTGATGGGATAATTTTACTGTGATTTATTATTTTTACCGTATAACTTACTGTTCTTTTCTATTTTTCTTAACTGTATAATGCATTTGTGCATAAAAGTTGTTATGTAAAGTGTATTAAACAAATATGCGATACGCATAATTATAATGCAACAATATAACTATTAATTAACCTCTGTATAATGAATACTTTTGCAAATGCATTTAGCTGATAATGCTTCTATATTTTTACTTAAATTCACATTTTAAATAAGGTCTTTTACTTGTATGGAGCATTTATTTTGATGCCAGTATTTCTACGTTTACTTAAGTATAAGAACATAAGCTTTATGTCACATTTCATGGTAAAATGTGTTCCAAATTGTTGTCAAATTTCTTTCAATTGTGCAATATAAATAGTGAATTCAATTATAACACTAAGAGTAATAGTAAAAGTAAAATGAATTAAATACGAAAATGTAATGTCAGTCAGCCAGTCATTTTCTATACCTACTCATTCCTCATTAGGGTGGTCACCTGGAGCCAATCCCAGCACATTAGAGGTGAGACAGGGATACACCCCAGACAGGTAGCAGCCTATCATGGAGCAAACACACCATTCACCCCCCCCCCCCCCCCCCCCCCCCGCGCACACACACACACACACACACACGGGCGAAACGCTTTTAATGTGAAGGTACCCACCGGAAGCCCCGACTGTCAATGTTGCTAGCTTAGCCGCAGGTCTGGAAGGAGTGATTCGTTGACTGCGGCGACCGCAATTTGGGCAACATGGGAGCCGCTGTGGGATTTATCACGAAAGGCTTTTAAGAACCGTCGGGACCATGGCAGAGAGGTGAGTGTAAACCGCACACGAGACGTCTGTCCCCGTTTTTTTTTCTTTCTTTTTTTTCTTCTTAAATTGTGGAGCGGAGGGAGGCAGCCAGCGAGGCTAGCGGCGCTCCGTCTGCTCAGCGGGTGTTAGCTAGCTCCGCCACTTATTCGCTGACGCGATTCAACAATTTTCATAATGGCAGAATAACACTTGTGCGGGAACAGGGTTTCGCTTCGTGTCGCCTCGCCTGGGTGGCGGCTGTCGTCTCGGGACGTTTTTTTTTTTTTTTATCTCCGGTTGTCGGTCAAGGTGGAAGGGAGGGAGGGAGGGAGGAAGGAGTGGTACCGGGCTGCTGCTGAGGATGAGGATGGTGATGGTGATGATGATGCTGCTGCTGCTGCTGCTGCTGCTGTTGCACCTGTCGGTCCAAATCGCGTCTGTGCACCTGCTACGCTTTACTAGCCGGATGCTAACAGAAGAGCGGTCCCGGTCCCGGTCCCGGTATGTGTGGGATAAACCGGGTTATCCTGGCTCGTCCTTCCCAGCATCACCCCCCCCCCCCCCCCCCCCCCCCCCAATGGTAGATGGAGGCGCCTCCCATGAGAGGAGGCTCTGGAAATGAAGAAGTGGCAGCATCCTGTTCCACTTCCATCACCATCTTAAGAGGCTCCACATCGGAATTAAAAGCAAAAACAAAAAAAACAGCACATTCCCTTACATATGTTTCACTGTCATATCGACATACTTCGCCGATTCATGTATGCGCACACTCTTCTTTTAATAAAGAAGTTGGGCTTTCGTGTAATCTGTACATCAGAACTGCCAATTAATCGACTAAATGCTAACTAATCCTGCCAATATTCAGATAATCAAGGTGTGTCATTGCTAAGAAAAAAAATCAAAATTCTTTGGTCACGTTTTTTTTCTGTCTTCTATAATAGTAAACTGATAATCTTTGGGTTGTGGACTGTTGATCTGGATAAAAAATAGACATTTTAGGTTGAATCATGGTATTTCCCACAAATCTTTTGTCAAGCTTTTCATTATATCCATCCAGTGGAGAGACTCACACTTAAACTGTAATACAGAGCGTTATGTTAAACCTGACATTGCACAGAAAATATAACTACATCAAAATAAAGCTACAACAAATAACTATTTTGATAGTGATTTGTTAAAATGAAAATAAAAATTTTATTTTTCATCCAGACCAACAGTCCACACCCTAAAGATTGTCAGTTAACTATTAATAATAATTAATAATCACATTTGAGAAGTTGGAACCAGAGAATCAAATCGATTAACCTAAGATCAAAATTGTTGGTTTATTATTTCATTATTAATGTAATGGTTGGTAACTAATTGATTACTCAATTACTTCTTGCAGCTCTTGTCGCTTAGCTTCAACTTTATCCCAGAGTGTGATGACCAAAGACCTGTTCATTTCTTTGCGTCCTGTAGCTGCACAAAAACAGACAGCTGGGACATGTCTCCCGTCAGATTTACAGCCTCGTGTCCTGTGGCTAAAGAAGACGTGACTTCATCCCCACTGCAGCTCCACTCATCATTAGCCCGGCTTAATTATTGATGGCTGCTAACTTTGTGTTTCCCCATGTAAATCACTACTGCCCCCTGGGCTCCGGAGAATTACACAAATCCGCCGTCTTTGTCCGTCAGATCAAACACGTCCCGGGCTCAGTTCTCTCAGCCCATTGATCTGGTCAGAACGCAGCATCATCACTGGCCAGGTGCAGATAAGTTTACAGGCTGTGGAGGCGTCCTGGCTGTCGTCCACATGGGTGAAGATATCGACTCGGGAGGCTCCGTTGTGGCAATAAAGATTTCCCACTCGGACTTGACCTGTTGTGTGAGTCGTGACTTTGATGACAATAAATTAACATTTATTGTTTTTGTGACCCTGCGCTATATCTTTTCAATATGTCCTCTGAGGTTTTACTTAGGACACACAGCAACAATAGAAGTTTAACTATGAGCCTGTGATGTTTCATGTTGGACAAATTTACAGCTTTCTGGTCAAGGTTAAGAAAAATTATCTTTACAGAAATAACTGAAAGATCTTCTTAGTAAGGGGTAGGGGGCATAAAAGTAGTCAATATTGAAGTCTGTTGATAGATTTTTTGGTGGAAGTAAGTTCTCAATTAACCATTATGTCATATGTGTGACTTTCTAATTCTGCTTCGCCTAAGTTGACTTTTCTCACCCTGAGAGACAAAATGATTAGGGCTGTAACTATCAAATATTTTATTATCAATCAGTCTGTTTTCATAAATTAGATGTTTGGAGCATCCTTGAATGTCTTTTGTCCACAACTCAAATATATTCAGTTTGTTTTGAAGTACTTAAGAAACCAGAAAATATTAACATTTGAGAATATAGATCCAATGCATTTTTTTTATACTTGCTTGACAAACGAATCAAAACAATGAACTGAAAATCAAAATACTTGGAGATTTCTATTCTGTGGAACAAAAAATCGATCAATTCTCTATATATTGCAGCTGTAAAAAATGATTAATGAATAAAATGTAAAAGTAATAAATATATTCATCTGTGCCTGTGGGTCAAGTTAGATTATCCAGTTGAAAATTCTATCACAATGAAACGTTTCATTTTCATTGATTGATAATTATTAATAATTTAAAATGACAAATTTCTAATACAGACCAGGAAAAGATGTTCACTTTAATCACTTCTTTATTGAAAGCACATAAGTAATAATTTTAAGTTTGAGTTCCGCAATCGAAGTCTATGGTAGCCCATAGAACCTTTTGGTAAAAAAGTTGGGAAATTTGGCTCATTGATTGAGGATTAATTGGTGGTTATGTCACAAAGTTTCATGTTGCCACCTCAAACTCTCTAGCACCACCAACTGGTCAAAGTTGGAGGTATGGTTCTGGATGGAACTTTTGAACCATACATCTGATTTTTTTTTTAATTATATTTTCTGCCATTCTAGATTTCCTCAAAAATACCTAAAAGTTTAGAAACGTTGTCGCATTGACATCAAACTTGACAAACAGCATCTTTAGGCAGCATCTTTTTTCGGAACAGTTTCAGTGACCGTGCCAAAATGTGTTTTGGCTGATATCTCATGATGTCTGAGTTGGGAACAACATTCCAATGTGTGATCTTACAGTGGCTCATCACATTGATGATCCTTGCCCAGATTTAAGTATTTACCCACCATATTGGATTATATGAAAATCAGCAAACATATTCCACTGACCACATATCTCAGCCGGTCACCATCAAACCTGACACAGATGATGACACACATAATGATGTGATTTCATTTGGCAAAGCCGTGAAACAGGAAGTGGCCTTATATCTCAGCCACACCTTATTGACTTTTAACTTTCTTTCTTTTACATCTCTATGCCTTTACTGTATCTGCTAGGCCTCTCACTGCTGCCTGCAGATATATTTCACTGTCGATTCATGTTAAATGTCTTCCCAAAATAAAACACCTCATGGTCATGGTAAAAAAAAAACAAATCAACAAAACCATTATGATGTAAGCATTAAACGCACAAAGCACAATGTGTCGGGACTATTTACACATATTTCTTACAATAATGATTTTGATTGAACTTTTTTTTACTTTAAATAAAAATACCAAAATACCTTGGGATACCAGCCAAATTTGAGTAACCAATTATTTGAAAATTGTGTGTGTGTGTGTGTGAGAGAATATTTTCTGGTTTCAATCCAATCAATATAATTATAAAACACATTTAAAAAAAACAACTCAAAATGCTAAATATGTAAAAATGGACAACTAATATTTATTCTATTATTAGAGGAAATGCTAATTGCCAGATTAAAGTCTGATAAAACTCTCATGTGTAGACAAATAGTGTAGTTCCTGTGTGTATGATTGCAGCTGCTGCTCTCACTTAACCCTCCACATGTGTTGTGGCTGCATTACATTCCAGTTTGTTGGGTTGTTAGTGTGCATGTCTCTTATGGGTGGAAGCTGCTTCAACTATTGAGTGGTTGTAGTAGAAATATTAAATATCTTATTTATTAACAAAAATAAAACACCAGTAGCAGATTAACAGTCTCATTTTCTTGAATTGGTCGCCGCTATACTGGAAACATCTGTCGGCCTCCGCACGCGTCTTCATGTCTGGCAGCCAGTTTGACACCGGATCCTGGCGGCGGGGCGGGGCAGTGAGTTTATGTGTTGTGCCACACGTGGTTGAAATATTCCTACGGCCTTGCAGTGGCCAATAAGCTACTGCCGCTGGTCCTGGCACACACACTTGCGTCGTCGCCGACCTTTTCCTGCTCAGGAATATAAAGACGGAATATAAATCCAGCCTCTGTCGGCATGGCACCCAAACTTTGCTGAGCTGATCGTGGGGAATCAAGAGGCTTTATTAATACTGGACCATAATGATCCTGAATTAAATAATAAAATGCAATCATGTTTTACATTATTATAATTATTTATTTAGGATTTGTTACATTACAAAAAAACTCCCACTAAGACCCTATAGACCTGTACATGTGATCTTTATCTGGATTTGTTATAGCGCTGCAACTAATGACTATTCAGACAGTTGAATAAACTAATGATTAATTATGTTAAAATTAATTATTTGGTTGATAAAATGGTGTAAAATGTCAGTCACTGGTTTCCAAAGCTAAAGAACACATTTTAGAACTAAAGAAACCAGAAAATAATCCGATTTGAGAAGCTTGAACCAGAGAATTTAATTCATCTCTAATATGGTATAGTGCTAGCTTTATCACTTTAACATTAACATTTCACACATGGAAGTCAGTTGACTTGAGAAAACACTGAGCTACTTGGATGTTTCCGATGATTTTTATTCAGTTTATTTGTATAGCGCCAAAGCAGCAAATGTTATCTAACACTTCTCAGTAAAGACAGATCTAAGATGATATTTGTCTATTTACAATGCAACTCTGGACAAAGAATTTAACTTGGATCATGGATTTAAAGGGAGCCAGTGAATTGTAATACTGTAAAGATATGATCTATCTTCCTAGTTCTTGGAGCAGTAATTGTGCAGTGGCATTCTGGATTAGTGACTTGAGTCTTTAGAGACTTGTTTGTGCAGCCTGACAATGAGCAATTGCAGTGATTTAGCCTAGAATTTAAAGACACATGGACTAGTTTTAATTATATTTTATAGACAGGATGTGTCTGACTTTTGCTGTGTAATATAGGAGAAAGAAGAAATGCCTTGATATTTGTTTTATGTGGGAGATGAAGGACATTTTTTGATCAAAGATGACTCTCAGATGCCCTCAGGTGAAGCTGGAGGCATCTCATTTGAAGAATATGAAAGTGCTTCTCAAACTTTTTTACAATGACGCAAATTAGACCACAGGCCCTCGTCTGAGAAGAGTTGGGATTTTAGATGTATTTTATTACAGAAAGTTTCAGAAACCAACAAAGTCTTTTTATATAATTTGGTCACATATAGATGGACTTATACTGATAGCACCACATTGGAACATTTGGTTAGATTTTCAATGGTGAAAAGACATTTTCAGGCAGCAGTTTATCAACCATTTTGACACAATTATGTTGAATTCTGACATTTCAGACCCTTCTAAAAAATTACCATAGAATTTTCAATGGTGGTGAAATAAGTATCAAAATGAAATCCAATGTGTGTCCATCACTATGCGTGAAGTGCTTTTTCTTCATGTCATGGTTGTGGTTTTGATTAAATTTGAACGTGACCTCAAAGTTGTATTATATTGATGTAGAAGATTAGTTAGTGAATCAGAGATAAAAAAAAAAAAAAAAAAATCGTGAATTGGAAAGAAGTTCCATGAGCAGCGAGAGCACGTGTGTTTGTGAGCAGCCATGTGCGGGAAGTGTGTTTGTGTAAAGTCAATCTGTGCTGTTCCATTAGTCATTTCCCAGAGGTGGGAAAAGCATCATCTGTAGTGTGACCTATTGACCTGTTTTTATCGATCATCATCTCCAATAGAACATGTGGAACAGAACAATGTTAATGAATGAAGTTCATAACGTGATTTCTGTCTGTCCTGCTGGATCAAACAAAGCAACTACCAACAAAGAGCAGAACAGAAATACCTATTATGATAGTCGATTATTCTATTGATTATTATAACAATTGATGGATTCATACCCTAGTTAAAATACTCTATACTTGTGGAGTAACGAGTGCAGCGAAGCCTCGAAGAGGTTATCTATTAGGGCTTTAAACAATGGCTGAGTTTGTGGAGTGATTAGCGGAGTTGGTCTGCAATTATCCTCATTGCTGCAGGGTATCGCTGTGATACGCAAGTCTGTGTTTTTTTCCCCAAAGATTTGTTTGTGGCATAAACACCTTTATTATGCAGCCAGACAGCAATCGTAGCACTCTACTCATTCACCATCACAGTGGACCGGGAATTTTAATTTTTAATGAATATAATGATGTTTTGAATATCCATCCAAACAATTCCAGAAAAAGGGATGTACACCATCATCCTCATTGATTGTGCTTGAAATTCTGTTTTGTTAAACTAATAATGTTCGATTGACTTGTAGCTGAGTTTCTTGCAGACATTTTGGTGTCCTCCATGTACATATTGGTGCTTGCTACTTGGCATAACAAGGATTAAGTATTGATAAACAAAAAGAAAAGTCAATGCTTTCCTCGTCAAAGTGGAGACTGCACACAAAGGTGCTGCCCTGGAGAATGTGAAATGATGGCCCTTCATCCCTGCTAATTAAACTCACCCATGCTTTGCAGATTTCATCCATTAGACAAAGGGGGAAACTAAGTAATGCAGTCTTTGTTTTGATGTTGAGCAGCAGTGCACTATAGTAACAACAATGAGATAGTACAGCATAGTTTATCACGTAACTATTATTCAAATTTGATAAGCCAGAATCGAAGAATTTTGAAAGTTTCTTCTTAAAAGCGACTCAAATCACTTATTAAAGTAGTTGTCATAGGCCTGGGAAATACATCAATATCAATATATATGTTTGATATCCACTGCATTGATACAATAAGAAAATGATTCTTGGTTATATAATATTGATAGTTTCACTAAAAACAAACAAAACAATGCTGCTCCTCCTTGACTCATAAACATCATATTTCTCTTGATAATGGATCAATCATTGAATCAGCCAGTCATTGAACAGACAAACCACATATCAACTTTAATATAAAGTAGTCACATTCAGCTAATATTCTCCTGGTTCGTATTAAAAATGGATAATTACAAATGATCAACAATCATTGTAACATACTTTTATGATTTTTTTTTTTTTATCATTGTATGTTCTACTTGTGTTCTAAATGTGTTCTCTAGACTGTTGACCCTAGCTAAAGCAGCTAACTTATTAGAGACTTTACAATACTTTCAATAAATTGGCTGCACGATCGGTGCAGGAAGACACAGGACAATGGAGCTTTGATTTATAACTAAATGGTACATTTAAATGGCACTTCACTAGTCTTTTCCACCACTCAAGCTGTTTTTGTTCATTCACCCATTCGCTCACTGATGGCGGAGGCTATATACAGGAAACATATACACGCACATCAGGACACTGATCATTCACACACAGATGGCCCATGCTGTTAAAGGCAAAGTGAGGTTGGGTATCTTTCCCAAGGACACAAGCTGAGAGGAGTCATCCACCGATTCTCCGACTGCTCTACGATCCTTAACTAAAGCGCTGGGAAGCAACATGAGAAGGAGTTGTGATACATAGCTTTACACTGTAAGAAAAATGCTGCTGCAGGAGCGCTGTGATACACAAGACTCTCAAAATCGTCATTATTTTCAGCCCTTGTCGATATATCCATCAGCTTGTCCTTGCTGGTGCTGAACCTCAGAGCACAGGAGCAGCCTTAACGTCACAGACAGATGATGTCATTGAATCGCCTTATATCATTATGTTGTAGATGGATGACCTTGACTTTCCTCTGCCCTCTCTTCATAAGGAACTCTATTTCTATAAATTATGATTTACACTGCAGAGACCTCAAACACGTCAGGCTGCACGCAATCGTGTGTGGTGTCATTTGTGGGATGCGATGCGGCGTAATCTGTGGGCTGAGGGGAGGGGGCAGGGTGAACACACAGAGACGGAGAGACAAAGCTACTATGAGGGAGTATTGACGGGCGGTACATCAGAGTGGTAGCAGAGGGAGAGCAGCACGTTGCCTCAATCACGTCCAGCTCCACAATAAATTTGACACAGCGTCGAGCCATCGAGCTCCTCTGCTGATTTCGTTGGACGCCGATTGCTCGTGGCTGCAGTGGCGAAGCCCATTTGAATTAGAATATGAGAGTGAGCAGGGTATTGACTGGGATTGACAGTGGATGCAGGGAGAAAGAGGAGGGCGGCCAAGATAGTGCTTGTATTGACAGATGAAGAGAGAGAGAGCAGTTCTCTCTCTAATAGGATTATTGTGTAAATGTGTTTGTCTGAAGGGACAAACACAAGAGCCCTTAGTGTGTGTGTGTGTGTGTGTGTGTGTGTGTGTGTGTGTGTGTGTGTGTGTGTGTGTGTGTGTGTGTGTGTGTGTGTGTGTGTGTGTGTGTGTGTAGAGAGACTTAATTCACTTTCAGGGACACACACACCAGACTTAAGACCAATTAATTGGGGACGGCTTGAGCAATTGGGGACAAAAGCAGAGTCCCCAGCTAGTAAAAAGCTGATTGTGGGTTCAGTGGTTAATAGGATAGGATATAATGATGTTTAGTGTTGTGTGTATGTCTATATATAGAGAAAGATGGCAAATTATAACTTCAAGTTTTTGTTTTAGTGTAAATAAAATTGATTGTTTCAGGTGTATTTCACTTAAAACGGTTATTGTGATTGATTGACATGACCTACACTGTGTACAGTTGTAGGTCAAAACCGTTGTTATCTGCAGCTCCATCCATCCATCCATCCATTTTCTATCCCGCTTATTCCCTTTCGGGGTCGCAGGGGTCTGCTGGAGCCTATCCCAGCGCATTTATGGCGAGAGGCAGGGGGATACACCCCAGATGGTCGCCAGCCAATCGTGGGGCACACACACCATTCACACACCATTCACACACACACTCACACCTATGGGCAATTTAGATTTGCCAATTAACCTGAGCATGTTTTGTATTGTGGGAGGAAGCCGGAGTACCCGGTGAAAACCCACGCAGACACGGGGAGAACATGCAAACTCCACACAGAAAGGTCCCAGACCCAGGCCCCAAGGCGGTCTTGAACCTGCGACCTTCTTGCTGTGAGGCAACAGTGCTACCCACTGCTCCACCGTGTCGCCCTTCTGCAGCTCCAGTAAACGCCATATTCTCTGTCTCACATCTGCTTTGTCTGTGTTGGACAAACATATGCCATAACATATCAGTATTCTCCTGCTGGGACGGAGAGAAGAATCCAAACTATTACCAGAGGATCATTTTCATCACATCTTGTATGGACTACTATCCTTTTTATAGAGTAATAGCTATTATTCTGGGATGTTTTCAGATGACATTGTGCTGTATGAGTGGGGAGGGAGAGGATTGACGGTTATTCACAGCAAGACAGAGTACATGTGTGTGATTGAGACTGACCCGAGTGAGGAAGAAGAGATAAAGAAAGTGGAGGATTTAAAGAACTTAGGGTCAACTGTCTAGAGCAATGGAGAGTGTGGAAAAGAGGTGAAGCAGCATGTACAGGCAGGCTGGAACGAGTGGAGAAAAGTGTCAGGTGTGATGTGTAATAGAGGAGTTTCAGCTTAAATGAAAGAACAGAAGTACAAACCTGTGGTGAAAGCAGTGATGCTGTTCGGGCCAGAGACAGAGTCAACAAGAAAAAGAGCTGGAGGTAGCAGAGATGAAGATGCTGAGGTTCTCTTTGGGAGTGACCAGGGTGGATAGGTTTAGGAATGAGAACATCAGAGTGACAGCACATGTTAGAGGTTTCAGAGATAAAGTCAGAGAGGCCAGACAGAGATGGTCCAGAAATGTCTAGAGGAGAGATAGTGAATATATTAGTAGAAGGATGCTGAGTTTTTAAGCTGCCAGTCTCCTTTTCCTTTTACCTGAAGCTGTCGTGAACCTTGGAACCCTGCAGTGTGGCCATAGATTCTAAGTCTGGTTGTGTTGTATTTTGATATTGTTGAGTTTTTTTTACAGATGTTGAGTGAACAATGTCAATCTCATGATGGTCCTGTTTTTAATGTTGTAGGCATTTTTTTAGCATCAGTGAAATCAGCACTTTGCTTGACGTAGTGGTAAAGTGTTGTTCCACAGGATGCTGGTCTGTATTCTAATGCTGTTTTATCAGCGCACTGTCAGTGGCGCTCAGCTAAGCTCTGCCTGTCCGCTCCCATTTACTGACAATCCACTCTCACAGATGGGAAACAAAGGAAAGCGCTCTGAATTTTCCCTCCCTCATATTCCAAATGGAATCTACTGCTTGTTTTTAATATATACCGGATCCTAGATTCAGCCTCAGCGGGGCCGTTTGTGGATGAAAGTAGCTATGAATCATCTTCGCTGTGACACGTTAATGGCTGTTCAGACAACTGTCTATATTTCAGGATGACTGTGTTAATTTTCCACACGAGTAAATGTGTTCCTGTTTATCTGAAGCTGACTCTTCCACAGCTGAGCCGACAGCCATGTGTGTTTCAGCTGTCATCAACACATGTAGGACGGTCACATTAATTACTACATCCACATATCCTACAGTGTTTGACACAAAACATATTGTTGGATGTTAAAAAAAAAAAATTGCAATAGTTCGAGGGAATAGACTGTGGCTTCTATAGCAGTTCTATACCTTCAATCAAGAGTCACACAGCAGCTTGGTCAAAGGTTGCAAAAAATACATTTCACTAAAGCTAAAACTCAAACTTTGATGCATATTTTGTTAAAATCTATATTCAGTGTTGAGCTCTTAAAAATAGTATAAGTACTTGTGCTTATTAAAGCACAAAAAGCTGTACATTCATTATAATTAATATAAAGTGTTATGGTCTAAACTGGAAAAAAAGGATTAGTAAAGGAAAGAAATTCTATTATTAATTAGCTTTTAACAAGAAACTTGAAAAAAAGTAGTTGTTTGGATCAGAATGACCTTTTTTAGCAAATAACATGTAAAAACATTTTTTCCTGGTCAAAAACTCCTGTTATTGTTCTTGTATCATATCACAACTGTGTATTTCAATTATGGCGGGGTGATATTAAGAAAAAGAAAACTATTGATAAAAACTGTTTATTGTTTAGTTTAATTCTTTTTTCAGATTTTACTTTTAAATAATTGGGTACATGTTATGCCTAATGTCTTACTTTTAATACATAAATATAGAGGAAGGTGATTTTCGGTTTTGGGAAATGATGATCGACATTTTACACCATTTTATGGACTAATGGAATGGATGTTTCAATAATGACTGATCAGAATAGGTGTTAATCTCAGCCCTAACATCAATACATATGGTTGTTCAGACATGTCACTGGTCACCTAAAATACAGTCTGCCCCCACAAGCGAAGGAACTGATGCTGACATAGCTGCACAGACACTGTGGACACAGCTGGATGCTTAGACTGCATGACAATGCACATTCTGTTTGCTCAGCATGAAGAATGTGAAGTCTTATACATCGGTCAGTGTTGTGGTTGATCTCTAGCTGCAGGCAGAAGGAAATTATCGATCAGAATCACCTCTGTCCTTTTTAAACGCCACAGGAATCTAATGTTGTCATGGATGTATATGGAGGATATTGATTGGTTCTGCAGGGTGATCATGTGTGACCTCAGCTGCTGCCAACAACTCCGTTAGGTTTACCACATTCAAATACCCACTTTATTATTATTATTATTGGGAAAGAAAGAACACAGTAGAAAATTTACTGTTTCAGTCTCATAAATAATTTAACATCAAGTTTCTCTATGCTAATCAATAATTAAAATGATCACAGTAAAGTGTAATCTAGTTAATGAGCTGCATGTCGCTGTTTAAACAGGGTCCATGGGTGGAGGTCAGGTAAACAGTAGGTGTGAAACCTGAAGGATCATGGGAAGTTCATGGGAGAGTAGTAGAGCTGCAGCGTTTATTGAATAATAAATTGGCTATACTCTCTGGTTTCAGCTTCTCAAATATGATTATTTTTTGGTTTCTTTAGACTTCTATAATAAAAAACTGATGATCTTTAAGTTGTCAATTGCAGGTGTTGAATCTTCAGCTTTAGGAAACCGTAAATAACATTTGAAGAACAATTTTTCATTTTATGAACTCAAAAACTAATCGATTATTCAACTATCAAAATAGTCCTTAGTTTCAGTTCGACTTCACAAATTCATTGTTTCATATTTCGCAAAGGGAGAAGAGCAACTAAGGACAGGACACGGGTAGATAGAAAAAAAGAAAAAGAGTAATCTGTTAGTCAAATGTCTGCAAAATACAACTATCACAATTAGAATCCAATTCTGTAGGGATGCCCTATAATTATTAATATATATAATTATTCTCATCAGTTTACTATTATAGAAGACTTCAGAAAGCAGAAAATAATCAGATTTAAGAAGCTGCAATGTGAGAATCTAAACATTTCTTTTCTTAAAAATGAAATGATTAATATAAGAATTGTCACCTAATCGATTAATGAACTCATCAATGCAGCTCTATTATGTTATATAACAGCGCATTGCCTTTTTTTTTTAAGGCAAACATTGGCTTGACTGCATGTGCATTAAAGCCAAGATTAATGGCCTTTACCATGAATAACACATGAAGAATATGACGATGTGTTTTATGTCAGTCGTGAACAAATATAGGCATTTATGTGCAGGCTGAATGTTTTTGTGCGTGTGTGTGCCTGCGTGTGGTGGGATGAATTAATCATGAATCGCCAGCCTGCAGTCTGGCAGGAGTTTTGGTGAAGCCGGGGCCTGGGAGTGGGCGGGCGGGTGTGCAGCGTTGTTAACAAGCAGGAGGCAATTTTAATTAGCTATGCTGCTGTTGAAGAACTAATCAGCCTTATGCAGGGATCACACACTAAACACACACACACACACACACACACACACACACACACACTGAGGATGCTGTCAGCTTGTGGAAATGAAACATCCCCCATCAGCCATTGTTGTTGCTTAGGGGGGCTAAAGGCAGTGGAATGAGGCAAGAGACTTTAGTGGCTTTGATTTGTACACAATTAACACACACACACACACACAGTTTGTATTCATGTTGTGGGTGGGTGTATGTGTGTGTGTGTGGCGTGCATTGGGAGGGGGGCACATGGCTTCATGGCAGCACATAATAATTCCTTCCCCCGAATCACTTTGTTTCCATCTGTGACTGAGGGTCATATTGCAGCCGGTAGTTTGAAAAAGCTCATACATCATTCATGCTCATCATTTGCTCTTAATGTTTTCAAAACGTTGTTTTTTAAGCCATGTGTCACTGTCTGACTGCTGTGCTTCTTATTTAATTGAGCGTGAGCTGTTTTTCATTTTTGTGAAGAGGGCACCGGTGGTTAGAATGTTATTATTAACCATTCGTTCTTTCCATTAATTGATTAGTTGTTTGGTCCATAAATTTGTGGAAAAATGTTTCCCCCAATGCTCAAGGTAAAGTCCTCAAATGTCTGGTTCTGTCTTCAATCCAAATAGTTTATTGTCACAGAAAAATATTCTCATTTTAGAAGCTGGATTAATAGAATTAAAATCACAAAGCGACAAAATTTGATAGTTGCCTATAAATTGATGACAATTCAACTAATTATTTGCAGTTCTATTTTTCAGAGCTTGAATTCACTGACAGGTGGGTAGATGAAGAAAAAGAAGAAAACCAAAGTAGTATAAAGTTGAAGTCTGGTCTCATATCTGAAAATACGTCATATCAACCCAAATTTTTGCACTTTCACTGTCCATCTGTTTATTTTACTCACATACCAAACCGTTTGAGTATAAATACCTTGATTCCATCATTGATAATGCGGTGACATTTAAAGATAACACTGACTGCATTTTTTTAAGAAATGTCAACAATCATCTCTGCTGCGTGAGCCGCGACAGTCGCTCATTAACAAGGCGATTCTCCATTTATTTTACAACCACTTCTTTCAATCCACCCTCACTTTCACGGCCACATGTGAAAAACAAGCCACCGGGGGAAAAAGCTGATTCACCACATCTGACCCTAACAACCACTGTGACCTGCTTCTCTCAGGGAGGACATCTCAACATATATATGTGACTTTGTAACTAAAAATACCCCTCTTGTGCACAGTTTTCATCATTTAGACCAGTCGCTGCTTCTCAAACTTTCTATTTCAACAACTATTTTGATAATGAAATAATTGTTTTGTTATTTTTTTTTTAACATTAGCATGTGTCCATTTACTTTTGATTCTGATTATGTGTCCATTTACTTTTGATTCATACCAAGATAATGATTGGTCCCTTCATTTAGAGGGAATTGTCTCTCCTTGAGACATCTTTCAGTGTCCTAGAGAAGCTGAGCTCAGACCCTGTTTATACTGGTTGTAATGCTGCAGCTATTAGGCTAATTTCACATAATCGTGTGTGTGTGTGTGTGTGTGTGTGTGTGTGTGTGTGTGTGTGTGTGTGTGTGTGTGTGTGTGTGTGGCAGGTATTCCATTTCTGAACAGACTCACACACATGTGCGGCACCCAAGGGTCACGGAAAAGGCCTCGGTTGCTAGGAGACCATCTCTCCATGCTTTTGTGTTCAAGAGCCTCCAGCATAAACTACTGCATCACACCTACATACACACACTTGACAAAACCCTCACCACTGAATACACATATAAACACACACATTGATCTCTTTATTTCTCTCTATTCGTGTTTCTCTTACACACACACACACGCACACACACACGCAAGAATGTGTCTGTGAAAGATGGATCAGGGTGATTTTGGAGCCTTATGTACCCACAGATGTGTGAGTAGCATTGCAACCTGTTACTACGTCACATCACAAAGTCAGATCAGATCCTCCTGAAATGCAAAAAAAATATATTTTATCATTTTAATCATTTAAGATCAACTCTCTGGTCAGTTTGTTCACTTATTTGCACTGGCTTCATATATATCCTACATCGATTTAAAGTCCTACTACTTTTTCCCAAATTCTTAATGACCTCTCCATATCTTATTTAATGGAGTCACAGAGGTTTTAGTTTGTCCCTTCATGAGTCCTTAGATCAAAACATTCCAACAGTTACCCAAAACAAACCTGGTGTTCAAAAACTTAACCAAGCCTATTATATGCAGCATTTACTTATTTGCTTTTTTCCACTTATTTAATCTTATAGATTTTCATCTTATGTGTAGTGTGCTATATAAATTGTCATTATTATTTACCTATATTCGTTAAAATAAATTTGAAATGTTAATATTTCTATACAAAATCGAATTCATTTCTATTAAATTCTCTCTGCTTAAAAATAAATAAATAAATCAAATTTGATATTTTCTAGCTTATCTTATTGTTTTCTGGGTTCTTTAGTGTTATATAATAGTAAAATGATGATCTTTGGGTTGTGGCATCCAAGCTTTAATAAGAGTTTTGGTCTTATTAAAGCTGAAGACTGTTGGTCTACAGCTTTAATAAGCATTAAAATTTCACCATTACCATACCACCACCATTTTATGTTTAATGGATAAATTGTTTTAATAATTGATTGATCAATCAACAGCTACAAATACACACGCACTGTCGATTTAGTGTTTAGTGTCAGCTGCAATCATTATTCTATTAGTTACATTAATCCTAACTCCAAACTATTTTGATTATTGATTAATCATTTTGAGTAATTTTAAAGCAGAGCGTGTGTGAAGTCTCTGGTTTCAGCCTCTCAAATATGATTATTTTCTTGTCTCTTCTGTCTATTATCATAGTACCAACTAATCTGGTAATTGAAATAGCCGTTAGTTGCAGCCGTGCTTGTGATGCTTCAGGCTGAACCGGGTCTCCCTGTGCTGCTGTTTGGAGCTTGTCTGTCTCCTGGATGTGAGAACGCTGCTGTTCCTCCCTCTGCTGCTCTGGCTTCTATTTTTAGTGTGTGGGTGTTGAGAGGTCCAGATCAGCTCCCATCATGGAAGCTCTGCAGAGAAGACACACACACACACGCAGCAACACATCACCATACAAGTGATGATGAGTGAAATCTGATGAAATGAGACAAACTACAGCTCTTCTCAGAAAAACAGATGCAACCCTTCATCGGAGCAGATTCTGTCACTGCAGACTGAACATGGATGTGAGCAACATTCTGGGATGAGTGTTCAGCTTGAGGCAATCCCGTTGAATGATATTCATGTGTAAAGATGTCACTGAGTGGCTCCTAAACAGAAAGACCCCTCTGTGTGCGTGTTTCAATCAACATCTGTGTTCAAAGTTTCTAACAACACTCATGTCACGCCGCAAGAATCTTAGCAGACAGGACATTTATGGTAAATGTGACAAATACGCTAGTCACTACTGATAAACTGTTAAATCATGACCTTAGTACCCTCAGCTGGAGAAAAGCTACGTGACTTTTTTTTACATTTTACACAGAAAAAATGTGTTTTTTGATTGCATTTTTGTGTTCTGCCCATCATTATTAATTGGTGATCAACAATTAAGATCCGGAGTAACTGTGTTTGGAACACAAAGTGTACCTTTTTTTTCAGATTTAAATGTAGGATATTTGTATTTGATCTCAAGTAAATAACTTTTAAACAAACCATAACGCATTTTAATGAATTTCCTTTAAATTAACAATAATGAGTAATACTTTTATTGACCACAACTCTTTACAGTTGAAAAACAACTCTGTTTCAGATCCAGTGTTAGGCTAACACTGTAACACTGTAAATATCCACTATGTGTTTATTAGACATATTTATAAAAACATAATTACTTTTTATCTGTTTTAAACATTTTGTGGTGGCTGCTCTGCCCACTGCACCACTCCCCCACTCCCTGTTTTTTGCATTTTGAGGTGTTTTTTCTTCTTTCGTCTTTTTCTAATATTGTGATGTACTGTATCTTGGAAAAATCATGCATTGGTTTAAAAAGAAATCTCCATTTTATATTCTCATATATTTTCATTCACTGTTTCCCTGCTGTGTCCTCTGAGGAGGAGCGGGTCAGTGGAGGCCACATAATGATGTCCTCATGTGTGACCTGAAGTAATTACAACCTCCCAGTGATGGCTAACCCCAGAGACTGTCATCCTCCTCGCTGTGTCCATCCCTCTGGGATGAACGCACCGTGCTGATTTGAACTCATTGGTTTCTCACAGCCAGTGTCCACAGGGACCACTTAGCAGGAAAATATGATGGCGATGAAGAGAGAGAGAGAGACTGAGAGAGAAAAGAGTTCAGCTGACTTCTGAGTGGACAGACCCTCAAACATGTGCTAGCATGCAACACTTAGGCGGTTCCTGCACTTCCTACACTTCACAGAACAGCTGCTGGCCTCAGGGGTGTGTGTGTGTGTGTGTGTGTGTGTGTGTGTGTGTGTGTGTGTGTGTGTGTGTGTGTGTGTGTGTGTGTGTGTGTGTGTGTGTGTGTGTGTGTGTGTGTGTGTGTGTGTGTGTGTGTGTGTGTGTGTGTGTGTGTGTGTGTGTGTGTGTGTGTGTGTGTGTGTGTCGCAACACTGTCCTTAATGTGGCTCCTACAAGTGGGTTTATCATTTATTTTTTTAAATGAATTTTATTTATGTCATGCAGGGTCAAACCATGGGTCACATTCAGCACTGTCTACTATTAATTTGATCTACTATTAACTAACATTCAATTTACAAACAGTAGGGATGACATGGAGAGAACTTCTGTTGCATTTCGATTCAAAACATTTAGTCACTGAACAATATTTTTAACAATATTCAATAACTTGGGTAAATAATTATTACTTAAGATAAATGAAGTTATATTGGTGACTACTTGAGACTCGTTGGCTGGTGAATGAAGTCATTAATCAGCCACTCTGGTAAAGAGAAAAAAATGGCATAGTTTAACTGAAATAATACACTGCTAAATGATTCAAGATACCTAGTAGTCCAGAATGGATGTGGAATGATGACTTTAGAATCATTTTTAAGCTCTCCGGTTGGCATAAAGTTTCATTCAGGTCCGAAAGGTGCAGGACGCAATGCAAAGAGGTTTCCTCTGACTCTGGCTTCGTCTGTGACATGCTGCTGTTTTTGTGTTTAGCCTTCTTTGTGATTATGTTCGCTTCGGCGCTGTCTTGTGCAAACTTTTTTGGACTTTTCAAAGAAGTCGGCCACGGACTGATTGGGCTTGCTGTAACCAGCTTTTCCTTTTGGCCTAACTTTCAATTCCACTGAAGGCCAAATGTGGCATGTTTTGAAATATTTGGTACCATTAAATTACACAATAAAAACCTCACACCCTTTACAGAATTGTACAGCTTTTCCTTTTTGTTCCAGTTACCTGTGTACTTTTTAAACTAAGATTTCCACATTTTGTCAATGTATTTGCCTTTTACTTCCCTTTGTCTTTCAGCAAAATCAAGTCACACAGGTAGAGAAGAAAAGCTGCTTCTATACGTCTGTGAGGTCAACCTACAGTCTAAAATTTTAATTCTGATGATAGATTTGTCACAATCACTGTTGTAAAGTTCTGGATGATGAAGCTGCAGGACTCAAAACCACAGAAAGTCACTCATCAATTTTAACAGCTGCATCCGATGTGACTGCTTGTCGTTTGGGCATAGCTGAGCTGAATGTGATAGTATAATACACCTGTCAATCAAACAAACCTGCCTAAGGAGTATTTCAGTTAAACCACAGATGTATTATAAGAACTGTATACCGAACTGAAAAATGGCTGCTGTTCATTTCAATTGCTGGCCTGGCGCATTCCTCACTTACAGATTTACTGTATTTCTGCATCATGCTACCCATAGAAACCCCCCATGATGCTCTTGGGCCTCCCATCATGCCTCTAAGTGATGAGAACATGCAAATCACGAAAAAAAAAATACCTGCCTTTGAATAGTTTAGTTTACTTTGCAGAACACATTAAAAACTGGTCAGAGAAAATTCAATTAATTAAAAAGAAAAAAAAAAGTTCTGAGACAGAGAATGACCGCTCTGTATCACACATTAGTAATCAACATGGTTATGGCTGTGGGGCTCAGCAGTTTTACATGTTTTTTGTTTACAATTTTACTGCATAGGGAAATGCTTTTTGAGTTGAGCATTGCATTTTGTGTTGCAGTGCCCCGAGTGGCCACTGGGAAATATCAGTGGGGCTGTATCCATCCATCCATCCATCCATTGTCTATCCCGCTTATTCCCTTTCGGGGTCGCAGGGGTCTGCTGGAGCCTATCCCAGCGCGTTAAGGCGAGAGGCAGGGGGATACACCCCAGATGGTCGCCAGCCAATCGTGGGGCACACACACCATTCACACACCATTCACTCACACACTCACACCTATGGGCAATTTAGAGTTTACCAATTAACCTGAGCATGTTTTTTGTATTGTGGGAGGAAACCGGAGTACCCGGTGAAAACCCACGCAGACACGGGGAGAACATGCAAACTCCACACAGAAAGGCCCCAGACCCAGGCCCAAGGCGGGTCTTGAACCTGCGACCTTCTTGCTGTGAGGCAACAGTGCTACCCACCGCACCACCGTGTCGCCCTGGGGCTGTATCCACGTCTGATAATACATCCATGAGTAAAACTCTGACAGAGAATCACAGGAGAAGAAGAATCTCAGAGAACATCATTAAAATACTGCATCAAACTGTACTTTAGTTTTGGAGAATCAGGACATAGTGGTTAGTCAGGCTGGTAATCCCACGTCTAACATTTTGGGTCATGTCTGGTTTACATCAGACGTCCACCACGATTACTAATGTTAAGGTAAGTGGCTGAAGGTGTGTGCTTGCATGCTTGCACACACACACACACACACACACACACACGTGTGTGTGTGTGTGTGTGTGTGTGTGGAAAGTGAAAGATCAGGCCATCCATTTTAGATGAGGCAGCTTGAAACTGGACAACCATGAATGTTTCATTAGATCTGCAGTTTATTAGTGTGTGTGTGTGTGTGTGTGTGTGTGTGTGTGTGTGTGTGTGTGTGTGTGTGTGTCACTGACTGTCACACTTCTCTGCAGAGTCTGCTCAAGAAAAGTCCTACATTTCCTATTTCAGCATATCGTTCCATACATTATTATAGGCTATATACAAAATTTTGTTGTGAAACTTATGGAAATACTGCAGAACAAGTGCAGGGTTTCCCACAGCGCCAACAAATGCCCAACGTCTCTGGCTACTACTTTATTCCTCACGTTGACACATGCTACTGTGGCTGTAGTCAACACCAAAACAACAAAGTTTGTAAGAAAAGTTCATGAGCGCTGGCTGCCGTCTTCTCACTCACTACACATTCGCTCCAGCATCAACAAGCATTGTGGCCAAAACGATGATTGTATGAAGGTTTAAAGGATAGATGATGAACCTTCTATTTTCAGCTTTGTTCGGATTCGCTCTGTTTTATGTCTTCGGTTTATGAATTGCTGGTTAGAAAAAAACAAGCAAATTTTTTTTATTTGCTGATAATTTATAGCGTTATAATTATTCAAAACTACCTTAAGTCAGATTAAAGTGCTGTAGTTAAACATATTGTGGCTGCTTTTCCTCTGGATATTTTAGCACAGAAAGTTTGTGCATTTTTTTTCACTCTACACACAATCAATAATATTAATAGAGGGTGTTTTTTAACATCATTGGAACACCACAGTGATGCATCACAATCATATGGTGCCAGCATTAACCCTGTGCAGCAGTGGTCACATCTTCTTTCCATAATTTCTTTTTCAATAATTTACACTCAGCATTTATTGGTAGTGGTGGCCCTCTCCGCTAGCCGTCTCCGCTAGCCTTCTCCGCTGGCTCCTTCGCTGACCGTCTCCGTCGGCTCCTTCGCCGCCCGTCTCCGCCAGCTCCTTCGCCGACACTCTCACCGACACTTTCGCCGCCACCGCCACCGATCCTCTCGGTACCACCGTCAGCCCGCGAGTTCCACCTCCTCTCTCCAGCTTCTCAGGCGGCGCCACAGATCCCACCGCTGCCACCGCTGCCACCAAATGTGAGCGACCGACGTGGTCGCCCCACAAAAGGGATCAGGGCAACCAGAAAAAGAAGTGGAGACAGGAGGCAAAGGAACTCACGTAAAAACATTTATTGGCGGCGGTACAAAAGAAAGGACACACAACGCTCACGTCAGTAGGGCCGATCCACCTCGCCTCCGTCGGGCACTTCCGCTAGCCGCAGCATATGCTTACGTCAGCAGCAACAACTCCACCTCGCACCAGGTGGACCAGACAGGCAGTCCCACGCGTGGCGTCACCTGTCCCGTACGCAAACATGTCCGGGGGGAAACTCTCTCTCTGCTATTCAGTTCCCCCCTTATAAACAGGTGAGAAGGGGAGGGGTCATCACCTTCTCACACACCTATACATGTATTATATAAAGGTTCAGGCCCTTCCTTTTTTTTTTTGCTTTCATTCCTGGACTTATCAATAGTTGGTTCTTCATTTTTGAACACTCTTTATGTATCAATACTTAATATTCATTATGGTTTGTTGTTTATTTTCCACAATAACTTTTAAACTTATGTCCTGAAATTCCTATATACACAGCAGAACCCACAGGGATTTGTTTTTTTTGCAGCATTTGATTTAATCCCAATTTAAATCTGTGCAGTTTACATCTCAAAATGAAAATTCAAATGCTTAATTAAATATTCAGGTGAGGGCAAGTGTACCCTTATTATACCATACGCAGTGAATCTTGTTTTAGCTGTTCCTTCTGCTCGTTGGGAGCAATTATTTTTGTTCCTTTTCCTTGTTCTTTTTTGTTTGTATTTTTTTTAATTTTTTTTATCTACACACCTATTCTTGTCTGCATGTATATATACATAATAGTTGTTTTAGCTGTTAAGTTGTTTCACAAGTTGTAGAAAAGTGATGAAAAAATTTAAGTCACGCAGCCTTGCTTTTAAAACAGGAACATTTGGCCATGCATATTAACATTTACATGAAACGCTGCAGTTCCAACACCCGCGGGGTTTATCATGGCCGATCATAGGACCTATACTGACACAGTGTGTTGTGCGTTTAGCTGAATCTCGGCTGCTTCCCGTGGCCCGAGCAGCTGGTTGAGCGAAGGAGCAGCTGGTCTTTAGGAAGAGAATCACACCTTCAGAGCCCTGGGGCGTGTGGCGAGGAGGCACAAGCGTGGGCTCGGCATGTTCATCCTCACGTGCCTGAATTCCACTCACAGCAAGCGTGTGTGTGCTCTTATGTGCATCTCTGCACTGTTTAAGTGAAGCAGCTGAGGGGAAAGATGTTTAAAAAAAAAAAAAAAACACTACGAAGGTGATGTGATATTAAAACCATCTCACTACTAATGATCTGTTAGCAGCTTTGTCAGCAGCGTGTTGAATCTGCTGAGTGGATCTTTTCTTACATTGCTCGGAGCAAACACTATAGCGCTAACAGACTCTATGAACAGTTGTTGAGTATCACATACACACTCGACCATGTGCTTCTCAACACAACTGAATCATCACCATAGCATCATGTATATATTAGTGCCGCATCCATCCTAATGAATGGATCTCATGGGTGCTGCTGGCAGCGCTGTCGAGGAACCGCTCGTCTGATCAGCTTCACACTTGATACCAGGATCCCCCAGGTCCTCAGCAACACACCCGCTAAGTGTGAAGTTGATTGGATGAGTGGTTCTTGAGATATGTGAATATATTTCATACATAGGTTGATTGAGAGATTCCTTCCTTTATTGTTAGATGATGCTGCTACAGCGCCAACTATTGGCCAAATAACCCAAAATCTGCCATGTCCATGGTTCCAATAGCATAAAGTGTTCAGGAGATATGACACCTTTTGTAATACAGGCACATCTCTAATGATTAGAACTTTATGAAAAAGTTAAGTTTTTTTGATAATCATTTCAGAAAGTGAGGCTTGTTTATCTAGATGTAACGTGAACCAAATTTGGTTCAATTTTTGAAAAATTGATCAAAATTGGTTTGAAAACAAAGATGGTTTGAAATTATAGATGTAATTTACAGTTTATGGACAGATTTGTGAGTTTTAATTCTGAGACTTACTTTTTAAAAGTTGTATGTTTTTCATAGACTCACCATCTAAACAAATTTAAAAAAAAAAATCAACACTGCACCTTCTTTGGTCTCCAATAAGGCTGCAACAATTATTTTGAAAATCAAATCTATAGATTATTATTACCTAAAAATAAACAATAGCGGTTTTGTTCATAAAATAACATTTTGTTCTCAAAAATGACTCAAATAAATAATTGATTATAAAAGTAGTTGATGATTAATGTAATAGTTGGCAACTAATTAGACTAATTAGATTTTTCCCCATGCATCCACATAATGTGGAAGAGTCTCTATAAAATCTAGGTTTTACCAGAGATGTGCTCATAATTCTTCAGGATTTAAATCAGGATGAGTAATCTGATTGGTTCAGTCCACCAAGACTGAACCGATAGCTTATTAATAAAGTAACTATATGATTGAAGATTCCTGGCGTTACAGATGAATAGATATGGTAAATGGAACTCTACCAAATATTTACACATGTGACTGTCCATAAATAAACACCAAAAAGTTTGATTTCTTAGTAAAATGTGCAACGTCCAGTTGAAATTGTATTGTTGACAAATCCATAACGCAACAAACTGTGACATTGATCGTCTCAAAGTCCAAAAGCTCATCCCTGGATCAATAAAAATGACTGAGTGACGGAGCCAAAAGCGATTACTCCACAAAATTATCCTTTAGCGATTCAAGACAAATGTGAAAAGTTGATGAGCTCTTTCTAAAAAGAAAATGTTAATTTCCTTCAGAGAGAAAGAGGTGCAGTGCAGGATTCTTCTTCTTCTTCTCTTCTTCCCCCACTGTGTCCCCCCTGTGGTCTGACCCTGCAGAATCGAGCCTGCTGGTCCTCACAGAGACACAGATTAAGCCAATTGAGGCCACATAAACTGAAACAAAGGTCTGAGTGAAAAGATCCCGAGTCCTGCTGCTCTGCCAACAGGGAATAATGAGCCTGCTTGAGTCTGGATCAGGTCTGGACCCAGTTTGAAACGCCCTCTCTTGTTCTAAGTGAAGTAATGCTCCATCTGCTGAATTCCTTCAAAGAGCTTGTTCCTGTTAATGTGGCCGCTTTTGACATATGTAGTGCACTGAATTAACATGGGGAAGGACGCACACCTGTTACATCATTATAATGTGTTTGTGCCACTTTGAAAGATCATCTCATGATTACAACCTGACTCCCATTTTTTTGTTTTCTTTTCCAGCCGTGTTGCTGCCAATTTCCTGTAGTGATTCTAAAATAGTGAGCTATTTTCCCTCCGCTGCAGAGAGCAGCAGGTTCTCTTCATAATATTCAGGCCAGGACTGTGCATCTCCTCACTGCTTGTTACATCAGTACAACCTGAAGATCATGCTGTGATGTTGACTTCTTATTAAAAATAACCCAAATTGATAAATCAATTATCAAAATAACTGTGGATTAATGTAATAGTTGGTGACTAATCGAGTGACTAATGGAGCAATATACAAAGACTCATAATCCCCTGGTGTGTTCTTTCGTGTGCTTCTATAATTGCAGAATGTGTAAAGGTTACTGTAGGCTTCATCATGTTGTATTCAGTGAGTGACAAACACACACATGGCTGCAGATGCCTGAAGCCAGTGAATGTCCTTCCTCCATTGTCTCTCGCTTCTCTTCCTGTCTTTTCTCTGCATTATTCCTGCTGACTGCTTCATTCATCTGCAGCCACCAGTTGCCTCCCTCCCCCTGCTCCTTCCCCCCCTCATCCTCACCATCTTATCTTTTTTTCCTTCTTGCTGCTTCCTTTCCCACCTGACTCCCTGCAGGCTTATTCACCATCCTGAAGGTGAATTCAAAGTGTGTGTGTGTGTGTGTGCGTGGGCGTGTGCGTGCGGTGTGTGTGTGTGTAGGGGGGTTGGGTTGGGTAGTGGCAGACTCTCATGTTCTTCTTCGACAGCTGATCTGTACAATTTAAGTAATTCATGCAGATGTGACACATTAGCATGTTTATTTTTCATCTAATAACACAAATAACAAGAAGATAATTGAAATCAGAAAAATGAGTTTCATACCTGAACTAATGTTATTCAGTGGAGCAAATTTTGAGTCTGGTCTTATTACTGTCCTTTTGACAGTGCAGTTATTTCCTGCCTTACAAACCATTTACAAATCAAAATTGTAAATATTTTTTCAAATGAGTCCTAACATATTCCCACTGTCTTCACATTTCTGTAAAGAACCAGGAACTGGTCAGACTTTCTACATTCATCCAGTAAGACAGCTTGGACTCTTTAGCATGTTTGACACCCCTGCTGTAAAGGATTAACTATTAACTAAAAGTAGCCCACAATATACGCACGTGTGGTGTGTATGTTTTTTTTTTTTTTTTTTTTTTTTTTTAATCATATTGAAAAGTTAAAAATGTAAAACTTCAGAGTTGCATTAAAGGTTTTAAAAGGATGTTTAAAAACTAAAATAAGATCGGCGGAACATACAATATAGCAACAACAACAAAAATGGTAATAATAGCAATAATAATTGGGAGGGGCAGCTATTTATTGTCCTCTGGGGGGAGGCTCACTTTTGCCTCTTCACCATTTATACACTTTAGGCTATTTGTCAGTGAATAAATGCTACAACTCCTCACAACCTGGGACAAGTTCTCTTGAAAGGAGTTAGGTGAACTGTGTTATCCTCCAGTGATGAATGAGCTGCAGCTAGTGCCCGCTGGAACCTGCCTAGGCTTGCTGGAGGTGGTCTGACCTCTAAGATGGACTAGCTATTCTTATTTCAGTGGCAATCTCAGCGTCTCCAACACATTAAGTTTTCCAATAGGCTACAACCGTGTTGCTCAGCAATGCTGGAACTGATGTAGGTCAATAGTAATAGATGCTGCAGGCGGAATTCTCTGGGTAGCGGATGCTGAGCTGGAGGTGTGTCATCCACACACAGTCAGGGGATCTAATCTGACAACGGACCCCATCAGGTTGATCTGCCTTCAGCCTCTGTGCCAACACTAAAATCCCTTAAATCAGCCCACAGAGGCGGGCCTGTGCTGAAATCTCTGGGCTGTGATAAGATGAAGTGAGGACAGACTGCTAGAGCAGCAAAGGACAGAGAGAGACAGAGAGAGAATGAGCAAACAGAGGCAGTTTGTTTTTTATGGACAACGGATGGCGGCCAGTTCATAGAACAAACAGATGAAGTTGTTCATATGGACTCAGCTGTTTTTTGCTTGTCTGTGGTTTGTACAGATGGTGGATTTCTCTAGTTTATCTAATCGTGGCCATGACAGTAAAAAAAAAGAATTGGTGGTAGAGCTGCACTGATTATCTTTTAGGCGCAAACTATTACACTAATTGCCAGCTATTTTTGTCATTTTCCACTAAATGATTAGTAAACCTAACATAATCTTTATTATATATATTTGTGTATGTATTTATATATACACAAATATAATATATTAATTATATAATTAATTGTTGTAGACTGATGCCAAAGCAAACACTTGTTGTGTTTAATATGTAGAGCTGTTCTCCACTATAGGATTTCTTAGTTGACTAATCATCATTTGGCTTATCAAAAGGGCTGCAACTTATTTATTGAAACAAATAATAATGTATTGTTTGGTTCATCAAACAATGAATTATTGTTACATCAGTAAAATGTTGATCATTGCCTCCCAAAGCTTAAGATTCAACTTAAAACTCCTTTTTTTGTGTCTAGACAGTCCACAACCCAAAGACCATGGTTTACTATTATAGAAAAGTAAAGAAAACAGAAAATAATCAGAGAAGAGAAGCTGGAACCAGAGAATTTGGACATGTTCTTTTCTAAAATCAGTGTGTATCAGGTCAGTACAAAGGGACAGTTTCTACAGATTACTGCGCCTGAACTAGTACTTGAACATATAGCTGACTGAAAAGACTCTTGTTAAATTGGTTGTGGTTCTTCGCTTGTGTATCTGACTTTCTTTTATATATAAAACTTCTGTAGTTCAGCATTGATAGAGAGAGATTGAGCTCTATCTTCTAATCTCACTTTCAGGAAGAATGTGTTGAAATTTTTCTTTAAACAACTTATTTTTGAGTGTTTGGCACAAATCTTTAAAGCTGCGTCTTGTTGACACCTCACACAGGGTTAATTGCATCCCCGTCTAAAGAACCTGTCTGTTTACATCTCAACTAGCGCAGAATGCAACCTGCATGAAGGGGGAAGTGTCGCGTTGAATGATCCTTTGTGTTCACATTCAGCCGTGAGAAGCTCCTCTCTGTTCCAGCACATTAGAGTGTGACAGGGGAGGAGGTGATGAGGGAGTAGGCCCCCAGGTCAGAGGACACTGAGGCCTCCCGCTCACTCTCTGGAGGATGAATGGGGCGCCCTGCCACACCTCCTCCCCCCTCCTCATGTCTTCTACAGGGTCAGGGAGCGACAAGGAGGCCTTCTGAATGGAGAGGAGGTGAGAGACACAGAGAGGGACATCTGATAGGGCGGCAGATGCTCCATCAGCCGTCTGCCTTGTAAAAGCATTGATTTTAACTAGTCCAGCAGTCTGTGGAGCCACATGTTCCAGCTGCTGAAGCTACGTCTGAAAACCAGTGTCATTGCTGCGGTTGTCTGTGTCACCTAAATACACCAACACTGTGACTCTTCCAGTCTTCTATTGGTCAGGAAAGATTATTCGAGCTTAATATTCAATGAAGATGTCAGGATTTTGACTACAGGACAATTATGAATCTGTGACAAATCATGGTTTGCAACAAGAAAAAATTGTATATTTTGTGTTCTTGTTGGTTACATGACGTTTTCAAAGTCTGTTTGTACCTTTTTTTCCTTCACAAAAATCACATGCAATTTCTGTGTTTAAGCCCCTTTCTTAAAAAAAAATTAGCAGTAAAATAACTGATAGTTTACATTTCATTTAGCAGACACTACTTCAAAAATACAAACAAAACCAGCAATAAAAAGTCAAAGTACAGTTTAATATTCAGAAAATTATTAAAAAATGGCTGCTTGAATTTATTAGTTCCTTGAAAGTGATGTCTTCAAATGTCTTGTTTTTGACCAATCACCAGTCCAAAAGCTGCAAGATATTCAGTTTACCAAATCATGTACGACACACAATAGTTTCACATCATCACATCTGAGAAGCTGCAACCAGGCAAATATTTGGTGTTTTTTGCTTAAAAAAATATTAATTATTCATCAAAGCTGGAAGGTTCAGTATCTTGCACAAGCAAAACAGCGCTGTGCAACCTGAGAATAGATGAATTGAACTGCCAGTCCTCTGACCATCAGAACTGAAGCCACTCGCCACTAATTCACAAATCATGTCTTCTTTGTTTAAATATTATAAAAACAAGTTATGAGTGACAATTAGTAGTTAAAAGGGGGAGTTGTGGTGGAATTAATTTATGATAAAGTATACTCATCCACTCAGTAAAATAATAAAAATATCAATAATAATAAGGATTTGTTTAGCTACTAGATGCTAAAACCTAGTGTGACTGTGAATCAGAGGACAGTACCATCCTCATTTCTTCACTGTCCGATCTGAACGTCCCACCTCTCGAAGGACACGCACACACCGCACAGATTACACTATTTAATCTTGATTAGAATCACAGAGCCCTGCGCTTTTGAGTGCTGCCTAACTGAGCAGAAAAGAGAGATGAAAGGAAGGGGAGGAAGGACAAAAGAGACGATCCTCCGGGACTCCACAACAAGAACAAAATGATTGCTACATCTGATACATATATAATCCACAAAAGAGGCTAAAATAAGATTTAGATATTTAAGATGTCATGTTTTTTGTTCAGTGAAGTTAAAGCCCCTGTTTGTCATTGTGCTTTCTGTAAGATCTGGTCAGGTTATCAAATAGTGATGATAGTAATGATAGTAAACCTAACCGAACCTATTTATATATTTGTGTAGGTCTTTATAGAATTAAGTGGAGTGGACTGATGCCAATGTCTAATATTTAACACGTACAGCTGTTCTCAACCAAATAATTTCTTAGTTGACTAATGGTCATTTAGCTTATCAACAGGACTACATCTCACAACAATTTTAATACTTGAATAATCTATTAATTAATGAAATGATTGTTTTGTTCATAAAATGGTGTAAAATGTTCATCAGATTCAACATAAAGTTGCCAACGGAAAGTGGAAGAGCCTCTTTAAGTCTACTTCTTACCATATATGTGCTTTTTAGGACATATCTAATTCAGGACGACTAATTCACTTAGACCATACTGATCGATTCATGACAATAAAGATAAAGTATCTATTGATTACATGGCGTACACTAAGGTGACTGCCTAATACCACCGAAGAGCTTTCAGCAGAAATGGTTGTTGCTCCCGATGGCTCTGTTGGCTGCTGTCAGCGTTACAGACCGTCCTCAGCTGTAATGAGTTGGGCCTGTGGCCAGCAGACACGGTGGAACTGCTCGTGAATCCCGTCGCCAGCCGAGCGGCCGGACAGGCATGTCTGCGGCGCTCACACTGGCGGAGATGAGACGATCACTCAGCACCCTGCGCCTCTGACATACTGGGCTGTCCCCACATGACTGTATCTGACTGCAGCTGACAGGCGGGTCAGCATCATGTTCTCTGTGAAGACCGCCGCAGACATCCCTTTCCGTTACAGCACACACAGCTTGATAGGCATTTTTCTCTTTAATGTGCGTTTGGTTCAGACTTGCGCAACAATATTTGTGCGTTATCGTTTTCCCTTGCGTCTGTCATGAATGACACAAAACCTTAGAGTCTGTTTCATGAAATTGGATCTAATTAGGCTGAAGTAATAGAAGTTGCAGTTGTCAGTTCTCCACTTGTCAAGCACTGATTTGACACCCCCCCCCCTCTAAGCATGAAGATCATTTTTCTAAACTGTCAGTTTCTTGTTGGATTAGGATGTTATGATGTCATGTTCCCAGACAAGTAAGACAATAGACAAAAGTAAAAAAAAAGATCTGTATTTAGTGTAAGAAATCCTTGGGCCTTGCCTTTAATTGCCAACTATTACATCAATCACCAACTATTTTGATAATCATTTAAATGTCTATAAGAAGAGTGTCCAAATTATCTGGTTCCAGCTTCTCAAATCTAATATTGTTGGGGTTGATTAGTTTTCTATAATATAAAATTGATGATCATTGGGTTGTGGACAAAATCTCAAGCTTTGGGAAATAGTGATCAACATTTTAAAACATTTTATTAACAACTAATTTCAATAATCAATAGATGAATTGACTATTAAAATACTCATTAGTTGCAGCCATGTTTCCCATCAACCAGACAGGTGGAGAGTATATTTGTGTTGCTGTAGATATTTGTAGTGTTTCCATGGACACTACTCTGTAACTGCTGTGGCTGTTAAAAAGTGTCCCTTAGTCCTGCAGTGACATTAAAAAGTCAGTGGATAAAGGTGTTACGTTTATTGTGATGTGAGTGAGCTGGAGGTTCAAAGATGCTGAGTTGCTGGGTTTGTCTGAAGCCTGCCCTTTAACTCACTTCTAATAATGACAGACTCAAAGCTGCTGAATAATTGACAAATAGTGTTATTTGCATTACATCTATTTCCAAACAGTTAAATCCTGTTTCATGTTTATAGGCAGATTATCCAAGCAACAGTCAGACATTTCAGAGGTCATGACTTCATATAGTGAATGATAATGGATATGCTTTCTGGCTCTTGAGTCAAATTTGTGATCCTGTGTTGAATTTTCTCTGTAGCCGATGCTGTTGTGAGGTGGTTGTTCCTGTTGGTCTGAGCTGAGGGTAACCTGTGATTGTGAGCTAGGGCTGGATGATAAATCATGTTTTTAATTTCTATTGACTAGTGCAATGCAGAGTATGTGTTCCTATAGAAAAGGACAGATTGGATGTACTTGATTTTTTCATGTCCCACACACTGCTCTGCTAACCAGGGTATGTGTAGGAAATGGTGAAATGATTAATCTTTTTGCTCTTTCACATTGTTTTTTTGTTGTTGTTGTTGGGTGTGCCTGTGTTAGTGAGGAATATAACAGCAGGTTAACCAGGAATCCAATTTTCACTATGTTGCATATGAGGCAAGCACACTACCCCCTACACCACCACCACAGCATATATGGGTTTTTAAGTTTTAACAATAATAATGATGTTTTGACTTTCCATTCAAACATTTTCACAAAAAAGGACATAAATATCCATCCCAAAAAATGTAACAGAAAAGGATAGACACCAACATGCCATTTGCAAGCTATATCTGAAACTGACAGATGCTCCTTGCTTTAAAGATGCTTAATATATCATTACTTTGATTTTTTTAGCTCTTGTGTAATGGCTGACTGCATTTTCTTTATAATAAATTCGTTGTAAAAGTAGAATCTGCAGTCAAGCATCATTTGTTTACACAGCTCTCCCGAGGGCCTGCCCCCACTGCTGAAAAAAATATCCTACAGTAAACAATACTGGATGGTAAAAAAGAAAAGTCATGGCTCGCTGATCTGGAGATGGTTCGGCTATGAAGCGGCAGATGTGGAGCAGAAAAATGTCTGTAGAAAGTGCTGGAAACAAAGGTAAAACAAACCAGCCTGTTAGTTTTGCTTTGTATGTTTGTCCACAGTTACATAAAAAGTAATATTTGTTTTTATTATTGTATTTAGGGGTTTCTTTATTTAATTTATGCTGGAATTTTTTTCACCATATCACGTACATGTTGATCCTGGAGTGCTGAATGAAAGGTAGTGCCTGTGTGGGATTCAACCTTGTGGCCATGTGACTTCAAACTAGGACTGGCTGTTTTGGTATTAGGAAGCAATATTGAGATATATATTGTATATTGCCATTCATTCATTCAGCTAAATAACATTGAGAGATGAATTTTGGTCCGTGGCACCCAGGCCTAGTCTGCACTGAGGGTAGCAGGTTGCTGTACCTGTCAGTCTACGCTGAGGGCGACAGGTTATTGTACCTGTCAGTTTTTGCTGAGGGTGATGGGTTGTTGTACCTGTCAGTCTGTGCAGAGGGCAGCAGGTCGTTGTACCTGTCAGTCTGCGCAGAGGGCAGCAGTTCGTTGTACCTGTCAGTCTGCGCAGAGGGCAGCAGGTCAGTGTACCTGTCAGTCTGCGCAGAGGGCAGCAGGTCAGTGTACCTGTCAGTCTGCTCAGAGGGCAGCAGGTCGTTGTACCTGTCAGTCTGCGCAGAGGGCAGCAGGTCGTTGTACCTGTCAGTCTGCGCAGAGGGCAGCAGGTCGTTGTAGATGTCAGTCTGCGCAGAGGGCAGCAGGTTGTTGTACATGTCAGTCTTCACTGAGTGCAGCAGGTTGTTGTACCTGTCAGTCTGTGCTGAGGGCAGCAGGTTGTTGTACCGGTGAGTCTGCGCAGAGGGCAGCAGGTTGTTGTACATGTCAGTCTTCACTGAGTGCAGCAGGTTGTTGTACCTGTCAGTCTGTGCTGAGGGCTGCAGGTTGTTGTACCTGTCAGTCTGCGCTGAGTGCAGCAGGTTGTTGTACCTGTCAGTCTGTGCTGAGGGCTGCTGGATTGTATGAGCCAATCTGGGCTGGTGCTACTTTATAGATATTTGGGTGAGTTGGATAAAGATCCAGGATAAAAAAGAGCCACCACTACTGTAAATACAACCAATTAACATCGAAGATGGCTCCAATTCCTGTTCAGGAGCTTTATCAGACTGCTCGTGGAGACGTGACTCTGATATCTGATCTCAGTCCAGCACAAAGGGGATCTACTCTTATCCATCAAGCACTGACGCTGTCTGCAGGGTCATCACTAACATAAGCTGTGGGGGCAACTGAAGGAGAGTCGAGTGTGACGGAAACCTTCTCTTAACTGAGATCTTTCAGGTTCAAGCCTCAGAAACAGGATACGGAACCTCAGTGTTTAACACTCACTCCCATTATAAATACACTCAGCAAGTCTATCTCTGAGCAGTACCCCACCAATCTTTTGTTCCTTTCTCCTCTACTCACATGATGGCTTCAGGAAAGAATATTAATGCACATCACACACAAACACACACACATACATTGGGCCTTGTGTTCCATATCTTGTTCCTTTCTGATTCTCTCTGTTAATTTGCATAATAAATGGTTTCTCTTGCGCAGCAGTGTGATTGTTTATCTGCGATCTGGATTTGAGGTGAGAGGTGTCTGTGTGAGTAAGGAACAGAGGTGAGTGTTTGCAGCTGCTTCACAGTCTGATGTAGACTATATATTATAACCTTGATATCTATTAAATACTCATGTCTTCCAATGACAGGGTGCAATTATTGTTCATTCTTTGAATGGATGTATATTTTTTTATAGCTATCGTGGCCAGTTTCAGTCATTAAGCTTAATGCTAACCTGGTGCAGTGTCTGTATTATAGAGGTTACTGTGTCCTTGATGCTCACTCTCTAGATTTCTCTACATACATTTTTTTGTTTTTTATTTAGTAAAATACACACAAGGAAACAACTGACATTGCAGTATTTGTTCCCCTTTCTATGTGTGTAAAGCATTTTTCTTGAACTGGTTTCTGGAATGTTTCCCATTTGGTTTAAAACCAGATGTGTGGTTGACATACACAGCTGTATGTAGTGACTATTGGGTCCACTTTGCTGTTTGTTGACACTTTGCTATACCGCTGCAAAAACTAATTAATTGATTCCCAACTATTACGGTAATCACCAACTATTTGTAATAATGAGTCATTTTAAGAAGAAAATGTTCAAATTTTCTGGTTCCAGCTTCTTAAATCAGATTGCCTTCTGTTTTCTTTAGTCTTCTATAAAAGTAAAAAATAAATAAATAAATATTTAGTTGCATCTTCACCTGCTTCAACCTAAAATTTCTTTTTTTTGTCCAGACCAACAGTCCACAACCAAAGATAATTATTTTATTAATATTTACATACAAATATGTTTGAGCTTAAAGCTGTGTGATTGAAACCAAAATACTGATGCCATCAAATAATGTACAAGTTGTTTTTTTTAAAGATTGGTTGCCCACCTGGTTCAATACTGAGACATATTCAATGCTCTTCACAGTTGACTTCAGCAGCTCAATTTACACACAACTGCAATAAAAACATTAACAGGCAACAAGAGGACCCATGTATTGCTGTTTGTGAAGTCTCATCTCTGTTTTTATTGTGTCTGTGTTTTTACTGGTTGATAGGGACAGATGTGTAGGATTTACGGTGTGAATACAGTCAGTGAAAATGGATTCAAATAGAGGGAGAGAAGTTATGGTTTAGTGGCTCTAGTTTAACCCCAAACAGTTATTTACTACACATAACTATAAATTAATCTGAATATAAAATCTATTTGAATTGTAGGTATATACACACATACATGCATTTGATTTGATGTAATGATATTGGTCTACTACTTTTAATGCTTTACAGCATGTCAAGCTCCAGGGCTGCAGAGCAGAGTCTATTAATCGATTAGTCGAATATTATTACACTCACCAATTATTTTGATAATCGTTTTGAATCACTTTAAAGAAAAAAAACATTGTTCTGGGGAAAAAAAAAAAAAATTCAGGGTGAATCTTCAGCTTTAGGAAACAGTGATTGACATTTTATACCATTTAATAATAAATAGATGAATCACAAAATACACAAAATAGTTTTGTTTGCAGCCCTTTTTTCTGTGAATCTGAACGAGCTTCCCATTAGACATTAGCTCCCTTGTCTTACTATGGAAGTCAGTGTCCTGGTTTAAACCTTCCTGATCACATTTCCGTACAATTCACATATTAATCTGAACTGCTCTCCGTTGCAAATGCTTTCAGTGGGTGTGACAACTTGCTTTGATAGACTACTCCATCAGCCAATGAGTGGAGCAAGTTGAAGAGAGAAGTTAAGTTGGAAAATATCTTTTATTTTGAGAAAATCCTCTATTGCATATTGTTTTTGTTCACGAGTCTATTTATGCCATGCCTGTACTGATGGCTGTGTTTACTGTAGTAAAATTAACATTAGTGTTCATTGCTTCGCCAGTGCGAGTTTTCTTTTTGTAGCAAGAGATCTGTACTATTAAATACTTGAGTTAGTTTCTCACTTGACATTACAAGGACTGCTAACGATTCTAAAACAATACAGTGTAATCCTGATTTCTCTGTATAACATACTTTACTGATGTGGATGGCCACATATGCTACTTCTTGGACATTTTCCACAATCTTGCAAAAATGATTTTCCTGAGGTCTGCATCCCCTCATCACCCGTGTACACTCATTTAAACTGACATACAGGATCCACCCAATCTGTGCCTCAATGGTTATTGATCGACTCTTATCCATCAGCAACTGGTCTGAAGGCTTTAAGCACACAGGTGTGTGTGTGTGTGTGTGTGTCTGTGTCTGTGTCTGTGTCTGTCTGTCTGTCTGTCTGTCTGTCTGTCTGTCTGTCTGTCTGTCTGTCTGTCTGTCTGTCTGTCTGTCTGTCTGTCTGTCTGTCTGTCTGTCTGTCTGCCTGCCTGTCTGTCTGTCTGTCTGTCTGTCTGTCTGTCTGTCTGTCTGTCTGTCTGTCTGTCTGTCCGTCTGTCTGTCTGCACACATGCACAAGCTTTGCTGTGTAGGTGGGTATGAGTCATATTAAAGCCTCTCTTCCTTGTGGGAGATATGGACTCGCCTGAGTGGGCTTCCATTATTTTATTATCCATAATTATCTGTGCTCATTCCGTGCAACATATCTGCAGTGTTGTTAATAACCTGCTTCTGTTTCTGAAAAAACACATGTTCGGTTGAACATCTTTTCTTTAACAATCCCTCCTATAATAGATGTTGAGTCACCTGCACAAGTGTGTTCAATGTATATATCTGTGTCATAAACAGTTTCTCTTGGAGAACGGAAATTAATTAATACATTAAACATATGTTGACTCATGTTTTTCATCACTTTTCCAGGTCTTCTTTGCCTTGTTTATTGAAATTAACTTATTAACAACATCCAGTTTTGACAACTTTTTGAAACATAACGTGGCAAATTAATGAACCGAAGATCCTGGAACTTCCTTCCTTTCTTTCTTTATATTTGGCTATCGATTCATTGAATTTCTTTATATGCACAGAATTTTCTATACTTATTTTTATAGTATAACTAAATACTAAATTCCTATAAACCATGATAGTCTATAGCCTTTTTCACTCACCAGTAGAAATAGATTCAAGAATCATGATTAGAGCTTCTTCTGCATCATAGAAGCTTCTTAAAGCCGCTGTAATCATGAAAGCTGTTAAATTGCCCAAGTCAAGGAATTTTATCCTCGAGAATAAAAAATAAAATGTCCTAATTCGCCCTATTGACTAAGGCCTAGAGGGCATAGAGAATATGATCCTTTTAACTGAGGATTAAGGTGATTTCTACCAGATGTGGCAGCATCTTCTGGAGGTGATTTAGGTAAAATAAATGACATAGGCCATTATTTTATTAGGGTGATGATATGATAAACTGCTTCTAACACATAAAGACAAACAGGATTGTACCTTCACGTTTGCACTTTACATAAAAATGAATGTGCACTGGCATATACTGTTTTATCAGCTGGAGCTAATGTTTTTATTATACTTACATTTTATATATTTTTTTGCGAATGCTACCTATTTTAAAGAGTTTCTTAGTGTTATTTATTGCTTTTTTTGTGCTTCTATGTTTTCCTTTCTCTTTTGATGTTTTTATGTTTCCTCCTAGAAACAAAGAAGTCAAATAAATTTCAGTGCACTTGGGTATAATGAAAATATAGTATTGTATCATATATTGATTTTCCATTCAAAGTTGATAGATATTTCCAATATGTCTATGATGCTGCTGCTATTCTGCACATCCAGGATATGTTTGTACAAACGAGCGACTCTTCAGAGAGAGAGCCTCACACATCCATATAGTTGAATTAAAAGCATAACCACATTATGGTATTTACAGAGCCTCTGCCTTAATTTCATTGTTGCTTTAATCAAATTACAGTTTTTGATGAATGAGACATTTTAAAAGCCTGTTCGTTAGCTTTCTCCTCTGTCACAAACGTTTTCCATAATGTTACATAATTTGAATTCTGGTCTGAGGTGGGTACTGTGATGTGCTATATAAATTTTTACTTTGTTGATACTTTATAATTCCACTACATTTCAGAGGAAAATATCATAGTTTCTACTAGTTACTTTTCAAAAGTATAAAAAAATGAAATGACAATGCTTTAATATTCTATTTGTCATATTCTATATTTCTTTTTTTGCACTTGGTATGTACTTTTACTAGTAATCTATCCAATGCAAAGCTGCAACTAACAGTTATTTTGGTAGTTGATTCATCTATCAATTATTGATACAATTGTTTAAAATTAATTGTTTAGTTCATAAAAGTGTGTAAAATGTTGATTACTGTTTTACAAAGATGAATATTAAACCTAGAATTTCTTTCATTTTCCGACCAAGAGTCCACAAGCTAAAGATAATTTTTCATCAGTTTTTTTATTATAGAATACTGAAGAAACCAGAACATATTTAGATATTTCTTCATAAAAATTACTTAAATTGATTAATCAATAACCAAAATAGCTGTCCTTTAGTGTAATATTTGGCATCTAACAAAATAATCTTTGCAGCTCCACCACCAGTTGTAAAATATCTTCACAGTCATTAAAATTTGAAAAAAAAATTCTATTAACTGATTCTCAATGTAGTTTGCGATTAATGTAATAGTTGGCTATTAATTGACCAACTGTTGCAGCTCTAATCTAAAGTATCTCCAACTGGCTCCATATTGATAAACTAAAACATTAAAATGCTCTGACATCAACTCAGTGATTAAAGCCAGTAATTTCTCTCCCGGCAGGTTGGAGTGGGTGGAGATCATCGAGCCGCGCACGCGGGAGCGCATGTACGCCAACCTGCTGACGGGCGAGTGCGTGTGGGACCCGCCGCAGGGCGTCCGCATCAAGCGGACCGGAGAAAACCAGTGGTGGGAGCTGTTTGACCCCAACACCTCGCGTTTCTACTACTACAACGCCTCCTCGCAGCGCACCGTGTGGCACCGGCCCCAGGGCTGCGACATCATCCCACTGGCCAAGCTGCAGACACTCAAGCAGCACACCGACGGCACCAACCCACGGCCCGCGGGAGGTGGCGGCGGGAGGACGTCGGCCGACAACAGCCCGGGACGGAACAGCGGAGTCAGCAGGGAGGGCAGCACTTCCTCCTCCTTGGACCAGGAGCTGTCTGAGAAACAGGGTAACAGAGAGGAGGCAGATAGGTGAGGCTGCTGGGACACCCCCAAACAACCACGTCATTATTACACTTGTAATTGACCTACCTTTTTTATTAATCATTTTTTGTTGATGTTGTACAGGAAAATACATATACACAAGGTAATATAATGATGCAAGATCACAACCTACACGTAAACATTTGTCATAATAGTAAAACTAAAATAATAGTAGCAGAAAGGGTATCAGTACAAGTTTCCAGTGACGGCTAAAAAAATTCATTATTTATTTAAATGAACAAAAAATATTATTTATAGGAACCAAGTGCTGTTTTTTTCTCGGTCTTCTTAGGGTTGGAGGAAAAAGAAATCATAAATTTAGGTTAAAATTTAGATTATTTTTATGCCACATCCCGCTTTATTACACCATTTATTGATCCTTTCTCTGGCTTACTGTAGAAACATATACAATAAATTTATTATACTTTATTGATCCTGATTAAGAAAGTCTCTAAAGGGGGGGGGGGAGCTGAAAAATCGATAACATTGTTGTAACTACTCCCCGACCCAACACAACATATAAATACATAAATAAACCCATCCAGACTGTCATCACTTCTTCTGTAACCTCCCTCAACACTCTATTAGATCTGTCTGTCTGTCTGTCTGTCTCTCTCTCTCACACACTCTGTCACACACACTCCTCTGTCTAACCAGGCTGTTTGCTGTAATCTGCTGCAGTCTTCAGTGATTGGTGGATCTGCCTGTTTGGGGTCACAGTGTCCTGTAAATGTCTTCTCTGCCTCAGCAACACACACACACAAACACACACTCATACACTCTGCTGCTCTAACCAGTTATATTCATGTTGTGTACACTCGCACAACCACAAAATTATTGCTTTTAGAGCAAAAATTACACCCTCTGTCAGTATGTCGCTCAAGGAAAACATGTAGTGATTTGCTGTTATTATTTTAACAAGCCCAATAGAGAACAGATAAGTGTTTGTCACACCTCAGCATATGAAAGTTTTGCCTAAATTGGGTGATTCTTGTAATTCTTAGTTGTAGGGTTTATAGTGTGGATTCCCAAAACTAAGCAACTTCACAGCACGTTTCAACACTGAAATCTGTGTTTGAATCAGCAGAATTAGAACTGGCTTGCTAATTAAACAAGGTGCCTCAAGTTTACATCATGATGTGTTGCTCTGCTCAGTAAAAGGATTATTAGGTCAAATAAGTGTCATCACGATGTGTTCAAAGTGTTACATTTTGGAAAATGTTGCTTTTGGCAATAAACTTTAATAATACAGATGTTTGGATGAGAATTTTTTTCTATTTCCAGAAGTTTAAAATAGATAATAAAGATGATAGATTGTAAAAATAAATCAGTGCCTGTTGTTGGGACACATTTTTCTTTCAAACAAAAAGAAGTGAAATGAACCATAAACTTTAGAGCAGTGTAAAAAAAAATAATACAATACATTTTTAAAAAGCTAAAAAAAGTTTGAAATAATTGTGATATTGATTTAAAGTTGTATCACAGAGCTCTACTCTGGAAACCATGAATATTTCGATGAGCTGTGTTGAGTCAAGTTTTCCACCAGCAAACCAGAAGGAAGCTTTTATTGTGAAGCTTTGTTAGCAGTGCTCGAATTTAATTAAACTTACTCCTTGTCCATGTTGAAGTTTTATTGAAATAATATTTTGCAACTGTGAAATAATAGAATAAAGAAAATTGCACCACTTTCAAGTAAAGCAGATTGCTCCTTCAGAAAAACAAACAAACTGTTCAATATGTTTTTCAATCAATGTGCAAAAACAAACTAATATTTGGCAAAAAAATTGCTTTTTGTAGCTGTACTTAACCTGTTTTACACTGTATATCATACAACAATGTGCAGTCTGCTTGCCGCTACAAAGTGTGTTTCTCACACCAAATAAATATATATAAATATATATATATTATAATATATATATATATATATAAATTTTGTTTTATTTTGAAAATGTAATGTATGCACTTCTCTGTTCTTTGAGCTTTATTTCCTTGCTTGTTTCATCTGCTCTGCTCAGCTTGACAAATTACCTAATTAAATTTGTTCCTAAACATTAACACTGTAAAGTATACGATTTCCAAGTTCATACCCTCTGTGTTCCACCCTGCACCTGCACACTACTTCCTGCATTTTGTACTTCACTACTTAAGTGTTCACTCCCTTCTGATAAAGAGCAGGACAGGGAGTTTGTCACCACACAGCTTCCTGTCAGACAGATGGGAGCTTTTGACCTCTACATCTCAGCTCTCTCCAAGGAGAGAATTCATGGTGTGTGGTTTAACAGAGGTAGAGAAAAGGGCCGGGGTAAGGGAGAGAGGACCAACAAATGAAATAAAAATTATAGGGAAAAAGGGATGCATCTTCTTATTTGATGTTTGACTAAAACAGAAAATAATAGTAGTAGTCTGTAGGAGTTGGTATCCACAGCATCCTACTCTTAGATTTACAATAGGCAGTAGTTAATACCCAGCACTGTGTACTTTTTGAGAAAACAGGCTTATCCTCGTCAGCAGAGAGGCCTGAAAAACTCTGATACCTGTTTATCTTTAGGGCTGTATATATTTCATCATTGTTAGGATAGAACTTACTGGGTGACATATTAATGACAGTCTTACCGTCCCTCAGGCCTAAACAGAACGGGTAAAATCATCAATCTTCTCAAAGTTGTACTTAAGTAAAATACTTGAGTTAATGTATGTAGTTACTTTACAATAGAGCTGTAAAGATTAATCGATTAGTTGCCAACTTTTTCTTTTACTATTAATCAACAACTATTTGGTTAATCGATAAACTGGTTAGAGTCATTGAAGAAGAAAATGTCAATTCCTTGGTTCAAGCTTCAGCAGCTGACATCTGATTATTTTCAAATTTTTTATGCTTATATAATAGTAAAACTATTGATCTTTGGGTTGTGAATTGTTTGTTCTACTAATGAAGGTCCTTAGGAGGGATTGTAGTGCTAGAGTAGTAGAATCAGGATAAGGATTGAGAATCTTCTGAGAGTTTTAAGTTGAATCTTCAGCTTTAGGAAACGGTGATCAACATTCTACTAATTGATTAATCCTTCCAATAATCAATGGATTAATTAACTATGAGAATAGTTGTTAGTTGCAGCCCTAGTTTCCACTACTGCAATTGTGTTGTGGTTATTGATGGATCTGCAGTTTGAGGACTACACTGTGTCTTGTAACAAACAGCCTGGATCAGGACAGTTCACACACAGCTTAACACTGCACGTATTGACAGTTTTCGTTATTGATTATTTACAAATAGATCCAGTCTGTCAATACTGAATTTGTGTCCACCTCAACAGAAAAGCAGCAAAACCTCACGGTTGATTCTCAGGCCTTTATTTGTTTTAAAGGTCATTTGTTTTAGTCTGTGCTTTCTCAGATGCTGTTTCCTCACCAGCTGCGGTGAGTAGAACAGTAACTGAGCTTACAGCTTCGTGCAAGGAAGATTTAAACTTTGGGAGGTCCCCACTTGACTCTCCAAACTCAGACTGCTGGAGGCTCATATGAGTTTCAGCTGAGTGGATTTTTGCACAGATAAGAATTTTTTTTATTTTTTTTATTTTCTACACTGGATGGAGGATGAATTATTTACACTCATGCAGGATTGGTTCTGACATTTTTACAGGCAGGATAAACAACACAGTTTCAAGTCTTGAAACAGCTCATGTGATAAGATCCCAGATTAATGAGGCTTAGTGTTGCAGTGCAGCTGAAATCACTTCATTCCTGTGGAGTTTCTTCTGTTTGTGGACTCACCTGTAAAGATGATGTAGAGTGAGGTGACACAGAGAACTGGAAGAAGTATCTAGATCCTTTACTGGAGTAAAAGTATCAATATAGCAATTAAACCCCCCAAATCTTGATGAAAAATCATACTACCAGAAGGTGGAACCAGATATTTTGTGTACTTACATTATTTAAATCAATTAATCAATTACTTAAATAATTAGTGATTATTGTAAAAGTTGGTGACTAATCAATTACTCTTTGCAGCTCTAGAATAAAGTTATTAATCCCTATCATTGTCATCAACATTATCATTATTATTAATAGAAGAAATAGTTAGGACTGAAACTAAGATATATTGTCACAGTCCTTAATTTATTTATCAGTTATTCATTTTATAATTGGAATAGTCATTCATTTATCAATTGCTGAATGATTAGTCGATTAGTTGTTTGATTCATAAAATGATGTGAAATGTCAATCACTGTTTCCCAAAGCTGAAGATTCAACCTAAAATGTCTTTTGTTTTCCAGAGCAATTGTTTCTTTTTTTCTTCATAAGGATTTAAACTGATTACCGAAATAGTTGATGAGTGTAATAGTTGGAGACTAATCAAATAATTGACTAATTGTTGCAGCTCTAGAGCTTGATATATTCCAGTAAAAGTGGTAGACTGATATCATTACATTAAATTAATTATATGTACTGTGATCACTTAATCTAAGTTGAATGCTTGCATGTATGTACGTACAATTCAAATACATTTGGTATTCAGGCTTAGTTCATAGATATGTGTAGTAAATAACTGTTGGGGTTAAATTAGAGTCACTAAACCATAACTTCTCTCCCTCTATTTGAATCCATTTTCAATGACTGTATTTACAATTTAAACCTACACATCTGTCCCTATCAACCAGTAAAAACACAGACACAATAAAAACAGAGATGAGACTTCACAAACAGCAATACATGGGTCCTCTTGTTGCCTGTTAATGTTTTTATTGCAGTTGTGTGTAAATTGAGCTGCTGAAGTCAACTGTGAAGAGCATTGAATATGTCTCAGTATTGAACCATGTGGGCAACCAATCTTTAAAAAAAACAACTTGTACAATATTTGATTCAATTCAATTTATTTGTATAGCCCAGAATCACAAATCACAGATTTGCCACAAATGGGCTTTACAGTTTGTACAAAAGCAACACAACATCCCCTGTCCTTAGACCCTCACATCGTACAAGGTATAACTCCCGAAAAAAACCCTTTAACGGGGGGAAAAAAACGGAGGAACCCTCAGGAAGGGAAACAGATGGCATCAGTATTTTGGTTTTGACAGTTTTGAGCCCAAACATAATTGTATTCATACTTATCTCATTAAATATGTTTTAATAGTTGTTGTTGTTTTTTTTTTTTTGCTAACCCTTTTCCAAATAAATGCAAATATACTTTAGAGCTGCGATTATGAATCGCTTGGTAGCCAACTGCTATATTAATCACAAAATATTATACAATCTACAAATTTAGATAATCTACTGAATCATTTGAGTTATTTCCAAGAAGAAAATATTACAATTCTCTGGTTTAAGCTTCTCATATGAGTTTTTTCTGTTTTTTTTTTTAATATTCTATAACAGTTCAAGCTTCATTGGTAACAGTGATAAACATGTTTACACCATTTTATGAAGCAAACAAGTCGATAATTTGTTACAATAATCATTAGTTGCAGCTCTAGTGTAATTATTCATCATTTGACTGTAGTATGGGAAGTATGATTTTGACAGAAGTTCTCTTAATTTTTCATAAACTGCATCAAGTTTGGTTTTGTGTATTTTTCCAGTTATACTGTATTGTTTTTGTCCGCATGGGGCTCGTTTCTACCTGTGAGATAAAGTCTCTGTGTGTTTTGTTGGAGAAAAAGGGATGATGAAGAAGGAGGAGGAGGATCTGCAGGTTGACTCGACAGATGGAGACGGATTAGCAGAGGCAGGGAATGTGGAAATTGATTTGAAGGTCAAATGATTGTGAATAATTTAAGCATGAGGAGGAGTTGAGTTAGCAGATGAGCAGACAGAGAGAGAGAGAGAAAGAACAGGTGGGAAGATGGAAGGAGAGAAGCTTCAGGCCAGAGAGGTGGAAAGAAAGAAAATGAGTTCAAGCTCTTGAGTCTGGAGCCTGTTTTAATGCTTAATCCCACCCTCTTTCTTGCTCTCTCTTTCCTTTTTCTCTTTCCTTTTTCTCTTTCTTTCTTCACACACTCACACACACACACACACATGCATATTACCACAAACACATTCACACTGGCACTATTCAGTGCTGGCCCCAGGGGATCACTATGGAAGTATTTGGAGGTGGAGGGTGGCCAATGCTGCAATCGATTTCACACTTCCCTCCCTTTCACCTAATTCACCTCTTGTTCTTCAACCCACAGCGTGCTCTCGCTTTCTCTCTCGCTTTCTCTCTCGCTTTCTCTCTCGCTTTCTCTCTCGCTTTCTCTCTCGCTTTCTCTCTCGCTTTCTCTCTCGCCTTCTCCTGCTCTTCCTTCTGTTGTTTAACAGGCAGAATGTGCGACTCCATGCGAGCAATGAATTAGTGGATGTCAGCTGATGAAGTAATGCTCTGTGGTTGTATTTCGTGCCTGTGTTGTTGAGTCAAATATAACTTAAACCTGCAGCTTCCCCAACATCAGATCTCTCTGTGATTACACTCTGATTTCACCAAGGTTTAAATACACTGGAAACATTTTCTAAGCCCAGAAATGTAGACTTGTTTTCTCTTTTCATTTTCCTGATTATCAAAGTTGGCAACTAAGAATACACAGAAATGAGGTTTTCTGACTTCATTTGTGAGTATAACTGTGATTTTTCCTTTTAATTGAACAACAGACATAAATCTCGATTGAATAAATAAATGTATTTATAGACCTGGGAAATAAAGAGTTTCCAGTTTACCTCAGCATGTGTTTGGACTGTGGAGAACCCACACAGACACAGAGAGAACATACAACTCCATAAAGAAAGGACTTGAACCTGTGATCTTCTTGCTGTGAGACAACAACGCTACCCACAGAATTTAAATTATTTTATATCAATAATATATATCAATAATACTTTGGATAAAATAAGGCTGCTTGGTCTGCAAGAACAATTCTGTAGTAAACAACATTTACTGCATAATTGAATGAATCCCCACACATAAACACCACAAATCAAGGTTAATATCAAGTGAACACATTTAGCCTTGTCTTATTAAAAATAGATAAGAAAGGAAATATACCATTTGTTTTTTCAAACAGAAAATTCATTAAAGATAACTATGAATATCATTAAATAAATTGATTTTAACAATGCAGAATATGTCTATATTTATGTCTGTATATGACAAGGAAAACAGTTATTATAAATGTGCAGTTGATTTCCTGTTAGTTTCCAACTTTGAAACCACTAATTACATGTGACAAATACACATTGATTATCTGATTGACAGCTCACACGCCGCACAAACACAGCAACAACTGAATGTGTCGAAAAGAAAAGAAAATACAGGCCTGTAAAGAAACCTTTGAGGGACTATAAATCTGTCCTGACACATCCCACATGCTGCGTCAGAGGCTGGAAGACAAGACTGCAGGTGTCGTTGGCTCCTGGGAATAATTCAGTTGACGACTTGTTCCCGTTCAGTGATTTCAAGTCTCCTGGAACAAAAAAGCAGAGAGAAACACTTTGTGGATTCTGACAAACAGCTGAAGACATGATTGTTCTGTTCTGCAACAGGGAGGAAAAGTTGCAGGAACAGCTTTAATGAAAGCCTTCTGTTAGATACTAAATATAAATATGTTCCTGTGGTGTGACAGACAGTTTAATAACCTGCAACAACTGTTGTTATTATTATTAATATTAATATTCCTAAATCTCTCCATCCTCCTCTCAGGACATCTCCCTTCAGGTGGAATACCGGTACCAAGGAGCGGATGCTGATCAAGGTGACGGACCGGGAGCCCAGTTTTTTGGCCCATCAGGGAAACGGTTTCTCCCCGTGTGACCCACTGGCCCCTGCCGCCCCCCCTGGAGGAGGGGGCACCACGACACGGACCCGCCGCTCCTCCGGTGGAAACCCACCGCCCTCCGAACCCGACGGCTCCCCAGCCCTCTACGCCGACCGCCGTCAGTCTCCCTTCCTGAAACGGGCGGAGCTGGGCGGCAGCGGCACGCACCGCCGCTCCTCAGCCGACTCCCAGCCCCCCTCGCCCCGCTATGCCTACGAGCCCCCGCTCTATGAGGAGCCGCCGTCAGAATACCAGTCCCCGCCCATCTACGAGGAGCCCCCCACCGACATGTCGCACCTCTCTGACCCCGCCTTCTACGGTACCGGCAAGTCGCCCGTCCGCAAGTCGTCGGCGCCCCTCTATCACTCCCCCAAGCAGGGCCAGTCCCCCTACGGCCAGCTGGTCCTGACCCGCCAGAAGTGTCCTGAGAAGACCCAGAGTCTGGAGTACAGTCCCGTAGGGAAGGAGTACGTCAAGCAGCTGGTCTACGTAGAGCAGTCATCTTCCAGCCCCCGGTTCAAGACCGCCGACCGCCTGCTGCGTTACGGAACCACTGGGGGCTACGGCGGCTCGTATGGGGGCTCATACACGCTGCAGCACAGCCAGTCCCTGATCAGGGACCCCCGCCTGCTGCTGGACTACAGCGGGGAGGGTGGGGAGGGTGGCCAGAGGTTGCTTTACGAGGACTCCATATCCTGGACGTCCAGCCAGACCCACTCCCTGTCCTCCTCGTCCACGGGGGCGTTCTCGCCCGGCGGGAACCGCAAACGCAAGAGCCGCAAGCCATCCCTCCCCCAGGAGCTGGCTCGCTGCGGGGGTGGAGGGCCGGAGGCGGAGCTGGCAGGCACAGCATCGGAGGCCATGCTGGCCCAGGCCAGGCTGGCGTGGGAGGCCCAGCAGGTGATGAAACAGAGAAGCAGTTGGGACTCGGGTCAGGGCGGCGGGGGAGCGGGTCAGGGCAGCGGTGGCTCCAAGGACGGATACGAGAGCGACGGGGCGCTGCCGCTTCCACTGCCAGGGCCCGTGGTTAGGGCTTTCAGCGAGGATGAGGCGCTGGCGCAGAGCGACGGCCACCACTGGAAACGCAGCACCTTCGACCGGCTCGGGTTCCCACAGGCCCTGCTGGAGAAAAGCCTCTCAGTTCAGACAAACCTGGCCTCCCCGGAACCTTTTCTTCACCCCTCACAGGTACACATGGACACACATCACACACTGAGTGTTCTGCCGATCGACTTACCTATAGACTTACCTATAGACACACACACACACACACACACACACACCAGAAATGTCAAGTAACACTAATATAGTATAGTAATACTTCATTACCTAACTAAGTAGAAATTTGGGTATTTGTACTATACTGACATCATTATTTTCCTTTATTATTTTTATTTTATTGAAAATAAGCTTTATGTATTTTCCTATATTATCACTTTGTTAAAACATACTTTAATATATTTTTTAAAAAATTAGACAAAAGACAAAAAGAAATACAACTGCTGTTTGTACATATGTAAAGCTCAAATTGAAGTGGATAAAAAAAATAAATGTACTGAACTTATTTGCTCAACCTCATTTTGTAGTGTTTAAGGCAATCATTTAATCAGTAAAATTGACTACATACATCCAAATAAAGATAAATAAAAACAAGCAAACATTTGGAGCAGTTCAGAGTAAATCATTTTTGCATCAAACATTTTCTTCTAATTCTGCTTCCTAATTTTTCACACAAGTGTATTATTTGAGCTGCTCTTTGCCCTAAATTATAAAGGAAAGGACAATAAAACATTTTTTTTCTTTGTTATTTTTGCCTAAAAACATTCATTCTCATTCTTAAGAGTTATACTTAATAGGTTTTAGCTTATTCACTCACTGTACAAATACTTTTAAAGGGACAATACAACAAACGGGTGGTGAAGCCAGATACCCCAATGCAAAGAAAACTTTTAACTATTGTGCTGGATGCATAGCAGAAATTTATTTTACATATATAGACATACGTTTTATACAGACAGGTCAGTGGCAGATCAGACTGTGGTTGTACAGTATATACACATACATACAGTGAAAAAAACAAGTATTTGAACACCTATTTGAACACTGCTGTTTTGCTATTTCCTGGCTGTGTGCTTCGGGTCGTTGTCGTGTTGGAAGACCCAGCCACGACCCATCTTCAATGCTCTGACTGAGGGAAGGAGGTTGTTCCTCAAAATCTCACAATACACGGCCCCAGTCATCCTCTCTTTAATGCAGTGCACTCGTCCTGTCCCATGTGCAGAAAAACACCCCCAAAGCATGATGCTACCACCCCCATGCTTCACAGTAGGGATGGTGTTCTTCGGATTGTACTCTTCATTCTTCTTCCTCCAAACACGCTTAGTGGAATTATGACCAAAAAGTTCTATTTTGGTCTCATCTGACCACAAAACTTTCTCCCATGACTCCTCTGTATCATCCAAATGGTCATATGCAAACTTAAGACGGGCCTTGACATGTGCTGATTTAAGCAGGGGAACCTTTCGTGCCATGCATGATTTCAAATCATGACGTCTTAGTGTATTACCTACAGTAACCTTGGAAACGTTGGTCCCAGTTCTTTTCAGGTCATTGACCAACTCCTGTCGTGTAGTTCCGGGCTGATTCCTCACCTTTCTTAGAATCATTGAGACCCCACAAGGTGATATCTTGCATGGGGCTCCACTCCGATTGAGATTGACCATCATGTTTAGCTTCTTCCATTTTCTAATGATTGCTCCAACAGTGGACCTTTTTTCACCAAGCTGCTTGGCAATTGCTCCGTAGCCCTTTCCAGCCTTGTGGAGGTGTACAATTTTCTCTCTTGTGTTGTTGGACAGCTCTTTGGTCTTTGCCATGTTACAAGTTAAAGTCTTGCTGATTGTATGGGGTGGACAGGTGTCTTTATGCAGCTAACGACTTCAAACAGGTGCATCTGATTAAGGATGATACATGGAGTGCAGGTGGACTTCTAATGGGCGGACTAACAGGTCCTTCAGGGTCAGAATTCTAGATGACACACAGGTGTTCAAATACTTATTTGCAGCTATATCACACAAATAAATCATTAAAAAATCATGCATTGTGATTTCTGGATTTTTCTTTTTAGTTTATCTCTCTCACAGTGGACATGCACCTACGATGAAAATTTCATACCCCTCCATGATTATTAAGTGGGAAAAATAGCAAAATAGCAGGGTGTTCAAATACTTGTTTTCTTCACTGTATATATTCCTTTAAGTTGGGTTCAGGTGGAACCTTTATAAAATGATCTCCCAGAAACTAAACAGGGACAAGCTCAAGGACAAGCTCTCTGACTACAGATATGTCGTCAGGTCTGATATCATCCTTTGTCACAGCTCCACTCTGCTGGAAAAGCTTTGGATGTTCCTGTAACGTTGCCAAGTCTTAGATTGTCTTACATAACAGTCACACTGTTGTCTGGTCCACCTACAGACACTGTCACTGTCACACGCACACACACACACACACATACCTAGAATGGTTAAAAACAAACATGCAACTGTTAACATTCCACTGACTATCATGAGCTACTAGTAACAATAAAACCAAACATTGTGAAAGTTTTTTTTTTTGTAAGTCGGATCTGCCCCCAAATCTAATGGCTTCATCCTTTCGCTATTCTTCACTCGACCACCATGTTTCACGAAAACCGTTCTAATATTTTTCTATAATCCACTGATAAACAGGCAACAAGCAGCAAAACACAGAGGTAATTAGCATGTTAATCCAATTTTGGTGCCATGTTTTAGATGGAGAAATGACAAATCTGTAAGCAGAAAGTTGGCTTGTTATTTCTGCAGCACTGAAGTTGCCATAAATAAATTCAGGGTCTGCAGTGAGTTAAAAATTATACTGATCATTTATTCCTGAAAGCTGTGATGCACCAACATGATTCCTAAAAACGCTGTGCTATTATTCTAAGAGAGAAGCTGTAAACTCAGGCTGTGTGTGCTTATGTATGTGTATATGATATTTTCATATAGCTTTATTCCAAATTTATTTTGAATCTTCTGTGTTGGTGTAGTATTGAGTACTCGTTCTTCTTTTGTTTCCTGATCTAATCTGATATCGAAACCATGATATTAAATTAGATATTCAATTAATTGTAGAGTAAATTGAAAGATAGGAAAAAATAAATGAAGAAAATTAGAATGCTTGAAATTGGAATATGAAGTCATTTAGGCCTTCTTCTAAAAGGTCTACCTTAAATATCCATCTTTTGTCTCTGGAATAGAACTGAAAGTAATGACTATTCTAATACACCAATTAATCCATTGATTATTGAAATGATTAATCGATTAGTATTTTGTTGCTTGGTTCATAAAATGGTGTGAAGTCTCGATGACTGTCCCAGTTTTTATGTCCTGACCAATAGTTCACAACCCAAAAATTTTTAAAAAATAGTTAGCATTTAAAATGTGAGCTGCAATGATGCCACCAAAAGATGCAAATGGATGAAATGATGCTGGGTTAGAATGTTGGTACCTTTTCAGTCCAAGTTAAACAGGAGTTGTTTGAATATTTCACTGCAGAAACAGTTGAACTATGTATTTATTCAGGCACGGATGACCGTTGCGCTTGTTTAAGTGTTGTATAAAGAGCCAGATATGAGATGAACACAAGAGTGCTGGTTAGTGGGACATGTGCTTCTATCTGACTCTCAGAGGCCCAGAGGAGATAACAGGGCTGGGAAGCACTTAGCCGAGAGGAAAATTGTCTGTTGCTCCCCTCGCCGTCTCTCTGCTCCCTCTCTGTCCTGCTCTTTTCTCTTTATGTTCAGTAACACTTCAGGTTCAGGCAGAAAACCAGTGCAGAGTGAGAGCAAAGAATGAAATGAAGGGATGTTATTGAGCCACAGAGGAGAACTTTGTGTTTTTGACAGGAGCTACATGTCAGAAACCACAAGCAGGCCTGAGATGGGAGAATTTAGACTTTTATTCAAAAGAATTTGCATTTTACACAGCTCAAAACAGGAAACACAGAGTAAAAAAACTCTGACTATTTATAGAATATATATATATTGTGATGTCATGAGAGGCAATCGACGTTCAGCAGGGCGGTCCAAGAAGTGCACGGAGACAAAAATTCAAAATGTAGTTTCTTTTACTGGTCAAAAAGGGTTTAACAGAAAAGGCATCACAGCGCAAAAGGCAAACTAAGGATTTCTTGTCTTCAATGGTTTATAATCACAAAAAAAAGTCTCTAATCAAACTCAGTCTTCCTTCAAAATAAAGTTCACTTCGCAAAATACAAACAATTGTCCTTTTCCTTTTAGTATATTTCCTGGGTCTTTACCCCCACAGTACCTCCACACAGCGCAGCAAACGAAAATAGTCCAATACCAAAGAATGAATAATCCAACCACAAGAGTCTTCTCTTTAGCAGGTTCTTCAGCACCTATCATCCACCCAGATCAGAGTCTGCAGCTTCTCTCCTACTCGCCACACTCTACTGAGAGCTCTGGTGTCCTAAAAAGCCCTGTAGTTTCACTGCAGGAGATTGGCCACAGGTGTGCCTCATTAGGCAATCAGTGTTCAGTGCCGGGTGAAATTCCTGGCAAGTTCCTGGCTCCACCAGCAGATGGAGCCATGCCAGGATACTGCTGTAGCCATCTCAAGGGGATGTAGCGCCCCTCCAGGACCCAGCCTCTTGTGACATCACAATATATATATATATATATATATATATATATATATATATATATATATACAGTGGGGAAAATAAGTATTTGAACTCTGAACTCTCTGCTATTTTGCTATTTCTCCCACTTAGAAATCATGGAGGGGTCTGAAATTTTCATCGTAGGTGCATGTCCACTGTGAGAGAGCTAAACTAAAAAGAGAAATCCAGAAATCACAATGCATGATTTTTTAATGATTTATTTGTGTGATATAGCGGCAAATAAGTATTTGAACACCTGTGTGTCATCTAGAATTCTGACCCTGAAGGACCTGTTAGTCCGCCCATTAGAAGTCCACCTGCACTCCATGTATCATCCTTAATCAGATGCACCTGTTTGAAGTCGTTAGCTGCATAAAGACACCTGTCCACCCCATACAATCACCAAGACTTTAACTTGTAACATGGTGAAGACCAAAGAGCTGTCCAACGACACAAGAGAGAAAATTGTACACCTCCACAAAGCTGGAAAGGGCTACGGAGCAATTGCCAAGCAGCTTGGTGAAAAAAGGTCCACTGTTGGAGCAATCATTAGAAAATGGAAGAAGCTAAACATGACGGTCAATCTCAATCGGAGTGGAGCCCCATGCAAGATATCACCTCGTGGGGTCTCAATGATTCTAAGAAAGGTGAGGAATCAGCCCGGAACTACATGACAGGAGTTGGTCAATGACCTGAAAAGAACTGGGACCAACGTTTTCAAGGTTACTGTAGGTAATACACTAAGAAGTCATGATTTGAAATCATGCATGGCACGAAAGGTTCCCCTGCTTAAATCAGCACATGTCAAGGCCTGTCTTAAGTTTGCATATGACCATTTGGATGATACAGAGGAGTCATGGGAGAAAGTTTTGTGGTCAGATGAGACCAAAATAGAACTTTTTGGTCATAATTCCACTAAGCGTGTTTGGAGGAAGAAGAATGAAGAGTACAATCCGAAGAACACCATCCCTACTGTGAAGCATGGGGGTGGTAGCATCATGCTTTGGGGGTGTTTTTCTGCACATGGGACAGGACGAGTGCACTGCATTAAAGAGAGGATGACTGGGGCCGTGTATTGTGAGATTTTGGGGAACAACCTCCTTCCCTCAGTCAGAGCATTGAAGATGGGTCGTGGCTGGGTCTTCCAACACGACAACGACCCAAAGCACACAGCCAGGAAAACCAAGGACTGGCTCCGTAAGAAGCATATCAAGGTTCTAGCATGGCCCAGCCAGTCTCCAGACCTGAACCCAATCGAAAATCTTTGGAGGGAGCTCAAACTCTGTGTTTCTCAGCAACAGCCCAGAAACCTGACTGATCTAGAGAAGATCTGTGTGGAGGAGTGGGCCAGGATCCCTCCTGCAGTATGTGCAAACCTGGTGAAAAACTACAGGAAACGTTTGACCTCTGTAATAGCAAACAAAGGCTACTGTACCAAATATTAACATTCATTTTCTCAGGTGTTCAAATACTTATTTGCAGCTATATCACACAAATAAATCATTAAAAAATCATGCATTGTGATTTCTGGATTTTTAGTTTATCTCTCTCACAGTGGACATGCACCTACGATGAAAATTTCAGACCCCTCCATGATTTCTAAGTGGGAGAAATAGCAAAATAGCAGTTCAAATACTTATTTTCCCCACTGTATATATATATATATATATATATATATATACATATGTATGTTAAAGCAACACTGTATTCGTTAAACATTTTCTTTACATCACTTAAAAAGGATGTGCTCTTAATTTCTTTTAGAAAGAAACATTACTGGAAAACAGCTTGGAGAAATAGATTAAAGATTTGTGAATAACAGGATATTATGGGATTAGCTTTATTAATCCCCAAAGGGGAGATTAGTTTGTTCACAGTGGACAACATACAATGAGACATGGAGACTAGTACAATACAACACACAACCATAAATAACCCGGCTTAATCACTGGTGGTCTGTTGGTCCTGTTGTAGTGATGAAACATGGGCCTCGGCAGATGTTCCAGCTGTTTGCAGTGAGTCACACTCATACACAGACTGTAATAATGTTAGCTGAGCACATTTATGAACTCACAGAAAATGTGCACACACACACACATGCCTCAGGAGCTGCTGTGACTCCCTCTCTTCAGTATCTGTGTGTCGGGCTGTCGTCTTCCTTCCTGCTGGAGACAGCAATGTTGGATCTTGCCATTTCTGCACATCAGGTCGTGTTTAACCATCTTTAGAGAGACGAAAGCTGTGAGATGTTTTGACTGTAGATTGTGTTGCAGCAAGCTATGTCATTCTGTCACCATCACACCTGTTATCATTCTGCAAACATGCTTTTTATTATGTGATTATCATTATGGGATTATCAGTATGTGTCAGGGAAGAACTGACACATACTGAAACACTGGTTTTCGGCTTACTGGTTTCTTTCTGTGGTTGTTTATATATAAATTATATTCTATGTGCTATTAAAAATATCTCAAAGGTTTAACATAGTGGTTTTTGCAGTCCAAAACATGTATAATTTGTGAATTAATGTGCTTAAATAGCACAAATGTATTACCAGCAAAATGTATGTCAAGTTTGCATTTTGTGTCTTATAGTGTTGTATAATAATAAATTTCATTGTTTTCACTGACAAATACATATAGAAGCATTTTATAGATTAGTAGTAATACATCAATTCATTTATATAGCACTTTTTACACTTGCTACATAACATAACCAAAAATTTTTATTTTCTGTAATATTTCTAAAAATTAAATAGGGTAGATTAGATGAGGTAGGTCCAACTAAAGACTATTCGCATAATTGATTACTCTATCAATTATTGATTTATTGTTTGGTTCATAAAACAGTGTTTATTGTCAATCACTCTTTCCCAAAGTTGAAGATTTAACCTAAAATATATATATTTTTTTGTCCAGGCCAACAGTCCACAACCCAAAGATCATTAGTTTACTATTATAGGAGATTAAAGAAACACACAAACAAATTATTGAAATACTTGGCAATTAATATAAAAGTTGTTAACTATTCTATTAACTGACTAATTTTGCACCTCTAAGAGTAGAAAGTACAGTATTTTTAATTTAGTGGAGTGAAATTTAAAGTAGCATTAAATGAAAATACTCAAGTAAAGTACATGTTGCTCGAAATTGTACAGTTCTTAGTCATTTTCCACCACTGTATGGTACCGCTCACATCCACCTGTATCTTATCCTGCACCATAAAAGCTTCTCGCACCACAATGATCACATCTTGAATAACTTTCCCCTTTTGCGTGTTTTTCTTGATCTTCAGCTGCATTATTTTGTAGAATGAGGAATAAAAGGTCTCTTTGTTGCAAGTGAAATGACCTTGTGGATATTGACGTATTAACGCGTCAGTATTAATCCCTGCCAGCTCCCTGCGAGCTCCTCACTAACTACTGGTTCAGCAGCAGGGAGATGAACACGTTTCCTGTGTTCTCTTCACCCTCCTCACCGTGTGTCTCCCTCTGCCCATCAGTCGGAGGACCTCGGAGCCTGCGCTCAGTTCGAGGCCAGTCGAAATGCCAGGAATATGATGCCGAGCGCCAGCTGTGGCGTTTTCCCAGAATTCACCCTGAGAAAGCCCTCCTCGGAGACCGACATAGAAAACTGGGCATCAAAGCACTTCAACAAACACACACAGGTACTGATTCCATCAGCATCTGTTACACAGTGTTGTGTGTTTATCTGCTTGTTTCGGTGGTGTTTAATTTATAATAATGTTTTTAAAATGTTCTGTAATGCTTCTGCAGCAACGACCAAGGTCATCATATGTTCTTTAGGTCCCTCATACTTCTGTCAGATATGAGAATAATAAGTACACTAATATCTTACATTGTGGTGTGAAACTGTTGTTTCTCTGATTAGCTGATCATTAATCAACTTAACGACTTGGAAAAAACAGGCATTCATTTAGCCTGAAGGTTCATTCTTGATCCTGGAAACAGAAGCTCGACAAAACAGTTCTCGGTTGCCATAGAGATGGTCCATATGATATAACATTGCCATGTACAAGGTGCAATCATCTCCATGACAACAGAAGAAAAACAAGACAGGTGGTTGTAGGAAACAAAGAAACGATGGGGGATTTATTTAGATTGATTTGATCATTTTACTTTGAACATTTGAATTATAAAAAGTACTGTAAAAATGTATCATTCATTTAATAAAGGAAAATTATGCATATAACACGGAGAACTATATAATAATGTTACACCACGACCTTGGAAAAAAAACAACTGTACTATGATTATTGGAAAATTAAATGTTGAAAAATTATCATTGTTGTTGATAAAGTAATGTTTAAATTTAACTTTTTAGTTGTTTAGAGAAAACCATAAATCTAGGTTTAAGTAAAGAATTGTACATTAGTTTTTTAAAAAAAATCTAGTTTTTATTTTAATTACACAGCTCTGAAAAAGCAGAGTAATTAGACCTTTTGAGATTGAGTTTATCTGTAATTTAAAAAAAAAGATTTATATGAAAATGACCTATTTCTTCTGAGAATAAATAAAACTTAAAAAAAAAAATATATATATATATATATATATATATATATATATATATAACTTTTACGATTCATTAACACATTTCTGTCTTTCAGGGGCTGTAACAGCCTCAGTTTTACAGCTAGAGTAAAGATACTAATTAGGATCATATGAAACTATATGAACTTTGTAACATACAACAGTTTGTCAGGAATCTGCTTTTCAAGATTTGATGGTTTTATTATAAATATGTATTTTACTGGAGAAAATCTGATTAAATCTGATTAAAACAACTAGAATTTAAATATCCATCCTTTGTTTCCCTTTATGTTCAGTCGCTGATTTTACATTTAAATTTCCATTACCACAAGCTTTAATATAAAGGAAAAAAAACATCCAACTAATTTCAATTTTCTGTAATTAACCACAATTAATTACTCACAATTAATCACAGCACATTGTGCAATTAATTAGTTTTTTAATTGATTGAAAGCCCTAATTATTGTATCATATTCAAACATAGTCAAATATTATTTGTAAGGATTAGCAGCAGATTCTACTTGATACAGTGAATATTTAACCCCTGCAGCTCTGTGCTGAGGTTAAAACCAGAAGGATTTGACCTGTGTGTGTGTGTGTGTGTGTGTGTGTGTGTGTGTGTGTGTGTGTGTGTGTGTGTGTGTGTGTGTGTGTGTGTGTGTGTGTGTGTGTGTGTGTGTGTGTGTGTGTGTGTGTGTGTGTGTGTGTAATCACACATTCAGTGTTTTTTTTCATTTCATTCTTTCAACCTTGTTTGATCTGTTGTACTCAAATAAAAGTAAAATTACTGATTTTAAAAATGACAGTTAAACGCTACTCAATTACAGTAACAGTAGTAGAGCGTTCAAAACAATTTTGATAGTCAATTACTCGAGTAGTTGTTTGGCTCATAAAATGGTGTAAAACAATATTGTCCAGACCAACAGTCCACAACACAAAGATCATCAGTTTACTTTAGAAAACTAAAGAAACCAAAAAATAATTCTAAACTCGCATTAACAGAAGTAAATGTAAATCATTACATTACACCCTGTACAGTTGATGTTTTTGACACGGTTTTGTTTTGATACTCTGTAATTGTACTGTAATTTTGTGCATCTTTTTCACCTCCTGTACTGTAAAATATCCTCCTCTCCTGCCCCTGTGTTGTCTCAGGGTCTTTTTAGAAGAAAAGTGTCCATTGCCAACATGCTGGCGTGGAGCAGCGAGCCCATCAAGAAGCCGATGATCGTGACCTCCGACCGCTCCGTGAAGAAGGAGGCAGTGGACATCTTTAAGCTCATCCAGACGTACATGGGGGACCGCCGCTCCAAGGTGGAGCCGCTCTGCGTGGCTCTAGAGGTGCATAAACAACCGCCGGCGCTGCATTAACTCACTCAGCTGTACGCTCTCGCTGTCCAATATGTCCTCTGCTGCAATTCTGTCTGCATGCCCTCACTCTGAACCTGAGACTTCCTGTTCAGGAGTATGTGTCGGAGTTTATTTCAGCGTGCAGATGGCTGCCGTCCTCTCTGCAGGACTCTGCATGCTGTGAGCCTCCTCGTGCACAGTGTGACTGGGGAGCACAGCCGTTTAACACCCGGGCCACTTCAGGTTTCCTTCTGCTTCTTGCGTCCAAGAAAATCCTCTTTTACTGGATAAAGAGGAGGAAGTAGAAAATATTCGACTCATCAGAATGTGATGAGAAGCCAGCGAGCGGCAGCAGCCAGACACAGTTGGCTCCTCGCTGCAGAGAACAGTGAATGACAGCGGGCTGCTCCGTTTCTGCTAAATATAGAAGAAAGCCAATGTTTGCCAATACGAAAAATTTAAGCCTGCTTTAATAGATTTTAGACTTTCTAATAGCACAAACTTTCAAGGGAGGCTGAGCTGCTTCTGAACCAGCACGGAGGGGAGTTTTGTGCAGCTTTGGAAAACCAATGTGCAAGAATAATGAACAGGAAATATCTGACAAACATCAAAAATGAGGAATAATTAAATAAATCAACAAAAGGGTCAAATTTCTTTTTTAATCAGGCATCACTAATGCATATAATATGATTTACAGACATCTTTCTGTATCATAGCTCACATATTCTGGCTTTTTTCCAGTTTCTGAACCTTTTAGAAAATTTACCAAATGTGTCATTAATTGGTGAGTTTATTTCATGTTAAAACAATAAATAAGATAATAATAAGAAACAATAAGAAAATAGTTTAGTATAATATTGATTGATGTGAGTGACCGATGTGGCCTCCCAACAAAAGGGGATCGGGGCAACCAGAATAAGTAGAGAAAGGAGGCAGCAGAACTCAGTTTCATCAAAACCAGGAGGTTTATTGACAGTGCTACAAAACAAAACAACCGCAGCACATGCTTACATCAGCAGGAAAAATCCACCTCTCAGCAGGTGGACCAAACAGGCAGTCCCACATGCAAACATATCCGGGGGAAACTCTTCCTGTCATTCAGTCCCCCCCCCCCCCCTTATAAACAGGTAAGAAGGGGAGGGGTCATCACCTTCTCACATGATAGTTTATAGTTTTACTAAAAACAAACAAAACAGGGCTTCTCCTCCTTGGCTCATTAACATAATTTCTCTTGTTAATGAATCAATCATTGAATCAAACAGGCAGTCATTTATCTGAAAAAAACACATGTCATCTTTGATAATAAATTAAATTCAGCCTTTTTTCTCCTGGTTTCTATTAAGATAGTCAATTTAAAAGTGATCAATAATCATTAACCACCGATAGGAAATACTATATCACCATCTCTATATATATGTATTAAACCTAGGTCATTAAGCATAAAAAGCTTCTAAATATTTAAAAGAAAATCATCAATAATTATTGATATTGATCAGTAAAAACAAATTTTGATTGTTCAGAATTCATTAAAGTTCTAAACAATAAATATAAAAATAAATTGCTTTTTGACAAAACAAAATATTTCCTGTTAGTTTCCAACTTATTACACTAATTACATGTGGCAAGTAAAGATTGATTAGTTGATTGACACTTCAATCCTGTGCTTTAGCCGGATGTGTGTGAACTACTGTATCATCACTTCCCTGTGTGTGTGTGTGTGTGTGTGTGTGTGTGTGTGTGACAGGTGGTGGTGCGTGGCTGGAGTAACCAGGGTCTGCGTGATGAGCTCTACATCCAGCTGTGCCGTCAGACCACGGAGAACTTCCGCTACGACAGCCTGGAGCGTGGCTGGGAGCTGATGGCCATCTGCCTGGCCTTCTTCCCCCCGACGCCCCGCTTCCACACCTACCTGGAGGGCTACATCTACCGACACATGGACCCCCTAAACGACACCAAGGGTGAGGGAGAGGCGTGCACACGCGCGCACACACACACACACACACACACACACACACACACACACACACACTCACTGCTAAACTATACATAGTGCCTCTAAAATATTCTCAGTAATAAAGCAAAGTATTTTTGTCAGTCATTTCAAAGAGTGAAAGGGCTGCATCCAATGAGTCTTTTTATTACAGTTGCAGCAATTAATCAATTATATTACATTACATTAATCTACAAACTGATTATTGATTGTGATATCAATACACTCAATCAATTTGAGTGCAATATCAAAATTTTCTTCTTCTTTAAAATCAGGTTATTTTTATCAGATGTGGGTTGTGGACTGTTGGTCTGGACAAAAAGAGACATTTTAGGTTAGAACTTCAGCTTTGAGAAATGGTGATTTTATCCCATTTTATGAACCAAACATCTAATAGATTAATCATTTAATAATATAGATTAATCAACTCGAGTTTAATGAGAATAGTTAGTCATAGTGCTGATTTTGATAGTTGATTCATAATGAATTTATTAGTTGGTTATTGTTATTTATTTACTTCTGACAATATGTACTTAAATAAAAGAGAAAACATTGTTTTAAAGTTAAAATAACAGTAGTAGGGCTGCAACTAATTACTATTTTGATAATTGCTTAGTTGTTCATAGAATGATATAAAATGTCAGTTACTGTTTGCCAAAGCTGAAGATTTAACCTAAAATGTCTTTTTTTTTTCTTGTCTAGACCAACAGCCCACAACCCAAAGATCACCAGTTTACTATTATAGAAGACTAAAGAAATCAGAAAATACACAGAGAAAAGAAGCTGGAACCTAAGAATTTGTACAATTTCTTCTTAAAATGTACTTGAATCGTTTATTACATAATCAAAACAATTGGATTTTAACATGATAGTTGGCAGCTAATAGACTATTCATTGCAACTCTAAACTTCCTCAGCAGATAGAGTTTGTCTTTGTGCCTGTGCTGTGTGGTTAAGAATAAACGTTATCATCTGATAATTGGTGGGTTTGGTCCTTCCTCATATGAAAAAGCAGTTGTTTGACCCCAGTTAGACACATGATCAATGTGGAGCAGATCTAGTCATTTTGACTGTTCAATATGTTAAAACAGCAGTTAGGTATCCATATGAACAGTGAAAATAGTTTACCTAATCAATTCACCTCTTTTTAATGAACATGAAAATATCTAAAAAAAAAAAAAAGGTATAAACAGCCTTGAATATGACATGGCAAGAATACATCAAAAGCACATCGACCTACGTGTTACTGCCATATTGTCCTTCATCAGGGCATAGACACACGGTTAAAATGGACACCCATTGGTGCTTTAGTGGGTGGAGCTGTCCTAACATGTCACACACCATGTGACTGACAACTAATGAGTACACAAAATCATTATCATTAAGTAGTTCAAATATTCATGACTTGACTCATTAGGACTTTTCATTATAGGTTTAAATAAACTTTTAATTAAATATTTGCACAGGAGGATGATGGCTTCAATAAGAGGACTTTCTAATGCAGTATGAAAATGATGAATTATTACAGCAAGAATGTTTACTCATCATTTTGTCCAGATTGTCCCTTTAAAACACTTTTACAACTTTAAAAATAAATTGTAGGAGGAGCAGCTGAATGCCATTTATTTTTTGGCCCCACCACAAGCTCGATACGACCGCACCGATGTAGCTTTTCGAAGATATTAATAAGCTGGTTGAGGGTTTTTATGGGTTTTACAATGAGGCGTATTGATCTTTGGGGAACTGCAGGATGAAATGTCAGAGAAGAGGGAACCTGATACACATCAAAAATCCAACAAAAATCCTCAGACCATTTACTGCTCTTCTTCTAAACAACAAAAATCAATGAACTGCATTAAACACAAATCCAATATAGAATAGGAGTGGAGTAGTGACAATTGGGGGCGACACGGTGGTGCGGTGGGTAGCACTGTTGCCTCACAGCAAGAAGGTCGCAGGTTCAAGACCCGCCTTGGGGCCTGGGTCTGGGACCTTTCTGTGTGGAGTTTGCATGTTCTCCCCGTGTCTGCGTGGGTTTTCACCGGGTACTCCGGTTTCCTCCCACAATACAAAAAACATGCTCAGGTTAATTGGTAAACTCTAAATTGCCCATAGGTGTGAGTGTGAGAGTGAATGGTGTGTGAATGGTGTGTGTGCCCCACGATTGGCTGGCGACCATCTGGGGTGTATCCCCCTGCCTCTCGCCTTAACGCGCTGGGATAGGCTCCAGCAGACCCCTGCGACCCCGAAAGGGAATAAGCGGGATAGACAATGGATGGATGGATGGATAGTGACAATTGTTTCATCTTCATCTACAGGTTAGTAGAGCTGTCAATCCAGAAAAAAAGCAGACGAGCAGCTGTCAGACTTTAGACATCTGCACATGAGTAAACACCTGCATTCTGTATTAAACTGTACACCCACCAGAACCATTTCTACTGTCACAAGGCCTTCATATTAGTGTCATATGTGTCTTTATTTATTGGCATTCTGCTTGTGAATTAATTACTTAATAACCCAGAATACAATCAGGCATCTCCCTAACTCTGGAAATTAAATATCAAACCCGAATCCCTTTGATGAGGGATAAATGATGTGGAATATGAATGTTTCTTGTAGACAGACAGACTCCGTGACTTGATCCATACTAAATATTAACGAGGGAAATAAGATTAAGAAATTAGTTTACCGGTTTACTGTTCTTTCGTTGATCAGACCAACAATTAGCAGAAATTCACCAGATGGTGAATCAGAAAACAAATCAAATATTAAACTCGATAGTAATTTGTTATATATATGGTAAATACATTTATTGTGGGTAGAGAAAAAAATATACGGTTTACAAAAGTAATAGAAATATTAGTATATTCCTTTTTTGTTTTCATAAACACATTTTATAAATGGCAAACCTCTTATTTGACCAGTATATAAATTAATAATGAAGTCTAGAGTTTTTTTGATTGGTCAGTTAGTCTATAAGTGTGTACCAGGGGTTCCTGGGTTTTTTTCCGACTAAAAACACTATTTTTTCAGGATTATTATAACACATAAATTCATTAATCTATTGCATCCTGATTTTCAAGTTTTTGTTTTTTTGCCACAGTACGTGCAAGCAAAGTAAAATATTTTCTATAATAAGTCTTATTAAAAGAGCTGACATTACCTAGTATCCAAACTTTAGGATCGGATATATGAGATTTTAATATTTCAGAGATTATTCTGATTATGTAGGATCCGGATGTTCTGGAGTTATACGACAGGTTAAATTTGTTGTGATGCATCAGGCCAATAAACCTTAGAACTTCTTGAAGGCCGCAGTGAGCGTGTCCCTCCTCCATGAAGGTGTGTCTGCAGGTGTCCCTGCTGCTGCTGCTGCTGCTGCTGCTGCTGCTGCTGCTGCTGCTGCTGCTGCTGCTGCTGCTGCTGCTGCTGCTGCTGGTGCTTTGCTGCCCCCTGCAGTCCAGCGGCACCAACACAGGTGCCCAAGTAGGACAAATGGCCTCGCTCTGTCCTTGGTGCAAACGGAAGGAGCCGAGCGGAAATAATCAGGGTTCACAGCAGTTAAGTTTGTGCTCCTGTCCTCAGCAAGGGTCAAATCCACAATAATGTTAAATGGGCTGTGGCTGTGGAGGTGATGGGAGCATTTGTCATTGGAAAACACAGTTTGACCTTCAGCGCTGCCATGTCCTGTCTGATGGAGACTGAGAACACACAAAAAAATGTTCTCTGTAAAAATTTTATCAGAAATGTTGAAGTACTGGAAAGGTGTTTTATTCTTTTATCTTCATAAGTTTTATTTTTATTTAAGAAAAAATCTAATTGGCAGTTTTTCCTTATTTATTTATTTAAATGAACTGGTGCTGGTCCAGCAACTTTCCAGCTCGACTTAATGCTATTTTTACCATCCAGAAAGTCGGTCTGATGTCAGTAATCTGAAACTGCCATAATCGTAAAAGGAATATGCCATTAAAATGTCTCTTTATTATATTTAATTATTATTTTTAAATTCATTTATTTAGTTTTTGTATTTATTTATTTATTTATAATTTTCACTGCGCAGATAACGTTCTCTGTTTTTATTCAATTTCCAATTATATTTATAAACTTTTCATTATTTATTTCTGTATTATTTCCCTTTTCAAATGAATTCCTTGTCCAATTTATTTAATTTCCGCTTTTATCTCCCCCTTTTTTCCCCAAACATTTATTTTCATATTTGCAAGTATATATTTTGGAGCATAATATTAATTTATTAATTTATTTTACTCTTGATTATGGTCATTTCAATACTCCATATAATGTTTGACTACTTTGGCCTTAGGGGTTGTTCCCTTCTGAGCTCAGTGTGTGTGTGTGTGTGTGTGTGTGTGTGTGTGTGTGTGTCTGTGTGTGTGTGTGTGTGTGTGTGTGTGTGTGTGTGTGTGTGTGTATGTGTGTGTGTGTGTGTGTGTGTGTGTGTGTTTGTTCGTTCTTCTCTGTGTGTTGTAGGCGTGGCCATCAGCAGCTACGCCAAATACTGCTACAGGAAACTGACAAAAGCTGCTCTGACCGGAGCCAAAAAGGTAAAAACCTCTGTTTGTCTTTATGTTGTCGCCTCTTTGAACGTCAAAAGCTGGAAAATACTATCTGATTTTAAAGAAAATATGTTGAGGTTGTTACACATCACTTTACTGTTACTTATGAAAATAAAGTTAAAAAGAGAAAAATCCAAAATAAAATCTACAAAAATATCTTTTATTGATAATAATGTAATAAAGCAGGAGTTAAGTTCTTAGACTGTTTTCGTGATGATGAATATTTTTTTCACTGAAGCCTCACAATCCAGATGTTATTTCAGTTTTATAAAGCATGTTTTCTAGGTTTCTTTTCTTAGCATCTTGTGAGGACCTTTGGAAATAAAGACAAACACAGTTTTTTAAGAAGAAACTGCACACACTGCTGCAGATGAGTCAGTGTTTCCTGTGATAATGTCTCAAAGCTGAAATACTCATTTAAAACAGTGACTAAAAGCTTTGTGTCTCCATTTCACCATGAGTATTTATTTATTTTTATATCCAAATTCGAATGTTGGGTCAGTTTATGAATTTATGAACCTTATAACTGCACGCTCAAAATAAAATCAAATATTTTGAACTGACAAATAAAAAACACATCTGTTTCTATTTATTCAGTTCTATTTCAAATTTAACAATTTCTTTTTTTTTGGATAGAATAGATCCATTTTCAATGTCGTGTTTGTTGGATGTTTTTATTTAGATTTTTTTTTTGGGGGGGGGGGGTTCTGATAGTTCTCAGTTTTGTCTGTTTGTTTGTTCATTGTTTTTGTTCCTTTTTTAAATGTGATTTGTGATTTATATAAAAATATACACATACATAGAAATTACATAGAAAAAAACATCACCCTTGGCAGCATAAATAAAAAAAAACAAATTAAATGGGAAACAAATAAGTCAAGATAAAATAGTTTAATAATTTAATATTTTAATTGTCATGGTTCCTGGTTTCATTTATAAAATGTAAAAAAACAAAGTTGTACTAAATATCTTCTAAAGTCTATGTGTAGCAGCATTATATAAATATCTACCTAAGTTTCACTGTTGGAAAAGTGTCACGCGTTATAAAAGTCTTTCAATTTCAGCACTTGAGGCAGCAGCCCGGGGGGTAATACCGTGTGTGTGTGTGTGTGTGTGTGTGTGTGTGTGTGTGTGTGTGTGTGTGTGTGTGTGTGTGTGTGTGTGTGTGTGTGTGTGTGTGTGTGTGTGTGTGTGTGTGTGTGTGTGTGTGTGTGTGTGTGTGTGTGTGTGTGTGTGTGTGTGTGTGTGTGTGTGTGTGTGTGTGTGTGTTGGCAGGCGGCAGCTTGGCTCGGAGCCTGTGGGCACGTCGTGCCAGAATGTCAGCGGGCCTCTAACACAGATCATTTGTCACTTTTAGGACTCACAGCGCATCCGCGGCTAACCTGCTAATCTGTGACAGCTCATTAATGAGCCGACTGCCTGTTAGTCTCAGTGACACCTGAGTGTGTGTGTGTATGTGTGTCCAGGGTCTGCAGAAGCCCTGCTTGGAGGAGATCCACCACGCCAGAAACGCCATCTTCAATCCCTCCATGTTCGGCTCGTCCCTGGAGGAGGTGATGGCGCTGCAGAAGGAGCGCTACCCGGACCACCAGCTGCCCTGGGTGCAGACCCGCCTCTCTGAAGAGGTTCTGGGTCTGAACGGGGACCAGACGGAGGGGATTTTCAGGTGAGAGGGGAGCGAGCACAGGAGCAGCACATTACCAAAGAGTTTTTTAAACAAAAGTCAGCCTCTTCAAATAATCTAATAGCAATACAGTGAGATTAGCCAATATCTGATTGTTCTGTTAATGGACTGCATCGTATAGTGTTTTTCTAGTCTTTTCCACCACTCAAAACACTTTAAACTGCAAGTGTCCATTCACTCTTTCACACACTGCTGGAGGTGGCTATACACAGTGCTGCCCTCATATCAGGAAGCTAATCATTCATACAATCAATCAAACAATTCAAACGGGGTTAAGTATCTTGCCCAAGGACACAACCACATGGAACCTGGTAGAGCAGGGAATCGAACCACCAATACTCCAACTGGTGGACAACTGCTCTACCTCTGATCTACAGCCATCCCCTGGTGGATTAGTGGTCTCAAATTCAGCCAATATTATTGTATTTAATATAAATGCAATAGATCAGTTTACTGTGTTGCTGTGCATTGCTAAAAAAAAAAAAAAAAAAAAACACAGAAGAGGAGAATTAGAACAGAATGTACCCAACCTTTGACCTTTGACCCTCAGGGTACCAGGGGACATAGATGAAGTCAATGCCCTCAAGCTGCAAGTGGATCAATGGAAAATCCCCACAGGGCTGGAAGACCCACACATCCCAGGTAAACACACACACACACACACACACACACTCCCTGCTGGTCTCCTGTGGTTCTTTGATGGTGTCATGCAGTGAATACCTTGACAGACAGCAGGGAACATCAGAAACAGAATGAACCTGCCTCAGTAACAGTACAGCTGCGTTTTACGACTGACTCGTGGTGAAACTCCAACCCCGCACAGTGGTTGGTGCTGATGTTGTACTGTTTTCTAAATAGAGGAACTTTGTCCATGTAAGGTCCCTGGAATACTGTTTGTTAGAGCTCAATGATTAGTCGATTAGTCATTTAGTTACCAACTATTACATTAATAGACTATTCTGAAAATCAGTTAATCAGTTATTTTTGAGAAAAAATGTCCGAATTCTGTAGTTCCAGCTTCTCAAATCTGACTATTTAATGTTTTGTTTTGTCTTCTATAATAATAAACTGATGATCTTTGGGTTGTGGACTGGTTGTTGGGACAAAAATTATTTTTAGGTTTAATCTTCAACTTTAAGAAATGATTTTATGAACCATACACCTATTCAAACAGTTGTTTTGATGGTCAATAGATTAATCAATTATCAGAATAGTCATTAGTTGGAGCCCTACTTTATAATATCAGGGAAAATGTCAACATTGTATTCCTCTGTAAATGACGTATAAACCCAGGAATGTGTGTCTCCTTCTCCTCCAGCGTCTCTCCTGAAGTTCTGGTATCGGGAGCTGGAGGAGCCACTCATCCCTCACGAGTTCTATGAGGAGTGTATCAATCACTACGACAACCCAGAGGCAGCTGTGAACGTGGTGCTGGGCCTGCCGCACATCAACAAACTGGTGCTCTGCTACCTCATCCGCTTCCTACAGGTAACACACAAACACACACACACAGTTATCATGGAGGACTATGATGGCTCAAACAGCAGCAGAAGAGTTAGTGATCAGTTATGTTGGAGACGGCCATTAGATGAATTCCACTTGGAACATTTCAGTGGTGGCTTGTGACAAAAACAAATCTTATGTTTGAAAATCTTTTTCTGTAAAAACTTAATTATGATGTGTGAGAGAACCAGAAGAAAGTTAGTTTAGTTTATTTAATTAAGTTATATTTGTTTATTGTGAAGGACAGTGTTTGCCTATTAATCATTAAAATAGAAGAAGATGGTGCACCAGATTTAGCAGTCGTACTAGTTATACATTAAACAGAAAAAAAAAATACACAGTACACATCATCATAATAACTAAGAACAATCAGAAGAGCCCAAGAGTCCTTAGTGGGTTTATTCCAACAATTACATATAAGGGCTTCAGTACTTACAGATAGTATTTAGTATGTATTTCCATTTCTTGGAGATGTTTTTATCAGGTGGTTTATAGGTGGTCATGATAATGGCATGTGTCCGCATTTCTTTCTTTCTTCCGTCTAACCATAACCCTTCTGCCAGCATTAAAGTGTATTTAACACAAGTCTCATCATTATTAGACATTTTATTACAGAAAAGTTACAAAATGGGCCTTTAAAATGTGACTTTAAGCAGCTTTTACAATGCTCTTCTGTACATTGTGTGCAGGTATTTGCTCAACCTGCCAACGTGATCATCACCAAGATGGACGTGAACAACCTGGCGATGGTCATGGCTCCCAACTGTCTGCGCTGCCAGTCCGACGACCCTCGCATAATCTTCGAGAACACCCGCAAGGAGATGTCTTTCATCCGGGTGCTCATCCAGCGGCTGGACACCAGCTTTATGGACGGCATCCTATAGCCCCCCTCCACACACACACACAAACACACACACACACACACACACACACACACACACACACACACACACACACACTATACCCCCCATCTTTCCCCTCACTCCCTTTAACCCCCGACACAAACATCTTCACTTCCCAGCGTTTTATCTCCTAAAAACTAACTAACTGCCTTGATTTGAGTTGGTCCACTGTTAACTTTGAGTTAAACTAGCTGTTTTCTATTTCTGTAGATGTAGTCCTTTAACTGACATTTACATGGAAAAACAGACATTTCAGTTTCTGGGTTTTCATATGACAACAGTACTGTGTGTGCCTTCACGTGCATTAATATAGTAAACACACACACACACACGTACAGTCTGAAGGAATCAGCAGGGATCTCATCATTTCATGTGTTATTTTCAATCACTCGCTCTAAGGTTGATTTTAAATCCAGCTTATTTGTTTAACATGAACTGATTTGCATTATAGATTTCCCCTGCTTAAACACACACACACACACACACACACACACACGCTGATATATATTAAATCTACCTTCTTCAGTGTACAATACCATCGAACACAACGGGAGAACAAACACTGAGATATATCCAGTGAAACATCCATCTCACACACTTCCTGCCATACATTAGTCCCACACAGGCTCAGCTGCAGAACAGCGAGTTGCGGCGTCCCATCAGCCTACCCTCATCACGCCACAGTTCCGCCTCAGACACCAGACTGAGAGACCGAACCGTGTCCGACATCCACGTGAAGTCGTAACGCTGGCACTGACCTGCATCCACAGCACTCAGAATGTTTCACTCGGACCGGTGTGTGTGTGTGTGTGTGTGTGTGTGAGGAGGCTCCTGAGTCCTCCCGTGATCCTCGTGGTGGACAATGTGCCGTCCTCGGGTCTTTTTGTGTTGGTCGCTCCATCATCAGGTGAGCAGAACATGGACACGCACAAATTTTAAAGACCAATATAGTCTCAAGAATTCAGACAGGTTCACTGTTTGAAGACTCATTAATCGCATTAATTATATTAACTGATTTCTCAAATAATATATTTCTGTACTTAACTCTATTTCTTCTTTCTTCTCATTCATTTAATCTGCAGTATGTAGCGGGCAGTTCAACTCAACTTTATTAATATAGCACTTTAAAAACAACCACAACTGCCACAAAATTAAAATAGAATAAATGAAAGCAATCGATAAAGAACAAAATGATCCATAAAACGTTAAAACCAGAGTGTAGTCTCCTGGGTTTGAAAGACAAGGAACTAAAAATGGGTTTTAAGACGAGTTTTAAAAAAAAGGACGGTAAGGTTAGTCTGATGTGCAATGGCAGCTCGTTCCACAGAAGTCTATTATTTGAGACGCAGGTCTGTTATCAGTGATGGTCATGTAGTGTCCATGTTCTAATTACCAGGGACAGACAGTCGTGTTCGGACCAACCAGGAGCTATGCTGTCGTCTAGTGTTTAGCTCCTACATCACGGGTTTGTCTGAATCGCTGCATCTGTCCCCCCATCTGTGAACTGACCAACAGAGGGCGCGATCGTCTCGTGACCTTTAGCATCAGGTCGTGTTGCAGACGCCACTCCTGCCCACCGCAGCCGACCTGACGAGCAATAGCCGAGAGTCGGAGGGATGCAGCGGCACTGCCAAACACACCACGCTTAGCCCCGCCCGCCCGACCCCACCCGATCTGTGAATGTGTCCACCTGTCTGTGTGGTGTCTGTCTCCCTGTCACCTGTTTACAGAACGTCTTGCATCCACAGTCCTCGTCCACAAGCAAGTACTGTTGTTTATCATAATAATTTGAAGTTGTGTTGCTGTATTTAACAGAATTTCTATGGTTTTCTTAACCCATTCTTTTTTATATATGGTTTAATTTATTTATATTTATTTGAGGAATTTCCTTAATGCCTTGTTGAGATCTTGTATTGTAGGCTCCAGCGCGTGTGTGTTTTTGTTACGGCACATGAGTGAATGCGTGTGACTGATCAGGCGTGTGTGTGTGGTTTTCAGTATGAACATGTGTTGATGTGTGAATGTGTGAGTTATGCCATTTGGGTTTTGGGTGACATGTTGAGGATGATTGTCTCCATGGAGACACACAGAAACACTGACTTCCACCTTAAAGGTCCAAAGGACACTAAGTTCATGTTTGAGTAAATGAGGATATGATGAGTGTCACTATGTGTATGTGCAGCTCACTCACTCTGACATACACACTCCACATAGATTACATGTACATTGACACTGTACAGACTGTAAAAATAGGTATATACAGAAACAAGAGAGGACAAAGCACCATATGTAACAGTGGAAACCGATGTGGAAGTTAATGTAACAGGGTGAGGGTTTCTTTCCTTTTTATATTTTTTATTTTATTTAGTCTCTATAATGTTTCCCCACATTGAAAAAGATTTAAACCCTTATTTTGAATGAGTCTGGCCTACACCGGCTCCCGCCCATCATCCAATCAAATACCAGAAAGTATTTTCAAGCCCTGATATGTGTAACTGTGGTCTGTGTCATACTTCATAAAGAAGTAACTTGTCTAAAGGAAAAGTTACAATTCTTTTGAGTTTCCAAGTAAAATTGAAAGTACCTACCACCCGCCACAGGATATCATGAAATTACTGACAAAAAAAACATGATGCTCTAATAATAATCCAAACAAATGCTAATGTTAATGTTATATTGTTATATTTATCAGGATTCCTATGCATTATTGGTTACATAATTTTTAACTGTCTAGTTTCCCTTAGCAGACTGATAAATAAGATTATATTGTTCTCACATATTTTATTTAATAGGTATGAAAAACATATTGGGAGGGGACTTAATAGATTTAATTTTCAGTGTCTGCAGCTTTATTTAATCACATATTCATGGAAACAACTATGAACACAGCTATGAAGACTTTCTTCTGCAAAATAAATAATCTGTTCACTGCATATCTCCTCATAAATGTTCAGATAAGCTTGACATAAGTTATTGTGATGCTATGTGCAAATATATTGCTGCATTTTCTTTGAAACGACTTGGGTCGTATGAATTTTAAGAACATTTGAAATTCAGAGTTAGATATTGTTGAAAACTAAAAAGACCTGGGCATGGCTTAAAGTAAATTCCATACTGTGTAGGAACCTTGATTTATAGAACACACTAGCTAAGTATTTAAAAAGAAAATACAAAGTGACTGCAACAATGAGAAACAACTATGTTTAAACTTCAAATGCAAATGTTGGCCAACAGTTGCCAGATTTAGGACGTTAGGTGCTGTTTTTTTTGCTGCAGCAAAGCAGGGGGACCAAAAAAAGACAAACTATCTAAAATCCAGTTTGTTCTTGTTACTGCTACAGCTCTAAATCTTTGAAAGTTTTTATTTTAAGATAGTCGGTAAATCCTATTTGTTTAGGAGGTGAGCTTCAGCTAAAAGACAGAGAACCTCCTCCTTTTGAAAAGTGACTTCTTTATGGAGGTATGAACACAGCCAAACATTTGTTTTTTTTTTCCATTATTGTGAAACCACTTAGTAAGTGAGCAGCCTCAGTCACAGACGGGCCAGGCTGAATGTGTGTGAGTGTGTACGTGGTGTGTGTTTTATGTAAGAGATGGTTGTAGATAGACTAGACTGCAGTGCTGTCCTGTATTGACCCAGCAAATCAACCAATTAGCATGCAGATGTAGGGTCTTCACGCTCTTCAACTTGAGTTTACTAAAACAAGAGAATATACAAGAAAACAAACTCAATTTACAGAAATTAAGTGTTATGATATTTAGCTTTAAAAAATCCACTAAGATAAAGATAAAAAGCTCTTTTTAATCAGTTTTTCTGATAGTTTTTTTTTCTACTTGGTTACTACTAATGATGAATTAGTAGTAGGTGTCGATGCTGTTCTTCTGATGTAAAGAAAACGACAATGAGGAGAAGGTGGGCGACAGCTGCTGCTAAAGTGCTCCTCACCATCAGTCCTCCAGGTTTTTCAGTTTTATCTTAATGTCCACCGTCACTCACACTCTGTACGAGAAGGAGACTCTGGAGGTTTACTGGACGTTGGTTTAATAAATGATTCAAATGTCAAACTAACAACAGCCTTTGTTACTTTATTTTCCAACCATGGATTTTAACCTCTAGAAAAAGATTTAGAACTTCCCAGGTACATCCTATCAATCCTATCACAATATATTCACATTTAGGTGTGTGTATTATACCAATGCAATGTGAGTATTTAAAATGATTTAGTGAAAGGAAAAAGTAAAGACGTATCCTGGCAATGGAAAATAACAAAAATGTTTCCATTTTAAACTATTATGGCAATCCAAGAATTTACGAGATGTGCCTAAATACACCATGAAACCCCTTGTTTTTAGTCTAAGGTTGATGCTTCAATCAATAAGGACCCTTTGTGGTTTCAGATTTTTTTTAATAAAGATAATGGATAGAAGTTGGAAAGTGAATATCAAAAATGTGAGTGTTAAAATAATGCAGCATCAGATGGACAGTGGAGACCAGCTCATGCTGCAGCTCTGAAATCAGACTCGGACATGTCTGCCTCTTCACATATTGCTGATGTGATCTGCCATCATGTCCCTGGATTTCCAGCCCTCCACCAATAGGTTGCAGAGTGGACGGAGCTGCCGCAGTGCGGCGCTCCAGGTGTCAGGGTCTCGATCCCCTGGGTTCTTCCTGAGGTCGAGGGTCATCCGCTGTGGCGGACGACGGCTCCTCAACGCATCGGAGAAATGCAGCAGCTCGGCTGGCTGGATGAAGTTGGAGCTGCTCGGGACAAAAAAAAAAGAAAACAATAGATCATTATCAGGCCTGTCACAATATTGTGTAGCTTTATATTCTTCTTGCACGGCTGTGAATTAACATGTGGAAGCTGACCCAGATTCGTCTCACCTGATGTCCAAACGTTTCACAGAGCTTGGTGAGGATCCTGAGAACAGCTCTGCCAGTACACACACGTTCTTGGCTGTTCAACCAGTGACAGAATTTAAATTAAACTTTTGCTTTCTATGATATTCATGACTTAGAGATACAGTGACTGAAATTCAAACTGTGACAAATTGTCTAAATTCGATCTGGCTGTATTTTGAAGGACAAAAATTGCAGTAATTAGGTAAGTAATTAAGTATCTGCTTTTACTGTGGTTTGAATTTTGTTAGATTTTATAGAAAATTGGTCAAAGTTTCTACTGTAGTTAGATAAACTTCAAGGATACTTGACTACTATTGCTCTTAACATATTGTACTACTAGAGCAGTTCTTTGATACCAACCAAAGAGAACAAGTTGTTGGGTTTTTTTTTTATCGTGTTGGTGAGAAGATCTGAAGGAGGAACTCACCCAGCCGATTTTGAGCCAGACTCAGAGTTTGGAGAGAAGACACAGACTTCAGAGCCTCCACTAGCTGCTGTAAACTCTGCTGCTTATCACTGCTTTTCTCAAGCAGGCGACAGTCTATAAACTGCAGCTCTGACAGAGAAAGAGACACATAAATAAATAAATACTGTGTACTGAGCACAGCACAACTGAACTGATAAGACACAAACTGAATAGGGTTTCACACTTTTAAGCCTCAAGGAAAAAAAAAACTAAAAGATAGAAATGAAGTCACTCAAGTGGTCATCAAATGTTACAGGTTACATCTACAGTGTTCAAAATAACAGAAGTCCAATGTGACTAAACAGATAAATCCAGGTTTCCTGTTCAGCTGCGTAGCGGATCACCTTCATTTTTAAACTGTGCTTTATAAGCATGTCTCTTTACCATTTTCAGGGTTGTTAAAACAACGACACTGCATAACGCACATCCCCGTTATTTTATATACAATCCATGGCCACACTTCCCCACATATACATACATAGGGCGCACCGCACATTTTGAAGAAATTCAAAGACTTTAATGTCCACCTATTAGTCATGAAATTACGGTAATCGCTGGGTCCATTTAAACACCGGGCACACTCCATGACATTAATTTTAATGGTTTGGAACCAATATTTTGCTCATTTACGTGTGTGTTTGAGGTTGTTGTCTCTGTTGATCCATGATCCCTGGTATGTGATAAATAGGGCCAGCACCACATAGTAGGAGAAACAGCCTATATCATGATTCTCGCAGCACAATACTTCATCTTCACTGTGAACTGTGTCTTGAATCCAGAGTTTAGGGTCATCTCAAACTGTCTTCGGCCCTTGGATCCAAAAAGAACAATTTTACTCTCATCCGTCCATAAAATGTTTCTCCATTTCTCTTTAGGCCATTTCTTGTGTTTTTTTGGAAAATTGTATCCTCTACTTTTTTTTTTGTTTTTTTAAACAGAGCAACTTTGTGGGGGATTCTTCTAAACAGGTTCACACAGATGTCTTCTAGCTGTCTTCAGATGATCTCTGATCATTGGCTGCGCCTTTCCATTCTGGTTGTTCTTCCATCTATTCTGATCAACCCATTTTCCTCAGGCTTTCAAACAGAAATGCATGTTCAACAAGTGCTGGCTTTTTTTTTTTTTTTACAAAATTGATGACCCCACTGATTGGATGCCATACTGCTATTAGTTTGAACACAACCCTTTACAGTAATTTCCCAAATGCACATCCTTAAGTCTGAATATCATGAATGTAGGTTTTCTGGGAGTCTATTGTAACTGAACTGTTACAGTAGACCTGGATTAATCTAGCTAGTTATATTGGAATGCTAATTAATTTTAGGAAATAAAAACTGCAATATCACATAAGTCCTGGTATAACTGCTTCCATTTCTAAATAGATATTTTTCATAATGCAGCTTTAATGCAAGTCCGTCATCCCATAAATATTCATTTTGACATGGATTTTTTTTTTTGTTTTTTGTCGCTTACATGACAATTCTAGTCAGTTAAAGAACTCTTAAGTTTTTGTTTTAAGAGATAAAATAAGATAGGACTTTATTGATCCCACAACGGGGAAATTAGCTTGTTACTGCAGCGTAGAGTGTAAAGAAAAAGAAAATAAAAGCTAAAGAAAATAAAAGCTATAAAAAATAAAAATACACACACACACTATGTACAAAATTTGTATCAGCATACACAGTATGCATTATGGACATAAGAATGGAGAAAAAAAATACTAATAGCAAGAAAAAAGTATGCATGAGCAAAGCATATATATATATATATATATATATATATATATATATATATATATATATACATATATATATATATATATACACATACGTACATACCTACACACACACACATATATGCACACACACACATGTACACATACAGAGCTAATGCATACTTAAGGTGCAGGATGTGTGCGTGTAGAGTAAAGTGACGAGTTTATGTTATGTTTTTATTTCCAGATTTAGTCAGTGTCCAATCTAAATCTAGTTTCATGATATTGTAACACATTTTGCTTAAGGATATTTCGACTCCAATTCCAACAATAAGGAAGCTAGTAATTCTTGACCTATGTGTTTACTCTCTACACCGTGAGGATTTCCTCTTCATCTTACCTTCCAGCTTGCAGTTTCTCACTAGATGTAGGATTTCAGGTAAACAGTCGGACAGGTTCAGGTCCTCCAGAGTCAGACTCCTAAGGCAGCGATTGGACTCTAAGACGTAACGATATATCAACAGACAGCACTTCAGACTCAACCTCCTCACATTATCATGACTCTCTTCTTTTAATGTTACTGTGAACAAATCCAATGAGAGGACCAAATAGATTCAGCCTGTGTCAGTTGTCAGGACTGCCTGCTCTGCATGCATTTCCACTTTTATTTAATATTCCAATATACTTCTGGAAATGTTCTATATTTTTGTCAATAAATCTTCAAAAGAGTAAAAAGAGTGAATGTAATCCTCAGGGTTAAAATTCTTGGTAACACAGACACCATTAAAACATAAAAAACATGGTTCTGTGCTACATACCACAAAGTCTTTTGTTTGTACTACATCTTAAATTTCTCAAAGAACTTCAGCACAATGTCAAGACACACATTTGGTTCCTGTGTTTTGTCTGGTGAGCATTCACACTGCAAATGAACCAAGACCCCCATTTTTAATAAGGACTAGCACAGCAATCCACCTGATGAAGTCAACTCTGGCCAGACCAAAAAAGGACAATGTGAAAGCAGGAGAGAGGAAGAGTGAGGTTTCAGAGAGCTGAACACATGACTCCTTACCTGAGAGAGTGGTGAGGAGCTGGCTCTGGGAGGATCCAGTGGATAGCCTGATCCCGGCTACGTGCAGCCGGTGGAGACATGGACAGCGTCTCAGCACGGACGTGACGACGTTCAGGTCCGTTTGGTCCTGAGCTACTTTGACTGTAAGTTTCTCCAGCGGCAGCTCTCCTGTGGGAAGGTCAGCAAAGTTGATTTTTAATGAGGTGCAATACTCCACCAGCACATTACATGTAGAAACACATCATCGAGTCAGTCTGGTTTTAAATAGAGCTGAGATGATTAATCGCCCATTATAATATTAATCACCAACTACTTTAATTTTAGGATGACATTTTAGTTTGAAATTCAGCTTTGGGAAACAGTGATTGAAATTTTACAAACCAAAGGAGTAATCTATCAATCATTATCAAAATAGCCATTAGTTACAGCTTTAAAAAATTGTTTTTTTTTAAGTATCCATTAAAAAGAAAAGAAAAAAGCTAAATTTTTCAATAATAGATAACTTAACCTCTGAAAACATGAATAGGATTTATGTTTGTTTGCAGAGAAAAACCAAAAAAAGGGACATAAACTGTTTACTTAAGATCTGCAATTATTATTTGATTAGTTGTAAATTACTAAGTAAACAATGTCCGAGAGGTCAGGAGAAGCATGAACAAGATCTCTGGTCACCTCAAGGACAATGGAGGAGAAACAGTGTCCACCGACCGATGGTGGGCTAATGAATTGAATCTGTTTTTTAATAGATTCGATTCTGGGCCAACAACCTCCCCCACCCCTCAGCTTCCACCAACCCTCCTCCATATGCTGTCCCCCCCCCCTCTCCCGGCACTGTGCTGTCATCACATGCACTCCCCTCGAACCATCCCACCACACCCCTATTACACCTACCCACAGCAAAGCCAGCCCCACCCCCCACCCAGGACCAGCTGCAGATCTGCCTCACAGCTGATCAGGTGAGAAGTCAGCTAAAGAAGACAAAGGTCAGGAAGGCAGCAGGTCCAGACGGAATCAGCCCCAGATTGCTCAGGGACTGTGCAGACCAGCTTTGTCAGGTGGTCCTGCACATATTTAACCTGAGTCTGAGCCTGGAGAGGGTCCCTGAACTGTGGAAGACTTCCTGCGTGGTTTCAGTGCCAGTGTAGATCCTCGGCCCAGGGAGCCCAACCACTACAGACCTGTAGCCCTGACTTCCCACCTGATGAAGACCTGGAGAGGCTCATCCTGCACCACCTTCGCCCACTGGTGAGCTCAACACTGGACTCTCTGCAGTTCGCCTACCGGCCTGGCATCAGTGTGGATGACGCCGTCATCTATCTACTGCACCAATCTCTCTCACACCTGGAACAAGCGGCAAGCACGGTGAGGATCATGTTTTTTGACTTCTCCAGTGCTTTTAACACCATCCAGCCTGAACTGCTGAAAGGGAAGCTGGGGGGAGCCGGAGTGGATGAGCAGCTGACGACTTGGACCATCAACTACCTCACCAACAGACCACAGTATGTCAGGCTTCATGACTGTGTGTCTGAGGTGGTAGTCTGCAGCACGGGGGCACCACAGGGTACAGTGCTCTCATCTTTTCTGTTTAGTCTGTACACCTCAGACTTCACCTACAACTCGGACAACTGCCACCTACAGAAGTTCTCAGATGATACGGCCATCACCGGGTGTGTATCAGATGGGAACGACCAGGAGTACAGGGGGGTCATTTGGTCCTTTGGAGTGTGCAGGACCCTGTTAAAGACCTCTACGACCCCGTCGTAGCATCTGCCCTGTTCTACGCAGTAGTCTGCTGGGGGGGCAGATGCACAGACAGGGACAGAAGGAAAATTGACAAACTAGTGCGGAGGTCTAGCTCTGTACTGGGATGCCCTCGGGAGTCGATAGTGGTGGTGGTGGGAGAGAGGAGGATGTTGGCAAAGCTGACATCCATCATGGACAACCCCATCACCCTGGTGGTGGGTGCGCTGAGCAGCTCCTTCAGCCAGAGACTCAAACACCCTCGCTGCAAGAAGGAGCGCTTCCGCAGATCATTCATCCCGACAGCAATAAGACTTTATAACATAAAATAAACAAATCTCACTGTAGTCACTTTTCCTCCACTCATCACTTTACTCACACACATCCTGCACCTTAAATATACATTAGCTATGAATGTGTACGTGTGTATGTGCATGGATATATATGTGCGTATATATATGCAAATATGTGTGTATGTGTATGTATGTATGTATGTAGGTGTGTACATGCATGTATGTATATATGCTTTGCTTATGCATAGTTTTTTCTTGCTATTTGTTAGTATTTTATTTTTCCATTCTTATGTCCATAATGCATACTGTGTATGCTGATCAACAAATTCTAGGAATTTTGTACATAGTGTTGTGTATTTTTATTTTTTATAGCTTTTTATTTTCTTTAGCTTTTATTATCTTTTTCTTTACTCTGTACGCTGCAGTAAATTTCCCCGTTGTGGAATCAATAAAGTCATATCTTCTACTAAATAACTGCCTTTTACTCTCTTATCCAGGAATATGTTAGACTTTATCACCCGAAAACCTTGACTACACAGAGTTGAGTCCAGGAGGCGGAGTCGCAGTCCTACACGCTTCTCTGCGTCTCCCTTAGAGCAGTCACCCACTCGGAACTACATAGAGACGGTGTCTGTCCCCCGACCACTTCATTCACTTAAATCATTTAAATCCTTTACATCCAACAATAGGAGACGAGTCAACCACAGCAATTTAATTAATATTAGCACTAATACAGCCATAAAGCAACACGAATGGAGAGTGAAATGTGGACTTCTAAACATTATATCTGTGTTATTCAAAGCTTTGTTAATAAATTATATAATATCAGATTATAATATTGTCTTGCTCTGTCTTACTGAAACCTGGCTGCATCCTGATGAATATGTCAGCCTGAATGAATCCACTCCTCCCAGCCATATTAACACTCATATTCCTCGTGACAGCGGCCGAGGTGGTGGAGTTGCAGCCATTTTCAACTCAAGTTTACTGATCAACCCTGAACCGAAGTGTAGCTACACATCATTTGAGAGCCTTGTGCTTAGTCTCTCTCACCCAACTTGGAAATCACTACAACCAGTCATATTTATCACTATGTACCGCGCTCCGGGCCCATATTCTGAATTTTTAATCAGAATTCTCTCTCTTTACTTGAGTCAATCAGCTTTTCTCAGAGTAAATGTACCTACCTATTATTTAACCACACCCATGACCTTGTCCTGACGTACGGCATCGAGGTTGAACACTTGAACACACACTCTGTCATCTGAAAATCCCCTCCTGTCAGATCATTATCTAATAACTTTTGAATTCCTGCTACTCACCACCTCTCTTTCTCACTCGATACCTAACTGACAGTTATATATCTAAATACAAGAAGGTGATTCCCTCAGTATTTAATTCACTGCCTTGCCTCACCACAGCTGTGGATTTATATGCTGTCCATCTGAAATAGATCAACTTGTTGAGAGCACTGCAAGCTCACTGCAAAGGACCCTTGACTCCATTGCTCCCCCAAAAAAAGAAGGTAAAAAAAGAGTCGCACCCTGGTATAACTCTCTCACCGTAAACTAAAGTTAACCTCTCGGAGGCATGAACAAATATGGCGCTCCAGCAAACTGGAAGAAGCTTTACATGCTTGGAAAGAGAGTCTCAGAATGTACAGGAAGGCCCTACGCAATGCCAGAGCTGCTTATTACTCCTCACTGATAGAAAAAAACAAAAACAACCCAAAGTTCCTCTTCAGCACATTAGCTTCACTGACTAAATGTAACTGATACTATTGATCCACATATTCCTACAAGCCTCAGCCATGATGACTTCATGGGCTTTAATGACAAAATTCTGACAATTAGAGACAGAATTTATCACCTTGTTCCACCCACTGGCACTAATCTGCCCTCAAATGCTGTTATTGTAGAGACAGATGAAATAGCTAATATTCACCTCGACACATTTACTTCAATCAACTTTGCTGAACTAGCTTCACTGATGTCTTCATCTAAAACTTCAATCTGTCTTTTGGATCCTATTCCATCCGGATTGCTAAAAGACATTTTTCCTTTGATTTGCCCTTCCTTACTAGAAATACTCAATATGTCTTTATTATCTGGCTATGTACCACAGTCCTTTAAAGTAGCTGTAATTGAACCTCTCCTTAAAAACCTGCCCTCGACTCAAGTATTTTAGCCAACTATAGACCCATTTCTAATCTTCCATTTCTCTCTAAGATTCTGGAAAAAGCAGTTGCTAAACTGCTGTGTGACTTTTTACACAACAATAACTTATAAAAGGATTTCCAGTCAGGTTTTAGAATGCATCACAGCACAGAGACAGCTCTAGTTAAGGTTTCAAATGATATTCTCAACACATCTGATAAAGGATTTATTTCCATCTTGTTCTGTTAGATCTTAGCGCTACATTTGACACCATCGACCATCACATCTTGTTACAGAGACTAGAGCATTTTATTGGTATAAAAGGGACTTCACTAAACTGGTTTAAGTCCTATCTTTCAGATTGTTCCCAATTTGTCCATGTCAATAATGTTTCTTCTATCCATACGAAAGTTAATCATGGGGTTCCACAAGGTTCTTGTGCTTGGACCAATACTTTTCACTCTCTATATTCTCCCATTGGGTAAAATCATTAGGAAACATCATTAATTTCCACTGTTATGCAGACGATACACAAATGTATGTATCAATTAAGCCAAATGAAACAGCTAGCGAAACTTCGAGCTTGTCTTAAGGATATAAAATCCTGGATGACCTGCAATTTTCTGCTACTAAATTCAGACAAAACAGAAATTCATTGTTCTCGGGCCCGGAATCCTGAGGAACTCAATATCCAGTGATATAGCTATCCTGGATGACATTTCCCTGGCCTCTAGCTCCTCTGTGGAATCGTCTTCCAGTCTCAGTCTGGGGGGCAGACACCCTTCCTCTAATTAATAATAGGTTAAAAACTTTCCTGTTCGAAGAAGCGTATAGTTAGGGCTGGCCCTGGCTGGCCTAGTCATAGTTATGCTGCAATACGTTAGTCTGCCGGGTCCTCATGAGATGCTCTGAGCTTCTTTTTCTTCTTCTATCTGTGATACTGATGATCCACTATTGTACTTAAATCTGCTGTGGTTCTGGAGTCCTGCCCTGTGTTTTCTCATTCACAGAGCATGCTGCAGTGCAGCCACTGAGGGATCTACGGATGTTGGAGGGTCTGATGCTGTCCTGGTGAAACCTGGAAGCTGTGATGGATCCTGTGCCTCATCCTCCACTTACACCAAATTCATTACATTTCTGTTTGTAATGTCCAATTTTCCCTGTAATGTTTCCACCTGCACACATCATCTACTGCACGCCTGTCCGTCCTGAAAGAGGGATTCCTCCTCTGTTTCTCTTCCTGACGGTTCCATTTCTTTCCCTGTTAAAGGGGTATTTAGGGAGTTTTACCTTGTACGATGTGAAGGTCTAAGGACAGGGGATGTTGTGTTGCTTTTGTACAAACTGTAAAGCCCATTGGGGCAAGTCTGTGATTTGTGATTCTGGGCTATACAAATAAAATTGAATTGAATTATTATATTGATGTGGGAGCAATATGAGTCTTCTAAATATAACCGAATCTCATTCCCTAGTTTAAAACATTACACAGCACTCCCATGACAGGTAAAACTCTGAATGTTACAGCACCTGAGCCATCAGCCGTCCATGGGTGAGGCCACGTCGGCCCCAAGGGCTGGACTTCCACGTGCAAGGACGTCAGGCTTCGGCCAGCATCCAACAGAAGGCCCAGGAGCTCAGCGCTAGGCAGAACGCTGACACTCAGGTTGGCAAGGCAGCTGCGGCAGCTGTCGGAAAGCCGCTTCAGGGCGGCGGCCAGGTCCAACGCCCCCACCGAACTGAACGTGGCTGCAAGTACAAACACACGCGTCTGCGCTGATGTTTCACATTAGTCCACATTCCTCACAGTGAAATATCTTTAAAGTTACTGATTTCATAGAGGCCTGCTGCCCCCTGCAGTCCCTTCACTCCTGTGCTCACTGTTCTGCTGAAAATACTGCAGGCAATTATTATATATGCAGTACATTTTAATGTAATCCGGGACGTTGCTCTGTCTCCTACAGTTTCTGAATGGGTTGTTTATGAACAAGAGTGTGTTATAGAAAATCCCAGTATTAAACAAATAAACGAAAAATATTACAGAAATAAAAATATCTACTGCATGTTGTCACGGTACTGAGATACAGCTGTTTTCACCATCATCTGTTTCTCACATATTAGACGGAGCAGGGGCTGGTGTTGAACATTTTTTTCTGGGAAATATGCACTGGAAATTTCCCTCCTTGAGACCTAATAACATTACAGGAAATATGCAGTGAAGGCTGTGTGTGATAAAAGCAGAAACATGAATATGAATTCCATTTAAAGGTTCTTCTCTTTGCTGATCACTGCCATTTTTACGTTGTTTTACCACACATCAGGTAGAAAGCACAAACTGTATGATTCTTCAAAATCAGCCAAATACACTACATTATGTCAAATTCAGCTGTCAAAATCCTCACTGTGTGTATGTACACATGTCACACAGTATCAAAGGGAACCATGTATAAATACTTCTTTACCTTGTTTAGAAATATTAGGTATGTTTGACCTAATGTATTTTCACACATTGTCTGTACTTTGACTACTTAGATTTTAAAAATGCATTGTTACTCCTTTCATCCAGCTTGTTTCCTTGAAAAATGTCAAGCTAAATGATAACCAATCCTCTTAAATATAAGTTTAAATACCTTTAAGAGTCCAATGCAACACATAAAACACTTTTTTCTCGTTTTTGAGTGTTATAATCGTTCAAATACGTTCTGAGGGACACTACACCACAAAATGCACAATGATGGAGCTGGTTTCTTTACTTTTATATTTTTTTGAAACCAGAACTTTTACAATTTTACTTGAGTAAAAATCTTGAGTTTATACTTCAACTTCTACAGAAGTTTTGTAAAACCCTAGTATCTACACTTCTACCTGAGGAATAAAGGTGAAGACTTTTGACCCTTCTGCTGTCTTTTTTATGGATATGTCAAGTGTACAGAGACTCTTCACATTAAATAAATAATGTTGAATTATCAAACTTACATATGCTGTAAAGAGTTAGTGAGCGGAGGCAGAAGAAGGTGGGCAGGGCAGAGTTGAGCACCATGAGGGAGTCGTACCCACACCTCCTGATCTCCAGACGTTCAATCCTCCCCCACGGACAAACTGCCGCCGGAGGACCAGCACACGGGGTGAAGGTTCGACAGAGAACCTGCGGGTCCACGGTTAGGTTGCTTTTTCCTGATTCCTCCTCTTCCTCTGCAGACACAGAGTCCAGCTTTGAACGCTTACACGGAGGGTCTTGATCATTCTGGTCCTCCAAATTTCTGGTCTCCAGACCAGTGCTGGTCGAAGGAGCTTGTGAAACGCCTGCTGCACTCTTGCTCAGCATCAGCTTCTTGAGCTTGCAGTTCACATACTGGGATCCTCGCCCGTGGAGGAGCCAGGCCAGCATGAGGGGACACTGCACATGTACAACCACTTCTTTAGCTACACCGTGATCCAGCAGGCGGTGGAGGATGTACAGCGCAGTGTGAGTCTTCTTCTTTGACTGATTGGCCTGCGACACGCCAACGCTCCTAATGTGCTTCTCCAAGAGGTCGAGTAGAGGCCGCTGCTCACAGGTTAAGCTCTGAAGAGGCTTGTGGAAACTGGTGGTGAGTAAAAAGTGTCTGATGCATTTAGCCGCCGCACAGAGGAAGGACAGTGTGTTTAGATTTGTGATGTTTCTGTTGACAAAGTCGTTCGGGAAGCCGTAGAAGACAGTTTTAAAAAGCTTTCTCATCACTTCATGTTTGGCTTCCTCTTCTGTTTGTAAGTCTATAACCTGGAAAGTAACAAAGGAGACAACTCACAGCTGGGTTGTAAAGCTGAAACAATTTGTTAATTAGTAATAGTTGCCAACTATTACTTTAATTGTAATCAATTGCAATTGTTTGATAATCAATTAATCAATTTGAGTAATTTCTGAAAAGAAAATGTCCAAATTCTTTGGTAACAGCTTCTCAAATCTAATTATTTACTGATTTTTTAGTCTTCTAAAATAGCACTGTCATGATATTTGGGTTCTGGACTATTGCTCTGGTAAAAACCTTTTGAACCAAACAACGAATCGATTATTCATTTCAACAATCAATTAATTAATCAACTGTCAAAATAGTCAGTTGCAGTCCTAGTTGTTTGGTGCAAAATGTCTGAAGATTCAACCTAAAATATAATTTTGTCATGAACAACAGATCATCCATTTCCTATTATAGAAAACTAAAAAAAACAGAAAATAATCAAATTAATAAAAACAGAACATGGACATTTTTCTTCTTAAGTTCACTAATAGATTAGTTGGTAACTAATCTTTGCAGCTCTGATTTTCATCGTTAAAGAAGATGTTACACATACATGGTCCACACATCCACACATATCTTCTAGGATTCCGATCCATCCAGAGTGAGTCGATATTCCTAAGAAGCAACAAACAGAACACAGCATCAGCACTTGTGAATTTGTGCATATATACATTGGCAATACCACACACCAAAGCGTAGCTGGCCTACCTTTGAGATTCAGAGCAGGCTGGAGCTCATCCAGTTGACAAACAGTCAGATGAGGAAGAAGCTCCTCTATGAGAGGCACTGGGAGCTCTACGTTATGACAAATGAGTTAGAGAACAGCTGATCAGCAGAAAACACTCACTATTGCTGCTAATACAAGTCAAGTGAATCTACCCGGCTTTACTCTACAAATACACTATGGAGGGCACCGCCGAGCACTTTTTCCAAAGGTTAAGACTACAGCAAGAACCATTGTTTTGTTTCGGGACGCTTATTTATATACGGAGGCTAATAGCCTCATCCCTCCACTGATAGGTAACTTCTAACAGCTAGCTGTTGCTAACTGCCTGCTCTGACCGTTAGCTAACCGAATCGCGTTTTCAGATGCAGTGTTTGACTACATTCGGGTAAATATATTTAAACAAATGTAAATATTACAAGTTTACCCAGAACAGCCTGGACGCCCACAGCAGCGAAGTGTTTCCTGACACCCCGGAGACAGATTTTCTTCAGGGTTATCTCCGCGTTTTTTCTGTCCGTGTTGCGCATTGTCGCGTCCGCGTTTGTTCCCATTCACCAACAAACCATTAGCAGCGTTAAGTCAATTGCTGCAGCGGAGTTTCCAGATGTTGTTGTCCATGCCGCAGCTTCGCAGGACGCGGCGCCGCTCCGGTTTATCATGCTGGACGCTGGTGAACGCCGCGGCTTCTTCTTCGGTGGTTAATGCCAGTGGTACGGTGTTGTACTATCGCCATCATCCGGAATTATTACATTACTACACAGTTTGACTTTTCGAATCCGTACTAGAATATAATAGAATAAAATTCTATTAAATATGGGTCGACAACATATTGTAGATGTTTAAGGTGGCTATAAAAACCTGTTCCACCAGCGCTGCTGTAGTCGCTGTCCGCATTCAGCCGCCATCTTATGTCGGTCCTTAAATTCGGTCCTTATGGTAAACTATTAAAATGCCACTATTCAATTTTCAACCGGTTTTCAAACTGCTTAGTTTGTAACAAACATAATTATTGTAGTTTCGACATTATGCACTTATATTTACGAATAATCATATTACGTGTTTTACACACACTCACAATAGAAGAGCCTTCACATTAGCAGAAATACCAGGAGGTGAAAAAGCTTTATTACAACTAATTACATTGCCATGACAACTACATGAAAAGCTGCAATTCCAAAATATTTTCCATTACATAGGTGATTTGCTCCAGCAAGAACAAAGGTAAATGGCCTGCATTTAGGTTTGCCTTTCTAGGTTTTTTCGACCACTCAAAGCGCTTTACACTACAAGTGTCCATTCACACACCGATGCGATCGGAGGCAAATCGGGGTTAAATGTATAGAGTATGTATCAGACTTCAACTTCTTTCCATTCTTATCTTTATTAGCAGAAATCGTTACATCATTTCCAAACAAAGACAGAAGCTATGGACGACAAACATCTGCAGCGAGAGTGAAGCTACCGAGAGCGAGAGTGAGTTTTGCATGGAAAATCGAACATGCATTATGTAAATTATACATAATTTTTTAGACGCTTTTCTCACACACCCAATTGATTTTGGTATCACACCGCAGATCATTCCATGTCGAGACACCCCTCACATTAACGTTGAGTTGGGCACAGTCCTCGTCACCATATATTCCACTTTTACCGCCATTATCAGGCTGTTGTTTTGCCCAGAACCTGCACAGGCCAGAGAAAGGAATTAGTGATTGAAATAATTTCCTTAATAGCATCTTGTTTGGAAGTGTTGGAGTAACTGACTGTGTGAGATTTATCTTTTTCTCCTACAGTGGGGAAAACAAGTTTTGTTGGTTTGGTCACTAATAAATACTCTATCAGTCTGTAATATTAATGGTAGGTGTAGTCTAGCATGCTGAGACAGAATATCACAAAGAAAATCAAGAAATTGTCTTTAAAGAATTTGTATTAATTTATTTGCATTTTATTAAGGGAAATAAGTATTTGAACCCTCTTGCCAAAAGATCAGATCAGATTGTGGCAATTCCCTTATTAGCAAGCACGAAGGTCAGACATTTTTGGTAGTTGATGGCCAGGTTTCTGCACATATTAGGAGGGATTTTTCGTGGCTGTCACTTGGCAACTTTGAGCTTAAGCTCTCTCCATAGATTTTCTATAGGATTCAGGTCCAGAGACTGGCTGGGCCACTCCATAACCTTTATAGGTTTTTTCTTGAGACATTCCTTGGTTGCCTTGGCTGTATGCACACAACCCATTTTAAGCTTCCTGGCAGAGGGATGGAGGTTTTCTCTCAGGATTTGAGGGTACATGGCTCCGTCCATTATCCCACTGATACAGTGAAGTAGCTCTGTGCCCTGTGCAGAAAAACACCCCCAAAGCATAATGTTACCACCTCCATGCTTGACAGTGGGGATGGTGTTCTTTGGATCATAAGCAGACTGTCTCGTCCTCTAGACATGACAGGTTAAATTGATGCGAAAGAGCTCAATTTTGATCTCATCTGACCATAACACCTTTTACCAGTCACTCCCCAAGTCATTCAGATGTTCATTGGTAAAGTTCAGGTGGGCCTGCACATGTGCTTTCTTAAGCATGGGTACTATGCTAGTACACTGCAAGATGTTAGACCATTGTGATGTAAAGTGTTACCAACTATTTGCTTGGTGACTGTGATCCCAGCTGCTTTAAGATCATCCACTACCTCTGCCCGGGTTGTATTAGGTCCATTTCTAACCATTCTCATGATCGGGTAACCCCACAAGGTGAGATCTAGTTTGGAGCCCCAGACTTGGGTCAATTGATGTTCATGTTGTGAGATTGTTGTTGCACAATTGCACCAACAGTTGTTATCTTAACCATGGGTTCTTGCAAATGGTTTTGTAGCCCATATTGGTCTAATGCAGGTCTACAATCTTCCCTTTAAAATCCACAGAAAGGTCTTCAGTCTTACCCATGTTGGAGAGGTTGGAGTCTACCAACTGATTGATTCTGTGGGTGGCTTTTATACAAGTCATTAGTGATATCATGTTTCTTCAATTTAGGTGACAACGTAATTTGGAGAGTCTAACTTCTCTGCATTAACAAGAACTCTTGATGGTTATTAGAGCATCAAATACTTATTTTCCTCAATAAAATGCAAATAAATTAATACAAATTCTTTAAAGATTTCTTGATTTTCTTTGTGATATTCTGTCTCAGCATGTTAGACTACACCTACCATTAATATTACAGACTGATTTAGTCTTTATTAGTGGCCAAACCAACAAAATCAGTTTTCCACACTGTACTTATGTTATTGTATTTAAGTCAATTTATTTTTATTTTACTCTTAAAGGTAAAGTGTTTGGCAGATTGGATGCCGTGGGGTTGCGACCCACTAATTGGTGAATTAGCTGAGGCAGTGTTTGTTTTGTCTTTGTCAATGCAACATGGCAACCTGTTAATGGAATGACGCTGGATGCAGACTAATAGTCGAGGTTCAAATGACTATTTGTTAAAATAACAAATTGTTTTAGCATGTTAGAAATAGTTACGATTGTGAAGCAGAGAAGCTGTGGCTAAATTAGGAAATGGTTTTGATTGTTAGAATGTGATTGGAACTAACATGTCACTGTTCAATTCCACAGTTGATTCTGAGTAATATACAGCATGCTGTATATTACCATTTAGGCCTATTGCTGCCTTACGTCAAATTCAGCAGGGTTCCATCAACCCATCTCCAGGTACCTTCCTGGTCTCTGTCAGTCAGACCGATCCAAGTGTGACCGGCAACGAATTGGTGCAGAAACGCCTGTTCAAATTTGATATGAAATAAAAAAAAACATTTTATAAGTTCCGAGCTGGGAAATTTCTTCTGCCTTTTGACCCATCCCCTGAGGGAGCGGTGGGGAGCAGCAGCAGTGCTATCATTGAGTGCTTTAAACTTGTAAGGATGAATCTGTACAGGAAGGATAACAAATTCTAACAGTTGTTGTTGTGTTTCATTATATGTTTTTTTTTTCATTTTAACTAGGACTATTTACACTTGTATTAGATAGATTACATCTTCATTCAAATTGAGATTATTGACTGTTTAGTTCTATCATAGACACCAGCTGATAAAAATGTGCCACACAGACAAACATTTCCTACACATGTCTCGATATAAGAAAACAGTCAATACTTGATTTTGAAGGAAACTTAATGTACATGTCCATTAAGCGCTGAGGAGGCTGTGAACGTGACAGACTGCACCTGCTCTTGGAAGTTGTCTATGATCACCAGGTCCGCTCCTTGCTCTCTGCAGTTTTGCCGTGCTATATCCCAGGAACCAATCAGATAGGACCTCAGATAACAGCTGTTTGTGTGCCTCACCCATTTCACAGAACAACGTTCTCTCGCCTCTGAAAATTTAGTCAAGTAGGAAAACCTTAAACATCATATTTATCAAGTGCAGGCTGTTTAGTACTCCCTCTAATAATAGTAGTAATAATAATAATAATAAAGGAGAACAGTAAAACAAACATGTCAGATTCTGTTGAACGATTTCAAGCACTGATCATATTATTAAAGTTTCTTTTCATGAAGAGTTGCTCCTAGTGGTCAAATTCTTAGAATCTTTATTTATTATTTCTTTTTTAGAATTTCCCCTCAAATTGAAGAGTAAATCCTAGTAAAGATGAATGTTATTCCTAAGGAATGTTAGCTCCGGAGGTGGGATCTGTACTGAGAGTGTAATACAGGACAGTGACTCACCCATCACTTCGATGAGGTGTTGCATTTTCTCTTGGATCAAGTGAATAATTTTGTTGTTACTGGCCTGAAGCTGCTCAGTCAGGTTGGTTCTGATGGTGGAGAAGTGTTCAGCTGATCTATAGGCTGAAATACAACACAAAATGTTATTGGTTGTCATCTAATTGCTTATTGAAATAATGTCATTTTTATTTTATTTATTTTTCTAATCCATTATTCTTGGGGAAACTATGGCCTGAAAAGAATAAAAGTTCACATTCCACAAGATTTAATTTAATGAAGTAGACTCACAGCCATTGGTACTGATGAACCTCAGCAGAATGACGAAACACAGCAGCAGCACTGCAACAACACCCTGAAGATATCTCTTCTCTAGGCAGAAAACATCACAGAAATAAGATTAGCTTTTTAGGATTAATATCAACTTTCTTTCAGTTCTGTAGTCACTCTTAACACACACCTATTATTCATATTATGGTTTTCAATGTCTAATTTATGTCTGTTGAAGCACGTTGAGCTTCATCCCGTGTATAAAAGATGGTATATGAATAAATCATTATTATTATTTTGAATATAAGTATTGGTGGTGAATAGATATCATGATTAGATGAGATTAGATTAGATTTGATGCATAGCCAAAAGAAAAAAAAAGGGTATAAGCATTTGCTACAGAATTGACACACACACGTACCTCTCCATGGTTTTAGATTTACAGCCTTAGAGTGGGCCTCTTCAGTACAGACTTGTGTTTCTTCCATCACTGGTTATCAAACGGATGTCAGCCTGTAGTTAACTTTCATGTAAATGACGCAAAGCACCTCTTATAAGATAAGAGAAACTCTTATCTTAGATTCATCTTGTGTGGACGTGGTAAATACATAATCACTCAGGAAGTTGCATAATTTCAACTACTTTACTATTTCAAGCTCATGATATTTGTATATATTTTATTTAATGCTTAAACTGTTACAATTAATATTTTATTATATTTTATAGATATTGTTTATTTTTATCAATTGTTGTTCTATGTTGCTTTGTACACATGTGTCTGCTAAATCTTAATGACGTAAAGCAAATGCATTTTTACTGCAACATTCAACTACATCAAGCTCACAATACTTTATTGAGAAGTTTATTATATTTTTTTTTTATTTCTTTTAATGCAATTCAGTCATCAATTACTACATCCACATGATTTCTATCATTCATTCTTGCAATATTTTTCTCTCTTTTTACTCTCCAGTGAGAAATGAAAAAATAAATATTTCTTTAAGACTCTCTTTAAATACAGTGGGGAAAATAAGTATTTGAACACCCTGCTATTTTGCTATTTCTCCCACTTAGAAATCATGGAGGGGTCTGAAATTGTCATCGTAGGTGTCCATGTCCACTGTGAGACAGATAAACTAAAAAGAAATATCCAGAAATCACAATGCATGATTTTTTAATGATTTATTTGTGTGATATAGCGGCAAATAAGTATTTGAACACCTGAGCAAATAAATGTTAATATTTGGTACAGTAGCCTTTGTTTGCTATTACAGAGGTCAAACGTTTCCTGTAGTTTTTCACCAGGTTTGCACATACTGCAGGAGGGATCCTGGCCCACTCCTCCACACAGATCTTCTCTAGATCAGTCAGGTTTCTGGGCTGTCGCTGAGAAACACGGAGTTTGAGCTCCCTCCAAAGATTTTCGATTGGGTTCAGGTCTGGAGACTGGCTGGGCCATGCTAGAACCTTGATATGCTTCTTACGGAGCCAGTCCTTGGTTTTCGTGGCTGTGTGCTTTGGGTCGTTGTCGTGTTGGAAGACCCAGCCACGACCCATCTTTAATGCTCTGACTGAGGGAAGGAGGTTGTTCCCCAAAATCTCACAATACATGGCCCCAGTCATCCTCTCTTTAATGCAGTGCACTCGTCCTGTCCCATGTGCAGAAAAACACCCCCAAAGCATGATGCTACCACCCCCATGCTTCACAGTAGGGATGGTGTTCTTCGGATTGTACTCTTCATTCTTCTTCCTCCAAACACGCTTAGTGGAATTATGACCAAAAAGTTCTATTTTGGTCTCATCTGACCACAAAACTTTCTCCCATGACTCCTCTGTATCATCCAAATGGTCATATGCAAACTTAAGACGGGCCTTGACATGTGCTGATTTAAGCAGGGGAACCTTTCGTGCCATGCATGATTTCAAATCATGACGTCTTAGTGTATTACCTACAGTAACCTTGGAAACGTTGGTCCCAGTTCTTTTCAGCTCATTGACCAACTCCTGTCGTGTAGTTCCGGGCTGATTCCACCTTTCTTAGAATCATTGAGACCCCACGAGGTGATATCTTGCATGGGGCTCCACTCCGATTGAGATTGACCGTCATGTTTAGCTTCTTCCATTTTCTAATGATTGCTCCAACAGTGGACCTTTTTTCACCAAGCTGCTTGGCAATTGCTCCGTAGCCCTTTCCAGCCTTGTGGAGGTGTACAATTTTCTCTCTTGTGTCGTTGGACAGCTCTTTGGTCTTCTCCATGTTACAAGTTAAAGTCTTGCTGATTGTATGGGGTGGACAGGTGTCTTTATGCAGCTAACCACTTCAAACAGGTGCATCTGATTAAGGATGATACATGGATGCAGGTGGACTTCTAATGGGCGGACTAACAGGTCCTTCAGGGTCAGAATTCTAGAGGACACACAGGTGTTCAAATACTTATTTGCCGCTATATCACACAAATAAATCATTAAAAAATCATGCATTGTGATTTCTGGATTTCTCTTTTTAGTTTATCTCTATCACAGTGGACATGCACCTACGATGAAAATTTCAGACCCCTCCATGATTTCTAAGTGGGAGAAATAGCAAAATAGCAGGGTGTTCAAATACTTTCTTTCTTCACTGTAATTACAATTGAGGCAATTCAAATTGTGAGAGTGAAAAATCTGTATTTGGTGGAGCTATTAACAACTGTGCATTGTATTTCAAAAAACTTGTCATGATATGTATTTAGGCTAATCAGCGTCTGAAGAAACTGAAGCTGCAGATAAAAGTTGTTGTTTAAATAGCAGTAAAATCCTGCCAAATTGTTGTAGAATGTGGATTAGATGAAATGAAGAGAAGTGTCAACCATGTTTTAAACAGGAATTGTTATGGATTTATCATGTCATCCACCTTATTTCCTACAAATATTAACTAAAACAAAGGTGTCATTTCTTCTTTCTAACATGAAAATAAAGTCTCCCCCTTATTCTGTTTAATGGTATATATTGTATACCCCCTGTCCACATCTGTCTGTGTTAGATTCTCAAGCTATCAACCAGTCCTCATATCACAGAGGGCTGCAAAACACCAATTTTAGGTTTCATCCCACTATCACTCCACATTTATGTGTTTACCACATTCTCTGGCTGTGACCCAAGCTTATCTGTTTCCTACAGATATCAATCTCCCCAAAAATGAGCAGAAACGGAAACTATATAAACAGAATGTTCTAATTATATGATAGTGTGATGATATACTTAAAAATAAAGTACAATTAAAGGTTGTTCAGTGAGCAGAAATTGGACCAGTCATGGTTATTGTTGAGCTGCAGGCCCTGGCCTGGTCACAGGGCAGCAAGGATACTCTGAACATGGAAGGAGACTGCAGGATTAGGAGCTTAAGTTGAAGAAGGAAGAAGGAGCCACTGAGTTTATAACGTGTCTTTGGAGTTGCTGTGAGCCAACGACTCGTTGTGTGACCAAATCCAAGTTAAAATGTAATGCATTAAAAAAAGAGGTAATGTGACCAAAGTGCAGGATGAAATTACATATTTATTATTACATAGGTTAAAGGAACTTACTATTTAAAGTGAGTATTTTGAAGATGTTAAACAGAGTAATTTGGTAAATGTGATTTTTAAAGGTTAAAGCCTGCTTACGTTTGTAAGGCTAAGACCATTGTTGAGCAATGTGTTAAAATGAATTTAGTTTTTTTTGGGTGCTCAAAATGTGGATATTTTCTGCTTTTTATTTCTGGTGGTTTCTGAATTCTAAATGCCTACATGTTGAGATTTGCTCTTAGAAATTTAATAATAAGGCAATCTATTCATATTTAGTGATACTTCATCTCGTGAGACGTCATTGCTCTAATATTATTTCCCATGTACATCTAGTTTGTCTAGGTTTTGTCTAATGCAGGGGAGTCAGACTCATTTTAGTTCACAGGAAAATTCCAGAAAAAAAATAATATATATTTTAACTAAATAAATATAAATTTTAACTTAACTGTCTCTCAGCTACATGTAATAGAACAGTTGCTGCTGCAGTTATGATAACCCTCCACATCTATGATTAAAGTACAGGGAGCACACAGGTTACAGTGTACAGTGACTTAGAGATGTAACAGACAAATTGCTGAGCAGGATACACAGGCAGACACAAACACAACCTTCATTCTCCTTTATTTTCTTTACAGTTTTCATAAAAAAAGAAAAACTCCACAAAAATAAATATCTGTATATACATGTGTTACAGTGTGGTGTGTTCCTGTTGCTATACAACGCCCTTCTGGCCCTCATGAGAGCGCTGGTGGAAGACGAAGGACACGGCCGCATCCCAGGAAGACTTTAGGACCGGGTCCCTCAGGCCCTTCTTGTCGCAGCAGTGGTTCCACTGGGACAAGTCGCTGGTGCAGTCGCTGTCGGCTGCAGGAGGTCGGACCTCTCTGCCGTTAACACAGCGCCGACAGCGAAACCTGGGAAACAACAGCTTTTTATTATTAGATAATAAAGGGAAAACAGCAAGCATATCGGTGGCAATTTGACTTTTAGGAGACAGTCAGGATTTACGTATATCATGTTAAATTACACATTTTATATGATCTAGGCAAATATCTGCCTTTTACACAGATTTCTCACTAACGATTATACTTGCAAACCCATACTTATATATGTATAAGTATAATGTATACTTATACAATATACTTGCAAATTCATGTTTTTCATCGTCCTCTACTGGTTTTCTTCATTGATCACAACTCTTCCTTACTTCTCATTGTCTAAATGATTACTGCCTTGGAATATTTTGACTTGGATTTCACCATGAATTTTTTTGGATGCTAAACGCCATAGGGCTACAACTAACAACTATTTTGATCAGTTGTTGGGTTCATTAAATGGTGCGAAAGTGTTAAATGTCAAACATATTTACACAATATTTTTTTGTCCAAACCAACAATCCACAACCCAAAGATCATAAGATTACTATTACACAACACTAAAGAAACTAGAAAATTATCAGATTTGAGAAGCTGAGACCGTAGAAGTTTCTTCTTAAAAATGACACAAATCAATTATCAACATAGTTTGTGATTAATGCAATAGTTGGCAACTTATCAATTGATTGACTAATTGTTGCAGCTCTATAAATGTAATAGTGTATAATTACTGAAATGGTTTTTCTTTCCATATTTGTTAGATTATGAGGTCCTATTTTTAGTAGAACAACTTTTCCTCTCATGTCTGGGAGACATGACTTCTTGTCTGAAATTGTAAAGATTCAAGAGTTTACACAATATAAAAAATATAATTGTCTGGGTCCCTGAATGGATTGCTCTAACAGTCTATTTACAGCAGCAAAAACTAATTAGTTTGTGACCTGTCATGCGTGTCGCTGGTCGTCTCCTCGTTGAGAGTGAAGAGTTCCCGGAGCTCCCCCAGAGAGAAGTGGCGCTCCACATCCTGCTCCTCGTCGACCACACAGCTGCTCAGGGCTTTTTTATGGGCCTGTCTCTGCAGGATCTTCTCCTCGATCGTCCCCGTCTGTCACAAAACACAATTAAACAGCACAATTATAGCACCGAATACTACTTTTTTTTTAACTTAAGGCAAGGTGCCATTTGTAAGATTTGCAAATCACATTCTGTTGATGAATTTAGATACATTTTTAATGTATACGCTGCACCTTTAAAAACAGAGGCAATGGTGAAAATCTGGGGCCATATTACTAAAGAGAACCCTCTCTGAGCCCCTAATTTAGCCTACAAATTCCTAGCAAGAAGTCTTAGTTTAGGATAGAATATTGTCAGATATTCTAAGCAAGGACAGAAACTCTTATTAGAGATATAGATATAAAAGATATTATAGATATACTTAGGAGGGACGGATGTCTTTTTTCCTAGATAGGACTCATTCTTTCAAAATGCGGTTTGTTAATCTTAAAATTTGTTACTTAGCATAGAAGGGACTGTGAAATTAATAGATCTGCCAATAGAATCAAATTTCTAAAAGACATATAAATAATATTTTACATTAAAAAAACATGTCTGTTAGATAAAAAAGGATTTATCCCACAGAATGTGTAAAAACTCCGGACCACCTGTACAATATCACATGCTGATAATTATTTGCTGACATTTATTCACCATACTGGTGATTTTAGCTTCATGTATTAAGTATTAATGAGGGTAAAATGGCTCAGTCTCATGAGATCTTGCAGTTGTTGTCTGGTCTGTAAGAAGCAGTTTTAGCCACCAGTAGCAACTCCTAGTGCAAAGCATCTTTAGTAATATGTCTGCATGCTGTGATCTGTGACTGACAGAGAGCAGCCTGTAGATGTAGCAGGTCTTCTTCTGGCCGTCTCTCCACACCCGAGCCATCGCCTGCTCGTCGTTGGCCGGGTTCCAGTCGGGATCGAACATCACCAGGCGGTTTGCGCCGATCAGATTAAGGCCGCACCCCCCGGCCTTGCTGCTCAGCATGAAGATAAACTCCGGGTTCTAAGATAGACAACAGACAAACAGCTTCCACCAAAGTGCCTTTTCAACATTCACAGTGCGTTGTTTAAGAAGTCTCCAACTCACTGAAGGACTGTTGAATCTTTCCACAATCTTGGCCCTTTTCTTGATGGACATTGTGCCATCCAGTCGAACATATAGGTAACTGTAACAGAAAAGCAGGATTTACTTACAAATTGACAAATCATCTCAAACAGGGATGTCATTTTGTGGCATGGGTGCCCGAACTGGCCTCTAAAGGGTCCGATCTGAAAACTGTATTCAGTATGACAAAAAAAATATATAAATAAACCAGTTCCTGTTTTTCACAGAAATGAGAAGTTGGTGAGAATCTTAATAATTTATCTTTGGTGAGGAGATCAAATATTTACAGTTCTAAATGAGTGAATTGTTTAGAAGTCAGGAGATAACTTCACCTGCTTAAGAAATTGAATATTGTGCATTACAAATTATAGGGTAATAATAGTCTTTGTATTTGTAATTATTTTCTTTACATAAAAAAAGCTGAGAAATTTGTAGGTGTTGTTATTTATATTATTTTTATTGGTCTAACCCACTTGAGATCAAATTGCGCTGAATGTGGCCCATGAACTAAATTGAGTTAGACTCCTCTGATTTAAAACATGCACAATTAAATGCCCCCCCAAACCTTCTGGATCTGCAGAGCTTCTCAAACAGGTCCAGTGTTTGAGTGTAGTTAGAGACCAGCACCACCTTGTCCGTGGTCGTGGTCTTGGTCATTGCCAGAATGTAGTCAAGAACCAGCATTTTACCTGGAACAACAGGAAGATGGACCAACTTGTTCAGGTCAGGGAAACAAACACAATTCAACACTTCTGACAGCACATTTATATATTTAAAATATTATATGGGTAGCTGAGTGAGATGTCTACTGTGAAATCCTTCAAATCTGTGATAAAGTCCAAATGAAATCCCATTGACCCATTCTTAAGTCAAACATAATCTTATTCATAATCGAATCAATATATACAGTATAAATATCAGTGTCAGTGTTATAGATGCAGAAAATAAAGTTCTGCAGCTACAATAGCATCCAACTAGACTGGAGTTGGATTTAAAGACAGAGTAAAACAGCAGAACTGACAGATTTCTCTTATTTTCTTTAGTAACACAATTCAAATAGTTATGAGCTATGATTTAGTGTATATTTTTATATATTAAATTTTCAAACAATGAATATTGCCTAAGAAAGAAGATTAATGATAATAATGAGCAAGATATTCTTTTTCTCATGATTACTTTTTTTCTTAGGTTTTAATTTATGCTGTATTTGTACTACCGGTAGTTTAAATGAAATTAAAAATTAAATTTAAATAAACAATTAAAAAAAAAAGGAGCAGCAATTCTGCAGGGTTATTATGTGTATCTTATGTATGTTGGGATCACTATTTAACACAGACTTACTGCACTATTATTAGTTACCAGCTATTACATTCATTTGAAACTATTTTGATAATCGATTTCAGGCATTTTTAAGAAAATGTTACATTTAAGGTTGAATCTTCAGCTTTTGGAAGCAGTAATCAACATTTAACAACTAATCCATTGTTTATTTAAACAATCTGTAGGTTATTTAACTACCAAACTAGATGTTCCAGTTCCAGCTCTATTGTATTACACAAATTCTTACCAGAGAGCTGTGGCTCCACAGCTTTAGTGGAGTAGCCGGATGGAAACAGATCCAGTGCCCCTTCAAATCCTTCTTCACCCTCCACACACTTCTCGTAGATGAGTGCTGGGTCTGACACACACAAAAATTATATTTTTAGACGAGTTGTAGCAAACATGGAATCATGTTGGCAGCCGGTAAGAATTGGTTGTGTTTATCCTTTCTTTAACTCTACATTCCAATCAAACAAACAATCAATCAATCTTTATTCATACAAGTGTTGTTTGATTTCTTGGCACTGCTGCTCAAAGTCTTGTTGAGCAAAACGTAATATTTATTTTGTTATAGTGCCACCATCTGGCCAATCTGCAACAAATTCACCACTGCACCTTCTTTGTGGATCAGATGATGATTTGTTGAGAAATGCGACACACATATAGATGGTTTCATTCAGAAAAAGGACAGTTTTTCTATTGATCACTACAATACATACTACACTACCTTTGAGAAAGTGTGTTATATTCAGTTGAAGCACTTACGGTTGCACAGTTTCTTGAGTGAAGTGATGGAGGACAGGGAAGAAACACTGATCTTGCCCTGTTGTAACGTCTGGATAGGTTTGGCCTGCCTGAGGAAGCGTTTATACAGCTCTGTCTGCAGAGCTGTGAGTCTGCAGGGAGACACTTTCCTTCAGTACTATGACACATTTGAATGAAATATCTACTTACACACACATGCATATGGAATATTAGGAATATTTCACACTTTTAGAATTATCTTAGATATTTCTTGTATCAAACCTACCTGCAACAGACAACCTGCTCAATTTTCACAGGGAGGTACTTTGACAGGATATCGGATGTCCTCCTTATTAAGCACCTGTTGAGACACATGGACGATTCTAGGATCAGAGGTTTAGTTGCACAGGGTCCACAAACCAGACCAGAAAATAAAATCACTGTATTGTAAAGTTTAACACAATTTAACTCCCAGATTTATGCAAATAAACCAACTTGATTTTGGAGAAAGTTATTGACATCTCCAACTTGCTGTATTTCTGATGTTAAAATATTACATTTCCATCAAGCTTGCAAGGTCACACAGTTAAAAATAAATTAATACATTTTGAACATATTAGGGATTTTTTGGGATGCAATTTAAAATAATGGGCTAGAACACGTACACAGCATGCAACCATAAGAGCCATTTTTCAAAGGAATGCTGCTCACCTGTTGACGATTCCAATGAGCTCCTTGAGTTTCTCCTCTCCAGCCTGACGGTCTTTGTCGCTGGCATCCGCATCTCGGCCCTTGAGGATGGGAAGCTCGAACCTTTTTTTAAACTCCTGGGCTGTACCTGCCGTTGAATGTGAGGAAACAAGCAATGAGGATCAGGACAAATGACAAAGATAAATGTGTGTGTGTGTGTGTGTGTGTGTGTGTGTGTGTGTGTGTGTGTGTGTTTATATACCAAGGATTCCAGCGTTAACAAAGTGGACCAAGCTGAAATACTCCAGCAGATCGTTCTGGATTGGAGTCCCTGATATGAGCACTCTTCTCTGGGCGCTCATGGCGTTCAGGGCCTGGTACGTCTGGTTGTCAGAGTTTTTCAAACGATGGCCCTGCAGCGTGCAAACAAGTAGGTGAGACCAGGGCCCCTTAAACAACCCCTTAAAAAAGTATCTCTCTCTCTCTCTCTTTCTATATATATATATATATATATATATATATATTTCAAAATAAGCTTCTTTGGGATGAGAATCCTAACAGTGTTAGAGGAGAAATTAAAGCATCCTGTCACATCTCAGTCATTTTCCTGTTCTAAGCTAACTTTTGAAATAGAGCTACTTTTAGCAAAGATGGTACTTTGCGCAACACATCTCAGCGATTTTGAGGTTAACTTTTGCATCAAAAGCTACACCATCGACGCAGATATTGAGCATTCAAAGTTTTCCGATAAGGAAACGGTTTGCTCTGTCGAATTCCTGCTTTCTCTCCAGAGTGGCCTTGTTCCACACTTCTCTTCTTTGCCTGCCCTTAATACTCCTTCACACAACCAGGATAAAGCGTGTGTTTGGAGTTTGATACTGGAGAGCAAATGCTTTTATTGTTAAAATTGAAGCATGTGCACATACAGGTGTAGGTAAGTACGCAGAAGCATAAGTTAGGCTTTAATTGTTGTATTGTGTAAGTCATTACTTTTTTTTGTTGAATTCAATCTGGAATTTTGGTTTTAAGAACAGTAAAACAGATATTTGAGGCTGAGAGGAAACACCACACTATTCAATTGCCTATAACTTTGCACTGACTCGAGAAATGACAGAAATTCAACATATATGCATGAGATTTTGGTCTTTTATCTGTTACACTTCTTATACAAAGATGATGTATTGATTCCAAGAAATATAAGATTAAACAGTGAAACAACAGGCCCTTATTCATGTTACATCATCACACCAATAGTCCATGATACATTTGTACTGTAACACAGCACAGGAGAGTTAAATGCTGCAGAAATACCTCATCACAGATGACAAGTCCAACTTTTCCTTTGTGCAGAACCTCAGCGTGTAGCCGAAACGTCTCATAAGAGATGATGAGGATCGGCGTTGGTGCTCTTAAACCACGCTGAGAGATGAAGTTCACTAGGAATCAAGTAAAACAAATGTGCTGCAATAACTTTAAACTCAAGATTTTACTGTTGAATGTTTTACTGAAAACTGAATGGGAGGCCGTGGCCTTGGCGAGGCCTCAACTTGTGATGTTTTGCAATAAAAAAAGAAGTTTCAATTTGTCTAAGAAGAGAACATCCAAACTGGCTGAAATTGATGGTGTATGATGTCAGTCTCGCCCTGAACTTGAGTGCACATTCATATTGGCGCCAAGCAATAAGTGCTGCCTGCTGGCAACAAAAAGTCACACTCATCAAGCTTTAATGCACTTCTCCAACCACTTAAAATTGTACCTGTGACATGTCAAGGTTTTTCTGAAAAAATATTTTCAAAACTGTGAGAATCCAGTTAAGGATTTGGCTGTGGTGAGGCAACAAGTTTTGATCCCTCACCATCAAGGAGGAACATGCTATAATTTCAACAATCTGCACCAAATGGCTCATAATTCATGAGAGTCCTGAACACAATTGTATGACTGTATTGAATCCATCATATTGCTTCTACTGTAAATACAGTCATAGTAATGGAAATTGATGTTTTGCCATTGCCATTAAACAGGAAGTTGTTATAACTTCATCATAGTCTTTCCTATGTTGAAGTTATAACACAATGAACACCCCAGCACGCCAATATTGATTTCATCTAAGGGCCCCCTCCCCTCTTGCAACAGGAAGTAGTGTCCCCATGCTTTGCCATCATACAGGAAAAGTCAGTGCTGATTCTGAATCCCACCAAAAGGACTATGGCCCAAAGCTCGCCGGTGAGTGAAGGCCCTTCGATGCAACTTGCAGCTTTAATATTCTATTTATATTCTTTTAAATTGTTGCTCCTTACTTTTTAAAACATGTTTTACAATTTGTGTGAGAGGGGCCAAATATCATGACTCTGTACTATCACTATCTAATCTACTAACGTACACACAGCACCTAAAATTGGCGCCACACAAAAATAAGAATGCTCTGACCTGCATTGACAAGAAATTAAAAATACGTCAGCAGACTCTGTTCCTTTTTTTACATAAATAATATCTTAAAACCCACTTTTATTGCAAGGATTTTTTTTAGTGTTTGGTGATTGTCCATTGATTCAAGTTGCCATATAAATAAAGTTGATTATTATTCTTATTAACATACTAGATCAATAGAACAGTCTGCATAATTACTACATTTTGTTGATAGTACTTTTACTTGAGCAGCATTTTCAGTTCAGGACTTTTACTTATAACGGAGAATAGACTTAATTCTATAGTGACTTACCTAACTGTTTGTCTATCTGCTCCTTTGACCCTCCGTCAATGGCCACTGGTGTGACGCGTCCTCCGAGCCACTTCCCCACTTCATTGTACCAGTTGCGAACCAGACTGGAAGGCGACACCACGATGACCTTGTCTATTTCGGGCTTGGCGTCGGGGCTTTGGCGCAGCAATGTCCACATGAGGGTGATGCACTGCAAAGTCTTCCCCAGGCCCATCTCATCCGCCATGATGCAGCCGTATGATCCCGGGATGCGTCTCCCCGTCACACACTCCCACAGGAACTTCACCCCCTGACGACAGGAAACACGCCTGGTTCAAACTTCTGAAGAGAAACTCAGCAACAGCAGCTTCGTTAATCTCAGTTACCTCTCTCTGATGGGGTCTGAGGATTTTTCCTACGACTGGATCCACAACAACGTGGACTGGTAGTTTGTCTCTGGAGGGCCAAAGACAACACAAATATTACAAAAACACAGCCTTCACTTGGTGTTTGCAGTGGTTGTGTGACATTATGACCTGTTTTCAGGTGCCAGGTGCTGGATAACAGAATATGTGGTGGATATCAGCACAGCTGATTCCAGCTCCCAGTATTAGGCCAGTGAATAACAATATTTAGAGCTGGAATCCAGCGTGTGAATAAACATCCTGCTGCCTACAGCAGTTTAAGTTTTACTGGGAGAGCATTTTTGAAGCACTTCATAAATAAAAAACTATTTATTTATTATACCATTCTATTATTATTATTATTACTATAAAAGCATCCAATGTGTAGATAAAGCTTTAAAAATCGGATAAAAAGAGAACTCAGCAAATAAATCCCTGAATAGAAAATGTGACTTAAGTAAAAGTACAGACAAACTATCAGCAAAATGTGGCGTCTTAAAGTCTTAAAGTATCAAAAGAATGTATTATGCAGACAATTATGTCTATGTCTATGTTATATTAATTGTTTTATTCACTCAACCTGTGAGAGCACTTTGATGTTTTATATTTTATATGATATGAAATCAGTAGTAATGGATCACAATCTTTTCACTTTTCACACAAAGTGCAGAGCAAATGAATTGCAATTTAAGTATAACTGATACAATATTAAACATATTAATCTTACATAAAATATATATAGCTTTATCTGAAAATTAATTACAACTGTCAGATAAAGGTAGTGAAGTATAAAGTAGCATCACTTAGATAAATGGAGGACAAGTTCTAGTGAACACATTCAAACACTCAGTAAAGTTTTAATATTTGTTGACCTACTTGTCGGCTTTGATCAGCTCATGAGCACTCAGCGATATCGGCTCATACAGAACCAGCGCGTCTTCTGCGAACGGATCATGAAGTGCTCGTCTTACCCCTGCACGTTTTAGACCGAGCGCCCTGATACCCAGAGAACCTGCAGGGAAAACATGAAGGAAGCAGATGAAGTTGGTTTTTAACATTACTGATCCTGACATAAAAGAAAAGCCAGGAGAATAACTGGAGTGTTACCTGTGTAGTTTGGAATGGGGATTTTAAACGGCTTGGACAGGATACTTCTAATGAACTCTTCCTGTAAAAAAGTTTTAAAAGTTGAAAATAGTTAAATAGGTGTTTGCAGAATTCACATACAAACCTTAGATTTGATCCGAAATATGACTGTATAGAGCTTACATGCTTGTTACCGTCCAGACATGCAGGATGGTTGTTCAGCTGCGTTAGAGGTTTTCTGAAGGGAGAAATGTGACTTTCTCTTATCTCATTATGACTCTTCTTTCTCTTCTCCTGTGAAAAGCCATCACACAATTAAAAGGTGCAATGATTAGTCAGTAAATTGCCAACTATTAAATTAATTGCCATCTATATTGATAGAATAGATATGAGTTTTAGATAGATATGAGTGTAGATAGATATGAGTGTAGATAGATATGAGTTTCATTATTTTCTTTCTTGAACTCCTTTAAGGTCTGTATGGATGTGTTGACCATGTGCATGAAATTTCTTCTTTTACAATGAATTAAAGCTACAATGATTAATTGATTAGTTGCCAACTATTTTGAAGATAGATTTCTTCTCCTTCTAAAATCAGATTTTTTAAAATTGTTTCCTTAAGTCTTTTTCTAGTCTTCTAGTAAACTTATGATCTTTGGGTTGTGGACTGTTGGTCTGGACAAAAAAGACAATTTAGGTTGAATCTTCAACTTCGGGAAAGTGATCAACATTTCACATTATTTTATGAACCAGACAAGTAATACATTAATACTTTCAATAATTGATAGAATAATCAAAAAGTCGTTTGTTGCAGCCCAACTACATTTTAGGCAGCAGCATGAGATTCGTTCCCTTGTAAATATTAACAATGGTAAAGAACCATAGCTCGAAATTATTATTATTATTACTTTTTAAAGATTAATTTTATTGGATTTTTCTTTTCAACTCTATGCATTTTCTTTATTTCTTTTTTATTTTACTTCCAGCTTCGCTTGCGGATCATTCTGGATGTAACAGCAGTGTATGTAAAGGACAAAATTAAAACTATTTATTTCCTCACATTTCTACTAGTCCATTCCTCCTCGCATGAATCTTCTGTTTGCTTCCGTTTCGCGACTTGACTGGGAGCCAGACTCCTCCTCTGGATACAAATGTTAAAGAATGAGATAGTTCGAGTTGTTAGTAAACACCCGAAGGCACTTTTATAGCTTTTTGGGATAGATAACAACAATTCTGCAGACTCACCATTGTCTTATTCCACTGTGAGACATTAACAGCTGTTGATACGTGAACGTTAGTTACGCCGCGAGCGTCATTACCACAGAAAGCGATAACGTTAGAGCCTGTTAGCTTCCTAAAGAAATAATTACTGCCAGGAAAATTTAGCAAAGCAATTTAACATAATGACAATATCATAGAAGAGTTAATACATCTTTAGAATATTATGGAGTTTCCCCCGAGCATAGTTGCGCGTTGTGTTGAAGTTCGCGCTAAATGTTGCACAACACTACGGCAAGAGAGAAAGGTAAAAACTAAAATGTCTTTTTGACTTTTTTTTAAAGGCGATACATACGGTTAATACGGTAAAAAAATCACAATAAATGAAAAATTGTAACACGTTTTTTTAGGGAGATTGAAGGTTAAAAAGAGAAATTAGGAATTATATCTTTAAGGATGCACTATTTTGTATACAATATGGTATGCAAAATCTAAACACTTAAAAAGGAGAGTTGGAAGAAGGTTTGTGTTTACTTTTGTTGACAAACAAAATTAATTTTTACTACTCCATAAATTAAAATGTTACAGCAGGCATTCTCGCCCCCTCAAAAAAACAAAAACGTTGATATGTTGATAGAGATATATTTTTGTTTAGGTATTATTATTTTTTAACCAAAAAATATATTTAAGAATACAATACAGGCAAAATCTGCCAATGCTAGGGGATTCAACAGAAACTAACAAAACAATAAAATATGCTGATAGCTGGAATCAAGGGATTAGGAATTTTACATTTCAACATTATTGAATTTTACAGAACAACATTACAGAAACATAAAGCACATAAATAAAATATAAAAAATGAAAAATAACAGTAAATAAAAGGTAAAATAAATAAATAAAGTTAAAAAAAAAAGTAAGAGCTGTACAAAGAGGTTTAGTGTGTTACAGATGTTAAAAGTTTTTTTGTTGTTTTGTTAGATTTAAAATGTTTGGATTTTTCTTCAAAGTTTTATCAACAATTCAAAATTTACAAACAATATAGTCACTCAGGTCACAGAAAATAATCTACAAATCTAAAAACACTTTTAGTGTGTAAAGCCGTAGATTTAAAATAGTTTTGTTAGGATTGAAATGTTTATTTTTATTCTTAAAAGGACATATAGATACATACCTAACAAGGTATGAATAGTTTCATAGCGCACATTATAGAGATAGAAATACAGAGAGTAATGCTTGTATTAGGGTTTATTCAGAGTTGTAATAGTGGTAACAATAGTAAACATATAAACATAATCATTAGATGGTTAAAGTGAATGGTGTACAGCAGAAAAAGGCAAAATAAATGCATACAATATGTAAAATACACTTTTTTAAAGTTCTTTATAAGTATCAGTAGTCTTGTTACTTTTAGGGTTAATAATGAAGTTTTACGTTTGTAATAGAGTTAAACTTTAATGATATACGGGATAATGACAACATTGTCTGTGATGTAACCCCAAAAAACTTGGTACAGATAATTTAATTCTTTCAAAGATGTTTTAAAAAATAAAAAAAAACTCATGCTATCAACTAGTTTTATATTTTGGGGGGATTAAATATTTATCATTCTTTTTCGGTTACCCAATTTGACATTTTGTATAAAAAATCTCACAAAATCATGATTTTTGTACAAATGTACGTTTAAGTGACATGAAAACATGAACACAATATATACATTTTGAGAGGTCTGATGTATCCTCTTGCAAACATGATTTGTCATTGACTCTTACTATAAAATCCATGGTTGCAACATAGCCTCCTGACGTCATCAGACGTTGCCGGAAAAATGTCTGTCACATGGTCGCACACCGTAGAAGGCTCCAGATCAACATGGCCACCTGGATGAAGATGCTCGGCGCTGGCCGACAGCTGCACGCCAGATCTTCTAATGTAGTGAAACTAAAGTGGTCCGGGTCAGTCCGGACCGGCAGCAGCTCCATCCTGACCGACACACCCGGGCTGGCCCGGCTGCAGCCGGCGCCGGTCTACACTAGCACCGGGACCTTACCGTTCACAGCCCCGACACGCCGGTGGATCCGGGTCGGGAGCGTCCTCCGCGGCCACCCGGACCTCCTCACGCCGACAACCCTGCCTTACGTGACCCAGGACAGAGCGTTCGGGAACCGATCCAGCGGGGCGGGTTTCGCCGGGGAGGACGGCGGGGAGAGTGCCGGCTCCGGGGGAGAGGAGTCCGGCGGAGACGGGGGAGTGCCGTACAACGGAGCTCAGATGACGGCTCTCACCCCCATGATGGTACCGGACGTTTTTCCCAACGTGCCGCTCATCGCCGTGAGCAGGAACCCGGTGTTTCCCCGGTTCATCAAGATTATAGAGGTGAGAGTAACCGTTGTCAAGGACACGGGAGGATGATGCAACAACCAGCCGGCAGCCAATCAGTGACGTCCTGTACACACCGAGGCTGCGTATGCGATGCTTCATTTAGTCTGACTACTTTTAATATGGACTGTAATTGTGTGTGTGTGTGTGTGTGTGTGTGTGTGTGTGTGTGTGTCTGTCTGTCTCAGGTGAAGAACAAAGCGCTGATGGAGCTGTTGAGGAGAAAGGTTCGACTGGCTCAGCCGTATGCCGGAGTTTTCCTGAAGAGAGATGACAGGTAAAAGCGCTGAGTCGTCATGCATGTCATACCAGTAACAGTGTGAAAGTTTTACCTGCCTCACTGTCTCCAGATTTCTTCAACTTCCTATAAGTAATCAAGTTGGTGTATTTAACAGCTGATAGCAAGAGATGTATTTTTTTACTTAAACTGAACACATGTAGATATTGTGGTGAAGAATCCTGATGATTAAATTGCTGATAATCACATGGGTAGACCCATATGTATTAAATTTAATGTAATAATCCAAATAACATAATTAATGTAATGAGGTTAATAGTAACTTTCCCACAATTGTGATTGTTATTGTAATTATGTGTGCAGGGATTTGTTACATTTGCAAGTAAAACATTTCTAATATTAACATTGTAATACATTTCCACAAGTTTAATAAATACAAATATTTTGAAAAAATCTGCATTTTATAGAAGTTGTTGAGATGAGATGGTAAAAATGTTGACTATTGATCACTGTTTCCCAAAGCTGAAGATATAAACCTAAATGACCAACAGTCTGATGTGATTAATGGAAAATGTGTTTGTTTTAGCTCTAGTTGATAGGTCTAACAAGCACAATGTTACTGCTTTACTTTAAAAGCTTTCATCTGGGAGACTTCTTTTGAAGCAGAAACAGGAAATGAGGTGTTTGTCACTGAGATTAGCTGGATTTTAAATATTTGAGATTTCAGTTGGAAAAGCAGCTGGTCTCTGTGTTGTTGGGTTTTACATTAAACTGCAGACTCTCTAGCCATTTATAATAATAGGTGAAATGTGCTGGAAACGAGCCTGCGTGTGTGCTGTATTGACAAGTGTGTTTGTGTGTGTGTGTCTTGCAGTAATGAGTCCGATGTGGTGGAGACCCTCGATGCCATTTATTCTACAGGGACCTTTGTTCAGATTCATGAGATGCAGGACCTGGGCGATAAGCTGAGGATGATTGTCATGGGCCACCGCAGGTCAGCCGCTGCGCCGCCATAGACCCTGCTGCCTCGTGTGTATGCTGCTGCTTTAACATTCTCTGGTCTGTCAGGATCCGGATCACCAAACAGCTGGAGGTGGAGCCAGAGGAGCCAGCGGCGTCCCCTGTGTTGTCCGAGTCTGAGTCTGAGACGCAGTCCAAACCCGCAGCCAGACGGAAAAACAAGCGCAGCCGCAAGGAACCGGCTGGCCCCCTGGCGGAGCAGCTGGAGGACAAGGTCCGTACCACCCCCCTCAAACTGTCCCGTCATAACGTGCCTCAGACTGAACTCTGTTGTTGCTGGGTAGATTAGAGACGCAGATCTGAGCCCGGAGCTGCAGCCGCTGGCCTCCCCCAACATCCTGATGGTGGAGGTGGACAACATCCATCACGAGCAGTTCACTGTCACAGAGGAGGTCAAGGTACAGGATGCACGCCTCACACCACAGTTACAAGATGTGCTCGTCCTCATTTAGTAGAACTGGGTTTAAACTGGCTTCTTTCATATTATCATGGACAGAGGTAGTAACAGCAGCATGGAGAATTAAAGATGAGATAACAGCATCAAATTAGATTTAAATTAGTAGAAAAAAACACAACAAAATTTACCAGAATCAGGGAAAAAAACTTGATATAAGCAAAGTTATCTGCCATTAAAACAAGATATTTCAAGATAATTCTTGGACTCTGATATTGATATGTATGAGGTTTTTTCACTTGTTAGGATTTCATTTTTTTTTTGCAGTGTATGAGTTTGACTTTCTGAAATGACTGATAAAAAATATTGACGATTCGCTTTATGATCAGTTACTACAGTGCACGTGAACAGATATTTGGCATAAAGTCTCATTTGAGAAACAGCATAACTCATGATTTATTTCTTACATCCCCATATACACATAAATGCATGTAATTATATCAAATTATTTTTATTTTATGAATTAAGAACATAAATAAATTTTGGCTCTGATCCAGGCTTTGACTGCAGAGATAGTAAAAACCATCAGAGACATCATCGCTCTCAATCCGCTCTACAGGTCAGTCTGAGCACTTCTTTATGTTTTCACAGGTAACGCAGTGCACATGTTTGTTCATTCAGTAAATATTTCCTAAAACAGAGAGTCAGTCCTCCAGATGATGCAGGCGGGGCAGAGAGTGGTGGATAATCCCATCTACCTCAGTGATATGGGAGCAGCCCTAACAGGAGCCGAGTCACATGAGCTGCAGGACGTCCTGGAGGAGGCCAACGTGAGTTTAGTCTGATGTGTCCACGGCATGTTTAAATTAAACATGGATGATAAATCAACTCCTGTTTAACTTCCTCACTTTCCCCAAAAACAGCTGCTTCCACAAGTGTTCAATGTATATTTTATTTTTCGAGCTGGGAAAATTAATGCAATATTATTGCATTAACTCTTTAATTAACGCAGACAATTTTTTTTTTACGCACACCATACAGTCTTTAATCATTTCATAGATTCGTTGTTTGGTGGCTTTTATTTTTTTAAGTGTGTTGCTGCTACAGTACTCGCAGGGAACGGAAAAGAATTGGTGGATAAATATGGAGAAGTGAGCAGATAAAGGTCCTTTTTATTTTAAAGATGGCGCAGTCCACAGAACCAAAGTTGTAGCAGCCACTGCACAATTGAATTCACTGGTCACCACGAATCTTCAGTCTGAAAGATCTAAATGTGGCAAATACATTGCGCTCATTTGCAGCATTTGCAGTGAATGCAGTGTGAACATGGACTTTTGTTGCTGATGCTGCTACCTGAAAAATTAAAAAATGTCTCTGTTACCCCAGAAACTGCCTGTTTTTAAGTTATTATTGTGGCCGGGGATTTTGTTGGCAGGTATTAACAGTATTTATTTTTTATTTTTCCTGGTGTGGGATATATTAAATGTAACATAAAAAGATTTTAGCAGCTGGAACCACAGAATTTGGACATATTCTGTTCAAATGACTCAAATCGATTAAGAGATAATTTTACTACTTTATATTATAGACCCTTGTTCTCTAGTGTACAGGACTCTGAACCTGCTGCTGTGTGTGTGTCTACAGATCCCGAAGCGTCTCTACAAAGCCCTATCTCTGCTGAAGAAGGAGTTCGAGCTCAGTAAACTGCAGCAGCGACTGGGCCGAGAGGTCAGAGGTCATCTCTACATGCGTGTGTGCTGTAACCAGCTAACGCCCTGCTCACTCATCTGTCTTCCTGCTCCACTCACAGGTGGAAGAGAAGATTAAACAGACCCACAGGAAATATCTACTGCAGGAGCAGCTGAAGATCATCAAGAAGGTAGCGGAGACTCACACATGGTCAGCTATAAAGAAGAAACACACAGATAGAGGATATAACTGTTTCAAAAGATTGACAGTAAATTTCTAGCACGATATTGTTTTGCCTTGTATCTGTAAATTTAATCTCTGAATCACAAATTCCGATTCAGTTTTCAAGATTGGAAAAAAAACAAAAAACGATTATATTCAGGTTACTAAAATTCAGATCCTAAAATTTGAGTTTAGGATTAAACATCCTTTGGTTACAAAGATAAGCAATCAATTCTGCCTCAAGTTGACTAAAATTCCAGCCAATCAAATAATGCTCCATTGTTCATGTGATGCCAATGCTTGGAAGGTGGTGAGCTATAGCATTTTTTTTTAAACTACAATTTTTTAACTTTAATTTGGGGTCTAATCAATTTGAACAGCTTGAATATATTCTTTTATTCTGAATTTGCAAACATTTAAATATAAATTCAAGGCTGAAATTTAGAGGCTAAAAATTAAGACACATAATTTAATCGCAAAAGAGTTCAGTGCTAATCTGGTAAAAGATTTAATTCCACACATTTCCTCTTAGGTTGTGGTTAATTCAAGACTGTTGGGCAGGATACATCTTTCCGGACAAGAATAGTTCTGTTGGACAGGATGAGTCTCAGCTGGTGAACTGTCATGTCTCTCTGTCTCTGCAGGAGCTGGGTCTGGAGAAAGAGGACAAGGAAGCTATTGAGGAGAAGTTCAGAGAGAGACTCAAGGACAGAACTGTCCCCCAGCACATCATGGACGTCATCAACGAAGAACTCAACAAACTAGGCCTGCTGGATAACCACTCCTCCGAGTTCAAGTGGGTCTACTTCTGTATTTGTTGTCCTGTTAATATGCAGGAGAAAATGTTGAGTTGGGCATGACTTAATTAGACCAGCATAAATCTAATGAATTGTGGTGTATGTCGAGGATGAGTTGACGGGATCCATTCCAGCTTCCTAACCAGAACAACAAAAGACCCTCCAATACCCGTAAGCTCCTTGGTCTGTGAATGAGAAAACACAGATTTAAAGAGTGTCATTAATGTTGGACATTAGTGTTACAGGTAGAAGAAAGAAAGGTCAAGAAGATGTCAGTGGATAATGATGATTATTGATTATTTATCATTATTTATTTTGAATAAGGAGCAAATATAAGGTTTATGAGCCAAGAAGGAGCAGCATCTTCTTAGAATGAGTTATAATGTTAAAACTGTTAAGACATAAACACTGTAATCCTACAATGTGGAAGTGTTTACATATAAATGCAAATTCATTTAAATTAAAATGCTTTTCAGTGTGACTCGTAACTACCTGGACTGGTTGACCAGCATGCCCTGGGGCACCAACAGCGAAGAAAACCTACAGCTGGACAGAGCCAATGAGGTTCTGGAAGAAGACCATTACGGGATGGATGATGTTAAGAAACGTATATTGGTCAGTGTGAAAACACACACACACACACACACTTATAAATGGCAAATCAGCTTGAAAATAACCCCCTTCCCTCTGTGTGTAGGAATTCATAGCAGTGAGTCAGCTGCGAGGCTCCACTCAGGGGAAGATCCTGTGCTTCTACGGTCCTCCGGGTGTAGGAAAGACCTCAATCGCTCGCTCCATCGCCAGAGCCCTGAACAGACAGTACTACAGGTTCAGCGTGGGAGGAATGACTGATGTGGCTGAGATTAAAGGACACAGGTCTGTAAACATAACACATAACGTGTGCGTGCGTGCGTGCGTGTGTGTGTGTGATGCTGTAATTAACTGAAGCGGTGGATTTATTTCTGAGGAAAGTATTTTCTAATGTGTGTCTTTAGGAGGACGTATGTTGGAGCGATGCCAGGGAAGATCATCCAGTGTCTAAAGAAAACCAAGACAGAAAACCCTCTGGTGCTGATAGACGAGGTCAGTGTGCAGAAACAATCAGGACTGAACCATGTAAACCAGAGGAGGTATAGTTTGGGGGGGCTTTACAGTTTGTACAAAAGCAACAAAACAACCCCTGTCCTTAGACCCTTACATTGTTTAAGAAAAGTTAAATGTGACGCCAAATAGAATAACAGTTATCTATTGAATTGTGGTGTAAGTGAAGGATGAGGTGACAGGATCCATTGAGCTTCCAGGGGAACCAGGACAGCAACAGAGCCTCCAACAACTGTAGATCCTTCAGTGGCTGCACTGCAGCATGTTCTGAGAATGAGAAAACACAGGAAACACAGGGCACATGTGCAGTGTTTACCACACAAATCAATCTGTGGTGAAAATCAAGTACCACAAACTGGTTCCGCCTCTTTTTCTTTTTTCTCCAACACGTCATTCTCATTCACACACACACACACACACACACACACACACACACACACACACACACACACAGAGTTTAACATCCACCATACATGTCAAGAGGGAAAACTTTGCACTGTCCTGACAGTTTCAACCCAACCAAGAACAATTAGACTTCAAGTTAAGTCATGACACATGTGACTTTTTTATTGATAAATCATCTTTCTCCAACCTGTTATCACCAGGTGGATAAGATGGGTCGCGGTTACCAGGGCGACCCGTCTTCTGCTCTGCTGGAGCTTCTGGACCCAGAACAAAACGCAAACTTCCTGGACCACTACTTGGATGTTCCTGTGGATCTGTCCAAGGTAGGAGTGTATGTATGTATGTATGTATGTATGTATGTAAAATTTCCTAGAATTACCTCCCAAATAGATAAAAAAAAAAAACAGGAGAAAAAAAGGAGAATAAATGAACATTGGAATGTGTTGTCACCAAAAAAAAACCTACTAACCTATTTGCATATAAACATATGCATATAGACATATAAACCATTTAAGGTGGAAAAAAGGTGAAAAAATCCCCAGTAAGAGATACTTCATCAATACATCTGCATCTGCCTTCAAACTATGCCATTATAGGGTGAAAACTTCATAAAAAACTCATACATAAACAAACCATTGGCTTGTAATTCATAAAATGTATAAAAAACATACCAAATTTAAATGCATATTTACATATAAGTAACAATGCAATTCACAATAGCTACTTTGAGGACAATATATTTTTTTATGAAATAAAACCTAATTATTAACCTCATAATGGTAAGTTTGAGGATATATATATATATATATATATATATGTATATGTGTGCGTGTGCTCTGATTAGTGGGGAAACACAGAGACTTGGTGTTCTGCTTCAGCGCTGAACTCCAAGCTATTTTTGAAAGTTATTGGACTTAACAATCGTGAGGAACTTCCCCCTCACACATGCTGTGAAAAGCTGAAACAGCACATCCGAAAAACAAAAGAAAAGGTATTTTTGAGGCCCCACAGGTCGGGAATGAATGGCTGCTGCCATGAACATGCCATGCTTGTGAAACACATCCTGCCCTGTGTCTGCTCCTGATAAAGGTTCTTTTCATCTGCACGGCCAACGTGATCGACACCATCCCAGAGCCCCTCAGAGACCGGATGGAGATGATCAACGTGTCCGGATACGTGGCTCAGGAGAAGTTGGCCATAGCTGAGGTGATGAGAACAATCAGTAATAAGATGATATGGAATAAAAGAAAGGAAGATAAAATGAAGGAAAGCAGAAATATTGCTCTGTTTTCATATATATATATTATATATTATAAATTCATCCCCTTGGGTAAATTAGATGTCACATACGCCAGACAGACTCACACCAGACAATGCACACACAACACATACATGCATACGATGGATAAGATATATAGTAAATAAATAAAATGATTATAGTTAAAGGTGAGGGTAAAAGCTATATATGTTTACTATTATACTATATATTTTTTGTTGTTATGCTGTAATAATGAAGCATTACTGTAGTCTAGATATTTTTCCAATATATACACATTGATAAAGGCGTACTATTGCTTGCTTGTGTGCAGCGGTACCTGGTCCCTCAGCTCAGGTCTCTGTGTGGACTGACTGAGGAGAAGTCGTCCATCTCCTCTGAAGCCCTCAGTCTGCTCATCAGACAGTACTGCAGGGAGTCTGGAGTCAGGAACCTGCAGAAACAAGTGGAGAAGGTAAAACACTGAACAACAGCTCACTACATTCTTTAAACTACGTTCTGTCCTCGGCTAAGGGTCATTATTAATAAAGCAATTACTGCTTTGTTGTTTAGTTCATAAAATTGTGTAAAATGTGGATCAGTGTTTCCCAAAGGTGACGATTCAACCTAAAATGTCTTTTTTTTTTATCCAGACCAACAGTCAACGACCCAAAGATCATCAGTTTACTATTATAGAAGACTAAAGAAACCTGAAAATAATCAGAGAAGAGAAGCTGGAGCCATAGAATTTAGACATTTTCTTCTTATAATGACTCAATATATCCAATGTCAAGATAGTGATTGATGTGATAGTTGGCAACTAATTATTTAGCAATCTAATCATTGCAGCTCTAGTTTTTATAGCAGCAGTAATGCAAAGTATATGATTTTTGGACAACAAGTTAAACAATATTAAATTACATATGTTTTATTAGGGATGCACTGAAATGAAAATTTGGGACCAAAACTGAATAGAATGAACCCTAATTAAACATAAAAAATGCAGAAATAGTCCAGAATACATTTTTAGACATGTTTTTCAAAGAAACATCTCTGGTGAGCTCACATCCTAGAAATACGAAGCTTCTCAGCATAACAGGCTCAATGTCCTCCACAACTAATGGTTGATTATCCAAAGCCATGAACTCCATCACCTTGTTTGTGATTATGTTGGCTTTGGTGCTGTCCATTGCAAACTTTTCAGACTTTTCAAAGATGTCAGCCATGGACAGAGTGGGTGTGTTGAGACCAGTTTTTCTTTCAGCTGCTGCATCTCTCTCTCTCTAATACTCACTCCACTGAAGGCTGAATGTAGTGTTTTTTTAATATATAAATATATATAAAAAACAAACCTAATTCTATTGTTCGTAATCTCCTCTATGTTTGTGTCCGTCAGGTTTTCCGTAAGGTGGCGTTTTCCATCGTCAGCGGGAAAGAAACCTCAGTGAATGTTTCACCTGAGAATCTGCAGGAGTACGTGGGTAAACCACTGTTCACTGTGGACAGAATGTATGAAGCCACGCCACCTGGAGTAGTGATGGGTCTGGCCTGGACTGCTATGGGTGAGAGACACACACACACACACACACACACACACACACACACACCCCGATAGAAGATGATCATACAGAAGCTCTGACTGCTCTCCTCCTCTGTGCAGGAGGATCAACGCTCTTCATCGAGACGTCGCTGCGTCGTCCTGCTGGAAGAGATGAGGCTAAAGGGGAGGGGTCACTGGAGGTCACAGGTGAGTCAAACGCACAAGAGACACTGTGAACAAAAGTCAGAATTATGACTTTACTCTCATAACTAAAAAGTTATAATAAAAAAATAGAGACAGAAGCTGCTAAGTCAAGTTCATTATCTCTCCTCTCTATATCTAAGTCTTGTTAGTGGACTAGCTCTATACCCATAGCATGCTCCTGGGAGAGTAACTCAATCAGGAATGACATGTGCTAAGTGGACTTGGAGAAGGTGTTAGACCAGGGATGGGCAATCCTGGTCCTGGAGGGCCGGTGTGGCTGCCGGTTTTTCTTCCAACCAAGCAGTAACACACCTGATTCTACTAATGAAGAAGGGTTCTAGTGCTTATTTAGTAGAACCAGCGGTGTTACTGCCTGGTTGGAACAAAAACCTGCAGCCACACCGGCCCTCCAGGACCAGGATTGCCCACCCCTGTGTTGGACTATATCCCTCTGGGAGTCCTGTGGGGGGTGCTCTGGGATTGTGGGCCGTCTAGTCCCGGTGCCAGAGCTTGGTTCGCATTGCTGGTAATAAGTTGGACTTGTTTCCACTGGTTCTTGGACTCTGTCAGTGCTGTCCTTTGTCACAGATTCTGTTCATAACCTTCATGGACAGATTTTCTAGGAGCAGCCAGGGCGTTGAGGGGCTGGATGAAGTGTCCTGGGAGAGGAAAGTCTGGGCTTCTCTGCTGAAGCTGCTGACGTCTTGTTACTTGTTAGGAGTTATACAGAAAAAGATGCAATCCTCATGTGCTGCCGTTCCTCCGCAGGCCAGCTGGGTGACGTGATGAAGGAAAGCGCCAAGATCGCGTCGACCTTTGCCAGATCATTCATGATGAAGCTGCAGCCAGATAATCACTTTCTGGTCAACTCCCACCTGCACCTGCATGTTCCTGAGGTAACAACGACACAGTGCTATAAACAAATGCCAAATTAGCAGTCTGAGGTGACAATTATATTTGAACTAATCTTTATTTGATAGTGTGTCACTGTATTCTTCTTCTTGTTTTAATAAAGGTAAAAAAAAAAAAAAACTAAATGCATTTTATTGGAGCAGCATTTTAATTCCCATCTGTTTGTGTGTGTAACTGTTATTGATTGTTAGGGGGCGACTCCCAAAGACGGGCCGAGCGCTGGCTGCACTATTGTCACTGCACTGTTGTCCCTGGCAACCAACCAGCCGGTGCGTCAGAATGTAGCCATGACCGGGGAGGTGTCACTGACTGGAAAAATACTGCCAGTAGGAGGAATCAAAGAGAAAACTATTGCTGTAAGACACACACACACACACACACACGCATGGTGACATAAAAGGTCTAAATTGTTGTCAGCAGCGACTACGCAGCACAGTGTTGTGTAAGTGGAGGTATATGCACAGTGGCTTTAAAAATGTGAAGGTTTCCGTCCATGCATATTAGGGCTGCAGGTAATCTAATTTTACAATAGTTATTATATAGTTATTATGTTAGTTGATTAATCTGTCAGTTATTAACATGATTAATCGAATAGTTGTTTGGTTCATTAAATGGTGTAAAGTGTACTGTTTCCCAATGTCTTTTTTTTGTCTACACCAACATTTCAAAGATTATCAACAAACAAGGAAATAATTAGATTTGAGAAGCCGGAACCAAAGAATTTGGACATTTTCTTCTTGACTCAAATCGATTAACCAATCATCAAAATAGTTGAGAGATAGTGAGAGGAAAAAAAGAGCTCAAACATGTCATTTCAAATTGTTAGTTACTATTTTGCACGTGGATTGTGAATCTGAATATGTGCAGCAGATGTGACAGTGGATTTTTATGCCTCTTCTCTGTGCAACATGTTGGAAGAATCAACAAAAATCTTATTAAAGTCATTAGTTGCTTCAACTCAAATATATACAGAACTAATTCAGTACAAGTCATTTATACATTTTAAATTTTAAAATAATCAATTAGTTGTCAACTATTACAAAACATGAAATTGCTTAAATACTCCACAGTAGATTGGTACCTGTCTGAGGTGTATCCTGCCTCACTCCTGTAGTATGCCGGGATTGGCTCCAGTTGACCCCAGTGACTCTTGTGAGGAATAGGAGGGTATGGAGAATGGATGTCCAAATCTCTGATTCCAGCTTCTCAAATCTGATTATTTCCTGATTTGTTTAGTCGTCTGTAGTAGTATCAACTTAAAAAAAAAAAAAATTGTGAGAGACTGGTGTGCTTATTTTCAAATGTATTACATAAAATAACTGCTCACTTTTTTTTTTTTTTTTTTTTAAAGGTGCAATATAAATAATTTCATTATACATTATGATGCAGTACCATGGTATTTCTACTGATCAATCAAATATTCCTGCATTTATTTGTTTTTGATAAAAACAGTTAATTTAATGTATTATTATAAATAGCAGCTACATTAGGAGTACTATGTCTACCGCGCTACAGATCATATCTATTGTGTATGTCAGGCTCGTCGTGCCGGTGTGACGTGCATCATCCTGCCGGCTGAGAACAAGAAGGACTTCTCTGACCTGGCGGACTACATCACCGAGGGCCTGGAGGTGCACTTTGTGGATCACTACGACCAGATCTACCCCATTGTCTTCTCCTAATTTGCTTCAACTACAGCGCAGAACACGAACCGTGACTTCTGTACACGTCACTTTGGGAACCAAAACACGCTGTTGCCATGCTGATTGTTGTTCTGGACGTAGCTAAAGTCAAATCCAGTTCTGACCTTTTGACGGTAAACATGTGGTTTGGATTCTGAAGTCTCGCTGTGAAGGGAGGGTCCAGAGGAGCCGAGCGAATGCATGTCAGCAGGAGGGTGGATGATGGAGGATGCTGATACACACAGTCAACCGCAGGAGAGACTGGAGGGACACACACAGCAAAGTCCAAGTGATGATGATGAACACCGGTCTGTCAGGATATGATGTCATTGATGAGCAGAAGTCAGGTGGTGACTCTTTACCCGCAGCTCTCAATATACAGAGCTGTGGATGGACTGTTTCATAGATTTCATATTATTTTATATAATTATTGGTCACTTCATGATGATGGTGATGTTGAAATATATTAAATAATGAACAAAACTCTGCTGGCTGCTTATTCCAAACAACCTTCAGAAAGAGTGAATATGTGTGGGCATACATATACACATACAAGTTTGCCTCTTGAACTTAAGGTATGTGTACCTTAAAGTAAGTCTTAATTCAAATGTCTGATCAGCCAATCTCATGACAACAGCTCAATACATTCAGTTATGTCAACATGGTCAGGACGATCTGCTGCAGTTCAAACCAACGTTCAGAACAGAAAAGAAAAGTGATTTAAGTGACTTTGAAGGTGGTTTGGTTTTCAATGCCAGACAGGCTGGGCTTAGTAGTTCAGAAACTGCTGATCAACTGGGATTTTCACAAGCCTATGTGAATTGTAGCATATTGTGATAAAGTTCATTATTTTCCACAATGTAATGATAAAAAATAAACTCATATATTTTAGATTCATTACACACCAACGGAAGTATTTCAAGCCTTTATTGTTTTAATATTGATGAATTTGGTAAAAAGTAAAGAAAAACCAAAAATCCCTATTAAAAAAAAAAAATAGCATATTTCATCAGACCAATAAAAGAAAAGTGTTTTTAATACAAAAAAAAGTCAACCTTCAAATAATTATGTTCAGTTATGCACTCAATACTTGGTCGGGAATCCTTTTGCAGAAATGACTGCTTCAATGCAGAGTGGCCTGGAGGCAATCAGTCTGTGGCACTGCTGAAGGTGTTATGGAGGCCCAGGATGCTTCTATAGCAGCCTAAAGCTCATTCACAGTCTTGGGTCTGGCGTCTCTCAACTTCCTCTTCACAATATCCCACAGAGTCTCTATGGGGTTCAGGACAGGAGAGTTGGCAGACAAATTGAGCACAGTAATACTATGGTCAGTAAACCATTTACCAGTGGTTTTGGCACTGTGAGCAGGTGCCAGGTCGTGCTGAAAAATAAAATCTTCATCTAAAGCTTTTCTGCTGAAAAGCTTTATGGGGATAGCTTTCCTCTCCAATCCTAACAACTCCTAAAATGTGAAAACAAGTAAAGCGACAGGGTCCCAAGTGGTCTCTACAGCCACTAGTGCTGTAAGAGGCTGATGAGCTGCTGACGTAATCAACGGAGTCATTAGCATTGGAAATCCCTCCTTCACTGTCAGGGGGTCCACCACAGACCTGAAGATGAGTTGTACTGGCTCCACCCCTGGTTTAGAAGAAGTCACTAAGACTGCTCAGTTGTTCACTGCACAAACCAGCATCAGTGGTTATATCCCCATAGTAGTGGGTGGTCCTTTTTATGTCAACTAGGGTAGTAGAAGTGAATTTGTATGAGACCACTTTTCTCATTATTCAAGAGCTTGTAGGTCTGTAGCATACAAATTCTGTGTGAGTGTTAATATTAGCTCAGTCTTTATCTCTCAAATACAGGCCAGCACATTAGTTGCAACCAGTTAGCCACCAACAAAGGATGTGACACACCAGACCCAGTACAAACCCAGACTGAGCACACAGCTGTCCCTCAGGACTCTGCAATCCAACTATAGAAGTAAAGGTACTAACATAGTTATTTTACTGTCTATGATAAGAAGAAACTGCTTTCTTGAAAACAATTTGATAAAGTTGTTTTTGCAGACCCATTCAGTGTATTTATCTTATTTTTTACAGGTGTGCAAGCTTATTTGTCCTGCATGGATGCCAGAACAGAAACTTCTCCTGCTGCAGGCTACTAGTTTTTCTTCAAAGCCTGTGATGACACAGAGAGTATGAGCAGAATGATGAGGGCAACTCTAAAGGGGAAAGATCCCACCTACGATCCTGCAGAGTCCATCACTGTACGGTCTGAGTATTATTTATATATTGTTTATTGTTGCCAAAGTATTACAATGTAATTGGCCACCTGCCTTGACTCATAGGGTTCAATATAATGTCGGTCCACCTTTTGCAGCTATTACAGCTTCAACTTTTTTGGGTAGGCTATCTGGTGGAGTGTGTTTATAGGAAATGCCGACCTTACTCCTTAAAAAACACATTGGTGAGCAAAGAGTCGCAAGAGTCAGCGTCCTCTTTGCACTATGTGCTTAGCATCTGCTGACCCCTCTCAGTTTACGTGGCCTACCACTATGTGGCTGGATTTGTTTCACAGGTGGCATCCTATGACAGTACCACACTGGAAATCTGGAAATCGCTGAGCTCCTGATACTGCGACATTCTTTCTCTTCAGAACAGAAACTTCTCCTGCTGCAGGCTACTAGTTTTTCTTCAAAGCCTGTGATGACACACAGAGAGTATGAGCAGAATGATGAGGGCAACTCTAAAGGGGAAAGATCCCACCTACGATCCTGCAGAGTCCATCACTGTACGGTCTGAGTATTATTTATGTATTGTTTATTGTTGCCAAAGTATTACAATGTACACTGAGCTCCTGATACTGCGACATTCTTTCTCTTCATGCCTAAGCGCTTCATTTTGATCATTTGGATGGATATGAACTTTTATTTTATATATATGGAAGAAAATGAAAAGTTATCAAATTTATTATTTTTCCAGCTCTGATAGTAAGAATTCAGACTTACCATAAGACAAAATATATGAGAAACCATAGTTTTTCTGGTCTGAGAGAGCTGTGTAATTTACTTAAAAGGGGGATCCTTAAAATGTTCTTTTTTTCGCAGCGGGACAAAAAAAAACTATTATTTTCCCTAAAAACAAATAGAAGCATTTGTTTCTAACATAAATCACATGCTAGAAGAGACAGAAGCTTCCATGACAAGCTCATTACAGGATTTTTGTACATGCCATTATTATTACTTGTGTTCTTAATACATTAAAAAGCTGGTATTATTAGTTATTATTAGAGTAACTTTTTATTTAGTGGAGACAAATAATGCATACAACATATGACAATAAGATGCCAGCACAACCTCATAAAAACAAATAAATCAAGTGGGAAACAAATCATGGGATGGACAAAAAGGATTAGAAAAGGACAACAAAAATCAAATGAACAAATTAAAAAATAAATTAGAGACTTAATGAACCCTTTAAAGCGTAGTATAAATAATATTTGAGGTTGAACAACAAAATTAGTATTTCCGTGATAAGGCTTTTATTGTGAAGGGCGGAAGTGCTTCTCTCGCTGCCGCCGGGTGAACACCGGTAACTTGACTGTGGTCCTCAGAAGCAGCAGCGTGGGCTTCACTGTCAGACAGCCGCGAACCCGCCGCCGGACGCAGGATTCTACTCACACACCTGACCCGCTTCAGTCCGCTTCACGCCCAGAGCCGCAGAACCCTCCGTCCGTCCTCCGGTCCGCCGCTCGCCGCTTTCTCCCCCATCCCTCCCTCCCTCCCTCCCAGCCTCCACCGTTTGTTCCGTACGGAGGATGCGGCGCGGCCCGCGCTGCGCGCACTGTGGACGCATCCGTCAGCTGCCGCCCGGAGCGAAAACGCATCTGAAATAATCAAAGCGGCTCGTGTGGTTGAGGAGGACGCGGCAGGATCCCTGCGGGAGTTTCCCCAGTCATCTGCGGCAGGTAAGAAAACAACAACAACAATAACAACAACCGGGAGCTTGGGCTGTGCGTCGTCTGACACACCTGAAGCCGCCGCCGCCGCCTGCTGAACACCGTGTTCCGTGGCTTCACGTGAGCATCAGGCGCCGCTGGGTCCGGTTCCGGGGACCGTATCTGAGCTCGGTGCGTGAAGGTGGCCCGCAGATCCCCAGGTCCGGATTAAACGCGCCGTGACTACTAAAGGCATCACAATGACATCACAAGTCACGTTATCCGTCATTGTAGTGGATCAGTCGGATCTGGTCCAACCTGCAGAGCTGCAGCCGGATCCACAGGGACCCGGGCACAAAGAGAAGAGAAATCTACTACAGAACATCATGTTAAATACATGCATCCGTTACTCGTACATCAGCACACAAACTGACATCTAAAGGATTATATTACTGAATATTAATAATGATATTAATACACTCTACAACGAAAAACAGGAAAGAAATACAGCAAATAAATAAACATAGAAACACGGCATTCACCATTAAAACTGACAATTTCACAAGAAATTGTTATTCTAAGGGGAAATTATGATGATCATGACTGATGTTGAAGGCATTTAACAAAAAATTTAGTTATTTTGAGTTTTTTATGTTTAAATCTGACATTAGACAAACAATAATAATCCCTGATGACATGTCCCATAGTAATGTTTCTCTAGTCTGTAGTATGTTGACACAAAAGAAATAACACATTTAAAAAATTTGTGACATATACATTATGAGTAAATGGTCACTTTTAATTTTGTTTGCCTGTCACAGGTTCTGTAGATGGAAATTAGCTAAAAAAAGATATAATCTGATGCAATGTCTGACTTTACTAAATTATGTGCATGGTCTCTGATAAATAAAAGAAGAAAACTACTGAAGAGTACTGATAACCAAGGACAGAGAGGGAAATTATACCAATATATAATATTTGTTGTAATATTTGTTAAAATGCAGTAGCTTAATATTTGTTTGAATGTGATTGTATTAGTATTTACAGCATATTTTATGGTGCACAAGGAAAACATAATATGGAAAAAGATAACAAATAACTAGACTGCTGTAATAATTCAATTCAATTCAATTCAATTCAATTCAATTCAATTTATTTATTTATTATAGCCCAGAATCACAAATCACAGATTTGCCCCAGCAGGCTTTACAGTTTACAGTACAAAAGCAACACAACATCCCCTGTCCTTAGACCCTCACATCGTACAAGATAAAACTCCCTAAAAAAACCCTTTAACAGGGAAAAAAAAAACAGAAAGAACCCTCAGGAAGAGTAACAGAGGAGGAATCCCTCTTCCAGGACAGACAGGCTGCTGTAGATGATGTGTGCAGGTGGAAACATTACAGGGAAAATTGGACATTACAAACAGAAAAACAGAAATGTAATGAATTTGGGTGTAAGTGGAGGATGCGCAGGAAAATTGTCCTGTTTTTCTGAGTTAACAAGACAATTTTTCAGGATTTTTTTTTCTTTTAAAAATGTTTAACTCATCTTTAAAGTGATACAAAAAACTTCTCTGCACCTTACATGAAGTAACAAAATGGCCTGTTACTTCTGTTCTTTCTAGATCTGCAGAGAGAGGAGATGTAAAATCTATGGAGATGATTTTTGGTCCCTAAACTGCTTCACTGCTTCAAATAAAAGCCCAGAATAAAGAGCATTATGGGATGTGAAACCGTAAATCAGCTGTCACAGCTGTGCTGAAATGATGCAGCTGTTTAGTCGTAAAAAGCGTTCCCACAGAGAACGGCAGCAGGAAATGAAGCTGCAGGCGCCTGCGGCTCCGCTGGCCTTGATGATGGATCTGTGTTTGCAAGTCAATGGCTTGTGGCGTGTTGGGTTCCTATGGCGACTGAGATGAATAACTTAAAGATGCTGTTGTGTTATTATGTTCCACTATAACAACATTTCCCCCCGTGGTTTCCCTGTTACAGCACACTTCACCTCTCTCATTCACAGTCAGAGACTGATTTAAATTATAATACTGATATTTTCTGCATTTGGATAATGGGATTGCTGCGTTACTGGGTGTCACATCCTCATCCTATGTCAAACTTGTATATTTATTCTGAGGAAAAACCTTTAATATTTTACATTTATTTGACAAAACACACCCTTGAACTTGTGTTCTTTAAAATCTGTCTGAATGTGCAGTTCAGATTGAGGAAAAGCTGTATTGGTCGATATTTTTCAACATACTAAGGAAGGTGCTGCAATATTCAAGTGACACCTATATGTTTTGATGTTCAGGTGCATCTCAGATAAGTAGAATACTATAATATATAGATTCATCACACATTGAATAAAATACTGTATTTCAAGCCTTTTATTTTTTAATAAAGATGTGGCTATCCCACTTTTCATCTTAACTTTTTTAAAATACTTAAAATAAGTATAAAATATGTGCCAGTAGACTAAGATGATACAAGATAACTACTCAAAATTGGAATAATTGCTATAAGAAATTTTCCTCTGATGAGAATAAATGTTTTGCAGAATTCAATTTCTCTTTTCTGACAATATTTTGATGTTTATATATCAGTTGTTATATATGTGAATCAAAGATTGTCCTCCTCCAGCTCTCACCCTGTCAGTTGATATAATAATAGGCACCAAAAAAGTCAATTAAAGGATACATTTGTCAAAATTTGACAAAGAAATGTCAAATGTGCAGGGAGCAACAATGTAAACTACATCTTGTTTTCATGGTTTCTTGCTGATCTGACTGCTGGATTTGACTCTCCCTCCTCAGGCCTGTGTGTGTGTGTGTGTGATGGCTGTGTCGTCGCTGCTCCTCCTCGCCGTGCTCCTCCTCTCCCTCCTCACTCCTGCCCCGGCGTCTCCTTCCTGTCCCCTGAGCTGTCGCTGCTACAGCCTCACGGTGGAGTGCGGCTCCACCGGCCTGCACGATGTCCCCAAACACGTCCCCGCATCCACGCAGGTAGGCTCCAGAACTGTGGATCAGTCAGATGGTTAGTTGATAAGTAGTTTGGTTCATAGGAAGGTGTAAAATGTCAGTCACTGTTTCCCAATGCTGAAGATTGAACCTAAAATGTTTATGTGAAAGAATACATTCATATCAAATGAACTAAAACTCTCATTTTGTCTCCATTCAGACAATTTTCCTGCAGGACAATGTGATTGGTCAGATCCGTCGACAGGACCTGTCTCTGCTGAAACACCTGCATTACCTCTACCTGCAGGTAACACACACACACACACACACACACACACACACACACACACACACACACACACACACACACACACAGCTGTGTATGAAGAATAAGATATTTGTCAATTTATTGATCCATTGATTATCATTTCCTTTGTCTACTTGATGAGTTAAATCATGTCAGTAAATTTATTGCGAGGAAAAGTCACAATGTAATTCACAATTAAAGAAATTACCATAGTTTTTGTTTTAATATAGTGACAATTTATGGTGTAATGCCAATAATGTGTAAAAAAACAAATAAGAAAAAACAAATAATCACAATGCAATGAACTAATGAAACAGAAAGTTCCTCAAATAGCAGCACAATAAATAACTACAAGATTTAGTTATTTGAATGAAGTTGTATTATTATGAAAAACATGTTATTCTGATGAAATAACAAAATAATTACAGTTGATACAGTTATCACATGAATATTCTTAAAAGAAATAACAAACAAAATGCTGTGTATTTTCCCAACACGTGTCCCTCCCCCTGCAGAACAACACCATCTCAGCAGTGGAACCAGGCTCCTTTCAGAACCAGGGTCAGCTGCTGGAGCTGGCTCTGAACGGAAACCGGATCCACCTGGTGACCGCTGACATGTTCCAGGGCCTGGAGCACCTCCGCATCCTTTACCTGGCAGGAAATGACATTACGCGCCTGCTGGACTACACCTTCCGTGGTTTACAGGTGTGTGATGTCTGATACTCCACGGTGCTTCGATTGATGAGCTATATCACACTGCTTATAATAATACGTATAATATACATGACGTGTCTGTGCAGCGTCTGCAAGAGCTTCACCTGCAGCACAACAGCATCGAGATGCTGGCAGACCAGGCTCTGGTGGGTCTGACTTCTTTGGCTCTGCTGGACCTGAGCAGGAATAACCTCCACACCATCGGACCTGCATCCCTGCGGCCGCTGGTCAGTCTGCAGGTGCTGCGCATCACAGGTGAGACGTCAGGGTCAGCTTCTTCAGATGCAACAGACACTCAAGTTGCTCCTTTTCTTGTCTTCCTCCATTACTCCGTTACTGTAGAAATAAAGATACAAGGGTTTCAAAATACTTCTGTTGGTGAACTATCAACTTAAGTTACTGTAACTTAATTATTCGTAGTAAAAGTTCTAAAATACTTACGGTATTTGTGTACAGTAATGAGAAATTCTGGTGCTTGTCTGTTAAAATATACGGAAATTAGTATATATGTGCATATATGTCATCACTTTTACATTTCACAGTTTATGTGTTTATTAAATGTATTTGAACAGTTAATAGTGAATAAATTAACTAAAATGTTTTAAATATAACACTTGAGAATGAAAAAAGGTGATTTTATGGCAAAAAAAATGACCTCTAAATCCGAATAGCTGTCATCCCTTTTTGGCAACAGAGAAATGTTTTATTTTTCACAGTGAAAAACAGACTGGGTTGGGTATAATTATGGCACAGAGCAGGTCAAATAGAGCCCTTTCTGGCGGAAAATCAATTTAGGCTCCACAGTTGTCATGTCTTTTTAGATTTTTAGAAAACAAGTAAGAATAGAATAAAAGTAAATAAAAGCTTAACACAATGCAAATAGATTAAAGAACCATATATGATATAGTTTTTTTATAATAAGTAGGACATTAAGCATAAAATACCCCAATCATTTTTCAAGAAAATCATTAATATTAATTAATATGCATCAATAGAATAATATTTTTTTTTTAAATACAACCCAAACCTATATTCTAGTAGGAAACTACTACATGCTGCCACATAATTACTTTCTCATTTCCTACATCAAGACCAGCACATTTTCTGTAGCTCTTAACTGACAACATGTCAGACACGGGCAGTGTTTTCCTCCGACTCAACTCAACTTTATTTATTACCACAGCTGTAACAAAGTGCTGTACATATAATTGCATAAACCATCAACAACAACAAAAAAAACACATAAAACATGTAGGATTACGACCAAAAGAAGCTGTTTTATTTTCCTCTATCCACCAGACAACCCGTGGCGCTGTGACTGTGCCCTTCACTGGCTGAGGAGCTGGATCGATGAGGAGGGCCAGCGGCTGCTCAGCTCGGCAGAGCGGCGGCTGGTCTGCACAGAGCCGCCGCGCCTCTCCCACCTCAGCCTGGTGGAGGTTCCCCTCAACAGCCTCGTGTGTATCCCTCCGCTGGTGCAACTAGAGCCCAGGAGGCTCGCTGTGCACCTGGGAGAGAGCCTGCGGGTGTCCTGCCACGCCTCAGGTTACCCACGGCCGCAGGTAGGCTCTTTAGAAACATGAACCCATTTAGAAACAAATATGCCCATAAACTAATTTTCCTAGAAGAAATTTTTAAATTATGTTTGGGCTACTGCCGGAGTGTGTACATTATGATGAGATTCTAGAGAGATTTCAAACAAATAATACAGCAGATTTATGATATGATATAAAAAGAACACACCTTGGTCAGAAACTGTTTAAGTTTAAGAAGCATTGATTTGATTTCTCAAAATGCACAATTCTTTGACACGTCAAATGGTGTAAGTGAAAAATGAAGGGATAATGTTTTTATTATGGAACCTCCCCCACAAAAATGATAAATGATATGATCAATTTTAAATATTTAATCCACCTAGACTATAAAACTAGTTGATAGCATGTGTTTTTAAATTTTAAAACATTTTTATAAGAATTAAATTATCTGGTCCCATGTTTTTAGAGTTATACCACATGGCGGTTTTGTCATTGTCCCACTTACAACAAATATTTTCAGTATTTATTCAGCAACTTATGCCCCTTCAAAAGGTTTACTCTACACATTTGACATTTAAGACCTTAGACATTCAAATTTTTAAATTCTTTTTCCAGACTTCTCATTACATTTTTTTGTATATATTTTGTAAATTCATTGTGTTATGCTTGTCTTCACTGAGATAGTGTGTAAGGTGACAAACATTATAATGACCTGCATCATTCTGTCAGTCTTATTCATTGTGTGTGTATGTGGTTCATTTTTAAACATGTTAACGAGAGCCAGATGTTTCTGTGTGAACTTTAATGAGCTGTGTCCTTTATATCAAAGGTTACCATGGCAACTTGAGCTGGTTGCCAATGACTATGGCTGCACTGCAGGTAGAGAGAAAAGACAGGAAAAACTGAATTTTTCTCCCTCTGCGCTGATCTCCCATTTGAAGAGGTCCATTCTGCTTTTCAGAATTTTTTTTGTATTGGAGTCAATGAGGAGCAAAGACAGATGTGGCCACACTTAGAGGCTGCCCATTCAATTTCAGTAACTTTTTTGAGCACATTGAGAGAATCAAGAAGTTTCTCTGCAAAGTTTGAAAATTCATGTGTGTACATTGTAAATAGTGGCTAGGAGGACTGAAAAGAAAAAGATTTTTTTGTTCTCCAATACTCTAAGTGATGATGTCATTCACTGAATCTCTTTCATTCCATCCCATAGGATCCTAATATGAAAAAAATCTATATTACCTATCAAAACATGGAATAATACATTATTACATAAGACTTGTGTCTAGATTTAAAAGTTTAAATGGAGTATGGTGAAAGTATGCTCACAGTAGGCAGTAGTTGGCAGTGCTGTAGTTGGCAGTGCAAAAACTGTGATCAAAAATTTGTATTTTGCAGAAAAGTAATAGCACACCATTCCTGATAAAAAATAAATGTGTTGATATGTAATGTGCTTCGCCTTAGGGAGTATGCTCAGTGTGATTGCTCCAAAGCCAAAATTTCTCTTTACCTCTTTCTAGGAGGGTTTTCTAGGGAAAAAGGCCTTAAATGGGTTAATTTATACGCTAATTTATATGCTAAACCAGTGGATCGCCTATAAGAAATATGACACTTGCATATGTATATGTAGTCTGTGTGTGTATGTGTATGTGCCTTTTTAGGGATATCAACAGTTCAAACATGAAAATGTATAATATGGGACATAGAAGTGGTATAAAAATTAGTTACTGTCCAACCTATGTGTTGCTTCATTGTGTTGAATGCATTTTTCTCTACATTACCTGTTAAGATTAACTCCAGAGCAACAAAAAGAGGTTTTAGAGTGAAACTGTGATTACACAACAGCTGCTGCTCCACCACTCTGCTCAGGAACTAATGCATCTTTGTAAAAGCTGAGTGCACAAACATTATTTTCAGGCCAGTGCAGAGAGAGGTTTTCTACTCTGAGGGTCTTCTAGTCTTTCAGTCTTTTTTCATGATAAAACATGTAAGAGGTAGCATAACGAATACTTACCTTATAGAACGAAGAGTTGCCTATTTATTTTTCAGATGGCATTTTACCTCTAATCCTCCTATTTTCATGCAACTCTTTAAATTAAAACCATCCATATTATTCGTGTTTCATTCTGGCTTTTTTGTCATTGTCAAACCTTTAAACAGACAATGTAACACATAATACACATTTTTTCTCTTGTCAAAAAGTTCAGCTCATATGTACATTGCGAGTACAAGGTTATTTTTTCCCAGAAATCCCTAGATCGTATTCTTGAGTGTAATACTTAACAGATTTTAGCGCCTTCACCTACTATTATCTGTTCAAATACTTTTAAAGGGACATTACACCACAAAATCTGCAAAATTTGCCAAAAAGCAATCAGAGCTAATATATAATATATTTTGAGTGCCAAGCAACTGATCATTTTTAATACTTTTATACTTTGTGTAGTTTTGAAACCTTAGAAGTATTTTAGACCATAGTATCTTTACTTCTACTGGAGGAATGAAAGACTTCTGACACAAACTACTGACCCATGGCAGGTGACCTGGAGAAAGGCATCCCAGGGGAAGGTCGTGCTGTCTCCCAGAGGCCTGGTTCAGGAGCTGGGTGCAGGAGGAGGAGTGGCAGGCGGCACCGAGGAGGCTTCAGAGGAAGGACGAGTCAGTCTGCAGAAGAGCGAAGGAGAGCGCTTCGACCCCGACACGGGAAGCGGGATGCTGTTCCTCAGCAACGTCACCGTGGCGCACGCCGGCTTCTACGAATGCGAGGCCTGGAACGCGGGGGGTGTGGCCAGAGTCACCTTTCAGCTCGCCATCAACTCCTCCACGTCCTCGTCCTCCTCTTCCTCCTCCATCTGGGCCTCGTGGTCCCAAGTGTCGTCCCCGTACTCGCCCATCTGGCCCCGGCTAAGGAGCCACGGTTCGGCTGCGGGCTCCGACGTGAGCCGTGAGCCGCTGTACGCCCTGGGCAGCATGGCCTTCAGCGCCCTGGGAGCCGCCACGCAGACCGCCATTGCTGTGGGCATCTCGCTGCTGGCTCTGACCGCCCTGCTGCTGGTCGCCATGATCTACAGCCGACATTACCAACGAGACAAGGAAGCCGACGGAGCTGAGAAGGTGAGTGTTTATCTTCAAAACACTTGAGCACGTTTTTACAATTAGTGAGAAAAAATGTGTTAAAATCAATAATCCAAAACCCAAAGATCATCAGTTTACTAATATAGAGAATAAAAGAAACCAGAAAATAAGATTTGAGAAGCTGAAACCAGAGATTTGGACATTTGCTTCTTAAAAATTACTCAAATTCAATTCACTTCAATTTTATTTGTATAGCCTGGAATCACAAATCACAGATTTGCCCCAATGGGCTTTACAGTTTGTACAAAAGTAATCCTGTCCTTACACCCCCACATTTTACAAGGTAAAACTCACTTAAAAAAAACCTTTAATGTGGAAAAAAAGGAAAGAACCCTCAGGAAGAGAAACAGAGGAGGGATCCCTCTTCCAGGACCGACAGGCATGCAATGCAATGCGATGTGAACAGATGAAAATAAATCAATTAATTAAATAGTTGACAGCCTGTTGAATTCTGATAGTGTAATATGAAAATCAACGTATTAACTTTCTAAATTGTTAAAATCAACCATCAGTTTTTACAACATCCACCAGAAATGTATTTTTAGTCAGACACACACACATATATATATATATACAGTGATCCCTCGCCACTTCGCGGTTCACTTATCGCGGATTTGCTATTTCGCGGATTTTCATAATGCATTTTTTTTTTTTTTGGTGCATTGTGTTCTGCATTCTGATTCGCTAAAAACTCACTCCCGCTTCTTGTATCAAAACATGCTACGAATTGTGCTATCATTTTGTCGTCTCGTTTGCAAAGAAGAAAAAAGAGCGACAACAGCTGCCTATCACTATGTTCTTCTCCCGAACAAACACACCTGCACCGCGGGCTTCAGAAGAAGAGAACACTGCAGAGCGCAGTCAGGATGCAGCGGCCCAGTCTGAAGAGCAGTGAAACGGCCTACACGCGAGTCACTGTATTTGTATACATGTAATAGTTGCTAATTGTAAAAAAAAAATAAAGTTTTCTATTTCGCGGATTTCACTTATCGCGGGTCATTTTCGGAACGTAACCCCCGCGATAAACGAGGGATTACTGTATATATATATATATATATATATATATACGATATGTGACTATATATTTCAAGTGATGGAGTTGACCTCTGACCTGCAGGAGGAGAGCATCCTGTACGTGAACGACTACTCGGACGGTCCGACCACCTTTGCCCAGCTGGAAGAATACCGTGATGAGCGCGGCCATGAGATGTACGTCCTCAACAGGGCCAAGCCCGTGCTGCCTCCGGCTCCGCCCACCGCCGCCGTGTCCACTACCAACCTGGGCTGCCCAGCCCCATCCGACACCTCCAGCCACACCATGTCCTCCGGGCCGGGCCAGACCATGAGCCCCACGCTGGCCCCCAACAAGCAGCAACAGCAGCAGCAGCTGGAGGGGGACATACGGACCATGAGGAGAATGGCAGGGGAGGGAGGGGAGGCGGAGCCTGTGATCACGTCAGAGGCGGAGGGGATGTTCCTCAACCACACAGGCCTGTTCATGGACTCCCAGATTGCCTACGAGATCCACTGCTGAACAGACTAGGCCACTGGTTCACGCAGAAGTCAGGGGAACCGCTGATGAAATCATACAGGAACCAACATGGATCTCCTTGGACGAGCCGCACTGTACTGATGTGTCTCATACATCAAAACATCAGTGGTGGCTAAAAAATTCCAACAAATTATAATGTGTGTGTTTAACTGGAAGCCAGTATATATATATGAAGATATGCACTGAGCCACACACAGATGTGGTGTCTGTCAGCATTTATCGAACATATTTTCATACAAAAAACTTTCCACTGTCAATACTGTACTGTTGACTGAAAGGAACCCTGTCAAGTTTCGACCTATAGAGCGTTCTTTTCTGCTTTTTTTTAGTTAATTTATTTATTTCGTCTGTGCCTGTTTCATTTGTCTTGTGACCACCAGGTGCTGGTGGTGAGTCAAAAATAAAATGTAGAGATAACATTAACGTCGACATAAACGGGGTGGGTGGAAAATGTACAAGAAAAATCTGATTTGCAAAATGTTTCATGAGGAAGGAAACACATTTATCCTCAAGGATGTGCACAGTGAGTATCGCTGAATGTAACCAAACAACATCTATGTGTTTTTCAGTAAACTTCACAGGATGCGTCCATAACATCCGTCCAAACACAAACCCAGACACACTTTATTGCAGGGTGAGTCTACAGAAAGTTCATGAGCATGTAGGAACCCTCGTGTGTTTTATAAGTGTTGTTAATGTCCAAACATGTTCATTTTTTACATTCAGTCTGTGGCTGAGCATCTACAGGTACAGTAGGTGTAGTTGAGTTTTGTATTTATTTATTTATTTATTTATTTATTTATTCTCTTTCTTAACATATGTTAACCATTGTACAGACAGAATCCTAAAGGGAATTTTTTTAAATCCTCCATCTTTATCTTCATCAGCCTCCAGGCAACAGTTTACAATTTAAGGCCAGGCATCATCCAGAATAGGGCGAATTTTTCCTTTCCTTTTATCATAATTTAACTTAACATAGTGAAAATAAACATAAGCATTATTTTTTGTATTGCATATGTTTACTAAATTAGCAAATTTAAATATGCAGATGATGTAAAAACGTATGCACTCATTTGTATATCCGGCTGAATAATTTTTCACATACTCTATTATAACAGTTTTCATGTTTTCTATTTTGATAAGATTCATACAACTTTTAAGGGATTTGTCAATATTTTATTGAATTATGTTAAACACACCATATTATGTGCAGCTAATTTTGTGCATTATTCATACACAATTAATGCTTAAATTTAACATAAATCTAAAATAGTGTAATAGTTTAAAAAGTCTCCATAAAAAGTCTGGATATACATGATGAATCATCATTTGAAATTCTGTTGATGTGACTGGTCAAAATGTGAAAATGTCACCTGCCTTAAAAGAATCATACATATACTAGTATAGGAGTTATTGATGCAAAATATTTATAAAAATCTGAAAATTTCAACCACTTTCAGAACAAACTCATGCAAAAATAGCAACCCTGAAGCGGAAGTGGTGTCTGGCCTTAAATCCTTTCAGCACAAACATATCATGTCATTTTCAAGATGAAAGGAAAACCTGTCGGAATGACAAATATACAAAAGGGTGGCTTGGAATAACCTCAACTTGACTGCAGTGCATGCTGGGAAACCAGCCTGATGCTATGAGGAAGAACTGCAATCTGAGAAATTTGTGTTTCAGAACACGGACTGTATTGGACCTTTAAAATGTCCTATGTTGGAAGTTGAATGTGAAAGTGTGTGTAACTCATGAAAATATAAGAGATAATTAGTTATTCTTAATCTGCCCCATGATGCTTTGGACCTCGTCATCTCCTTGGAAGCAAAGGTAATTAGAACAGTTCGGCTGTAGAGTTGCTCACAGGTAAACCTGACCCAGGAAGGAGCTGATGTAGACCTGAACCTGGACCTGATCCAGGTCTGTACCTGGACTCTCCTCAGCTGTACAGACTTTTTCAAGCTTATTTCAATTCATTGTTTGGGTTTTACAGAAACTGTTTGGTCATCTTATTATGTTTTCATGTCATTATTTATTATTTTGATCAGTTAGCATAGACTGTCAATAAATGTGAATGTTCTGATTCTTGAGTTAGTGGAATGTTGAGGACATTTCTGAGAATATCTGAGAATGACACAGACTTTAATTCAGAGTAATCGTCCTATAACATCGATCCAACTATCAATTCATAGATTTTCGTAAAATCAATGTCTATGATGAAGGGACATTTAGGATAACTCACTGCAAAGTGATGGGAAAATTAAACACAGGTAAGATAATGAACTGAATGATCCTGTAAGGAAGGGGTGGGCGACCATGGTCCTGGAGGGCCGTGTGGGTGCAGGCTTCTATTCCAACCAAGCAGTAACACACCTGATTCCGATTATTTGATTATATAGTCAATTATTCTGTTTATTATTCAAATGATTTATTGATCAGTTGTTTGGTTTATTAAATAGTGTAAAATGTTGATCACTGTTTCCCAAAAAATGTTATTTTTTACATACATTTTTAAATAGAAGATGTGGTGTCATTACAATAAGATTAGATTAGATAGCTCCTTTATTGTCCCACAGTGGGGAAATTCACATAACATATATACAAAGAGTAATAGAATATGTGTATGTGTATTCTTGATATTTCACATGATTAGAAAAATTGCACACGGTTATATCGCACATTTATATTTCACAGAGTGTGGGTTCACTGGGTTTGATTGCCCAGTGTTTTTTCGTCACAGATGGTGTGGGTTATGTTCAGGGTGGTAAGAACAGTTTGTCTGTTAGAGTCTGTTAGTCCTTGCTTTTAAGGATTTGTAGCAGCTTTCAGATGGATCAAACATCTGGAGGATGTGAAACATCCTTCATGAAGCGCTGAGCTGTGTGTTGTATAGATCCATAAGGGACAGACAGCTTTGACTGTCCTCTGTAGCCTCTCTGTCTGCAGCTGTGCAGCTCCCCAACCAGGTGGTCAGGCAGTAGGTCAGCAGGCTCTCTCTGGAGGAGAGGTAGAAGGCCAGCAAGTTGTTGTGCTGGGCCAGGCTGCAGTCATGGGTATACAAACAGTAGTTGTGGTGAGCCGATGCTCAGAGTGTGTGTGGAGGAGAGGTGGTGGTCGGTATGCAAACTGGTGGAGGTCAAGTGCAGGGGTGGGGGCAACCCTCGATGCAATCATTGAGGCTGGTGGTGGGTGACTTCTTCAGGATGGGGATCATGGTGGCTAACTTCATGCAGATGACTGCTTGGGCCAGCAAGAGATTTTGCAAATGCTGTTGGACAGATGGTGGGCGCTCACTCCAAGCACCTTCACAGGTGCTCTGCCTGGACTGGGTGCCTTCCTGGGGTTCACTGCCTGAAACATGTGCCTCACCTCCTGCTCCTCTACAAGGTGAGTTATCACAACTTTCTATTTGTTTTGGATTTGGAAACTGGTTTTATCAGCTGTATGGGATGCAGTTTGACTACGGCTCTGTAGCTTCATCTAGTGTTTAATTGTAGTACATACAAATAAGTTATTTAATAGTTATATTAATGCCATGCCAGTCTCAATGTTGTCAGGTTGCTTCTTTAACAGGTAAAACATGAACCTGAGTCAAGTTATTCAGATCTGTCCAACCTGTTTGGACACAGACACGTGAAGATGAGCCTTAAACCGAAGAAATTCTGTTGACCTTACCTAGTAAAATATAACATTGATACAAATGTTAATTAAATTAATATAGAATAATGTACTTACTTACTTTGCATTTATCAGACATTCACACATTTCTTTCCCAAATCATGTGTGGAGAAATCAATGAGAGACAAAGCAGCTGCTCGTTCTTCCTCCTCAGTCCTGGTGTGTGAGCATTTGATCTGAGGAGTCGCATTTCTCAGTCACATTCTTTAAGTCCAAGCAAAAATCAGTCTGAGGTGAAAACCAGTCTAACCAGTAAGAAAGGAGATATCACTCATCAGGTGATCTAGTTCTAAACCTATTAAAAATCCTTAAAAACAAAAAAATTCTAGTAAAATTGGAAAATTCTAAGGTAATAAAGAACAGTTATATTATACTTGAAATGGGTATTTGTATGTTTATATTAATATATAAATGTTAGTATTAAAGGTATACACAAACATTGTGCTTTCAATGTACTATAATGATGATATCATTACAGTATTATCTGCTTCTTTAAGAAACCCTAAGGACTAACGTAATTAATACTGATATTTAACTAAGGATAAATATCAGTATTACCGCTTTAGAAGCATGTTCTTCTTGATTTGTCAGGTGAGGGAAATCATTTAGAAAACAGATGGACAATCAAACTGTACACTAGATGTCAGTAAGTCATTTTCTATACCCGCTTATTCCTCATTAGGGTCACAGGGATTAGCTGGAGCCAATCCCAGCCCATTACAGAGAAACACACCAGACAGGCACTAGTCTATCATGGAGCACACACACATTCACTCATACCTACAGGTAGTTCAGAGTCTCCAATCAACCTCAGCATGTTTCAGGACTGTTGGGGGAAGCTGGAGAACCTGGAGAGAACCCACACAGACACAGAGAGAACATGAAACAAACAAATAAAAATGAACTCCACACAGGAAGATCACAGATCAAAGACTTGAACCTGTGACCTTCTTGCTGTGAGACAACATCACTACACACTGCTCCATTATGTTGCCTGTCAGTAAAACATTAGTTAGTAAATCATATTTTTTTGCAGGGTCATGCTTGCACCACACTAGATGGCAGCAGAATGCTGCTTGTCTTTATTTCATATAATGTTTTAGAAATGCTAAAACAATACTAAGACAAATTATTAGTAAAATGCAAAGCATTATATAGAGAAAAGGCAACGGAACAAGCTGTTGGAATGTAAGCACATTTACTCTTGTAATTTAAGTGAAATTCGTAGTTTTTGTAGTGTAAGTATTTATATTGGCATGCTACTTATATATACTTCCACTCCTATATATTTCACAGGTAAATATTGCACTTTCTATACATTTATCTCACACCTTCAGTTCCTTTTCAGATGCAGATTTTAATATTTTACATCAAACTAAAAAAATAAAACAATAGTTGAATAAAATAAAATATTATATTATCTATATCCTAAAATTAGTTTTTTTAAAAGCAAGTAGGTTGTTCTTACTTTGATGTAAATATAATTTTGAAAATCTTTCACTTGTATAGGAGTAATATTTTACCAGGATAATCTACACTTGACAGTAATGGGGTGTGTGTAATTTGCCGGCTGCTGTTTACAGTAAATATGAAGCTACAGCCCAAGGCCTCCGATTAGTTTGGTTTAACACAAAGACTGTGTTACACCTCCACAAACAGGTGGATTCAGTCCAAAGAAAACAAAAATCCTTATGCCAACACCTCCAAAGATCACTGACTTAAACTCAGGTCTTGTTTGTTTCATCCGCAGTCACCCATGTATAAATAGGGATTTAATAGGAGATTATGTGCATAATCATTTCATGGCCTGGAGCAGTAACTTTCCCTTAAATCTCAGCAAGAAGAATATAATAAAAAGATTTACTGACATATAGTAAAAACACAGGTGGTCACTATAAAAGTCAATGGTTAACTTTGCCAGTTCTCAAAAATTTGAGTTAAAGAGTTGATAAAAAAGTATATAACTCATTAATAAATGTGCAAACAGCAGAGTGCATTGATCTTGTTGACAGAGTTGGATTAATTGAGAAATGCACTGTACAATAATTCAGTTGGAGCAGCTACTTTAGTCTTGAGATATTCTCGTGAACAGGACTCCAGGTGTTTTCCACCAAGAAAAGAGAAGAATCTCAAACACTCTAAAGTCGTAAACCCGTCAAACACTTTGATTTAAGCCTCTCTCACTGTTCTTTGTTTTGAAGCCTCACGTTTTGCAACCTGTAATAACTGTAAATTGAACTTTATATTATTGTAGTATTGCACAGATTATAGATTATTGACTCAGCACTGTGAAAAAAAAGAGACATTGCAAACGGATCAAATGCTTTAGAAAATGCAGTAGAATATGTCCTAATGATTTGAGAGTTGCACTTAGTGTGCATGTTTTTACACGTGTTCAGCCAGGAGGCATCAAACAGACACACCTTACAGAAACAAAAATGGGTCTATTCAAGTTTCTCATTTAATAACCTTCACCTTGGCACAGGAGGACATGCTGCAGGCGATGAGAGAGCCAGCTATTCTTCAAATGCACTAATAATAGCTGAACATGCTTCACTGATCAAGACACACGGTGGTTCAATCATGCCGAAGTAAAAAGATAAATATTTTCACTTTCTGCTCCCCGAATGTTCTCATGTAAAAACGTCAGTGCAGCTTGTGCAGCTTCAGCAGTTGTAGAGCTGAGAATTAAAAGCTGCGTGACCAGTTTGTGTCGTCTTCTTTCACATTGTGAAGAATAAGAACCACTCTGTAATGGATGTTTGAGGCATGTCTGAACGAAAATGTTGTTTGAAGTGTGTGTGTGTGTGTGTGTGCTTCAGTAATAAAACAGCATCACAGAGCATACTCAAAGATGTAAACCCATTTTTTGGTTTTTTAACTTCCAGGACAGAATGTACCATTTGTAATTGTTGACTTAAAATATATTTAAATCCTTTTGTATGTAGCTCAAAATCATAATTTTTCTTTTTAAATGATAAAAGGTGCTGAATTAACCAATCAGAGTCTAGAATGACTGAGGTAAATCAGTCAAATGAGACAACCACCAAAATGGATTCAGGATGTTTTTAAAACTTATTACAGGATGCAGATGTAAATACTGACAGTATTTACACAAATAGGTAAATAGTTCACTGCATTATTACTGTAAATATATTTAATGTGAATTTATTCAAATATAAAGTATGTAATTACCATCAAAACCTCACGACAGCAGTTAATGGTAAATATGCTTACTTCTATAGTAGAGAGGGAAAAACAGGGTTAATTTCAGCACAATATATTATTATTAATATTATTGTATATGTGGACATTGGATGACCTTCTGAGAGTATTTCATCCTGTTGGTGTCTATACATGCATGCTTTATGTTTTGATAGATGCAGACCAAGATGTGATTTTGGCATTTGAAATTGCAAAAAATGTCCTTTTCTTACCACAGCTGAATCTTGAGTAGGTCAGAAAACAGTAAAATGTACCTGGTATTAATGTGTGTTGAATTTGTTATGTGCAAACTTGCACATCATCTCAGTGTGTCATTATTTTATTTTATTTATTTATTTTTATCAATATCCTGCCTGTTTTTAATGTTTTTTCTTGTTGGAGACAAATAACATCAAATCAAGGATGAGAAATCAAAACATGAAGACAATTACACATGTGACCTTCATGGATATGTAAACCTCAAACAGTGCCCGTATAAGATAAGATAAGATAAGATAAGATAAAACTTGATTGATCCCACAACGGGGAAATGTGTGTGTTACTGCAGCGTTACAGATAAAGAGAAGAAAATGATGCTGAAGAAGATAAAAAAAACTATAAAAAAATAAAAATAAAAAACACACAACGCAATGTACAAATTCGCAGAATTTGTTGATCCACATACACAGTATGCATTATCGACAGAATGGAGAGAAAATGCTAATAAATAGTAAGAAAAAAAAAAGTATGCATAAGCAAGGCATATATACATACATACATACATGCACGTACATACCTACATACATACACATACACACATATTTGCATATATATATGGACATACATATCCACGCACATACCCACATGTACACATACATAGCTAATGCACACTTAAGGTGCAGGGTGTATGTGAAGAGAAAAAAATCCTGTATCCTGTATATATATATATAAATAACACATTGAAAAAGACCTATAAAAGAAAATGTACTTTTAGAGTATTCAAGTTTTTAAACTTTTTATTTTTTTCTGACGCCAGAAGGTATAAAGTCCCACTGGCTCGAAAAAACACCTACAAAAAATCTATCTCTACCAACCTGAACACCATGCAATATGTGCGTAGATTCATTTTTTTATGTATTTATTCATTTTTATTGTGTTATTACTCTAAAATGTGTCTTGATCGAGAATGTGTTCAAAGTGTTTGTTAACCCTGTTTGAAGAAGAATTTCTGTTCCTAATTGGGACAGACAATAATGTCCATTGTTTTGAATGTTAATGTATTGTATTCTGATGATTTCTTTAATGATTTGAAAGTTTATCTTGGCTTCTACAGTGTGTCCTTTTTGCCTGATTGTTGCAGAGGCTTCAGCCCTGAGGCCTCTAGCTATATATACATATATATACACACAGAAAGCAGACACACCTTTGTTAAACATACATGCGTGTGACTTTCTTTGCACACGGGGGAGTGGTTAGAGTTCTGGTGGGAGGGGGAAAAGGTTGTGTGGGTGTGTCTTTGAACCCACTTGCCTGGAGTCCTGCAGCAGGTTTTCACCACCCAGAACAGACGGGGAGAAGCAGATCCAGGCTGCTGAATGGTGCCCAGCTCCTTCAAACATGGCGAGGTTCTCCCTTGCAGAAGTGGGCCTGCTGCTGCTCTTTGTGCCTGCCCTGGTGAGTATTTACCCAGAAGCTGCTCAGGATTTTCACACTGACACAGCAGAACACGCTGCAGGCGGCGAGGGGGCCTGTAGGTACAGGGGAAAAATGTTTCTCTCCAAATGAGCTATGGTGCGCTTTAATAAATGTAATTATTGAGCATGATAAAACATGCTGAAGTAAATGCACAGGAAAAAAAAATAAAGATGTGTTCAGTTACACCTCATAAATCATTCAATATTCTATCATTATATAATACACAGATGAACAGAAACAATGAAAACTTTGTGCATTATAAGAATTTCTCTCCATTGTTTTAATTTTTTTTTTTATGTTTATTTAGCCAGAATAGTCCTATTAAGAAAAAAAGTATCTAGCAGAAGAGCAGAAATGGAATGTAATATTTATAAGTCCTACTGACAACAATCTTCTTTTTCAATACACAACACACAATCATGTACAATAAACAATAAATGATGAGTCAGTAGACACAACAGCCGAATAAAGAAAGTTTTGACTTTAAATTCTTCACTGATTAAAGGTAACTGGTGATTCTTCCAGGATAACTTTCTTTCTCAGTAATTACAGCTTGTGCAATTACAGTGCAGAGAACTGAAAAGCTGTTCTTCTATCAATGAAAATTATGATTATGATGCTTTATTACAGGATTAAATTGCAACTCCTAACTAAACGCTAACTAAAAAGACTAAAATGTCAAATACTATATCAAAACTATTTTCAGAGTGGACACTGTGGGAAAATATAATGTATGGTGCCTTTTCAATCCATTTTTCTGTATGTTAGTATTATATAGTAAGTCAGTGACACATTCTCAGCCCGTCTGACTGAACACATAATTCAAACTATGCTTGCTTACTTCTCATTGGAATGTTTTACAGAGAAGAGAAATATTCTTTAGCAAAATCTGTGGCAGCATCATGAAAATGATGAATAAAACAGAATCAAAATAAATTAAAACTGACTAAATCAGATGAAACCAAAAGACTAAATGTGATTTACCTTAATATGTTTTTCATGTTGGACTAAAAGACTAAAAGACTCAGACTAAAAAAATCTTGCAGAACAGAATGTTCCATCTAATATTGTTGGTGTACTATATATTCAAGTCGTTTTGCATGTAGCCCAAATTAACAAATGCATTTTATAAATGATAAAAAACGTCTAATTGAATGTGTGTAATGTAGATAATGAAATCAAGTCTCTCTTTTTTGTAGATTTCCATTTTACACTGAATCACTCTAAAACATTCGTTGAATTTCAGCATCTCTCGGCATTTGAGAGAAATGAGTATTTTGTGTAAGTAGAAGTTGTTCTGGATCTTTAAGTTCATTTTATAAAAAAAAAAATGGGAGAAAAAAGTGTTGTATTTATATTTTTGTTCAGTATATTTTGATATCATCAACAATAGTGACAGTACATAGAAATAAGAGCAAGAAGAGCAAACATCAAAAATAACAGTGACAGCTCAAATACAATCAGAAGGAATATATTTTAAACATACAAGTTGAAATATGACTTATGAGAGTAATTGTAGCAGCAGGAGAGCAGCAATTAACCACAACTAATAAAATGCAACCTGCAGACATCACACACACACACACACACACACACACACACACACACAAACACACACACACACACACACACACACACACACACACACACACACACACACACACACAATAGAAACAATACAATAATTTAATTCACTACAAAGCTGTGACTCATAATGATGGAGATACATTTCCAGCTAGTTTTTTTTCATGTATTTCGAACATATTGATGCAAATCGTAATCCAAACAGTTTTCAATAAGACCAAGATGTCACACTTATTCCATTCCATTTGCTCCTAAAAATACAAAAAATCATTTGCAATATAAGCAGAGATGATAACAATCAATGCAGTTGCCTTTTTTGACACTTGACTATAGGCCAGAATACTGTCAAATATATTTGGATTTACCAGACAATCAAATCAATGAACCATAATTTACCACAAAAAAATGTATGTCTTTTTTCTGGTTTTAGATGCTCAGCGTTGATGCTGGAACAAAGAAAACACTGCGCAGAAAAAAGAGGGAGTGGATCCTTCCTCCTGCGAAGCTGTATGAGAATGTAGACTACACCCACAGGAAATTCATTGCCAGGGTAATTATCTTTATACCTCTGCCTGTCTATTTGTTCCTCTGTGATATTTAATATCTGTGAATGGTCAGACAATAAACCTATTCATTTCAGGAAAGATCCCACTTCTGAAATCTGACTTTTAGTGTTGTAGTGGCTCCTGCTGGTCAGTGGAATGATAATAGTTAAACAAGCAGTGGACAGAATTCTAGTGTTGCCAGGACAAGAAAAATTGAATTGTTTTGTCTTTAAATAATTAGAATGGTGAATTAGCTTCCATCGGTTCCCCCAATTACTATGAAGCGATATCATATTACTGAGTGGCATCTCTGTGAGCTGTCAGAGGCAATTGATGAGCTTCAGGTCTGAAGCTTCAGAGAACCGGTTCCTGTCACGCAGCTCTCAGCACTGTCCATCACCGCAGTAAACAAACCTGTTCCCACTTGTACAAGCAGGAACGAGATGGTTTCAATTAGCTCCAGTGAACCCGGCGATACCGAAATAAGGAATTCGGCCCTAGGCTGAAAGTTGTTATCCTCCCAAAGTGTTCAATGGGTATGGAACTCGCTGAAAAATTACACTAAGCAACCACCAGTTCAGGTGAAGCCGTGTTTCAGCTGCTGTGATCAGAGGAAAGAGAAGTTTGGAAGAAAATATCATTAATGTACATGAACCTGATGTTCCAAGCTAAAAAACACATTTGGACCTTGATGAAACCTGCTGCTGTATTCAGTTTTCATCCTATTGTATGCAATGGTAGATTATTAATATAATTAGTTGATAATTAACCTTTTTTTGCAAAATCAAAGAAAGATTAAAAAATTGTTCCTAATACACCTACAGATTCTCAAACTGCTATTCATTTTTACTATATTTTTGCGTATTTATTTATTTTTTTGTACATAATGTAGCTTGCACAAAGCAGGACTAGATATTTTACTGTAGTGACCATTTGCATCTCAGGTTTGTTGTGATGTTTTCCTTAAACATTCTGCATGGTGTTAGCTGCAGGTTTTGCATGTAGCCGTTACACACACGGATGTAACCAGGGGCCCTGATTTCATAATCTGTCCATAAATGTTTTGCATGTGTGACAAATGTTCCATGTTAATGTTACAAAGAGCCAGCGTCACATCCAGGCTTTACAACGCAATGCAGTCTGTTATATGTCTTAACCCATTTAAGACCATTTTAACATTTTTCTTTCAGATAAATAGAGTTAGATGTAAATTGGGTTTATAATGGTCAATATTCACATTTATCTTCACTTCTCTGTCTGTTAATAGATCCGTTCTGATAAAGAGGATAATACCAAGGTGGAGTACTTCCTTTCTGGACCAGGTGCAGATGAAGCACCTTTTAACGTGTTTACGGTGGATCGAGACACTGGGAACATACGCATAAATACTATTTTGGACCGGGAGAAAATCCCATACTACAACGTGAGTGTTTCTTTAAAGTAGTACTTTGTTAATTAACTTGGATGTGTCAATTGTTGACTTGGATTGATGTGGACTTAAATTGAGCCCTTCTTGATGAGATTCCTATAAAACCCACAGTTTTTTTGCACAAAAGTGCATTTCATGGCCAATCTGAGGCTTCATCAGTCTCTCTTAGAACTCCTACTGACTCTAGGGGCCAGATGTTCAAAGGTAATCTGATCAGGTTTTGGTTATCAGATTGGATCAAATTTAAAAAAAAAAAAAAGTTGTTCAAAAGTGAAAGAAGGGAGCAGGTAATCCAATCCTGATTTTGGTTTGGAGCAAACCTTCAGTTTGTGTTCTTCCAAACTTTTTTGTAGGATTTTAAGAATTGTACACAGGATCATCCTGATCCCAGGAGAAAGGTGGATGTCAGAAAGAACATGTTACGTTACATGTTAACACAATACATTTGCATTATTTATTATACTGGTATATATTGTTGTTAGTATTTTTCACTTTTACTTGTTTAACTATCAAGGTGATAAAGTATAATTTACACATCAAATCTTTCAAAAAATTCAACTCCAGAATCAATCATCTTCTTTTAATCTTTTTTTTTGTCATTTTTTGCATTTTTTTGCTTTTTTGCACAGACTTGAAACTATATAAACTTACTATTGTAAACCAAATAATGCTGGAATCAAGTAGTAAAAGTAAATGTATTTAAACAGGAGACAGGATTTCTAAGGTTAAAAATCTTACTCCACTTACTTAATACAATACTATTGTTACCTACTTGAGTAGAATTGTTGAGCCCTAGTATCTATATTTCCACCTGAGTAATGAATGCAAAGACTTTAGACTCCTTTACAGCTATGGCTCATGGCTTCATACATGAAGTCTAGTGAAAACATTATTGTGTAACTGTGTTACAAATTTATATCTTTAAAAATATATCTACCTATCTATGTCATATCTCATTTATTTCATGCAGTTGACAGGAAGTGCTAAATACAAAGACGGGGGCATAGCTGAGAACAACATCCCACTGGTTATAACAGTCCTGGACCAGAATGACAATGCTCCTTATATTGAACGGCAGAGAGGCGCAATCAATGAAGCAAGGAAAGAAGGTAAAACCACACTTTAACAGGAGAGAAACACAACGTTTTTGTGATTACAGACTTTTTACTAATTACCAGGGTATCTTTAACACTGCTGAAATGGGTTTGTGCTGTTATGATCCACTGCAGGAACCTTCGTGATGCAGGTCGTAGGGAAAGACGATGACCAGCCAGGGACTAAATATTCAGAGCTGGCCTACAGCATTGTTAGTCAAGAACCAGCAGGCTCAGGTCATATGTTCTCCATCGACAGAGATACGGGGAAACTGTATGTGAAGGAGCCCACTTTGGACAGAGAGGTAACGTTACTCATCACTTCACGCTCAGATTTGTCTCATTCAGCTTCACAGAGAGTAATTATTACTCATTGTTTGTGTAAATGCTGTCAAGTTCCTTTGAAAACACTCTTAGATGACCATAAGTGATCATCTAATGTTCACTTCAAGTGGAACTAGGACATAGCAAATATTCAGCAAAATGGAGTTGACTCAATGTGGAGTAAAGTTTTACAACCAGTCTGTTTTGCTTGGAGGTATTTTCTCACCCTGTAAAACAATTCAACACTGTTATTGCACACACGTGCGAGAATGTACCGACACATGCACAGTACTTACACATCTCTACGACAGAGCGTCAGGGCAACGCATGAAAACAAAACGAGAGGAGCAAGGTTTTCTTTTACATTTTAATGTAAAGAAATGTACCAAGAAGAAAGTCCAACAGCTATGTTTTGACTTTATATATATATATTAGGGCGGCATGGTGGAGAAGTGGGTAGCGCTGATGCCTCACAGCAAGAAGGTCGCAGGTTCAAGACCTCCTTGGGCCTGGGTCTGGGACCTTTCTGTGTGGAGTTTGCATGTTCTCCCCGTGTCTGCGTGGGTTTTCACCGGGTACTCCGGCTTCCTCCCACAATACAAAACATGCTCAGGTTAATTGGCAACTCTAAATTGCCCGTAGGCGTGAGTGTGTGTGTGAATGGTGTGTGTGCCCCACGATTGGCTGGCGACCATCTGGGGTGTATCCCTGCCTCTCGCCATAATGCGCTGGGATAGGCTCCAGCAGACCCCTGCGACCCTAATGAGGAATAAGCGGGTATAGAAAATGGATGGATGGATATATATATTATGTCCTTCTCTCTTTTTATGCTCTCTGTTTTAAGTCTAACACCCATAGTCAATTGCATAATTAATCAATAAGTGATCATTGTTTTCATCTTTCTGACAGACGACTGATTTCTACACACTGGTTGTGAAGTGCACTGATTTAGCAGGAGCACCACAGGGGAACACAGGGACAGGAACTGTGGAGATCAGGGTCCTGGACATCAATGACAACATCCCCACTTTGGAAAAATCAGAGGTGAAGATTGTAGATTTGTTCACCTTAGTTTTTAGTCATTAGGCCTCATTTTAACAATAATGTTTTTGATGATGAAAATCTAGTCTTGAGTCTGTTGTTTCATTACATGGTCAGCAATGTTTTGATACTGCTCCTTCTGCACAAGAATCCACAGAGTCTTTTGAAAATACTATAGTATGTTTGCCAGGCCAGTAGTTCATAATGCTACTTTGCAAGTCAACACCACTGAATTCAACCATGTTTGATGCAAACAAATGGTAAAATGGCCTGCATTTATATAGTGCTTTTCGAACACTCAAAGTGCTTTACACTACAAGTGTCCATTCACCCATTCTGATGATGGTGGCGATACAAAAAGCTGCCTGTACATCAAGAAACAACACATTGATATCGGAGGCAAATCAGGGTTAAGTATCTTGCCCAAGGACACATCAATATGCAACTCAGAGGAGCCGGGAATCAAACCACCAATCTTCCAACTAGGGGACGACTGCTCTACCTCTGAACTACAGTCGCCCAACAAAAAGTATAGTGTTAGTCAGAGAAGAATTTAGGTTTGAAGGTTTAGGCGCTGAGCACCCAAAAATCAGACCAGAACAATCAAGGAAGATTAATGTTAATGTTTTTGTACTTTTAAACACAATATTATACTCACATTTATGAAAGAAAAACATAATCATATTTATGAAATACATATAAAAACCCTTTGAGTTCCATGTCCTGTCCTTGGGCAAGGTATGTAGATTAGCCTCTGATGGCAAGTGCCATCAGTGTATGAATGAATAGTCTTCTTGTGTGCGGCCAGCACTGTTTATAGCCATCATCAGTGTGTGTCCTTCCTGATGTGTCTTCACCCGTTCTCCAGCTGGCCAGGTTCAGTCCAACATAGCTTCATCGTTGAGCCCATGGTCTTGAATTGGATGGGAATAAGATGAGGGTTCTGGTTATGTTTAAACTGTTATTGGAGAATCAGACGCCACTCTGCTCCAACCGTTAAGTCGTGAACTCAAACAATCGCTATAATAATAATGTCATATATAATAATATTTATAATAAATATAATATCAATCTAAACCAATCACCAAAACTCAAAATAGGACGGTCAAGTCTCTGACAAACTGATCTGCCTGATCCAGAAGGGATTGAGCAACATCCACAAATACAGTCGTCCTCAAAAATATTCATACCCTTGCTGATTCTTGTGATTTTTTCATTTAGTGATTAAATAAATGCTTGTTTTCAAATTTGTGTTTTAGCTTCATGTGACCAACAATTGAAAGAATGACAACAATATAAAATAATTTTAAAAAATCATTTCTGGGGTATTTTATTAACGGAGTCCAAAAAAATGCCATGTTCAAAATTATTCATACCCTAGTCCATCGTCTTTATTTAATAGTCAATGGCATAGCCTTTATTCTTTATGACTGCTTCCAGACGATTCTTGTACGTGTCCACAAGCTTCTTGCACGTCTCCTGTGGGATGTTGGCCCACTCTTCCTTGGCCAATGCCTCAAGCTGGGTCAGGTTGGTTGGTTTCCTCGCCATCACTCTGGTCTTCAAGTGATGCCACAGATTCTCAATTGGATTGAGGTCAGGACTTTGACTTGGCCATTCCAGGACACTGATGTCATTGTCCTTGAACCATCTCTTGACTACCTTGGCGGTGTGTTTAGGATCATTGTCTTGCTAGTACATCCAGTTTTGGCCAAGCTTGAGTTTTTCAGCAGATTCCTTGACATTTTCATCAAGTATCCTGATATAATCCTCCTTCTTCATGATACCTTGGACCTTGACGAGATTGCCTGTGCCACTGGAAGAGAAACATCCCCACAGCATTATGCTTCCACCACCATACTTGACAGTGGGCACAGTGTTCTTTGGTCTATAGGCTTCTCCTTTCTTCCTCCAGACATACTGGGTATCCATATGGCCAAATAACTCCAGTTTTGTCTCATCAGACCACAGGATTGTTGACCAAAAGCTGGGTTCTTGCTTCAGATGACCTCTACAAAAGGCCAGGCGAGCTACCAGATGTTTTTTCCTGAGCAGCGGCGTCTTCCGAGGTTTACGTCCATGGAGACCTCCTCTGTGCAAAACTCGCTCAATGGTGGACCGTGACACCTTTGTCCCTGTCTGCTCAAGGGTTTGAATTAGGGCCTTGGTTGTGGTCCGTGGGTTGGTGTTGACCTCTCGGCAGATTCTCCTGGCAAGTTTGGGGGACACCTTACACTTTCGGCCACGCCCACTGAGGTTTTTGACAGTGTTGAACCTCTTGTGCTTGTTGATGATGCTCTGGACGGTTGAGACAGGGACACCATACTGCTTGGAAATGGCCTTGTAACCCTTTCCTTCACTGTGGGCCTGCACAAGACGCTGACGCAGGTCCTCACTGAGCTCCTTCTTCTTTACCATGATGACCAGAGATTAACAATGACCTGAACCCTTTCCCACTATTTATACTCTTCTGGAAAGATGCTATTTTTTTTAACCTTGTTTAACATTTGGTCAACAAAAAAGGTATTCATTCCGATGAGACATCATGAAATAACTTTGGGACAAAGATGAACACATTTGGGACATTTTTGTTGAGATATTGCCAGGGGTATGAATAATTTTGAACATGGCATTTTTTTGGACTCCGTTAATAACTGTTGGGATTCTTGTGATTATTTTTTTATAACCTGCTAAACAACAGTTTTCCTATTTCTTCCTTGATGTGAAGGCATGATTCTTTGAGTGTTGTAGTGATGAAAGAGCGTATTCTAGAATTACGTCACACATTGTTTTTTCTATAGCAAAAAGAATTGGTCAAACCCCTGTATTGTGAATATTTGTTTCCAGTATGCTGGCTCAGTGGATGAAAACGTTGCTGATGTAGTAGTTATGAGAATCAAAGCTCTGGACGACGATCTTGAACACACAGACAACTGGTTGACGCTCTTCGATATCGCCGAAGGAAACGAGGATGGTCTCTTTTCAATTGAGACAGACAGAAAAAAAAACGAGGGCATCCTGAAACTGATCAAGGTATCCATACTTCTACCATATGACTCTGAACATGGAATGTTTAATCAGACAGGTTCCTAACATTAGTTTGTTGTTTGTTACTGTCCGAACAGCCTGTGGATTTTGAACAGTTGCAGACGCTCCAGCTTAGTCTCCTCATCAAGAATGTGGCTCCTTTTGTGAAGGGGGGTCCAATGAAGATGGATGTTGGTGTTGATGTTGGAGAGGGAAATCCTGTCGGACCTGGAGGTGGAGGAGGAGGTGGGGGAGGTGGTGGAGGAGGTGGAGGAGGTGGAGGAGGTGGAGGAGGTGCAGGTGGACCTGGTGGTGCAGGTGGTGCAGGTGGACCAGGCGGGGCAGGTGGACCAGGTGGGGCAGGCGGACCTGGTGGTGGAGGAGGTGGTGGTGGAGGAGGCGGTGGAGGTGGAGGCGGTGGAGGTGGAGGTGGCGGTGGGGGTGGAGGTGGGGGTGGCGGTGGAGGTGCTCCTGCACTTGTTCCTGGTCCTGGTCCTGGTCCTGGTCCTGGTCCTGGACCAGACCCTGCCCCTGGCCCTGGCCCTGGCCCTGGTCCAGATCCTGGCCCTGGTCCGGGTCCAGGTCCTGACCCTCAGAAGCCAGGTGTCACACCAGAAACAAAGCCAAAGCCACCAGGAAAAGTTTACCTAATCAAGATCGCTGTGAACAACATGCCAGAACCTCCGGCCTTCCAACCAGACACCAAAGAAGTTCCTGTGACGGAGGATCCAGATGACCTGCCCGAAGATGGCGTGATCGCTGTGTTTCCTGCTATTGATCCAGACACAGGAGAAACATCAGAAGATGTCACGTAAGTCAAATACAACTTTAAACAAACAAGAAAAAACAGTCCACTGAAGTGTGGAGCTTTGTGCTAGAGAAAGCATGTTAAATGATTCTCATTATACACACACAGTACGCCGCAAAAACCAAATCACTATGGTTATTTTATTGTTGCTTTTCCTGCTTTTCCTCTTCTTGTGTTCCAGTTATGCCAAAGCCTACGACCCAGACAACTGGTTCACAGTCAATGAAGAAACTGCTGAGATTAAACTCAACAAGATGCCAGACAGAGAGTCACCATTCTTGGTGAATGGAACCTACATCGCCAAGATTCTGGCCATAACCAAAGGTAATACCAATCAATCTATCTATCTATCTATCTATCTATCTATCTATCTATCTATCTATCTATCTATCTATCTATCTATCTATCTATCTATCTATCTATCTATCTATCTATCTATCTATCTATCTATCTATCTATCTATCTATCTATCTATCTATCTATCTATCTATCTATCTATCTATATTAATTAAAAAGACATTTAAAACAACTCACATTTGACCAAAGGGCTGATATCAATTATAACCCAGAGAATTTATTAGAAAACAGAATGTAGAAACTCTTACACTTCTGCTTTATCGAAAACTTTGTGCTTGCAGCCTCAGTTTTTTCAGTTTTTTTATTTATTATAAATCCCTGAACAGGATTGATATTTCCAAGTTGGAAAAGTGCTTTTATGAATGTAGTTGCCAGAGGGAATTCATTAGAATAAGCACATTTGTCTTTAACAGAACCTACCAAACCACTAAAGGAAAAACCTGGGGGCATGATCCTATAAATTCACTGACGCTTTTATCCAACTGTGGCTTCCAACACATCTACATTTTCACCAAACTGAGTTTAAGTGGAACCTTCCTGTCTACAAGATCTTTTAGGATTAATCTTTGTCCATATTTAAACACATATAAACAGACACTACATCACCATTAAATACCACACCATCCCAGTGTTTTCTTACTGTAAACAGGGTCAGTATGTTTCAGTATGAAATCTTGTTTTTGGTACAGTACAATCAATCCAATACTGAGTAGAATTATCTTGAATTATTATATTCAAGGTCCTATTCAGCTTATTTCATAATTTTTTCATACAGACTGTATCTGATGCATCTGTAGGCAGCTGCTGGAGCCTTCTTTAACCCACACACCCATACACTAATAAAGTGATCGATTAGAAGAAAGCGTAATGTTGGCACAGAGCTATCTGACAGAGCGCCAACTGAATGATAAATCCCTTAATTCTCAGTCAGGAGTGGTGGGCACTACCTGCCATGTGATTTTTAGATTTTAGCTTTTCTTTATTATTATTATTATTATTAATAGTAGTATTAGGACATTAGGTGGGGAAGGCCTAATAGAAGTAGCAAGTGTTGGTTTTGACATATTTTACTGGTACTGTTTTTTTCCTGCCCCCCTATATGAAATAACTGCCCACCCATACACAACATTCTGGTCACAGCTCTGCTCTAATCACCAGGTTAGCAGCTTCTGTTGGTTTGAGGTATTCTCTTAATGCTTTACATACTAGTTGGAGCTTAATGTCAATAATTGTCAGCTCAGATCAGCTTATCCAGGTCTGCTGCAGCCGGATTCCTATCACATCAAAACACAATTTTAAGTGCACATACGTGTTTAAATTTGCTGGTGGAAAATTCAACTAAAGAGAACAGAATCTTCATATTGCCGTTACCTGGTTTAACTGACTGATAAATCCCTGTCCTCAGATACACCGTTCGTGACGGCCACAGGAACAATCGCCATTCAAGTGGGCGACTCCAACGACAACTGCCCTACTTTAACTTCAACCCACGACTCTTTGTGCTCTGATCAGAAAACAGTTCACGTCACTGCTTTTGATAAAGATTTCAGTCCCAACGGGGCTCCGTTCACCTTCAGAATCATAAGTAAAGGGACAAGCGGCAGCTGGGATGTCAGCATCATTAATGGTAAGACAGTGTGTGTGTTGAGTCGTAACTGTGTCCAAATTATAATTTTTTCCCATTTCATTTGACAATTTTTATTTTTTCTCCCTTTTTGTTTTATTATTTTACAAGTGTGTAGTTCATTTTCATCTCAATGTTACTGTTATATTTTGATTGTAAACTGTGTTTTAAAAAAGTGCTATATAAATAAAGTGCATTATTGTTATTATTTCTGAAAGCTCATGACGAAGAAAGCATTTAGCACTAATTTGAATTTGATTGTCACACCATGTCACCAAAAAATGAACTCATCAAACTAAATTTAGTTTAAAACCAAACATGCAATTTCTGAATGTATATTACAAATACAAATTCATCCATGTTTGGTTGAAGCATCCTTGTGAGACCCTTATTTAGTCCTCTAGACTAAATGAGTTTAGTCTAGAGGACTAAATAAGGAGGGAGGATAAAAGTAAAGAAGGAAGGAAGGGGAACAGGGAAAAATATGTTGACTAAGGACAATGGAAAGAATGAGGGAGGGAAGTAGGAAGAAGGAAAGAAAGGAGGGACAGAAAAAAAAATTAAAAAAAAGATATTTTCCCTTCAGGAGGATAAATAGAAGTAGTATAGTTGTATTATTTATTATCACAATCAGTTATCAGTAACAGATAATTCTGAATCTTTCACATGTTTTTATCCTCGTTTGCCCCTAGAAACCAGTGTTGCTTTTAGTTCGCATGAGGACCTGTGGCCGGGCTCCTATCAGCTGGAGGTGGAGGTGTCAGACGCTCAGGGTCTGTCCTGTCCAGACACTCAGATCTTTACTGTGGACGTCTGTACGTGTGTGGATGGCAGCAGCTGCGAATTAAAGGCTGCGAGTCTGCGATCTAAATCAACAGAATTTGCTGCCTCGGCCATCGGGCTGCTTCTGCTGGGGATCTGCTTACTGCTGCGTGAGTGGATTCTGATTTAATTTATTCGTTTTTTTGGTGACAATTGGCTAAGTTGTTAAAGGTACTTCTTGTGCATCTTCTATAATTTTTCCCTCTTCTCGATGCAGTGGTTCCTCTTCTCCTGCTGTTCTGTCAGTGCGGAGGAGCAAACACCATCTTTCCTGACCAGTTCACCGACCTGCCGTTTGATGCCAAAGAACATCTCATATCCTACCACACAGAGGGCAGAGGAGAGGACATGGTGGGCTGCATTAATGCCTTCCTGTTGTTTTTTTATTTTAGTTTATGTTAGTGTACTTATTCACAGAATCACACATAACTCTACTAACATTAAAAGTGAAGGTCTGAAGAAACAAAGCTGTAATTTTAGGTTGAAGGTAGAAGGCTGTATCCTGATCACACTATGGAGTAGTTTCCCTATCTTTATTCAAGAATGTGGTCTTTTAATTTGGAAGTATTATTTAATGATTTTACATTCAGATGTTTCAATTCTTTCTCGCAAGTCCTGCCTCAAATATCTCCTGATTTATTTTCTTAGATTTTTCTGGAGATTTACGCTTTCACTCAGTTATGTTGTTTGCTTGCATGGATTTCCAGCTTTAACCTCTCTAGATTTGTCAAATATATGTCCTCAGAAATCTGACATGTTTAATGAATGCACAGAACCAGCTTGAGTGAGAATAGAAAAACTGGAAAATATCTGCAGCAACACATATACATACAGTATGAATAAAGACATGAGGAGTTAATTAGCAAAAGCAGATAACAGATTTTTTTTAGAAATCTTCAAGTCTATTTAGTTATTTTTCACTTTAAGGGAAATTAGTCAAACCAAAGTTTAGAGTCTTTGACCAATATAACATATAACATAAATCAATAAGTTCATCTTCCCAAATTGAAAGGCCACAGTTTTGATTAAAGAAAAAAGATTGTTTTCAGCAAAACCAGCCAATCAGGAACTGGGACTATGATGATTATAATGAATTGTAATATCTAATATTTTTTGGGCTTTTCTTTTTTTCAGGAAGTGCCACTCCAAGGTGTTCCTATCATGTTAGGGAACCAAAAGTCTATCGCTGCAGGGCAGGCACTAAACATCAACACACTCCAGACTTCTACAGCTCAGTCTATGTTTCAAAGTAAATCCAAGGAGATGTTTCAGGAAACCAGTCAGGAATACATGGAGGTTGACAATGCCTATGGGTTTTCGAGGGAATCATTCAATCATGGAACTGCTGGCACTGGATTCAGCAGAAAAATATTTGGCGTTCAAAGCACAACGTCTCTGTATGAGGACATCGCCCTGTCTGACGCGTTCCTGGAAGTTTACTACTCAGAGGTACTGGTATGATTTTAGCTTTGCTTGCAGTTGTTTTTTTTCTTTCATTTAATATTTACGCCATGGTTCTTACAATTTATTTGCCTAAACAGAAAGCAATGTTTGCCGTGCCGATAAAGGACAGTCTGTTGATGTATGAAGACGAAGGCCGAGGTTCTCCTGCTGGATCAGTCGGCTGCTGCAGCCTCCTAGAGTCCGACAATGACCTTCAGTTTCTCAACGACCTGGGGCCACAGTTCAAGACTCTCGCTGATATATGTTCTCCCCCAACAACAACAATTACACCCAAACCTCCTGCAAAAGCATCAGGCACTGTCAAAGTTGTCGAACAGATCGTTAAACCCCAAATTAACCATGTTGTTCAGACAAAGCGTTCTGATGTAAAGACAGAGAATATGTCCTCATCTGTCAAAATTTCCAAATCAGGCTCCAGTTCTGCCCAGTCGTCCATGACACTTCCTCACTCAAAGGTTACTAACGTCAGTCATTTCTCTAACATCAGTCATTCTGCTACTCTGCCCCGTCAACCTCCACCAGTCCTACTCCAGCAGCAGCCGGTTTACTACGCTGCTCACCCTGTGCTGCAGCCCATGCACTACATGGTTCAACCACAGTTACAGAACACCATTTTGCTGGCAGAAGGGGCTAATGGAGCCAATTTCCCAGGTCTGTACATCGTAAACGGGCCACCTAATCCTTCTTCTGGGCTTGTAGTTGGAGGGAACCAGAATCCTTCTTCTGGCCTTGTAGTTGGAGGGCTCCACAATCCTCCTTCTGGGCTTGTAGTCGGAGGGATCCAGAATCCTCGTTCTGGGCTTGTAGTCGGAGGGATCCAGAATCCTTGTTCTGGCCTTGTAGTTGGAGGGGTCCAGAATCCTCCTTCTGGGCTTGTAGTCGGAGGGATCCAGAATCCTCCTTCTGGGCTTGTAGTCGGAGGGATTCAGAATCCTCCTTCTGGGCTTGTAGTCGGAGGGATCCAGAATCCTCCACCTGGCCTTGTAGTCAGTGGACAACAAGGATCTTCATCTGGGTTGGTTGTGCAGGGGACTTTGCCCAGAGGCACCATCCTGGTTAAAGAGGCCACTTCCCCTCAGGAGGTTTTAGGGCAAGTCCCTCAGGGGCAAACATGGGTTGGACAACCAGGGCAAATGGGGCTAGTACAGGTGCCTGTTCCAGGAGCTGGTGCCGGAACAGAAGTTGGTCAAGCTGGACTCAGGATGAGTCCAGTTGGAATTAGCCCAGTTGGTGTGACACAGTTCCAAGGAATTCCTCCATTGGTGAAAGCAGCAGATGCCAGTAGTGTCCAAAATGCAGAAAGTATAAATACCATTGTTACTACTGAAACAATCACAACACAAATACATCCTGTTTCAAAGGAAGTGGTCATGATGACAAATCAGTTTAAAGGTGATATTGATCCAGCTCCAAAAATACATGTTCAGGTGAAAGAAAAAGAATCAAATGATAGAATCACTAACACATCAGAAGAGATGCTGGATGATAAGGTTCCCCTGCAAGAGTACTCAACTCAAACATCAGAAATGTCTTCAGTCATTACAGTTGAGGAAAACATTGTAAAATCATTATCAGGACTAGATGGAGAGCAGAATGAATCAGAGCAGAATCTCACTTTATTAGAGAAACTGGGAGATACAATAGATAAAATCGTTCCTGATCAATTGAACAAACCTCTCACGGAGCCAGCGAATATATTCACAGATGTGATATGTCACAAAACAGAAGAAGAGCAACTGTTAAATTATGATCACAGTGGGGGGGATAAGCTACATGAGGATCCTGTGAAGATAGATGTATCTGATACCAATGACAAAACATCATTGGAAACTGATCAAGAACAAGGAGATCATGGCAATGCTCAACTGCAAATAGAACATTCCAACGTTCTAACCACTGCGATATTAGAGAAACATCTGGACACAGCAAAGGACAGTGGCTGTGTTGACAAAGAAGAAGATAGTGTTGCTCAACCAAATATGTCATCAGGTTCAGGAGTAGACCAGGATGAAGTCAATGCAGATGCAGACAGTGCAGATGTAGAGGAAGAGGAGGGTGTTGCTGAGGAAGTGGCGTCACAGCAAAGTTTCAGTGCTGCTGATGATTCAGACGCAGACATTGAAAGACAAGATGTATTGAGCACAAGTTCTCAACTGGAAGAGAACTTCATATCAGACAGTAGTGTTATTGATGAAGAGAAAGACGAGGATGTTGTGGAGGAAGACGGATCACCTGCACAGGAAGCTCTTAGCGTCTCTAATGAGGATGAAGGTGACGAGAAAGAAGATGCATCACAAAAAGCTTCTCAAGACGACGATGAGATCAACTCAGATGACATCGTAAGTTATGAAGAGAGAGATGAAGATGAGGCAACAGCTGTACAGCAAGAAATCTGCGTTTCAGACGAAGAGATTGAAACAGAAGATGCATTGGGAACATATTCTCATTTGGAGGAAGAAATCATCTTGGATAACAACAATACTGTGGAGGTGTCACATGTACAGCAAGATAATGGTATCTCAAATGATCAAAGTGAAATTGGAAGTGATCAAGAAAGAGATGAAGAAGAGGCAGAGCAAGAAATTTACATTTCAGATGACCAATATGAACACATCGAAACAGAAGATGCATCAGGATTAAATTCACGATCAGAGGAAAATCTTGTCACAGAAGTCAGTATCACTAATGAAGAGAAAGACGAGGAAATTGTGGAGGACACAGCTACACCAACACAGCAAGATGGTGACATCTCAAGTGACCAAAATGACATTGTAAGCAATGAAGAAACAGATGTAGAAGAGGCAGTAACTGTACAGCAAGAAATCTGTGTTTCAGAGGACCAAGATGAAGATGGTTCAGAGACTGATGGAGCCGCATCTTTAGAAGAACTGAGATCATCCGAAGTTTCCATGTCAGTTGAAGACAATGAGGCCAGTGGAGGCATCTCAGCATCTGGGCGGGTAGCTGAAGGTCAAACAAATGTTTTTGCATCTCATCAGAACACACAAGTAATTCAAATAGAACAGGGTGAAGGTCAGAGTGTGAGTCTTGTTTTGGAAACAGCCGAAGCAGAAGAGAGTTTTGACGTAGAGGCGGGAGAAGGGTTAGATGCAGAAAATGCAACTGGGCAGGTATCAATGTTTTCTTCTGAGATTAAAGTGTTGGAAACTGATCTAGATTCAGCAGAGGAAGGCTCTCAAACAAATGAGTTAGTTGTAGAGTCTGGTTTTCTAGTTCAGGATGATGAAAGTGCAGCAGGAGAAGAACCAAACACAGAACAGCAACCTTCGGATTTCATAACTGATCCAGAGGCAGCTGGAGGTCAAGTGAGTCATGTCGTGACTAACATCATTCAAAGTCCAGAAAACAAGTCCAGAAAGAGTAAAAAGTGTCAGCAACAGTAATTTCTTCTTTCACAACTTTACAGTTTCCCACTAGCTTTAATATGCAACATGTAGAATAACCAGCAAATTTTCTTTGGAGAACCCTTTCAAAAAGCAGAAAGGTGTTGGCTTCTTAACTTCAAACTGTGAATGTCTGGGTTGTTTATTCACCTTTGTCAGGACATACTGTTTTCAGTGCTGTTTATTATGTGTGAGTTTTTTTTGTCTATTAACATTGGATTTTTGTGATAATTGCTCTTTGTTGTAGATTTGTACAAGGTTGGAGCCTTATCATTTTGCGGTGGAGGTCCCAAAAATTGACAAAACAACTATTTTAGTATTTTAGCAGCTACTAGGGGCTTCAGAATTCTAGATTTTTTTTTACTTGTTTTCAAATATTATAATAAAATATCACAACAAAAGGTATGCCTTAGTTGTTTTTTAATGCAAATTTTTTAATGCAAATTTTTATATTGCAAATAATTATGTTTAGAATTATGCTGGCAGGTCAACCCCTTCATTTTTAAATGCAATATTGAGCCTTTAATATACTACATAATACACATTTTATTCTAACATTCTACAATGTAACTTCTGTGTTGGATAAATCTCTTATTATTTGCTTTAACTGAAATATAAAAAGGCATTTTTTTCTTTCCTTTTCTTTGACGTTTCTTCTCATTACAAACAAGAACCTGTTGAAAGTTGAGCCTATTAAATTTCATATGGACACTGAGAAATGTGGGTCATGCTGACATTTGAACAAGCTCAGTATTAACACTCATTACATTTGAGTTCACAAGGCCTAAAAAATTCAAATCAGTTATATAGAAAAAACTACATTATTCCTTGCCCCAAAAGGGTGTTTCTGTTGTTATTGTGATTAGGAATTTTGAATTTACTACAGTTTGTTTCTATATCTAACATGATACACATTATATTGAAAGAGAAAGACCTTTGTGATCAGTGCACGCACACATACACAAACACACACACACACACACACACACACACACACACACACACACACACACACACCACCACCACCACCAACATGTTTCATTGTATTTTTCTGGGTTTAATTATATTGAACTTTGGAAGAGTGTCTGAGTCATTAAGTCCTGATGCAGCCAAAAATCTGGTCTGGTTTGTCCTAGAGGCAGAGATGTGAGTTCTCCACAGAATCACCTGACTAATGCAATAAAACTGCTGCCAGCATGTCCAGTACATTCTTACCTGTTGAAGGCTTCTATTTGATCATCATCGCCTGCAGCAACAACAGCATTCAGTTGACACCTTTGTTAAATATGTTGCACATCAATCATGGAACAAACATAACTGCTGAGAAACTAAAAGTACAAAATGTACCAACTTGTGCTGTACTGAGAGTTAATTTAGTCACCTGATACCTACTTAAATATCTCTATGCTAAAATGATACTGCAGCAAAACTAAAACCATTGGGAACAATAATAGAATAAATCTGTACTTTACATGATGTATCATTTATTATTATTATTTAATAATAAAAACTAATATAAATATTTAGTAATAGGGACTATTAGAACCTGTTTACACAAACAACTGTACTGACATTTTATCCATACACGGTAAAAAATAATAAAAAGGTAAAAAAAACAATGATCTCATGAGAATAAATGTAGTCATTTTCTTATAATAGCTTTTATTTTGCATGTGTTAATTGGTGTAAAATAATAAAAATCAAGTTCAAATAACAATTCCTATGCCTTGTTATTTGAACAACAATGCACAAGTTGTTGTCAATTTTATTTTCTGTAAAATTAATACAAAAAAGTATTTGTATATATATATATTAGAGTGTTGGAAAATGCTTTAAAGCAAACTGCAGGTTATTTTATTTTATACAATATTCACCCAGCCAAAACAAGGCTTTTTAAAATGGTAAAAAAAAAAATAAACCGATTTTCACATTACACAAATGTTTTCAACGTCAGAGTTTATGTAATGGAAGCAGAATTGGGCCAGTGCATCCATTTGCTTAATCTTATTTTAAGAAAACAAGGACAAATTGAGAAAAAATACATACTATCAACCCCAGTAATAAAACTCTGGGGTTGTGTCATAGTGAATGTTTATCTCTTTATATGTGTTTTCTAAAAAATAAAAAATGAATGTGAATTAAAAAGTGAATTATAATTTCTCTTATTTCTTTATATGTCTTATTTAGTTAATATATATTCTGCTTACTACCTAAATGACAAGAAACAATGAAACTAAACCATTACAGTGGAGCTAAAAGCAGTAAAGTTTTTTTTGTTTCAAAAAATGCTCAAATGATTATGCAGTTATCAAAAGCCAACAAAATAGTTGCCAATTATTATATTTTTTGTTTGCAGCTCTGTATCTTAATGTGAAGATCAAAGCTTTCTTCCTCAGTTTGTTATGGTCCTTTTCCATCATGGTTTTGAATCTAATATGACAGTGTGTGTCCAGCAGATGTCAGTAGGCAGTCAGTTAAAGTGAGTTATTCATTGTCCAGATGTTGACACAGCTGGGTGGCCGATGGAGGAGTGGGGGTGGGGGGGCTGCTGTTATAAGGCTGCAGGTGAACAGCAGCCACTTCTTTGTCCATCTGTCTGTCCACGATGCTGCAGCCTCTGCACCTGCTGCTCCTGGCCTCCGCTGTGCTGCTCTGCTGCAGCGCCCCCGCCCCCACGGTGAGACTCAGTCTGCCTTTCTGTCACAAATCAACTTCCTTCAAGCTTAGAGAAGAAGTGGGAACTGAGCAGCAGAACGTGTGTGTGTGTGTGTGTGTGTGTGTTTGCTGCAGGAGAAGCATGGCAGCTCAGACACCAAGTGTCCCCTGATGGTGAAGATCCTGGACGCAGTGAAGGGGACACCAGCAGGGGCCGTGTCCCTCAAGGTGCACCGGAAGGCTGCCGATGGGGGGTGGACACAGATTGCTAGTGGGTGAGTGTGGTTGTCACACAAGTCTCGTTACTGTTGTTGGAGACATCTAGTGGCGTCCCGGAGTAAGATCCACTGACACTGTTGTGTTGAATAAACTCAGCTGAATAATATGTCTGATATCCTGATCTCAGAGTGACAGATGCTACCGGAGAGATCCATAATCTGATCACGGAGCAGGACTTCCCCGCCGGGGTCTATCACGTGGAGTTTGACACCAAGACCTACTGGAAGAACGAGGGGAGCACACCCTTCCACGAAGTGGCCGACGTGAGTAGGAACAACAAATTTGAAGCATCACGTTGGGGTCAGATCTTGATCCTTTACCTAGGGATTCATTAGGATTTACTCCACAAGCTACAAACAGAAATAGGCTGTTCTATAATCCAACAGAATACGACTGGAGCCTTCTAAAGTGTGGATTTTATGATAAAATAAACACATCTGTGCACAAATGGAGATTAACATGTTTGATCGTCTTTTAAAGAAGCAAATTTGGCCCATCGGCTGCTATTTTCTCATCATGTTTTGACATTTGCAGAGATGTCTTCAAGTTGATTAAGTCGGATGTCAGACAAGATCAACATCACAGACAAGATAGACACAGTTTTTACCCCCATCTTTATCTAAGGCAGCAGAGTCAGACCCATTTATTTACTGGGCCACATTCAGTACAAGTTGGTCTCAAATTGACTGGACTATTAAAATGTCGTTATAACAACACCACAAATTCCTCCCCCTTTTTATGTAAAGACATATATTATAAATGTTAATACTATTAATTAACCTTAAATTTACAAAACAGGAGAGATGACAAAAAAAAATTCAACAATATATCTCAGATATTCCCTGTTCATGTATTTAAACTGAAAACATTTACTGACTGAACAATAGTGAGCAGCAGGTGAACTTTCTCCTGCCTTACAAACTGATAAATCTAATCCATAAATATTTTATCCCATGAGCCCTGAAAGATTTTCACTGACTTCACCTTTCTGTAAAGAAATCCATTCCATTTTTTCCCTTCAAATTTTTCTTCTGTTTATTTATTTGGGTCAGTGACAAATCATGTTTGGCAAGATGCAAAAGTAAAAAAATATATAAATAACAGCTTTAAGAAGCATTCATCAGGTAACTCACAATGTCATTTTGTGTTCACGTAGGTTTCTTGTCATTTAAAATTCCATTTGTATCGTTTTTTCATTTTACAATGGATAATGTATTTATTTATTTTTTTTTCAAATACATACAAAAACCTTTTTAGAGACTTAAACTAATAATCTAGTACCAAGTTTTTAGGGGTACATCACATAACATTTTTGGCATTGTGCTATTTATTTATTTATTGAGTGCAGACAAGAATTTATATTGACAATACTAAAAATAGCATTCATTTTTTAATAACCTGGGCTGTGTCTAATCACAGTTTGTACACTCGTCCAGTGGACCAGGTTGGACCCTTTAGTGGACCACACTAGAATACAATCAATATATTTATAAAGCAGCAAGATTTTTTATCTAGTTAAAACACCACAATGACACAAAAATGTCTCCATTGATGTCTGTGAAATCGCTAAAGTAGTCCTTTGAAACAAATTTCTGCAGATTAGTCTGAGAGGAGCCACACTCCACAATAAGCACACAAGAAGCAACTTTCTCCCTCTTTCATCTTTTTTTCTGTGATTAAAACCCAGGCGGTGCAGCAGCATCGCGGCTGCTGCTGTTTCCTGGTTAAACATCAGATTAAGAGCAGGCATCAATAACGTCCTTATCGTGTGTCTGAAGGAGCAGCAGCTGCCTCCACCGTGTCCTCTCTGTGCCTTATCGAGCTGGACGTGACCCCAGGAGGAGTAACAATAAGGCCGCAGGGCTCTTATCTCTTGGCTTGTTTTATTTGATCAGGCAGGGACAGGCCGTTCTTTTGTGCTCTTTTCGGGCCCGGCCGAGCGGAGCCATTATGGTGCAGTGACTGTATGGAGAGGGAAAGCTTCCATTGTGCTGGCTCTGCTGACTGTGGAGCGGAAGGCACGCTGCTTCCTGATCTAGCCCTAGGTACAGCAGGTTTCATCTATGAACTTTGACCTCAACCTCAAGCTTTAGACGGAGCTACTGCCTTTGAGTTTGAGCTCAGATGTAATGTTGAAAACAATAAAAACAAGAGATGTAAATCATAGGTTTACAGTAAAAGTGCATAGAAAATATAATAGTATAGTCAAGTGGCTTTGCATTGGTCATTCACAAGAGACTCTACCACCATTCTCTGATGCCGTTCCTCTTTGAAGAATTTGATTTTACTAATTTTTTACTATTTTACAAAATGGCTCTGTTCAAAATCTTGTTTTAAAACAAAACTCATCTCTACTGCAACTTGATCTTAACATTGAATGATTTGTCTTTTAAATCTCACCTGTGATTGGATTTAAATGCTTCTGACTTCAGAAAATGCAAAGATATAAAGTGGTGGACGGGAATGTTTAAGGAATGTATAATTTATTTCAAATCGGACTTTGCCAGAGAAATCTTCAAAAAGTTTTACCAAACGATAAAAATGATGCAACAAATGTTTTTTGTTTTGTTTTTTTTTCCACTGAAATGCATCTTACAGTTACAGTAACTAACCACAAAGTGATGATATTCACAGTAGGACTAGTTAACAGTTGTGAGAAACGTGTGTTAAATAAACAATATTCTGTTCTAAAAAATTAAAAAGCATCTGCTGAAGGGTAATAACATGAAAATAAACTATTTTACAAAAATGTAAAACAGTCCGTGGAGGAGTCCCTGGATAAGCATCATGGAATATATTTTTAAAATAAGTGAGGGATTTGGATGTAGGGAGATGAAGATTTATTTAAGTAATAAATGGATTTAAATGACTAAAGCAGCTCCATTAAGATGCTCTCCAGCCCCTGTGTTTTCTGACCTCACAGCTGTCTATGTTAAATCAGGACAGGGTTGTTGTCCTCAACTATCAAACCAGCGGCGTGTCACCAGTATTTACATGAGCAGGTTCAGAGCATTTGTTTGCTACTCTGTTTGTCCCCGGTGTGAGGAAACGCTTCCTGGAACTTGGCCAAAAGTCGCCTGTTATCGATCACGGGCAGCTTTATGTTGATCACACACAGAGTTTGCAGAAATGAAGGGAATATTTAAAAAATCCGTCGAAATCTTTTTATCACATCGCATGTGTTCAGAGCAGAAATTTGTGGCCGCTGTGACGTTGTGTCCTTCAGTGATGGAAAAAGGATTTGAGGCCATTAAATCCATAAAAGTACTAATACAGCAATGTAAAAATAGTCCTGCCGGAAAAATCCTGCTTAAGTACATAAGCATTAGCAGCAAAAGGTGCTTAAAGTATTAAAGAGAAAGTAGTAATTTGATCCTTCTGACTGATTTATTAACCTACGTCATTAGATTATTAATGTGCAGCAGCATTATTTAACAGTATGTAACTGTTGTAGCAGGAGGAACTGGTTTAACTACCCAGTGAAGACGGATCTTCTAGTTTTTAAAAAGCTGTGTCCTGGACTTTCGCTTTAAATTTCCCCTCAATCTCCTGTCCTTAAATGCGACTTTGCCCTCGACCTCGCCGTCACTCCGAGGTAAATGTGTCTGTCATTGACCTGTTGTTCTGCATGTGTGTAGGTGGTGTTTGAGGCCCATGCCGGGGGTCATCGTCACTACACCTTGGCCTTGCTGCTCAGCCCATTCTCCTACACCACCACGGCTGTGGTCACGGACGCACACCAGTGATTGGACGACTGACGCCGCAGCGCTGTACATACACACACATCCCAGACCAGATATTACAATATCATGGAAAAAGTTATTTTTTTTCACAAATTTTATGAAAAATTGAAACTACCGTGGATTATAGATTTTTACACTATATTTGAATCTATATTCTATGATAGTTATTTATTTCTGTGTAACAAGCTGATCTTTTACAAAGCAGTGTAATTTATAATAAAACTATAATACAAACTATAAAGTATCATTATATTTAAATGCTCAAGTACACAAAACCATAAGATTGTATGGTGAAGTACCTGAGTAAAAGTACTTCGTAATTCACGCATCAGGCTTTTAATACATACATTTGTGAAGTTGATTTAGTTGTGAACTTTAGAATCTCAAAAACTCCTTTAGCAGCATGAAGTTGAGACTGAAGATTTCTGAGAAATGGAATGAATGTAAAAGACTATTATTGGAACAATTTTAAATGGATCTTATGTTGATTTTGTTTGGTTACTTGTTAGCCGATGTATACTGTGATTTCTAATAAATGTAATTGAGTAAATAGTAAAATGTTTCATCTGAATTTTATAATAAAGTATGATCAAATTCAAATACTGAAGTACCTTAAACTCACAGCACACCTAAGTAAGTGTATTTTATTATAGTTATATTCCACTTTTGGTTAAATCAGGCTTTCAAGAAATAACTATGTAAAGTTGATTTTATTGTGGAGTTCATTGTTGACTTTAGAATCCCACAGACAAAGAAAGATGCAAAAAAAAAAATTAAATAGTTACATATTTTGTGCCTGAAATGATTAATAACATATCTTTGGTTGATTTAATTGGCGATACCAGTATAATTTATAGTCAAGTAGTGGAGTAAAAATATTTTATGAGAAGTAGGAAATATTCTCCAGCTTGCTCCCACAGTCCTAAAACATGCTGGGGTCGATTGGAGTGTGCTTGAATGGTGTGTGTGCTCCATGGTAGGCTGCTACCTGTCAGGGTGTGCCTGTCTCACCTGTAATGTGGAATTGGCTCCAGCTGACCCCTGAGACCCTAATGACTGAACCATCATTAAACTCAAATTAAATTTGTACTGATTTTGTTGTGAAGTTTCACAGATTGGTTCGGATGACTCACTTAATTCATAAACGCCAAACAACCAAGACAAAGATCACGTTTGATTTCCAGAATATGGCAATGAAGTGTTTATTTTGTCTTCTGTTGACAAAAAAAAACAAATAAAAAAAACCTTTACAAAGTAACATTTCAACACCAGACTCAAACATTTGATTCCTTTTTTTTTTAATATACCGTCTGTTACTAAAGACTTGCAGAAGTTTGACAATGGAGCCAACGTCACCATTTAAAAAACGTTCAGTGATGTCTGGAGGGAGGGGCTGGGGCCTCTGGCACACGGGAGGCCGAACGAGACGGAACCGAGCATGTGCAGAGTGGTGCTACATTTACATCTTCACAAGGTTTGGCTCAGTGTGTGTGGTTTCAGCTTCTTCTTTCGACACAAAACCCGTTTCGGAGACGCAAGAACCCGGCATTTAGATGTTTTTTTTGGTGGGGGATACAGAGTCGGAGGACAAAGAGAAATAAAGCTTGGAAAGAGGGAAAATGTGAGAGATCTGGTGGAGCGCCGCTCTCACGCCTCCCACATGACACCGAGATGGAGGTGACGCAGCAGCACGTCCAGGCTGAGGATTCCCTGGTTACTTCTGGCAGCTTGAGTCCTTATTTTAGGTTTCAGACAGCACTCAGGACATTGACCAGAATATGTTAAACGAACTAAAACAAAACCGAGCCACTTCAACCAGCTCATAACATATCATCAACAATAAGTCTCGAAGAGAACAAAATCTCAAATCATCCATTTACTGGAGCTTTACTGGAGTGTTTAAGTCACATCTTCCACCTTCTAGAACAGGAGTTTTAAGATAATTAAAGTTTTTATTTTTAAACAGAACTCAGCCTATTCCTGAAACTTTAAGGCCTAATCTGATATTAACATTGGAACGTTATAATACAGTCATCACTGATTTTGGAAAGTGAACATTACGGATAACATCTGTTGTGTATATATACACCAATGACAGATTGGGAGGGTGTTTTCTGGTGAACTTAAAAGTCCCTTCTAGTGAGACGTTAACAGCTGTTTGACGATAGGAAGGTTTGGGTGTTAATACTAACCTTTTATTGCATAGTGTTGCTATACAGCAACAATTACTTTGGCTCAATATTACTAATAAGTAGCAATATAAAATCAATGTTCTATTTAGTTGTAAAAAAAATATATATATATAAATCTTGTCTTTTGTGTTAAAGGACAAAAAAATACCACATTGTCTGGGACAAAATTAGAAACGAAGAACAAAATTTACCATGGTGTTGCTATATGGGTAAAATATAAATACTGTCTGATGTTTCTGAATTCAATCCACAGAGAAGTAGGAACATGCTGTATTCAGAAACTGCCTTAAAACCAGCTCTCAGGACTTCTTTGAATCTGTGGTGTCACAACTGAGAGGATATATACCCATGAATATATACTGTTAGGGACACCACACATTTGAATACAACTCGGGCAAAACATATGGGACCTTTAACACATTTGAAAGTGAAAGTTTATTCTTCTCTTGAATATCACAAGTTCCTTTTGCAGCATTTGAGGCTGAAAACTGCTGATTAATGAAGTGATGGAATCTTCTATGTCTGATATTAGTTCCACCGTATCTTTGGTAATTTCAGGTTTGCTGTTGGGTGAGTGTGAAACCGATATACAGCTCATTTGATCATTACTAGTTATGAGAAAACTGCTTTGTGTAATGAAGGTCAGAAGACGTGACTTAAAGGTTTCAGTAAGGGGCGTTTTTTAATTTTTATTTTTTACCCTGGTGCAGTTGCGGTCAGAAATCTATGATGGACGATACAACCACCCAGCTACCAATGTTTGGTTCCCGAAAAGTTCTGCTATGTTAATTGTTTTGTAAAAGCTTCTGGGTAATAAGGTTCCATAGTTTTTAAACCAGCAAGTTTTTACTGATGTTCCAGGAAGGTTATGTCACATTCCACATTTACATAACTTTCTTAGAACTTCAGAGCATTACCTAAAAAGACAATTACAAAAACCCTTTGTGTGGTTATTAGAACATTTTGGGAATTTTACATGAACAAAAACAGTTGCGCAACATTCTTAGAAGTTCGTCCCAAACAGAAACCTGGAAGGAACGTTCTGGGAATGCTGTGCTTTAGCTGGGCCGTTTCTGAATGACCTCGAACGTCTCCGTTCCTTAGCAAAACGTGCACCAACGTTGCAGCATCTACGACGAGAAGAATTAGCATTTTTTGTCAAAAGAAATATCACATACATATTTTCATACAATGCCATGAGTGCCTGGTGAACATGGGAAAAAATAAAGACTAAACACTACAAGCTTCCACCAGTTTTTACCAGAATACGCAGAAACATAACAGGGCCTAGCTTTCGTTCTGATTGACTTTTTTTTGGCAGTTTCACCAAAACGAACAGTTGTGAACATCATGCTGTCCAGTTACTGCTGTTCAGTGGGAAGCTGCCTGCAGCCGCACCTGCTCCTATCATCATGCACGTGGAAAACTGGGTGGAAATCGCATCATTTTACCCACATATTCATTTTGTAGGCAAGGGCCATGCAGATTGAAGACTATAAAACAGTGCAATTGTTGGCGGATGAGCCTGACAGCTTAAGCTATTTGTGCTTGATTGTTAATGATTGGATGCTTGTTTAAAGTATCTTTGCAGGGCAGTTCGCACTAAAGCTGCATCTGCAAGATTTTTTTTCCCCTTTTCTTTTTTTGTAAATCAAATGAGGTGAAACTTCAACTGCGACCGACATGCATTAAATGTGCAGATCGCTCTCGTGTCTTAGTCTTCAAAAGCTTGAAGTGGATTCTTACACATGATCAACACTAAACTGGAGAGATTGAGCAAAATGTTGCAGATATATTTTTCCCCCCAGTCAGGCAGAATGAAAAAAAAAAATCTCACAGTCAGTCTGACTTGATTAACATGGAGAGAGAGAACAAATCTCAATCCAGTTGATCCAAAAAAAAAACAAACAAAAAAATAGTAATCTCTTCATTAAGAATGTGAAGTGAAATGAAAGAAAGAAAAGGAACCCAAGGCACAAATAAATACTGCAAAATGGAAAATACTTTGCAATAGTTAGATGGTGAAAACATGAAATCCCATCGATATATTTGGATTTTTTTTCTTTTGAGTGCTAAAAACAGCTGAAGTTCATCAACCTCAACTCTTACTGGGAAACAACTGACCTGACGCCCAACGCGCTGCTCAGAGCCGAGAACAAACAACACTGACTGACCTGAAGACAGATCGTTTCCCAACCCAGCATCTGGACCAGAGGTTTGCCAACGAGACCAAACACAAGAGATCAACAGACTGCCCCTCCGTTGCTCCTAACACGCATAAACCTTGGTTACATGTTCATGAGAGGGGGAAATACTAACTTATCAGGTTAAATTTATGTTGCTGGGAAAGGTACTGCAGTTTGAGGTTTTAGTCTGGAAAAGTATCATTTTAGGCCCAAAAGTCTGACATCTCAGCCTCTACTATAACAATTTTGACAAAAGTGGTTTCATTTTTCTTTCCCAATTTAAATGCGTCTCTTAAAGGAAACTACATTAACCAGAATTCCTCCTGTTTCATTTTAGTGTTTTAACCCAAACGGGATGTTACCTGTTGATCACACTCAGAATGTCACTTAGCGAATTAGCTTGATATAAACCCCTCGTACAGCAGGGCTTACAACACTGTTGTGACATCACAGTGGGCCAATATGAGGTTACGTGAAATAAGTTTTCTCTCTACTATTCTGTCTAGGTCCTTGTGGATAAATTTCATATATATATTTAAAAAAAAACAAAAAAAAAAATAGCGGCTCTGAGATATTTGATTACTCACTATAAGCAGTAATTAACAGGACGAGATAAGGCTTTACTGCTGTATTTAACACTGTAGTAACAGAACAGATCCACAGTGTGTGTGTGTGTGTGTGTGTGTGGTGAGATGATACCTAATTAACACTGTAATTACATGGTGCTGTATACGCCTCAACCAGCTGATCACCAAGGCAACAAATAGTGTTCTGATTCACCGGTTCATCCACTTCTCTCAGGACTCCATCTTCCTGCTACACAGCCAGGCCACAGCGCCCCCCGCAGGGCAAGCAGGAACCCACCACTTTGTACAATTACGCACCCAAACTGAGATGATTTATTCTCTTATGCGGAAAGAAAGAACTAAAAAGAAAAAATAAAGGCAGAGCACAAGAGAATCATCTGCTAAACTAACACTGTTAAGTGTTTTTTCCCCCCTCAGACAGCCAAGGCTGATCTGATCCACTTATGAAGAAGTTTTGAAGCCACGTCCGCTTTTTTTTGAGGAAGAAGGTTAAGCTGTAAACATGTATGAGGTGCAGATCCGGCGCTCGCAGCTCAGAAGGGCTTTTAGGAGGAGGAGGAAACCTGCCTTTTCCCAAAAGGCCTCGCAGTGCCTGCGTGGAGGAACCTCAGTGCACTGACTGACACGTAATGTTTGAAAACTACAGAAAATAGATCATCATCATTATTATCATCATCACTCTGGCCATTTCACACCTGAAACCCATCTCCTCATCTGCTTTACTAAAAGTCTGTGCCACTCCAAATATCAACAGCACTCATAACACCATCATCATCCTCATCATCTCAACATAATAGTCCAGCACCGCTGTGACGGCAGCGAAGAATTTACTCAATAAACTCTTCAATGTTACTATTAACTTACATGTGCGTGACAGATTTCACACCACAGGACAAAAAACCAAAGGCTCCAAAACATGACAGGTTTAGTAAGCTCTTAAGCATACTGCTCGATGACAAACCCAGTGCATAGCACAGATATACACAGTATTAGAGGTGGGAACAAATATTGATATAAGATGCATGAATATTCTGATAGTTGATTAATCTGCTGATTGTTGAAATGATTCAGTTATCAGTTTTATTATTATTTAGTTCTGTTATTTCCCAAAGCTGAAGATTCAGCCTAAAATGTCTTTTTGTCTGGACCAATAGTCCACAAAGAAACCAGAAAATAATCAGATTTGAGAAGATGGAACCAGAGAATTTTCACATTTTCTTCTAAAAAATGACTAAAATCTACTGTAAAAATGATTAATGTTATAGTTGTTTGGAATCAAACTGTGTATTCTGTGAAACATCAGGAATAAATCGAGAAAATTATTGCTTTTTACTATTTTAGAGTCATTTTCTTATTTTTAGTCAAAGCTACAGTGATGTATAGTAGACAATATTTTATGATATTGTGACTCCCACCTCTAAACAGTATATGTTTATACAGTATTTTAGGTTTTTAACTAATTTCGATTCATAAAGTCGATTTAACAAAGTCATACTGCTTACGGACTAGTCTGTTTTTGGAAGCCTTTCTGTTCTGCAAAACGCTGATTGGCTGTTAGTGGGAGTTTTATGGGACGACCTGTTGTGTTGAAGCCTTTTTAGCAATTCAGTGGTGAAGATAGCAACATGAATTCCTCATTGGGACAGGACATGTCAGAAATGAACATATTTTCAGATAGCCAGAGTTCTGATTTAATGTCTTTGGACAAACAAAGGAAAAAAAATGTCCAAACCTACAATTCATGGTCCAGTCCAAAAACCTATATAGAGAATCTTAACAGTGAACATCTGGTCAAAAATATTCTGCCTACACTCAATCTGTATAGTGCTCAAAGCTTTAAGAAATGAAACTTTTCACAGGCCAACTTTCAGACCGTGCCATTCAAGAACTGCAGCTGACGCTAGGGTTCTCTCATTCTGGCCCCTCTGACGGCCTAACAAGCTCAGGAAAAATAAAACACCACAGTCCAGACAGACATCCAGCCCAAACCCCCGTGCTTCATTCAGCACATGGTACAGTACAAAGAAGAGCTTTATCACATTGCCAGCACTAAATCGTCAAAAGTAAAAAATAAAATAAAATAAAAATAATAAAGACATCTGAGACAAACAAAATATACAGTCACATGAGACCGTTAACCTGTACTAAAGCATGTTCTGCTGTAATGGCCGACCCTGCTTCCTGTACAGAGATGTCATGAAGCAGCGCAGTCACGCCGCCCTCCCAATGAGGAGCGGCACGGCTCTTTTCACACAGTGCACCTCAAAGAAATTTAAAAAAAAGCAGAAAAATTCACAACAAAAGGCAAAATGAAAAATATACACATCTCAAACTGATGAAATAATTTATGTTTTGAAAAGAAAAAAAAAATCTGGTAAACAAAATAAATTAAGGCATGCAAAAGATAATGTTAAATCTTGAGATTTGGATACTTCGGTTTTTATTCTTTAAGCCAAACATCCTATATTGTTAGAACATCTTCCTGTCCGGAAGAAACCACTCACTCTTATTAAATCCTCAGAAAGAAGGTAGCTGCCAAAATAAAAATTCAAACCCACTAGAATATCACTGTAATATGCCCGAGCTTTTAAAGGCTGATATTTACATATTTGTGTTCTGTGTTCGAGCTTTAAGAGGCCAATATTTACATACATGTTCATGCGGATTCAGCAGCAGTGCAGCGAAAAAACAAACGGCAAAAACACTTGAGTGACACAGACAGGAGCGTTTCTTCAAACGCCCTGAATTCAGAAAAAATAAATACCATGTATCAAAATTTTAAAAAATGTACATCACAAACGTTTATCGCTCTGATATTTTTTTTCCCCAGAGGAACGCTGTCGCCTAACATAATGATATGTATATAAAAAAAAAAAGAAAATTATATAGAAAGTGAGACAAAAACTTGTCTGTTGGCTTCTAAGGTGACGGTGATACATCAGAAGTGAAGCAGTGCGGCGCCGAGCTGAGGGAGCTGTGGTTCTGCCACATTAAGGCTTTGCAGTAAACATCAGAGCTCAGATGCTGCTGCTCCCTCCAACCTAAACCAAGACTGACGTGAAGTTCTAGTAGTTAAAGCCGGCACGGACAAAAAAAAAAAAAAGAAAAAAAAAAAAAAGACATGCAGCAATTCACCCATCACACACTCACTCTCACTCACACACACACACACGAATATCCACTAACACCGACACACACACACGCACATTCACAATCGACAGTTCACTTTAAGAGACTTGCCACTCTTAATTTCTTCCTCATTTTTTTTTTCGGTTTCTCTCCCCCCGTTTGGATGATTTCTTGGCAGCATCACGTGGTGCGCCACTCCTCCCTGCCCACCCCCCCTCTTCTAGGCACAAGGCCGAAAGTGGAGTGGGGAGGGGGGCGCCAGGAGACTAGGACAGGGAGGAATCGGAGAGGGGGTGTTGGATGTCAAGGAGGAGGGATGGGAGGGGGGTTGGGGAGCCAGTTCAGTAGTCTGTGATGGGGGCGAGCTCGGGGGACAGGTCCACCGTGATGTTCTTGTAGAGGCTGCTGAGGGACATGTGGGGGCTGTAATGGAGGTTGTTGAGGCCGTCCAGGTGTTGCCGCTCTTTGGAGTACCTCAGCAGTTTATACCTGCAAAGACAGTCACATTTATCCACTGCACCCCCCGGTCCTGCTCCCAACTTTTTTTTCTTCTGATTCTTCCTTGTAACTGATATTTTCCATATTGAGTGTGTGTGTATATATATATATATATATATATATATATATATATATATATATATATCATTTCATATCATATATCATGTTTTATCATTTAAAGAATTGATTCGTTGTTTGGTTCATAAAAAATGCAAATCACTGTTTACCAATGCTGAATATTCAACCCAAAGATCATCAGTTCACTATTACAGAAGACTAAAGAAACCAGAAAATAATCAGATTTGAGAAGCTGGAACCAAAAAATGTGGACATTTTCTTTCTAAACATGACACAAATATTGATTATTAAAATAGGTGACAATTAATGTAATAATTGGGAACATTTGGTCACTTAATATTCAAACTTAAGTAGCAGGTAAAGTCATCTCCTGCTTTATTAATCAAACTTCGAAAAATGTTATCTTTTGAGCTCTGAATGATTATCACTCCACATTTCTGTGAAGTAATAGAAAATGGTTTATTTTTTGTCATCGTTTGTACAGTCATCCTGTGGCCGGATCGGTCCGTTTGCTGCAAGGCCACATATTTGACACCCATGGATTAGACACCTTACCGTAGACGTGAAATAAAACGTGATCTTACCTCCCGAGGAACTGCACCTCCCCTCTGTGGTGGTGAGGGATAGACTTGTACTTCCCGATCTCGCCCTCTGGCCGCGTCACATTCAGACCAGCATAATGAACCCTGCAGAGAAACCAACAATATTTGGATTCAACCACTAAAACCAAACATGATTTGTTTTGTTTCAAGTGCTTCAGTTGAGCTTGAGCGTACATGCCAAAGCACATCACACTACAATTCACTACTACCCATTCACACCACATTCATACACATGCCATCGGAGGCAAATCTGGGTTTGTATCTTGCCCAAGGATACAACAATATGTAACTCGGAGGAGCTGGGAATCGAACCACCAATTTTCAGACTGGTGGACGACTGCTCTACCTCCGAGCTACAGCCGCCCTTAAATTTAGTTAAATTGTGCTTTTGAAATCATATCTGGAGTATTTTAATTTAAATTTACAAATTGATTAGATTAGATTTGAAAAGGTTTGTTTGTGTTTGTAGTCAAGTGGTGGTTCTTAAACTTTTTTACATCAAGGACATCTAAACTGATACATAAGCAAGACACCACCATTAAGTAAGACTTTGCTTTTAGTTTTATTACAGAAAGTGTATGAAACTTGTGATTCTGTCACTCCGTGACACTTTTTTTGTTGGGGAACCGCTTTTAGAACCACTTGTGTAAATAAGCTTCTAGCTTCACCTTTTTAGGTTTTGCTTATTTATTGCTATTGATTATTGCTGTAAGACTCAAAAACTTAAAGTAAACTAAAATTCATTCATCCATTGTACTTTATATTAAAATGCATTTCTGACATTTAATTTCTGATTTATTAGTTTCAGATATAATTTTTGTACTTTAATGTTTTATGATATAATTTTATATACATTGTTAAATGAGGGTGTTGAGCTTTTCCCTCAGTTTTTTGCAGTTTGCTTTTGTCGTTAGAGCGCAATTTCATTACATTTTTTTCCACCATACTCTTCAGTGGCTGAGCAACTAAATAAAGATGTCATGATACTTCCTATTAACACTGAACATCCACTGGTTGACTAACCTGTTCCACAAGTCATCGTCCTCTCCTCCCCAGCCCCAGAATGCATTGGGAAAGCCATTAATTTTACGGAACTGCTCCACAGTGAGTCCACTCACACCACCAAAGAACTCGCTGTATGGAAGACTGGAAACAACAACACAGAAGGTGAACAAGCATGAAAAGGTTAGGAACTACTCACATGTCAAAATGACTAGAGTATTCTGATATCAGTTATTTAGATAATTGATTAGTTGTTTGGTTTATAAATTGGTGTAAAATGTCGCTCACTATTTCCCAAAGCTGAAGATTTAACCAAAAGATTTTTTTGTCCAGTCCAGAACCTAAAGATCATCAGATTATAGAAGACTGAAGAAAATAATCAGATTTAAGAAGCTGGAATCAGAGAATGTAGACATTTTATTATTAAACATGATTCAAATAGATTAACTGATTTTCCTAAAATAAGTATTAAATTAGATTAAACTATCGTTAATTCAGGTGGATTCATTGGATGTTTTGACAATAAAAACACTATTTCTTATCCTTCAAAAAAGATAAGAAGGTAAGATTATAAACATTAAGTTTATCATGTTATTGTTTTCAACAAACATTCATTATGTAAATAGTGGGAAACTAATCAATGAATCCACAATTTCTGCGGCTCTGCTGTATGTTCTACTCACATGTACATGTATTTATCCAACTTGGCAGCAAAGTGTCGCGGCATCTGACCGCATCCGTAGTAGTTCCGGTCATTTTCAGGGATGTGGTCAACGTCGTGGAAGACCAGGCAGTCCCAGTCCAGGTCTTTCATTGCTTCCAAGAATCCCACGTTAAACAGCATGGCTCTGTTGAAAGGCTGGCTCCCACTCTACACACAAACACACACAATATGACTTTATCTTTATTTATTTGTACGCCTTTTGTTGTATTCAGAGGTGTCTAAACTGAATTTTTAATGCCTGTTTTTATTCTATGAACATCGTGCGCACATCAAAAAACTATTTTGCAATAGAATCTAAAACCTAAACACTTCCACGATCCATCTAATTATAATTTACTTTGTGATGTCCTCTGGCATATAATTTTCTAAGTGCTGTGCTAATGCAGCAGCCTTGACGTCCATCCACCACTGTACCTGTTCGATGACGTAGAAGGCGAACTGCAGCCGCTGTCTCTGCAGCATGGGGACGAGGTGTTGGAAGAGAATGGGTAGATGTTCGTGCCGGTTTCTAAATGGAATCAGGATGGCCACCTACAGCGACAGCACAAACACGCGGGGGAGTAAGAATGTACCTGCTCCTGTAGTTCTAACAGCGATAATATTTTGATTTTATTTGAATTGCATAACAATATATTTCTGTAAAAAAAACAAGAAAAAGCAATAACAACAACAAAGCCAACGGGCAGAGGTCTGAGGGGTGTGGAGTTCTTTAAGGTACTGGTGGCGTTTCTATTGAATGTGACAAGGACTTTGTATTTGATAATTAAGAACGTGGGGAAAAAGTCAGGCTATATTCTGGAGGTGATAGAAAGATATTTTGGAAAGGTGATTGATGTGGCCCTTGAAGGTCAGATAAGGAGTCAAACTTGACACAGAGCTTGACAAGTACTCAATAGTAATAAATGTAATTAAAAATGCACAAACCTTCCAGCGAGGTCTGCAGTCCTTTGGTTTCCAATGGCCTCCAAACTCAATATCAAAAAACTTTGAGAACTTCAGTTCAATCTCCTCCATGGGGATCTCCGTCATGTTCACGTCCATAAGGCCCTCTGTGGGTTTACCAACAGTTATTTCACTAAATAATTTCTTCACAATTATTAAGAATGGCTCTAAAAAATAAATATTGATTTGTAGCTTATTTTATCTTAGTGTTTTATGTTTTTCTCTAAAATAACAATTGTGTAAAGAAGAAATACATTTATAGTATACAAAATAAATGAATGAGGCTACAACTAAACTGTTTTGATAGTTTATTAATCTATCAATCAATTAAATGTTTAAACCGACTGGTTCATAAAATGGTGTAAAATGTTGATCCCAAACATGGAGATGCAACCTTAAACTGTCTTTTTGGACAGACCATCAGTCCATAACAAAAAAAATAACTATTACTCAAATTGATTATCAAAGTAGTTGATAGGTAATGTAACAGTTGAGATAGATTAATTGACTGATTGTTTCATGTCTACAAGGTTGTTCAAAATTATGAATGGATTCAATTTATTCATATAATAAATCTATTTTTATTCGAAACATATACAGGGACACTACTCCTGCATGTCTTGGTTGCACAGTCTCATTTGTGATGTAGTTTCTCCACAAAATAAGTCCTTAGAAAAAGTAGAACAGTCATACAACTCTGCCATCTCTGTCTGGGTTTTCTGATTTTCTAAGCAGCAGCGGAATGTCTATATGGGGAAATCACTGCGGTCTGTGCACTGGAGGCTTCACACAGACCGTCACACAAAAACTAAGCCCATGATTTTTGACCCCATGAATGGGGTTGGTCTGACCCTGGGTAACATTCTGTGTGAGCTATCAGGACAAAAGCTGCACCTGAAATCTAGACTCCTGTAAATGTCCCCGTGTCCAGTGTGAGCAGGAACACCTCATTGACATGGAGAAGGCTGTAATACTCTGCTAAAAATGACCTTTCATACTTGCACAAGAGGCTTTAAATGAGGCTTAAATTGAAAATTATACAGGTCTGGCCCTAGAACAGATGTATTCAAACCTGTCCACTTGTGATTTGATAACTTAGACTGTTACATGTCTAACATGTTAATACCAGGTGTGCATACTGCAAAGCAGCAATGATTCTGCCAACCAAGCAAGATATATTAAACTCGTTTGTACATTTTTAAGTTACTTCCTTCCCACATCTGTGGAAGAAAAACATCACATTTTTGGGTAAATGACTACACAATCAAATCTGATGAAGCTGATTTAAATGTTGAACCACAGCCAAACAGGAACAGAAACATAAAACAAACCGATCTTTATCCTAATTTCTGGGGGAATGCGACTCATTTTGATCCTCAACATAAGATAAGATAAATCTTTGTTTCCCTTAGAAGACATTTGTCTTGGACAAGGACGCAGGTGACATCACACTCAAATAATCACAAAAAAAAATTAACAGCATGTATGTTTCTGAACAAACTCCACGCGTATACCAAAACACACAAAAATACAAGCTATTATTTTCTCGACTTTTATATTTTGTGCATTGCATTTCAAAATAATAAAAAAAGCATCAACTGAAATGTACTGTTTCAAGGTTTTTCTCTGCCTTTTTCCTTCTGGTCTTATTATCTATAAAGCAAGATCCACTGTGTGCCTTGTATCTCTCTGACTTGTCGGATCAACCTCAACTTTTGGATATAGCAGCACATGGCACGATGGTTTGTATCCTGTTTTGTGAAACTTTTGGATGGATATCCAAAATATCATTAAAAGTTAAAGCGCTTGCCTCTTAAGCAGCAGACGCCTGTTCAAGTTCTGACAAAAGTGCTTCTTTGCTGCATTTCTCGTCTTCTCTTAGAAGTGTAAAGCTCTATATCACATCTCATGACACAGAGCTCAGATACACTCATGTTGCTTCACAGTGACAAGTCAAAGCTCAGTTGTCCCATTTTTTCCTGCACCGATTATGCAGTCAAGGTAACAAAACATCCTTTAAAAACCACACGCTAATGTGTTTATCTGCTATTTTATTCCTCATGAGAACACAGGTCTTACTCCAAGGCTGGTTCACAAACCCTCAGGAAATTCCAACACTAACAGTAACACGCCCAGGTTGTTGTACTCTTTACGAAAAGTAGAAGACATTTATAAGTCTGGTTTTATTTGGCCTATCAACACAATTATAAAACTGGGATGTAGATTGAAATTAACTGAAGTGAATCTGAACTTTTAACATACATTTTATCCGTTTTCTTTAAATAAATGTATGTTCATGTCTCTTTTTATCTCAGTGTATGTGTATGTAGTACAAATGGTCCATTGTGACTATGTAACAGTCCAACACACCCTCATTTGTTCAAACATGAAAAATCTACTGAAGCTTCCACTTTTGGGTAGGAATACATATTTCCTATGGGCACTGCATTAGTATACAATAAATTAGTATATTAGTATACACTGCAATAGAATACAAAAAAATGGAAAATGGTGCTGTATTTTTGTTCTTAAATTATTATGTTTCATCCAGATACAATACGGTGTTGACACTTTTCTAGCTTGTTGAAAATAAGTATACACAGTAAAGAAAAATAAATCTCAGACTTATAGGTGCTGGCATTCAGATAAGCAGGACTAAACTGGGTAGAAATGCCTATTCTAGACAGGGCCCAACAGTGTACTCACTCATAGAAGGTAATCGCTCTGGGCAGGGGAGGTTCTGAGCATAGGTGAAGTTTTCAGGGAGGTACGTGGTTGGCTGGACCAGGTATTCACTGGAGTTACTGCCATCAGGATAGTCTGCAGCATAACACATTAGACAACAAGAAAACATCACAGATTGAAAACCGGAAGACGGTTACCTGTCAGCTTATTGTATCATTTCTGCTTCTTTGAGTTTTCTATTGGATTTTTTAAGACATTTCAAGATGAAATATTATTTGATGGCTAAAGTCACTCATTACTTTGCAGGTTAAGTTAAGTGGTTCAAATGAATCCAACAACTATTGTAAAGGCTTGAATATACACACACAGTTTGTAAGTGGTATAAAATTTAAATTAAATTTGACATGTAAAGCATGTAGAGAAAGTCCCTACTGTGTTGTTCGTTGATTAATCTATTATGTTATAAATTCATCAATTTCTTGTTTTAGTTTATAATATGGTGTAAAATGTCAATCACTAACATGCCTAATCTGTCTAGACCAACAGCCCACAAAGCAAAGATCATCAGTTTAATATTATAGCAGACTAAAGAAATTGGAAAATAATCCGATTTTAGGTTATTCTACTCTAAAAATGACTCAAATCAAATGTTAAAAGAGTTGGTGATTAACATAAAAGTTGCTGGCTAATTGCTGCAGCTTTATCTTTGTTGGTAATGCTTGTGGGAAAAATCTGCATATAGATTCCACCTTTTTTTAATTAAATATTTGAAAAATAAACTAGTCAACGCTTGATGTGGAAAAATATTATTGCATCTAAGGCATATCGAAGGTTTAAAAAAAAAACAAACAAAAAAACAACATCGCCCACCTGTTCCGTTAAGCGTATTGTTTTTGTTGGTATACAATCGGATCATCTGGCCAATGGTCCTCACGTTGTCCCTCAACATGATGCCCTGAGCCTGCACCATGAAGAAGTACGTGTTGGCTGAGAGAAACGGGGGGGGGGGGGGGGAGAGAGTGTTTAGTCTGGTTGAATCATTGCATTTCAAGATCATATTTGCTTTCCAACAGTAATTCCATGCTGTCATTAACCGTAAAATGCTGACGTAAGACTGACGTCATGTTTTATATTTACTACAAGAAGCTGGTAACACATCAACCTTTACAATCAGAAGCAGCAGCTTAGATAAAATAATTGCAGGTAGCTGCAGCTTCTCATTTCTCTGAAAAAAAAAAATATAATAATAATAATTATATATATATATATATATATATATATATATATATATATATATATATATATATGTTGCCACTCAAAACTCTCACATCTTTCATTTATACAACACTGACTCAAGCAAGTATGATTATCATTCAGTTAAAAACAAAACTATTTGAAATACATCAATTTATTTTGGTTTGTATTGAAAGCAGTTAATAATATTAACATAACAGAATTCTTTTTACAAAATGTTTCCCCCCTGCATTAAGTATACATGTTGGTCTGAATCAGACACTTTAAACCCAACAGGTAAAATACTGTCACATCTTTGTGTCTGGTGCTGTGGTCTATATCTCTATTATAATATGATGTGTTTGTTAGTGATAGAAAAACAAACACTAGTTTTAAAACTTAAGTACTTTTTGCTTATAATTCATTTGTACATTTATTAAGTGACAAAATTCAGGAGTCTTCATTTTAATTAAGTGTTTTTCGACTATGTTCACCACTGTTCAATAGTTAAAAAGAAAGGGGAAAAAACCTGTAAAAGCAGCACTTGTATTTTTTGATGTTCTAGATGTCTTTTAGAAGTGCCGTACTACAACTTAAAAAAAAAAACTGATAATGGAATCAGCTAGAGAAATGCCTAATGTTAAAGAACATCATCTTAATCCAAAACCTTCCCGGGTTTCCCTGCAGAAAATTTGTTAGGCAAGATGGAGGGCGGCGGGGGGTAGTTACAGTAATGGTCTGGGCATATGCTCTTGTTATCTGTCCAATAGGTAAAATATACATTTAAGTTCCAATTCCGTTGTGCTAGGTGATAGTACTGGGATTTCCTGAGGGTCTTTGAAAGCATCTTAGAGCTGCTGCAGAGAGTGATTCTTCTCTGAAAGGAGAGAATACACAGCACTTGTAAACTTCTGTTACAAAGGTTGTTGCTTTGGTGTTGACGGTGTTAACAAGATAAACAAAGTAGCAGCTATACCCTTAACGTGTTAGCGTGTGGGCTTTGAGAGATGGGGGGTGAGACATTTATTGGCAAGGCGAGCCTCCACCTATAAAGCGCCGCCTACATAACCAGAACATCACACTTAGGCCACATTGGAGTTTGTGTGGAGTGATACCAGGGCGACTTCACATGTGTATTCACACCAGGTTTTTGTGCAGCATGGTGTCCCTTCTGCAGACCTGCCAGCTACTTCTGTAAAAGCGCACTGCCCCATCTTTAAGTGTGGATAAACCCTTTTCCTGTTTATATCACTTTATTAAACACTGTGTTTCTCTATTAAACGTTTCCTATTTTTAACAATGATTACACAGTAACCAGATGTAGTAAAATATTAACGTGGTGGGTGGAACTGTTGACCTAAAAGTCTTTAGTAGACAAGGGAAATAAAGGTTGCTATAGGTTTAAATAGGATTTTGGGTAAAGATGCTCATCCCAAAGAAAATAAAAAAAAATTCTATTCTCCAGATACAGGGCTGGTGCAGCTTCTGTGCTTCCACTCCGACCGAAAACAGAACGCGTGCAAATGTGCAAAACGAAAGGTCTGATCTGTTAAATTGACCAAAACCACGCCTGTACGGCTTTTGAATGCGGCCTTACAGTAAAGTGTGTGCGCTCATGGCTGAGAAAGATTAGAACCTTATCGCACGAACCAGGCAACTGGTTAATGAGCGGGCGACAGGGTTATGAGGTGACCGAGTCAACGCGGACACCCGCTCATCATGAATCCATCAGAGTGCCTGTGTAAATTCTTTCTGAAGTTGTTAACTAGGTAACTAGGTTGCATCATTATAATCTGTTCCTACACCTTTAAGCAAAAACAGGACACCACTGCCACATCACAAAACTAAACTTCTACAAAGAAGACTTGAAGAATAATATACTGTTGGATGCAAAAAAAAAGCATGAAAATGTCAATCAAATTTCAAAATTGTAATGAGAAGTAGGTTATTCACATTACACCTAAAAAAGTGTAGGTCAAAGTTAAATCAAACATTTTACTGGTGATTGTGTCCCATTATATAGAGATTATTTAACAGCACATTCGACATAAAATGTCAGCTATCCAATAGCTGGGAGTTATACATATTTAGTAACATTCAAATTATTAATGCCTACTTTCACTTTCTCCAGGATAAACCTCTAATCAATCAACTGCACAAACCCGTCAACTTGAATAATTCGGAGTCGATTTTGCCGCCACACTATTTTACACACTTGAATGCACACAGATGGGTAACAAATAAAACAGAACAATTTCCGTAAGGTTTTGTGCAACTCTTAACCTCCAGAACAGCTACTAAACGGCTTTTTGATATAGCTTGTTTAACACATTGATGTAAAGCAAAAAATACCAGGAGGGTTTCACTGGGCTGAGATCAATTGAATTCCTTTAGGGAGGCACCTGCTTTCATTAATGTTCCTCCTCTTATGTAATCAAGTGCTTCCTCATATCAGCCTCCCTTCGTCTGTTTCTGTCTACATGAGAGAAACAAGTGGCCAGTGAGCCAAGTCCACCCCCACTACAGAAATATTTGGCCTCCTGGTGGCAGCTGAAGTTTTGTCTTTCACAGCTTACTTCACAAATCCACTGTTGACAACACACAAAAATCTAAATATAACTGTGCTTTTTAAACACAATAGATGGCTAAAACAACAGCACTTGTTATTATTGTTTGTATAAATAACTAATAAAGTACATCTTTACTATCTGTTTGCAACACAGAACATACGTATATTCACTAGATTCAAACAGGTACTGATGCCAATCAATAATTGATACGTCAATTAATATGAGTAGTGACTGAAGGTGTTTGAAAAAACAAACACTTCATAGAGACGACAACATGGCATATCAAATAATTATAAGAGATTGGGTTTTTCATCATTTGTGAACTATTATACTCAATATTACATAAAATAAAGGATTAACAAATATCACTTCAAGTATAATTAACCTATATGAGAATCATTTTCTTGATAAAATAACTGAAAAATTTTTAAACTTTTTCATGACATTCTAATTCTGAATGTAGAGTTTGGGATTTTACCTTTCATACCACATTTTAAATTGAGAAAAATCTTTGAGGCTCTGTCCCTAACAAATTGGGCCAAATGTTCACCCTTTTCATTGTTCTTTTAGCAATTAGTGCATATTAAAAAAAAAATAAAAATGACTGTTAAAGTGACTTGTCTGATTTGTAAGTTTATTTCAAACCCAACTATAACAGGACTGCAACTTACAAAGATTTCGATAGTCGATTAATCTATGGATCAATTAGTTGTAAAATAGTGTGAAATGTCAGTCACTGTTTCCCAAAGTTGAAGTTCCCACAAACCAAAGATCATCAGTTTACCATTATAAAAGACTGAAGAAACCCAAAAAAATTGATTTAAGAAGCTGGAATCAAGAGAATTTGTTTTGTTAAAAATTATTCTTTGATTAATCAATCAAAATAGTCAGTGATTAATATAATAGTCTGCAACTAAATGATTAATTGTGATTACAACAGCAGTGGTGTCAGTTCTATTTGTTTAGGGGCAGAGCTACGATGTTAAATCTTTGTTTACTACATCTCAGCCTTTCTTACCCTCAGGGGGATATACATGTGTCTGGCATCCTTGTAAAACAGGTTTCACTACTTCCTCCTAAGCCAAGAGCCCAATTCACCAACCAACACAATCCACTGCCAGAAAAAACATTACCTATAAGCACACAAACCAGCTTATTTCTTTACATTCACGATCTTGCTGCTCAACCTTGAGCCAACAAAGCGTCTATAGTGAATTTTCCCTGAAGTGCCTTGTCTCTTCCCAGGCATGACGTCCACTGATTACCAGTAAGAGCCTTATAGTGAGAGCACACAGCTACCTTCTCCAGGCTCCTGATCAACACAAACAGAAAACTACAAATAAAACAGACTCGAAAGCAACAGAGCAACATGCAAACTGACATTACCCTGCCAAAGTAACTAAAATGAGAGTGAACGGCTAACTGAAGCCTCATAATCTTCACCTTTCCTTTAAATGCATTTCCACACAAAGGGACAATGAAAAATAGATTTTGCTTCCATCACATACACTAAAAGCACATTTGAAGGTTCTTAATAATAATAATAATATTTAGGAAAAAAAGTAGGAATTGTAGCACATTCATATGGACACCTGGCTGTTTTAGATCAGTGTCTATTTAAAGTATCAAAGCAAAAGTAGTTGTCTCAGCCCTCTGACATACTTGCTATGACATCATTAGTTATTAGTATAGCATGAAACATCAGTGTGCAAGCATTTTGCGGTGTGTATCTTCTATTACTTCACATATACACGTAGACAAAATTGTTGGTACCCCTCAGTTAAAGAAGGAAAAACCCACAATTCTCACTGAAATCACTTGAAACTTACAAAAGTAACAATAAAAAAAAATGTATTGAAAATTAAATAATCAAAATCAGCCATTACTTTTGAATTGTTGATTAACATAATTATTTAAAAAAACAAACTAATGAAACAGGCCTGGACAAAAACGATGGTACCCATAACTTATTGTTGCACAAACTTTTGAGGCAATCACTGCAATTAAACGACTTCTGTATTTGTCAATGAGCGTTCTGCAGCTGTCAACAGGTATTTTGGCCCACTCCTCGTGAGCAAACTGCTCCAGTTGTCTCAGGTTTGATGGGTGTCTTCTCCAAATGGCATGTTTTAGCTCCTTCCACAGATGTTCAATGGGATTCAGATCTGGGCTCATGTAAGGCCACTTTAGAATAGTCCAACGCTTTTCTCTCAGCCATTCTTGGGTGTTTTTGGCTGTGTGTTTTGGATCATTGTCCTGTTGGAAGACCCATGACCTGTGACTGAGACCAAGCTTTTTGACACTAGGCAACACATTTCTCTCCAGAATGCCTTGATAGTCTTCAGATTTCATTTTACCTTGCACACATTCAAGAAACCCTGTGCCAGATGCAGCAAAGCAGCCCCAAAACATTACTGAGCCTCCTCCAAGTTTCACCGTAGGGACAGTGTTCTTTTCTTCGTATACTTGGTTTTTGAGTGTATGAACATAGAGTTGATGTGCCTTACCAAAAAGTTCTAGTTTGGGCTCATCTGTCCAAAGGACATTCTCCCAGAAGCTTTGTGGCTTGTCAACATGCATTTTTGCAAATTCTAGTCTCGCTTTTTTATGATTTTTTTTTTTCAGCAGTGGTGTCCTCCTTGGTCGTCTCCCATGAAGTCCACTTTGGCTCAAACAACGACAAATGGTGCGATCTGACACTGATGTACCTTGGCCTTGGAGTTCACCTTTAATTTCTTTGGAGGTTGTTCTGGGCTCTTTGGATACAATTCGAATGATCCGTCTCTTCAATTTGTCATCAATTTTCCTCTTGTGGCCACGTCCAGGGAGGTTGGCTACTGTCTCGTGGGTCTTGAACTTCTGATTAGTATGAGCCACTGTTGTCACAGGAACTTCAAGCTGTCTAGAGATGATTTGCTTTTCTGTTGTCCATGTTCACCCATCAAACCTGAGACAACTGGAGCAGTTTGCTCGTGAGGAGTGGGCCAAAATACCTGTTGACAGCTGCAGAATGCTCATTGACAAATACAGAAATCGTTTAATTGCAGTGATTGCCTCAAAGGGTTGTGCAACAAAATATTAAGTTATAGGTACCATCATTTTTGTCCAGCCCTATTTCATTAGTTTGTTTTTTAAAAATAATTATGTTAATCAACAATTCAAAAGTAATGGCTGATTTTGATTATTTAATTTTCAATAACTTTTTTATTTATTGTTACTTTTGTAAGTTTCAAGTGATTTCAGTGAGAATTGTGGGTTTTTTCTTCTTTAACTGAGGGGTACCGACAATTTTGTCCATGTGTGTATATTTAGCTGCCCCAACCTAGGGGTCAGGCCCTCGTGAGGGGTCAGCAAATAAATGTGAGGGGTCACTAAGAAAGGATTTACAAATCTGATATTACTTTTTGGGTGATTTTCCTCATATTTAATTTTGGGGTAAATACTGAATCATTTGAGCAGTTTGGTTTTAGCCGATTAAGGAATGATAAGTTATTTTTTTAATGCAATTTCCCTTTTTATTTAGTTATATCCAAAACAATTAGGAGCACATCGCTTGCAAGATCTAGATTTAAAGAGGCTTTACTGCATTATTGCATGTGTAAAATCAAATTTGACAGATTGGTTGATTAAATAAACTTATAGATTAATAAAAAAATTAGTTGAATGGTTGATTAGACAACTAAGAATTTCTTTGGACAAAGATAGTCCTAAATTTAAGGGGGGTTATATATATAAAAATTCGAATTTCCCCTTTAAATTACCTAAATATACATCTACCTGTTCTCCCTCACTAAACATTTAGAATATAAATATGCAAAAATGTTTCATTTCTAAAGTTTAACTGCCTGACACCATTCATCTTCTTCTTTTAAGTTTCATCATCGATTTTAGGAAACAGGGATTGATATTTTACACAATTTTATGAGGCAAACAACAAATAGCTTAATTGGTATAATAACATACTATCAAAATAGTCCTAATTTTCTGAATGTGACAACAGCAATCAAGTATCAACGTCTGCACAAACACAATGCTGCACAATAAAATATAAAACATCGAATTATGAACAGCAGCAGAATAACAACACATGGGGACTGGAGGACTTCTACATTATCACTGATGCCCACACTTAAATTCATTCACAATTCAGCTGTGCAACGACAATTTAAGCGCATTTCATTTATAAATCCAACAAAACGGGATAATATTTAGTTAAAAATGTACACGATTTGCGATTGAAAGACTGTTTCTTTCTTCCCAAACATCACGAAACAGCAAAAACTCCCTGGACATCATGGCCCGAGGAGGACCACTTAGCTGCGCGCTAATTAGCTTGTGAGCTAGCCAACTTAACGGCTGCGTGAGATAATCCACGCATAAACACATTAACCGATACCCCTTAAAGCCATTTAAGCTAGTTAGAGGTGTTAAGAGGAAAAAAAACACTGTTGACTGACCTATTCCGGGAGCCACATAAATGAAGTAGAGACAGGTGGTAGACATGGAGAAGAAGAATATGAAGGCCAGGAATGAGCGGTTGGACATTCGCAGCAGCCGCCTCCAGTTCACCATTTTGGCTTAGGCCCGCGTCTCTTTCGCCGATAGGAATCCCATAAAATACTTAAAAAGTCCTCGAATTGATAGACAACAATACCAACGGTGCGGTCATGGGGGAGGATGAAACGTAACGTCCAAGCCTGGAGATGCAGCGCGGAAAAAAGGCTAAAGCTAGTGGTGCTAGCTGGCCTGCTTCCCCCCTGCCAAGAAATTTCCAGATAGAAAACAGGCTGCAAGTGAACGGCGATCAGGCGACGGGGAGCCGCATGCTGCACCGCCGGTCGGGCATCGTGGAACCGTCACACTGCTCGGTAATACTAGTTAAGGATACTTGTGTTTGTCTTCCATGGTTACGGTGTCGCCAGCGATGCTTTTATCGCCATCACTGAAGGTTGGTCATTTATGGGGGGGGCAGGACCGCGCTGCCTTCTTCTCCCACTCAGTCTACTCTCCGCCGGGGCGATGTTTCCAACACAGTCGGCGCACTACTTCGTCAACCCGTGCACTCGGGAGTCCAGTCATGCCACCGGGTGTCTGCGCACGGCTTCCGGCCGACTGTTGCGTTCAACAGACATAATGTGCGGGGCGATGTATCTGCGAGATAAACCCAATAAACGCTATATCAGGTTTGTCCCCCTTTCATTTTTCTGCTGGCACTGCAGACACCGTTTCCGGTCGGTGTAACACCCCTCCCCCGCGTCACCATGGAAACCCGTGCGCGCGGTGCGGGGAGTGTCTTTTGGGTGCTGCCAGTCTTTTCTGTCGCGTCTTTTTTTCTACGTACCTTAAAATCAACTGTTTCAACTTTACGCTGAAAAACTTAAAGATTCCTTCCACATATAAATATCCATGTATATTGTAAAGTTGTCATTTTTGGCTTTTAACACGCATGTAAAATATAGTAACAAAAATGTATATGTAAATGGGTCAATGACAAATGTTTGGCAAGATGAGAAAGTCAAAAAATGTATGAAACACAGTTTTAAACAGTAGTCATCAGGTCTCTCAAAATGGGCATTTTGTGTTCATGTAATTTAAAAGGCCATTTGTACCATTTTTTTTTCTTTTAAAACATGATTTTTTTGACAGAAAATGTCAAGTACATTGTAAATATTAAATCCACCTAAAATATAAAACTAGTTCATAGCATGTGTTTTAATTAAAAAAAAAAGAGAATTGAACTATCTAGTACCGAGTTTTTAGGGTTACACCACATGACATTTTTCATCACTGTTCCGTATATGAATAAATAAAAACAATAGGGATGAGAAAAAGTAAAAATAAGAAAACATTTGTTGTTATTTCACAGGAAAAAAACAAAGCGTTTTGCTGAAATGCTCACAATGTAAATAGAATAGCAACACAAGTTAAAATACAGTTTAGACAACTCCGAATATAAGACATACAAACAAATAAGGATACATTTACAACTTAAAGTTAGAATCTAGAAAGTAGGCCCCTGTTCTATAAAATTATGCAGGTTTTCTCCTAAAATTGTATACTATTTTCTCTCTTTTCTCTCTGTAATATGAAGAAAGTTCATTCAGCCAGTGCTTTTGTGATCATGGGTTTTCTGACTTCCAGTTCACCAGAAATATATTTCTGGTTTTCTTCTCCCAGCACTACTGCCCAATGATGTAAATTATTTCTTGTAATGAGTCACATTATTAATATCTCCCAGACATGTTTTCAAAAATACAATAGTGCCCTCTAGTGTGGCCAAAAGTTGCCTAGTATGTCCTTTCATTGGACTAAATGTGATCAATTGCCTTCTCAGGTGTCCTTCCAGGGAACATAATTTAATTTCACTTAAAGGTGCTGAGGTTTTCCTTATTTAAAGGTGACCTTAAGTGTTTGATCTTCTTTGGCAATGAAATTGCGTTAATATGCTTAAGACAGTAAAATTTATCTTACCAGGCTGGTGTAGTCTAGTCTCTCGGGTGTTCTGTACCTAAACTTCAGATCCTAGAATCACCCCTGATTCAAAACTATTGAGAAAACAAAGAGCATCATCATAGAACACGAAATGGGCTAAGCTAAAGTTAAAGAATTGCAGCTCGGATGCAGTGATTAGACACCATGGTTTTTAAGTCAAAGATGGAAGTTTTAAAGTTTTGCCTGATCCAAATTCAGGGCAGGCGCTGTATTTTGATCCAGTTGAAAAAGGTCATTCCATTTAAAGAATTTTCAAATATAATGAGGCAACCTGCCTAAAAGTGCTTTAAAAATAAGTTAATTAATTCTGGTGTTTATCTTAGAAATATTTGAGCACAGTTGAATAGTCCAGCTTGATTTCAGTTCAACTGAAAAACTGCAGCTTAGCTGATTAGTTTACACATGAAATGAAGCTCCAATTCTCTGTTAAACATTTTGTTTTAAATGAGCTTATAAGCAACTATTTTTTTTTAATTTTCCTTGCTGAAGCATGGCTGAATTTAGATTTATTTAAAGCATCTCTTTGAGAGGGGAAGTGAGAACATGCAAATATGGAGAAATTGTAAACTAACAATCCTTATAAAATTGACAATTTGTTCAGATAAGATAAAAGCTTTGAGAGGCAGGAATATTTATCTTTAGAGTATTAGTGACAATGCAGATAACTCCCTGTATTGGTCATCTTTTAAACTTTAAACAGTTTCAAATGTAGATGGTAGTATTGCAATGACTTAAAAAATCAACACTGAAAAGAAAAAAACAAAACATTTATTACTTTCTGAAATACAAAAAAATTGTACAAAGTTCTTTTGACAAGTGTTTACATGAATGTCAATGAAGAAATATCTGATGGTTGATTTGACAGGAATGGAAGGTTTGTATGAAGTGCTCATTTCACTGGGAAAAGACCGTTTCTGATTGAACAAACAGAAAATCATTTCACAGATCCGGTCAATGACCGAACATCAACGGTTATCTACCAGGAAAGTGATATTTGCACACTCTCAGCTAAATGTGAGCTTAGTGCTGTCGGTCCTGACTCTCTCTGCAGAGGAGATGCTGTTGTAGTTTCAGTTGTGTGAGGCTTGCTGCATGATGACTGAACACAGACTCAACATCTGCAGATACTCATCTGCACCGTCTGCTAGACACTTATCCACCACCTGAAGCACAGAAAGAAGGCAAAGAGAGGATTTACAAAGAAGCTGCTCACCAAAAAGTTCACTGTTATGACAAAAGACAGTGTAAGATAAAATTAACCTGCGTTGTCTGCAATGAATTATTCATTTAACCATAGAATTTTGTCTCCAGAAGCTGTGCTAAGTTTGATGTTTTTGTATCTATAGCTCAAACCACTGCTGTGACTTGCAGAAACGCATAGGATAGTGAGAAACAGAATTTCGATTCCTTTGTATGTCAAGTGCAGGTGAAGAAATTGACAATAAAATTGACTTTGAAATGAACTAATCACCACCAGAGGGCACTGTGTGTAAAACTCTGTACTCATGGTGTTTAAGTGACTTTATCGAACAATAAGGACACGTTAGGTGTAACAAGTGTTAATGCAATGCAGGCTTGTGTTATTAAAAACATTTTACATCATAATGGCCTTCACATTAAAAGCCTGACTGCATTTAATTATGTTCTGCACACAACCATGGGAAGATGGTGAAACGGTTTGATGTAATCAGAATGAGAGTAAGAAATTTACAAGAATACAGTTGTTTTAGACTTATTTTTCAAAAAACTAAATGTGCTGATTAGATTAAATTATTAGATTGGTTCGTTGAGATTACATGTTCATGATGATCTCCTGATAGACCATCCACTGCATAAAGTAGTTATAACTTTTTTGACATTTCGCTGTGTCTTTGTCGGTGTCAACAATTACAGCTTGTCCATATTTAGAAATTGCTGTAACGAATAGTCACTAAATTGATTAGTTTACAACAATTACATTTTATTTAACTACTTTGATAGTTGCTCAATTGCAAACCGTGATTTTTAAGAATTATGTCAAAAAGCTCTCGTTACAGCTTTTAAAAATCTGATTATTTTTCTAGTTTTGTTTGTCAAATAGTAAAATGATGATCCATTAAGTTGTAGACTGTTGGTCTGAATAAAAAAGACATTTAAGGTAAAATCTTCAGCTTTAGAATACAGAGATAGACATTTTACATTTTATGAACCAAATATTTTTTGATTAATTGTTTCAATAATCAGCAGAATAATCAACTGTCAAAGTAGTTGTTAGTTGCACCCTTAGTTGCCATCTGTATTTTTCATCCCTTTTAGGATTTGATATTTTCTCCTTCTGCAGCCTGATTCTCTGCAGAGCAGCTTCAACTATCATATAATGTAATAGACAGTTTGAAAGTAGATATTGACAATTTTTATTAATTATTTTATTAGTTATTAATAAGTTGAGTCATGCTACAATAAAATATAATAAAATGGCTGCAGTTAGCTTGTAGCATGTCCATCCTGCATCAGGTCACTTACCGCCATTTTTTCTGTGATGGCTGACTTGTGCTTGTCACTCATGTCCTGCTCTATGATTGACTCGTGGAGCTGACTCAGGATCTGTGTGGCCGCGTAGCCTTCATCTACCATTTTCTGATAGAGAAGAGGTTCAAACATGCAGGAAGTGAGTCCAGAGCCTCCCGGTGTGGTAGAATCCATTAATGTGGTGGATAAATCATGTCTGAGCACTTACTTTGACCGCAACCTCAAGCTTCTCAAACGTCCCTCTCAAGCAGATCTGAAGCAAGTCGTCAATCATCTTGGGAGGGACGACCTGTGAGAGTGAGAGCATAACATTAGCTGTTAATCAGTAAAGTGAAGTCTAGATCTGCTTGTTCTGGACTTGAGTTAGTGGCCTCCATAACCAGCACACACAGAAGTGCGGCTCACCCCGGCTATTTCGATGACCGCACGCTCCGAGATCTCCTTGTCGATGCTGAGGCGGGCGGCGCTCTGGAGTAAGGTGATGGCTTTCCGTAGGTCTCCTTCAGACACCTTCACCAACGCTGCTATACTCTGCAGGAACAGAACAGGTCAAACTCTCTGTAACTTTATAAAGCGTGACTCTTCCCTAAACGCAACTAAGCCCTCTGGTTGGTGATGAACTCATTGCACGCCAGGCAATAATACTGCATAAAGCCAGGGAGCAGCTGGCTGCACAGCGATGCGTCATTTTGGCAGAGAGAGGCATCATTTTTAGAGTATGCACAGTTTTTAACAGTTTTTTTTCTGCAGACCTTTTCCATTTCGTAAATCTATATTTTTCCAAATAAAGTTTTAGAGGAAAAAAATATATACATGGTTGCTGTGCTTGAAACTGGCAACTGCCCACCTATGTAGTAGGTCAAAATGAGGAATCCACTATCTGGAATGTCTGAATACTTTAGTAGCCTTTTAACAGGTAGGTTAACAGTATCCAGATGCTTTTCTACATCCGGTCATACATTGCAGTGTGCAAGCAAACCACACTATGCTATCCCAGAAGTCACTGGGATGGGAAGATGGTGGTGCTGTAGCACATCTGAACTGTGCCTTCTACTGGCTTAAAGAAGAAGAGAAAAAAAACTCCAGAGATGTTTAGATGATTTAAAGAGATTTGAAGAACTGGAAGGATAAAAGATAAACAGTTCAAATATTTGCCACTGAAGCTTTAACATGAACATACTTATCTACATGTTTATTTTACTTTTGTGTTTTCAAATTTGCCTGATGTAAAATGAGCACAGTAAAGTTTAAAAACACAAAATACTTCACAGATTATCACATAGTACAACTAGACTTGTTTTAATTTAAAACATATTGTACTTCTTTCCCAACAGATTCAGGTAGTTTGCTTTTTTAAATGTTGAAGCAAATGGAAAAATATCAACATGAAAGCAGCCAGCAGATCCAGTCTAGATTTATAAACCTTCTAAACTATAAATCTTTTACCTCTTCGCTGTACTTGAGGTTCTCCTTCTCACAGATGTCCAGCAGACGCTCTTCTTGGACCTGATTGGCCAAAGGCTTGAAGCGAAACTTTGAACACCTTGAGGTCAGGGGCTCAATGATCCTATAACACAGACACACATCAGAGTCAGTATCAGTCAGCAAACCGGAGCATGCATGCATGTTGACGACGAGTCAGCTGACCTGCTGATGTAGTTACAGATGAGACAGAAGCGCGTGGTGTGACACTGCTTCTCCATGGTCCGGCGGAGCGCGGCCTGAGCTGCTGCCGTCATGGAGTCGGCCTCGTCCAGGATGATGATCTTAAAAGGAGGACAAGGCTTCCCACTACAAACAACACATCACAACCACTGAAACACAACAGCACCTCAAATCATTGAAATATCATTGAAAAGTAGAAAGTAACATTTTTTTCCCCAATCCGTTAAGAAAGTAAAACTATTTACAATAAATATTTCACTCATTGTGTAATGAATCTATATAAGTTTTACTTTCTGAAGTGAAAAATATTTTTTTCACGATATTGTAATCCTTTGTGATGCAACTGTATCAAAAAAAATAATTCTTTCAGACAAATTAAACATTTTACAGACATTTTCTAGATATTCCCTGTATATAACAATATAGAGTTAACTGAAACTGCCATAAACGTTATGTCAGAAGTTCAGAAAGGTTATTACAAAGCATAAAGGTCAGTGACAACTCATGGTTGGCAGGATAAGAAAGTCAAAAACTTGTTAAAATACAGTTTAACAAGTCCCTAAAAATGTACATTTTGTAAAGTATATTTATCCCAAAAGCCAGTAAATTGTCTTTTCTTCAATCAAGAGAAAGGCAGTGTTTACTCACTCTGAGCGAGATCCAGCCACAGCAAGATGAGCGAAGTTCTTGACCTTTTCCCTGACAACCTGGATGCCTCGTTCATCGGAGGCGTTGAGCTCCAGGACCCTCTGCTTGTACAACTCCGGGCTAAAGGAGAGGCAGTGAAAGAGGAGAAGGATGGAGGATTCATGAATAAAACGCAGGAACGGTGATCAACACAAAACAAACCAAAATCTCTGCTTAAACTTACCCATAAAGCTCCCTGGCAGCGGCTAAGATGGTGGAGGTCTTTCCTGTTCCAGGAGGACCGTAGAACAGCAAGTTAGGAAGCTGAAATTCAAACACAAATGTCGGTTAGTTCTACAGTAAACAATGGAGCAACAAATAATAGATAGATGTTTATTTTTACTGTATAGTATACAATAAAATTGAGATCCAACTCTTTCATTGTGCCAGATAAAACATGATAAAATACATAGGTGTATTTTTGCAATAGTGTAATTTTTTTAATATATATTCAACTTCTTCTCGTTTGGTAAAGTGGCTTAAATAGTAAATAGCTCTATACACACACTGCTTTGCTGCTGGAAAGATAAAACTCAAAGGTAACAGTTGAGACACATGATGGGAGCCTGCTACTTACATCTGCTCCTTCCAGAGATTTCTTCAGTACTGCTACCACCTCTTCCTGAAAGGCAACCTCATCCACACACTTTGGCCTGCTGAGATTAACAAAAACAGAGTCTGTTAATATTACAGATGCAGGACCACGGTGCATTACGGTGCATAAGGTTGGATTCGGACTACTACTAGTGCTTTTACAATTAGTGTTCTGTATGGCAGAGTACATTTTAATTGTAAAAACGGAAATTTAAAACTAAAAATTTTACTTTATAAATTAATTGAATTTAGAATTTGTGACCAGTCTAAATCTAGAATCCAGAAAGTAATGTTTCAAAAGATTCTTCTTCCTGTGGATCAAACACTTGACTTGGGGACTTGGCTCAGACTCTCACGTTTTGTGTTGTTGAACCCTGTTCAACTTATTTTCTAGGTGAGGGGAAAAAAATCCTGCTACAGGTTCTATTTTATAATTGAAGAGAATGAAATGTAGAAAATTTGTTCAGCAGATTGATTTACTAATGTCAATACAATACCATCAGATTTTCTAAATCAAACACAGATTTGTTTTTTACACATATGTACTGTATATGATGTATGCAGATAATGGTATTATTTTTATTAACCTCTCATTCTTTAGGTTGCGACAATATTTCAATTAGACAGAAAAACATACTATTTTTCCACCCATGGGATAGGTTTGGCTTTCTTCTCAGCACTGGGTCCGGCTGCTGTCTTGTCTTTCTGAGGTCTGGTGGTCTGAATAGTCGCTCCTTTCAGAAAGGCCTGCATAACTTCACCTAAACACACAAAAACACGCAGCTACAAATGAACACAAAACACAAGGTTCCTACACATTTTCTATTTCTAGACTTTACGGTAGATTTGTCAGGCCACGTTGCTATCTGAGTATATATCTGAATATAAGAAATTAAGAAGAAAATAAAGTGTGTTTACAAAGCTGTTCAGACAAGCATAATATTTGTGCAAAATTCATTAAGATATTGCTGTATTTTCTCTGAAACGCTGCTTGTATGATCAGAACAGAACAGGGCAGTAGTTCTATAATATAAATGCTTCTATATTCCATTTCCTTTTTTCCATACTTTACAAAACCTGGTAACAGTAGTGGAACGTGACATGTACAATAACTCAAGTAACATTTTATTTCTGAACATGTGCAGACGAATAAGAGAGGGGATATATATATGTATATATATATATATATATATATATATATATATATATATATATATATATATATATATACACCACTTATGAGGAAATGCAGCGAACTATGGTTGCGTTGCAAAAGCTAAGCTAGCTGTACAGTATGTATCATGTTAGCTTGTTTACTTGTAGGTTAGGCAAAATTTAGCCGTTTGCTAGCATACAGACGCATGTCGCTTACCTGATAAAACTCCCTCTGTTAAGGTAAATTATGTCCTAAATATTCCGAACACTGCTGACTATGATATTAGTATAGTAGCGATCTTCTCTCGGGCTCACAGTGCTGTTGTTGACATGCAGCCGGCTGTTTTTCCCGCTCTGGCGAAGTTAACTTCCGGTGACGCCATCTCGCAGCAGCCAATCGGATGTTGCGGATGCTGACTGTTCTTCTTCTGGTTCTTCTTCGTTGGCGCTGTTGCGGATGCTGAGCTGGTCCTGCTGCTCCCATGGAGGTATTACAAGACGTCTGTCGCTCACGCCTCTTCTTACCTTACCTTTTCTTTTTCTATCCCTTTTTTGTTTCTTTTTTACATTAACTTTCATCCCCAAGTTATTAATCCGCTTTGTTAATGCACATTTTCATTTACCTGTGATAGTGATACCCTAACCCTTTTAGATGATAGCCTACTTTATATTTTATTATTTAGTTTTTTTTGTAAAAATATATATTTAAATTTGAGAATATTTTTTATTCAGATGTATTTTTTAATTATATATATATATGTGTGTGTGTGTGTGCGCGTATGTGTGTGTGTGTGTGCGCGCGTATGTGTGTGTGTATGGTAATTCAAATTTGCAAAGAGCGAAATTCACTGTAACTAATTCAGTTCATTTTCACAACTAATATGTTCAGCCAAAACAACAAAAATTCCATCCAGTACTTGACGAATCGGCACACAAAGCTTAGCATTAAGCTGTGCCTTGGATGCTTCTGTTGTGTAGAAGGCCTCAGCAGAGCTTAGAACTGGCAGCGTGCGGGCAAGGGAGTGAGTTGAGGCTGAGCGCAGATGTCTCTGGCTAATGGTTTTCTCCTGGGTAATCTCCTCGCTCCCAGGGGCCACAGGAGAGATGCTAATGTCCTGCCTGGAACTGTTTGCTTTCTTCAAAATGTGGAGCAGGATCAGCGGAGCGGCCTCTGAGAGCTCCGAATGAACCCAGGTACCAGGAGCATGAATGAAGAATGATGCAACAGAATATTGACTTGTTTTGCTTCAATCAGAGGCTTTAAATACAGATATTGACTTAAACAGTCTCAGATTTCTTTTTTATTAAAAAAAAAACAACTGAAATATTCTGGCAGCTGGGGTGTTAATGAAATAACTGTTTCATAAAATAGACACATTTCTGTAATTTAAATATATATTACAGTAGTAGTTTAGTTAAAATGAATTAACATTAGCTATTTCGGAAATAAGATAATTAATACAAATAAATGAATGGTATTTATTCCTATAAATAAACAATTAAATGTCCTATAAAATGCATTATAATATAATTATATTGTAATATGACATTTTGAGAAAAAGGTAGCTCCTTCCTTGTGAGGTTCAATAACTGTTTCTGATTTCATAAAAATGTAGACCTTATGTTACTGTGTTTTATGTTTATTCTCTAAGGATCAAATTAAATTGATCTTGTGCTCTTTATATACTAATAAATCAGGGACTATTTCTTGATCACCAGTAACTCCAGAAGCTCCAGTGTGGTCCAGGCCATGGTTTTTCTCCTGGACCCATTAACCCCTCCCGTCTGTCCATCCCCCCTCTCTCTCGTGTGTGTGTGTGTCTGTGTGTGTGTGTGTGTGTGTGCCTTCGCCTGCAGGCAGGTAGCAGCCCTCTGGTTCCTTTTTCCTCTCTGTGACTCAGCGTCTTTATCACAGCAAACAGCATCTTCAAAGCAGCAGAAGCAGCAGCAGCAGCAGCAGCGTTGTTTTCTCCCCCGGAGCCTAAGGAGCAGCTCTGAAAACAAAACACACATAAAAACAAAAACGAATCTGCATCCAGAGGATATTTTTTTTACTTCTACGTCGTTTTGCGTCATTTTTGATCATTTTTGATCATTTTTGGTCATTTTTCCTTTGTATTTTTGTTGCTTTTGCTGGATTGTTGTGTTTTCAAATTGGAGACTTCTTTCATTGTTTGGATTTGTCTGACAAATTCATGAACTGGACAGAAATGATGTTTAGTTGATTGACAGATTGACAGGCTGTTTTTTTTTTTTTTTAATAATTCTGTCTGTTTTGCTCAGTTATCTATTTACTGACAAAGTATTTCTTTGTCATCCACTGACAAACTGACTTTTTTCTTTATTTAATTACTTTATTGTTTATTATCTGGCTGCTGCCAAAAAAAAATAACTTATTTTGTTCACTCATTTTTTTTCAAAATGCAGAATTATTGACAGACTAAACCTTTGCTTGTCATAGTTTTTTTTATTCGGTTGAATGAACCAGCTGATCACTTCATTGACAGATTTTCTTAAAAGTGACATCATCCTCCTCATCCCTGTCCCCATCAGGCTTTGTGACAGTTTGTCTTCAGAAATGTGATGTAGTAGAATAATAAAGGAACAATTAGAGAAGAGAAGCAGTGTGGAGACGAGAAGCCGGCACGCAGAAAGGAGAGAAACAGATTAAGGGAGAAAAAGGAGGAGAGGTCTCTGGTGAGGAGGAGGAAGAGGCAGAAAAAGAGGAGGGAGGCGTGGCAGCGGAGAGAGAGAGAGAGCAGAGAGGGAGGAGAGGAGAGTGGATGCGACCCACACCCTGAGATGCTGTGCTGGCTGAGAGAAGACGAGATGTCGGTGCAGGAGCTGCTACAGAGGGTGCAGTGTGTCATCACACATGTCGGTAAGTGGCCGCTGCATTCGTCATCGTTCTGTAGCGCGAAGCTTCACATAACGGGTTTCTCTGGGGAGTGGGAGTGTACGGTGGAGTGAGCTCCTCCTGGATCATCCTCTGTTTTCAGTTCAGCGAAAGGCGGATGGAAGGTCTGCATCCTCTCATCAGGACCACGGAGCAGGAACTGTGTCATCAGGGCATAGCAGGAGCCACAGTTCAGCTCCATTACTGGAACCATTTACCTGCAAACCACTTTGTCAAGTACAGGATTTTCTTTAACTAAAAGATTTAAGTAAATATTTGCTGAGACGAACAACCTACACTCACCTTTACTGGTGTATTTTTCATTTAAAAGATTTAAATATTTCATAGATTTGTAATCATACGTTCGAGGTAAAAACAAACCTAATGACCTGATTTACAACAGTAAATATTTTTTAAAAAGGTAAATCAAACATTTTTTTGGTGTTGATATTAACTTAGATATAGGATAGTGTCAGTACATTTTTATAGGGAATTAAATTATTTATAGGCACAAAACCTGTATTTATAATTGATAAAGCTAACTAAAACCCCACTATTTGTATGTAAAATTAAAGCTATAAACTGTATCTGAATTACAGTAACTGTACTGTATTTTTATGAAATGGTTATTTAACATTATTTTACAATATTAGTACTATTTTTTGAGCCTCTCTTTTATCCTGGTAGCTTCTCCCCTCCTCTCTCCTTATTTCCTCTCCCTTCCATCTCTCCTTCACTCCACTCTCTTCCCTCCTTCCTCCCTCACTCCATATTTTCGACGCCTTCTCCTTCTCTTCTGCTCCTCTTCTCTTCCTCCTTCCCTCCCACACATCCTTTTCCATCCTTTCTTCTCCATCTTACTGTACTCCTCCTCTGTCTTCCTCTTTCCTCCTCCTCTCCTTTTTTTGCGTCTAGGTATGTCTCTCTCTCTCTCTCTCTTTTTTTTTGTTTCCCAGCCGGTGGGGAAGTAGGTTAATGTGCCACGCTGGAGACTATTGCACAGCATCCTCCATCACTGCACTTTCTGCATGGCATGGGAGGGGAAGGCAGAGGCGGGCTTCTCGGAGCGTTGCTACGGAAACTGAGCCAGATTCCGCCAATCAAGTGGCCCTGAATTGATTTAGTGGGGAGCCAGTTTCACACAGGATGCTGCGAGAAATGTCTGCAGCATTGTGGCCTGCATCAAGGTGTTTCCTCGCTCTGGATGTGTGTGAGGACACTTTGTGTGTGTTTCTTAGTGATATTATAGTCTTACAACCTCGTCTCCTCTGTTACCATTACCGTCTTTTTATGGATTTATCATATATTCCTCAATCATTCAGCTTTTAGTAAATTGCATCTATATTGATTGCACATATCTGCAATTAATCTACACACACACAGATGGAAAGAAATACATCACATTCATTATTTTACTAAAAAACATAGTGTTATATTTTAGGAAGCTTATTTTACGATGTAAAAAAATTGATGAAACAAAATTAGAAAATAAAGAATGATAGTAACAAGGCTGCAAGCTAATAGAATTAAACTCAACATTCTGCTAAAATCAGAATAATATGTTTAATTTTTCCTGCTGAACAGCAGCATATTTCCATCCACAGCGATGTGACCTCTGTTAGGTTTTGGACTGTAAATGACCTGTTTTGAGCAGCATATCTAATCTGCAGAATGTGCTGTGGTAGTGAATGTAGCCGGTGGTGAACACGAACTGAGGGATGTAGTCAAGACTGAAGCACTGATTGAATGTCTTTTAAATCACAGTGATATACACCGTTTATTCACATAGTTTGCTGATGTGGTGAAAAAAGCGAATGTGGTTTTGCGATAAGTTTGAAGACAATTATGGGGAAAAAACCCTGTAAATTACAGCTCTGTGGATTTGAACAATGTTTGGCTCAACAAACAGAGTTTGTCTGAATCTCTGGTGCCTCGATGAGTAAACTGTAAAAATGTTCAAATTGACTGTATTCTGTTTACAGTTTTACTGTAAAACATTAGTAAAATATAATATAGTGATTGCAGTTGTATTTAGAGTATTGGGCATAACTTGAATATAATATAGTAACTCTTTGATTTCTGTGATTTTCTACAGTATGACTTCTGTAGAAAATCATCACCATCAGATCAGACAGTGTCAAACAATGCATCCTGCTATTTTAACTTTGGAGAAGGTTTGAAAAAGAAAGAATGAAATTACAGAATCATAAAGGATTTCTGAAGTCACATTGTTTCTTACATACTCAGAATCTCTGTATTAGGGCTGCACACAAAAAAACAAGACCAGTAATAAAGTGTATATTGATTGATAGCAATAATAATGGATGATTTTTAAAAAAAAATATTTTTTGACATTTCATGTTTAACGGCCTCTTTTTAATACATTAATGCAGAGGCGGGTGATATAGCCAGAAAAGTGATAATGATTTAATATGAAGTGGATATTTTGATATTGTTTTTGTTCTTAGCCCTTCCGTGTTCACCCCTTTTTATTTTCTTCTCCTTCCCATGTTGTTCAGTCACCAGCAGGGAGCTCACTCATCCCTGTTGGAACCACTCAGCTGTTTGGAATAAAACAGCTTCAGCACTAACCACATTCAGCTTAAATATCAGACTATCAACTTCTCTGCTTAAATCCATTCTTTGAGATGATAAATTAAAATGTGATCCTCATCATACAATTCTTCCTTCTTTGTATGTTTGTCTTTTGACTTAGAGCTGAAATGATTAATTAATTAGTTGTTTTTCTAAAATGGTGTTAAATGTCAATCCCTGTTTTTCAAAGCTGAAGATTCAATCTAAGATGTCTTTTTTTGTTCAGACCAGCAGTCCACAACCCAAAGATCATCAGATTACCGTTATAGAAGATTAAAGAAACCATTTACGTTATAGTTGGCAACTAATCAATTAAATGACTCTTAATAATTGTTTCTGCTCTAATTGGGACAGGCTTTTGTAAACCAGAAAGTAATCACATTTGAGAATCTGTGACCAGAGGTATTAGACATTTTCTTCATAAAAAAACTCAAATTGATTATTCTGAATTTTCTAAATTGTTGGCAATTAATGTATTAATTGGCAACCTTTACTCTGATTATTGCTTCTTTATTATGTGGAAACAACAGCAAAGAAACAAAGACTCCAATGACTAAATGACTTGAATTGATCTAAATTAAGTTGATTGACTGTGTCATTGAATACTATTATTTTACAGGCTTCAATTAGCTAATCATCACTTTCCCTTATTTCTTCATTAATTCATTATGTGTTTCAGTCAGCTGTGGCTGGTAAATTTCAATATAAGGTAATGTAAATCCAACCCTTATTTAGTTTATAAAGCCCTATTGCAATTAGAACTACAACAATAAGTAGTTGATTATTTTCCAGCTATTATGTTAATGGTAACATTTCCTTTCTTCTATAATAGTAAACTGATGATCTTTAGGTTGTGGAATGTTGGTCTGGACAAATAAAGATATTTTAGGTTAAATCTTCAGCTTTGGGAATCATTAATCAACATTTTACACCATTTTATGAACTTAACAACTATTTGAATAATCGTTTCAATATTTAATAGATATACATGTTGTAAAACTGTAAAACACATGACTAGTGCATGATGAAGAGTGCAAGGCTCTATTTCAATTCAATTCAATTTCAATTTATTTGTAGAGCCCAGAATCACAAATCACAGATTTGCCCCAACGGGCTTTACAGTTTGTACAAAAGCAACACAACATCCCGTCCTTAGACCTTCACATCGTATAAGGTAAAACTCCCTAAAAAAAACCTTTAATGGGGAAACGAAGACAATTTCAAGGTGTTTGGGTGGTTATATATGTATTTTTCACCATTAACTAGTGACAGTAAGTAGAAATTAACAACACTTCTTTAGACATTCACATTGAGAGTAGGAAATGCAGCGACATTTTTTTCCCCCTATATTTTCTGTGTATTTCAGGAAATCTGCACAACGCACACCTACACAAACCCCCTTTGTCGCTGCCGTTAAGTCGCGTACCCACATGACTCACAGGCCTATCGGCAGCCGATGACATCATAGCGGCAGGACGTGTAATTTACCGTAACGCCCGAGATCCCTTCATGCATAACTCATGACCCTTAACGTTCTGTTTGGTGGGCTCCACATCTAAAATGGCTGCTCCTGTCCCACTGTCAGGATGATTATTGCTGCGGATGATAAGATATAAGAGTTGCTGCTAAGACAGACAATCATATTCTTGTTCAACGTGAGTGTCCCTCTAAGTGAACCCCCCTCTCCGCTTCCAGCATCCTCTGGGCTGCCGGATTATCAAAGGAGGGTGTGTTACAGGGACCTCATGGGTGACCTTCAGAGATTCCACTGAAAAAAAAAAGGTCAGGCTCCTCGGAGGGAGGATGCCGACTGTTGCCGTGTTTTGTTGCCCCGGGCAACCGCGGGAGCACAAAGGAGGACAATATCTCTTTGAGTCCCCGGGGAAATCCCTCCCCTCAGATGCTGCGAGTATAAATGTCCATCATTTTTTTTTTTACACATAATGGTGTAAACTAGGAGGCTGCTGCAGAAATAACGAGGCTTTAATAAGGTTGATCATCTATACTGGCTCAATTTGTAAATCTGTTGGCTCTGTTGCCAAGAAGAGTTGAGGTTTTATTGTTTTGCTCAAAGGTTTATCAGCAGAATATTGTGTTCCTTAAGGATGATTATAGTTTTATCCAACTAGTTTTTGGCCCTTATTTCAGACTTGCTCACGGAAACAAAAAATAACATATGTAAGTGTACAAAACTATATAATTAAAAAATGAAAATATAATAATAATAATAATATATTAAGGTTGTCCATATTTTTATAAAGTATACTTAAATAAAAGGTAGACCCTTGAGGCACGTACTAATATGCTTTCTTAAACATATAAGACTAATATGTATTTAAGTGTAATAATATATAAGTGCATGCAATTTTATTCCTGTCAAAATGTTATAAACATATAAACATACACTTAAATTTCCAATCTTCTGTAATGTACTAGTGACATTTTATTTTTGAGAGTTAATTTTAACTACTTACATTTTTTATTTTAACCTATTTAAAATAAAAAATATATATAATTTGCTTTTAGCCTTGAAAAAAAAACACAAGCAGTTACTCGATGAAAAACAAGTCTTTAAAATGCCTTTAATGCTAATTTATCCCTAAATATGTTTTAAAAATTCTTAATCTTTAAGTTTTTTTGAGCTGTGGTCTTAATTAACACAGCTGATCTGACTTTCCCTTTAACTTACACATTTATGTGAACTATTCGACAAATCTGATGAACAATTTAAGGTGCGTTTGTGACCTCGTGACCTTAGGGCCACCCCCATCATCTGTTGGGAATGAGGCTAATAGGATTATTCTGAGGGCTAAACCTTACTGAGAGCACATGGATTTACTACAGCAAAATCTTAAAGGTGTGACTTGAAATTCTGAAGTTCTTTCTTTGCATATTTCAGCAAAACAGAGCTGGGCGTTGCTAAGTGATGAGGCGCAGGTACCTCGGATAACATGGGAGGCACTTAGCAGCTGTGAGGAAGAGACACTGAGAGGGGAAGGAGGAGGATAAAAGACCTGGGTAAAACATTAACATGTCTGACTAATAGCTGCAACATGTTGGCTTCAAAGCATTCAAGTGCAAAACATATTTTCGACAGATGTGTGGAAGCAGTTGTCGACGGGCTGTCAGAATAAATACTAAACTATTACTGAAGCGGATGCACACACGTGCGCTTATTTAGTTTTATAACATCATGATAATATATCACCGCTCAGCAGCTGCTTTCTTATGTTCAATACAGTGAGATCTGCAGCTCTGTGATTTATAGGCAGGTCTCCTTCAAAGGCTGAGCTGGTTTAATATGACAGAAGCAATGAAACTCTGTACAAACCCTTTAAAATGCTTCTTTTCTCCACATGAGAATAGTTTTCAAATGAGTATTTTTTGCTAAATTTTGCCTTTCAGATATTTCCTTTTCAGGTTAGCGCTGATGGTTGTTCGATCCACCACTTCAGTCTAGACTGAAAACTCTTGACAAATACCGGATAAATTGCCAGGAAAGTTTCCCTTTTAGCTTCTATAACATGGTGCGAATATTTGAAACCAGATGATTTATCCAACAGATATTTCCTGCAGGGACACACAGTCTGACACTTTTGGTTCATGCTGAAATGCCTGTGTGTTTTATGGCATAAGCTAGTGGTTAATGATGATGAATTACGTCCTTGTATCTACAGATTTGTCCTCTAGTACTGGTATCAGGTCAAAACATGTAACTAGTCCTGTTTGGTGAAGAACTTAACTTATTTTATAGTTAAATTGTTTTTGCTTACAGTTGTTGCTGACCAATACCTTAATACTGCTCCTGAAAAGAATCTAAGCTCTCATTTTAAGATCGCTATTCATGTACGGCACAAGATAAAATAGAGCAAAGCAGCCTCCGGGTTTGTATTGCAAATACATGCAATAGTATCAGTTTTCATGTCGGAATTGTGATTGTTGTTGACACACAGGATCAAGTTGAGCCAATACAGTGACCTGGTTAGTTAAAACACAGAACAAAGCTGACTTGGTGCACACATGGATGATGCACACATTAAAGTTCTGCAGATGCTTTCCTCAAATCTGTACATAAAAAATAAAATTCAAAAGAAAATAACCATTTAAAGTTAATACTAGAAGGGAAGTGAAAACTTGCAAGGTGTACAATGATCTGTTGTGACAACTGTAAAACATGATTATAGATTACTAAATAAAGTTGCTATTCTGACAAGAAATCATGTGCGTAGTAATTGCGTAGTGATAATCTATATGCATAAATAAGCAATTAAATAAATATGTATGCTAGTTCCAGCCTTAAAAGTTAATACCTACCCAAGCATGGACATTTTTTAATGATTATCTAAGCCCTCTCTTTGTGTCTCTGGTGGAGTGAGCAGAGAACCTCTTTGATAGAGGGTAAAAAGAAATGACACAAATTGTGGTTTCTTTATACCCTTGCAATAATTATATATATATATATATATATATATATATATATACATCAACTATATACAGTATATGTGTGTGAGTGTCTGTATGAGTGATAGATCTATTGTAACTGATTTGATCTGGTTGTGCAGTTTTCCTCCTCAAACCTGTGAAAGTGTCCTTCAGTTGTTCAGCTACACACTAGGTATCAGGTCCTGCAGCTGCAGGCTCACGCTGTTTTCCTGCTGCCCCTGATTCCACTTGGTTTTATGACATTCTCAGGTGACTCCGGTGCCAAAGGAAACACAGCCTCAAGTAGAAAAAGTGACTTTCTGTAGCTCACAGTGTCAACGTTTTAGCAACGAGTTCCTATTTTCTGAGTCTTTAATAGATTCATTTAAAAATGGCAAACAGAGAAAATGTCCAGGTAGAATTTTTGGAACTGACTCTGCAATAAAATAGACTGAAATAGCTTTACTAATTATACAAATACTACGGTAGCCTAGGTTTTTTTGTCCATGGAAGGAACTGTGTGACACATAGGAGCTAAAAGAGCTAAAAGTAGCACACATGTTCAGTCTCAATCACGCCGAGGTGAAGACAATATGCCCCAGAACAAAGAAAGTTGAAGACCTTGTGTCCCTGCACACTGCGAGGTGAACAATGGGAAGGTCAGAGGTCGGTGTCTGTCCGGCTCATCTCCATCCAAACAGCTGGGACAGATGGTTTCCTTCCTGCACACTTCCTGGTTTACTGGTTACATCACAGCGAGGGAAAATCTGCACTTTTATAACAACCTCAAAGTGGAAAACCTAAAATCATTATAAGGGAAAACGGGGAAACAACTACATGAGTTTTCCTGTGTATTTTGCAAGAGGTAAAACAGTCCTTTTATTCTGTTAGCCATTACAGTAAAGACATATTGTTCTTCCTAGGGTTGAGATGGATGAAAGGTCATTGGGTTCATTCACATCAAAAGAATCTTTCGCTTTAGACATCAAATGTGATGAGAAAATTACATGGAAATATACAGGTTAACATTTTTGTTTGTGAACTGTTTGTTTTTAAAGATACAGAATGTTTATTGTTGAGCTGTGCAGCTGTTGATATGTGTATTTACTACTTAGGAGGCATTTTTCCCATTTAAAGTCTTCAAGTAACTAAGTATGTATACTATCTTTATACTGTATTGGATCAAATATATTCCTGATCATTTTAATGACAACTGTTGAGGCAAAAAGTGATTTTTCTGCCAGAAAGCGATCACATATGCTGAAACGTCTCTTCCCCAAAACTCCATGAAACACATTGATGCTCAGAATATGCATTCTACTACAATGCATTTGCATTGTACTAAAATGCTTTATTTTCAATGGACAAATATGTGTGAAACAGGGTCATCCCAAATACGTCAACATTACCATTCTAATAAAACATTGTATTCATTATGTGTTTTGGGGAGGGGGTAAGTTTCAAGTTTTGTCCTTAATGGCAATTTTTTCCCCTACAATACTTTTACTTTTATATTTTTTAAAGTTTTAGGTTGGTTTGAAACCAGAACTTTTACACTTTTACTAGAGTTGATACTTGAACTTCTAGTCAAACTCCAAACATTGTATTGTCCTCCTTCAATATGAATCAAGACACAGTTGTTCAATCAGTGTGCATTTCTGTTCAGATGCTGCTGTCTCAACGGTGGGTAAAAGTGAAACTGATACTGTTAGTGCTAAACAGTATGTTTATTTGGTGGTGAATTTGTGATGTGACATTTCTTGTTAGGAGTGATCTTCTCCACCTCACCTACTGAAAAAAGGCCCAAATGTTGACTTACTGGTTTTCTTTAAATCTCACTTTTGCTGTATTGTTGTGGTCTTGCTACAGATATAACATCTGGAGGTTCGGGCGGAGGATTTTGTCACAAGTGGCACCTACTGTAAATCTCAGGGGCTTCCCTCCGATGGCTGCTCATAGGCTGCGGTGTAACCCTGAACCCCTGACCAGCTCCAAGCTTTGTTGTTATGACGTCAGAGCTGCATTCTCTTAGCTTCCTCTTCCTGTCTCTGTTACGTGGGGGTGTGGGGAGGGGAGGGTCTCCATATCCTTTGGAAAGCATTTGTCTTTCTTTCTGTCAGCTGGACCGAGGCCAGCTGACCAGCTCCACTCACAACAACACAGCAGAACAATAGCGTGGATCCAGTGTGCCACAAGAGGACTTTGATTTCCCAGACAAGTCTGGTTTTCTCACTGTACGGATTCTTTTCTTTCCACCCAGGGCAAAGAATGCCCAACCCCCCCCCGGCTTTATGCTTTTGACTTTAGCCGTCATCACCTTGGGTACAACAAGTGGAAAACATACCACAGGTCTCCAGTGGCTGCTGCTAAATGCTCTGATGTTGCTGAGAAGTACACATCTGCTCATTCTGAGTGTCAGTCAGTGGGTTATTTAACAACAGTTAGACTCAATATGTAGAAAGTGTGTAACTTGTGTGTGTGTGTGTAGAGGATAAATCAGGGAGAAGAGGATCACACACAAAGACTGAGAGCCACAATGAAAGTTGAACAGTAGTGAGCCAGAAGATAAAAGGATAAATAATTAAATATCATTATCCACCAAGAAATCAATGCAGTTTTTGGCACTTTTGTGTTTGCTTCAATCTTCAGCCTCGGGGAGTAGATTAGCTGTTTACCCCCAAAATGTTGAGTTGTTAGTTTAAGGTTTGGTTTCCCGAGATGATATCAGGTAGATTACTACACCGCTTTCTACTACTTCTTTGATTAGGTTAATGTTTGCAGTAAAATAGTTTTTTTTATTATCACACTCATTTAGGAGCTCTACGTGGTGGTGCAGTGTGTAGCCCTGTTCCTCCTCCTGTGGAGTTTCATGTTCTCTTTGTGTCTGTGTGGGTTCCCTCCAGGTTCTCCAGCTTTACACAGTCCAAAAACATGCTGAAGGTTGATTGGAGATTCTGAATGTGTGTACTCCATGATAGACTAGTACCTGGCTGGGGTGTATCCTGCTTCTCACCTGTAATGTGTTGGGATTGGCTCCAGCAGACCCCTGAGACCCTAATGAGAAATAAGCAGGTATAGAAAATGAACACCTATATAGTAAATAGTTGAACATGTCTAACTACAAAGTAGTGTAGGAAATCTTGACAAAAAGTCTATCTACATGTGTTTTTGTGAATTCCTTTCCTCTGCTGTCAACATGAACCCACTGACTGGGTGCAATAATAATAATAATAACAGGTGGGTTGGTGTTTGTGTGGACATACTGTATGTGATGTGTGTGACTGAACGGACCACAATGATTCATTCACATATTCTTTCATTAAACTAGCAGATTGCCAAGGTGGAAATATTGTTGATTGCAGTTTTGGAGAACAGAAGGAGTACAGTTGTTTATTTTTGTTCCCAGATTTTGACATCAAATTCATAAAAAAGCTAATTGATTCCGGTCTATTTGAATGGATTTTAACAAAAACAAAACAAGTAACAAAAGGCTTACTCTTGAAAAATGATTAATGGCAACCATAACTTAAAAGGCACATAAAAAACAAACACATGCCTTCAATCAGTTTCAACTCTGAATGTAAATGTGCAGCACAGACAGCATTTGTATGGCTGTATTTCAAAAACTATTAGAACAGTGATGAGCTGAATCAACCGCACATTGAACTATTAGAGTTCCACTGACCAGCAACAGCCACTGAAATACTAGAACAATAGTTGAGCAATTTTCACTCATGGGATCCACCCGAAAATTCAATGGGTATGTCCTTGGCTGATTCTATATCCTACCACCAAATTTCCAGAAAATCAAGCCTGTAGTTTTTCCACAATACGGTTCACAGTCAAACAGAAAGACAAATGGTTTTGAAAAGGATATGTCTGAATATTAAGTTCATAACACTGAAAAATGAATACGCAACAACCACAATTATTGATGGGATATTAAATTACATTTGAATAAACTTTTTTTTTTGCCACAGAATTATCACAACATGATACCACAGACTAATTAGTTAACTTTCTACAAATTCACCGACATCAGAAATCCTGCTGTAATTTTGGACCAAAGATGCTTTCTCTGACACTTTCAGTCGCTCTGTATATTGTCAACGCAGCTTTTCCACATCAGAATTTTTCTTTTTCTTTGCACAAAGACATCATAAAAGCAGGTTTTCTAACGGGGAGTCTATGAAGTCTATGAAAACAAAAAGCTGTTCCCTTTAGCTGTGGGAACTGCTTATCAATTATTGAAACTGCTACAGGCAGCGTGAATGGCAGATATGAAATGTCACAGACTGACAAAATCCTCAGTGAGTGATCACCTCATAGACCTACTTTACAAGTTTGGCCCAGTTCCCGGTGTTAATTCAAGTGCTTCAAACAGGAGAAAGTTATTGTGATGACGTAATAATATATGAGGTAATGAAAGCCTCCTCCCTGCAGCTGAGTATCATCATATGCAGTCAGGACAGTTGTTGGTGTCTTTTCAGTAAACATTGATCCTGACAGAATATTCATTCTGAAATATTACTGACAGCTGTTAGCTGCTCTGACCTCTGACCTCCCTGTAGAGCAGGGAAAAGCTCCCTGTATCGATCGTATCCTTTTATTTCTAATCTTTCTAGTTGATTTTTATATCTCGATACCGTGCTGTGGTTCCACTCGTGTTATGTAACTAAATCCTCTCCACCCTTGTCTCCTGCTGCCTCCACCCTTATGTGTCTTGTTTCTCTTTTTCTGATGGATTTTGAGAAGCGTCACCTCACAACAAGGAGGATAATATTGAATGTTGTCTCCTTATCTTATCATTGTTGTGAGGAACTCAAGTTCACCGCTGTCCAACTCTTAGACAAATAAACATACTGTTTAGCACTAACACCATCAGTGTTACTTCCACCAGCTGTTGAGACAGCTGCATCTCAGATGAAACATGAGACAATTAAACAAGAAACGAGACAGAAATACACACTAATTGAACAACAACGGTGTTTACATTCATACTGATTGACCACAATACAACACTTTGACTTCATGCATATGTATCATATTTAATATGTGCTGTGATATTCATTGTGAGAAAGTCTTTACATTCATTCTTCTAGTATCTATACTTCCATAGAAGTAGGCTAGGGTTTGAAAATTCATTGAATGATCAATTCAAGTGATAAAAACAAGCTGGAATAAAACAAAAGTAACAAGGATATTTATCTAAAGAGTAGAAAGCACAGATTGCTATGTGAAAATAGTCAAATTATAGATACAGTATAGTACAGTAAAGTATAGATGGCCCAACTGTCTACCAATGTGAAGTAACTATGTATTTGTACTTAGGTACTTGACTGTTACATTGAAGGTTATTGTTTCCTGGGAAGAACAGAAGGTCTGTTTACCTGTGTGCGTGTGTGTGTCACTTAAACAACAAAGCCATGTAGACCAGTGATTTATTGAGGAAACAGCTCTATTTATAGAGCGGCGGCCTCTGACGCACTTTACCTTGAGGAGCATCAGCTTGGAGGATTGTGGGGGGGGGGGTCGAGAGATGTGGGTGTTTTTTTTCTGAAACTCCCAGAAAAGCTCAGATGATGACACTGAATGTGGTGGTTTCATGATGCAATGGGTGCGGTGAGATGATTCTTGTCAACATTAAAGAAAAAAGCTGTGATTCTTTGCTCTAGAGTGGAGTTAATAAGTCACACGTCACTCTATCATTTCAGAAATGATTCTCGCTGCTGAAGTTGTGAAGTGTCGACACTGATGTGCTGCAAACATCAAGACTCTTTAAAATCTTAAATAAAAAAACAGTGCTTGTGTATAGATTCCTTGGTCTGTAAAGTAAGGCTATTCGTTCTGTTGTGGTCTGGACTGGTGAATGCGAGGCATTTAGAAATCGCTCCTCCAGTGATGTCACAACAGGAGTGGAGATAACATGAACCACCCCTGGATCAGTGCTGTGCGCACATAAAGTGTTTGTACTTGACTTTTGACTTCTTTTGACCCCCGTTTTCAAAGAAATGTGACATTTTTGACAGAACTAAACCATTCACACACAATCTGTGAGACTGCATCACTGCTAAAGCTGATTTTGGATCATAAAATAAATAAAAAATAAATAGACCTGGAAAATTTAAAAAAATCTATGAAATTAAAGGAAACAATGATAAACAAATAAATAAATCAAAAAACAGAATGTAATAAAATTAGACTGGGTTAGGTCCCAATTTTGCATCTTTTAAACATAACATTTGTGTTTTCTTTGTCATTTTTACCATTTATACCCTTAATTGCACACAGGATTTTCCCCTCATTATTATTAGCAAGACAAGACACATTAGAGGCTTGTGGGTATATATTAGGGATCACACACTGATTCTGTCATGTTCTGACCTCCCCACTAGTTTTGCTGAAACCTTTTCCGATAGTGTCCAGCCAGTCAAAACAAAGTGGGCTTCTCCATAGGTAGAGGTGGGGGGACTGGGATTTTTAGACTGAGTGTTCTGAGAAGGCAGACTGTATTGCTGCTGACTTTAATATGCACATTTATATTATAAGTAGACCATGGAAATTTAAATATTGAATTGTGAATATTGCATTATATTGCCCCTTTAAACAGTTGTGATGTTTTAGAGCCAGCTTGCAAAATGTGTCACATCAAAACAGCAAAAAGGAACAGAACAGATAACAGGTAAAACAAAGGGAACACATGAAGAAGGAAGAAAAAATTGGATGTTTGAAAGCAGAGAAAACACAGGTAAAGAAAAAAATTCCAAGAATTTAGCAGAATTACGGCTTTAAATCTGACCTCTGACCTCTGGCACATTCCAGTCTGCCTGCTTCACTTTGTCATGTGAAGTAATAGATTATTAGAAAAGTCTTTAAATATTTTGTGGAGATGTACGGAGGAGGACACACAGGAAAGGATAGGGGGGAAGGGGAGTCACCTCTGCCTGATAGAGTATTGTTTAGGATATTTGTGGTAAGTACTGAACCACTCAGCTGGTCACAAGGCTGCCAGGAGAGGCTCTCTCTCTCTCTCTCTTTCTCTCTCTCACACACACACACACGCACACACACACACACACGAGCACACAGCGTCACATTCCCCTTTCTCTCTCTCTCTCTCTGCCTCTTACACACAAAGCCGAGGGCTTGTCTGTCAGTTGTACGGCAGACAGCCTGTGAGTAGTGGACAGTAGCTCCAGCGGACTTGTGTGTGTCTGTATGTGTGTGTGTGTGTTTGTGTGTGTGTTGTGTTATGTTACCGTGGATGTTGGTGTAGCCGTTTGCGTCGGCTCGCCCCCCCCTCACCCACCACCCCCTGTCTGGATTGTTTTAGAGCAAGAACAGCAGCAGCAGCATGGGATCAGTAATGTGTAAGTGGCTATTTCACAGTGGTAAAAGTGTGTTTGCACGTGTGTGTGTGTGTGTGTGTGTATGTGTGAAACTTTAAACTTAAAGTTTCAGCATCTGTGTCTGGCTGATGATTTTCTCCTCATGTCTCCATATATCTCAGCGGTGATAACTGCAAATATGCCAGTGACTACGGCGGCTGCATTTTAGAAGCCTGGACACTGAGTATTTGGTTTTGTTGTTATTTCTGGGTCTGAATCATATGCAGCACAGCAGGTAAACAGATAATCAACGCTGGATTAAAGGGAATTTTCTACACATTCTGCTCTGTTGCACTTTCCTCTTATTTTTTATGGTTCAAATGTGGTTGTTTCATGCTTTTTATTCATGAAGTATTTATAGAAATATAATAATAACAACTGTGTACTCTTTAGTTTCAGACACAATTTATTCACATTTCCTTTGAATGGTGCTTAAAGATGTCACACGTGGATGTTACATCCATTTATATAGTAAATCTAATTAGTTAATTAGTGCTTTTCTTCATGTAGTAGTAGTACTAGTAGTAGTATACCAAACATTTCAATTATTGCAAAATGTACTTACCATATTAATAATGTGTACTTTCCTATAACACTTTTGTTAACCATCAATAACAGACGGTTAATAATCTTAATTTGTTAAACATTTGATTGTTTATGGTTAAAAACAGTAAATTATTACTAAAGTTCAATTAACTTGCCACCTATTTATCACTATCTTGTCTGGGTTTCTTATGTTTTTGGTTGTTTTTCTCAGTTTCATTCTGCATCCAGTTCATGTTTTCTTTAGAAACAGTTTCCCCTTGTGTTTCTTGTTTTCTTTTGCTTCCTTAGTTTATTAGGGAATGTGTTTCTTGTAACTCATCTCTCTGTGGTTTGCCATGAGTTCTTTTGTGTATTTAAGTCTTGTTTTTTGTTCAGCATTTGTCTGAGTCTCTGTTTTTTGTATATTTGTGTTGTCTGTTTTTTCTACCTGTTTCCTGCTGTCTTTTTTATTGCATGTTTTAACCTATTAAAATATTCACTTCCGTTTTGATCCTGCCTGCCGGTTCTCCCTATCTTTACATTTCATCCTTCACACACAACCGTGACACTACCTTTATTTTCCTATTCCTGCAGCAGAAGTCGATGCTGATGGTTTTGGCAGATTTGTTTGAAGATCATGATGTTAAAAACATCAGTAATATAATTATATGCTAAGTTAAAATATTAAAACATAAAATACGACAAAACATAGAGATTTATACTGAAAGATTTTTTTTTTTGATGATACCTTAGATGCATTACAATGGTTGTGTTTTTAGTTTCCAGTCTTCTTAAAAACACTGGTTCCTCTATGAAATAAAACACTGTGTTTTTTCATTTTTAATTAGGTAATTCATGTGATGATGAGACATAAACTAAATCATACAAATAGAAAATGACTAAGCAACATCATATTATTCATAAAGTATATTGAACCAAGCCAGGAAACACTTTGATTATAGGAAAATTGGTGATTATGCAATTATACTGGATTCATTTCTTCAAGGTTCATATGAAGGACAAAGTCAAAAACAGCACAGACATAAATAAACATGTGAACAAGCAAAAGTATATAAAAATCTGTCCGTGTGGCTGCAGACTTCTGGTCAGACTTTTACTACATGTGCAGTACAATCTAATTTATTACATTCCCTTTTCCTTCACAATATCAATATATATAATCTTCATTAGTAATATTGAGGTGGAAAATGCATCACAGTGTGTGTGTTTCGGGTGGAAACACTTCCTCCTCACAGCAGGTAGCTGCTGGTTGTGATTGTGTAGTCGCAGGGCAGCAGACGCAAATGTCCTGTAATAGGCTTTACTTTCTAATGCAGTGGGGATTATCCAGGAGAGTCAGACTGACAGAACGCAGCAGGCAGGTTGGGGGCACCTTGTCTCTGCAGGAAAACTGCAGCGGCACAGCAGAGAAACTGAGCTATGCAGACACCAGAAGCATTGAGGAAACATGGATTATCGTTGGTAAATAGGTTCACACTCCCGGCTCGACTAAACCCGGCTGAGGGCAGAAGGTCGAGTTGTGGCTGGAGATGGACGCTCCGGGCAGACTGACTCCGCCCACCCGCTGCCCACGCTGTGGGAAATATGGATGGGCCTATTCCACTGTGCGGATCTCCACCACTGAAATGGAATCTTATTACCACTTTGTGTGGGTTTGTCGGGAGGCTGAGTCAGCGACACTCACAAGTACGTTTAGCGCCCTTCAACATGTCCTTTTGTTGTGCTCTTTCAGTGTGTGAAGCTGCTATTTCGTGTGAAGGCGCATCACAGCGAAGGTGTGTGAGAACCTGGCTTAAAATAGAGTGTTGGCACAGTCGTGGTACTGGTTACAATGTTATAAGAAAATTGTCAAGGTGAATAGTTTAAATGCATTTGATTCAGTTTGATAGGATTTTTGTTGTCATTTCTACACACTTTTCTTGTGAGGTTGTATAATATTATAGACAGAAGAAGCTTTTGCAGCTGCATTAGGTTTAACAGCAGAATTTGTGGAGGCCATGACAGCAGTTTATGTTTTACCCATTGTCATTAAAAATGAACCGTGCAGGGTCACATCAAAAAGAACATTTTTACAATCAAGAAACTTAGCAAGTGAAGCAACACACCAATTAGCTTGTTAATACTAATGATGCTATCCTGCTGAGAGGCTTAAAATTTGATAAGACCTAATTTGATAAGGTAATTGTGAACTGTCACAAGCCCTTAATCTCAAACACAAACACAGTTTTTTGCAAACCTTGTTGACCACAGTTTAGCTCTCATTCTTGTGAAGTTCTGTCTGTTTTAGCCTTGAGGCCCTGTTTGCTTTGTTATGTCGCTCTATTGAATTTACACAACCCACCATAGATGTGCTTACTTATATTTAATAGATAACATTTCCGTCTGGGTTTGATTCTGCACAGCAAAACGAAAAAACTGTGTGTTGTCTGATGTTAACTATACCTTGTATTTTAAGGTATTTGCTAATCAGAACTGCAGAGGTCAGGCTTAGATCACACAAAAGACACATGGTAGTTGACTTGAACTTGAACCTGAACCTAACTAAGATTTTAGATGTAGCAGTACACATATGTGTTTGTTGGGTTGTCTAAATGTTCAAAATATGCAAGAGGCTAAGTGTTTTGCATAGAGCCTTTAATATTTAATTATAAGACAATACAGTCAGACAAGTTTAGCTGATTAGCAGGCTGATATTAAGTTAACCCTCATTATACACAGCAAAACTGCTTTTAAACCATTAAGGTGGATATTTAACTTAATGGATTACTGACTATAAGACAAAATGACTAAATGTCATTTGGCGGCAGCGATGTGTTTATTTACTATTGATTCACAAGTTAAATGTTTTTATTAGTGTGTAGAATGTTGCTGTGATTGCACAAAATGTCCTTTATTATGATGAAAAACTGATAAAGCAGATTGATTATTTTACCTCAAACATTCTGCACATGAAGTCATCCAAAACAAGAGTCAATGTCGGTTTACTTTGGTTTTGAGCAATTTGCTTCTCAAAAACTAATCGTGGTGATGAATTTTTACAAAGACCTGGTCAAACCCTGACTGCTTTATTTATTGAAGAGTTGTGGTGTATGAGCAGAATTTCAAATAAATCTCAATACACCACAAGCCACAGCGCATGTAGGAAATCTATTGTTCTAAAGCTGAACACAAATAAAGTTGTTCTATACCTTAAGGAGAAACGTGAGATCCACTTTTCTTCAGAAAAATACAGTGGGATAAAAACACTCAACTTTGTAAAACATGAATTCAGAGATGACAAACTGCTGCAAAGCCAATGACCAGTTTTCTATGTGGCATGAAATATCTAATATCAGTTGTGTAAAGCCAATATGTTGTTATAATGTTCAATGTACAGTAGATACTGTGCTTGGTTTTAAGATAATTTAACCAAAGTTAGGTACTTTTGGCTATTTATTTATTACCTTTGTGAGGAAATACTGTTTTTAGTGTTTGTGTCTGTGACAAATACTAGTGGGGTGATTTTGATCATGGTGGTCTGGTGTTAAATAGTTGAACAGTCAAAACACAAACACATTCAATTCTGCAACACCTCCAGCTGCAAATATTTGAATGAGCTGACAGAAATCTGTTGGTGTGATTTGGTACTGAAAATGATGTTTAAGATGAAAAATGGACATTAGGTATTTGGCAGTAAAAAGGAAATTTGACACTGCAAAGGGACATTTTTCACCGAAAGTGATTTTTTGCCGGTGCTTGCAGATAAATATGTTTTCAGTTCCCGGGAAGCTTTAAAATGTTCTGGTGTAATTAGATGTTTGTGTTGGGATAATACAGAGAAAAAAAAATCAAAAAACAGGGAGTTGGGGTAGCAGCAGGTAATCTGTTTTTTATTCCAACCTCCCCCCGGGACAACAACAGCAGCTGTAAATGATGCAGGATTCCACAGAGGCAGAGTAAAAAATCTGCTTTCAGCCACCAATCCTGCCTTTAAGATCCTATTAACAATCAAACATTTTCGCTCAGGAAAGGTTGCAAATTGTCTTTATTGTGTAATTATTTGTACAACACATTATAGAATATCTCATTTCAATCTCAATTGGATGGAAAACATTGTCAAATATCCTCAAACTATGACGTTTTTTGAATTTAACAGATGAGAATGAAGCTGTGTTTTTGATATGCTGTATGTGATGTTGACCTCTTTGATGCAATATAACCAACAATAATGTGATATAACACTAATGGCTTTGGAAGCTAATAAATAATGAGTGTATGTTAACGTTTTAGTTTGGATTTCTGCAGCCTCAACGTGTAAACTGACTATCAGCACAATATCAGTGAACCAGGGGTTTTTGTCCTGTCACTTCCTGCGTCCATTGAGTTCAAGATCAGGCGTGTTTGGATCCACGGTGACAACAACACGTATGACTGTGACATGCAGACACGTACGTGACAGCGATGACGCTTATTTGTGTCTCGTCTGCACGGAATGGAGCGTTGTGTTTGATGTGGAGATGTTTTCCCGTCTGCCCGTCAGGAACGTGTGTTTCAAGAGTGTTGATACGCAGTGTGTGTGTGTGTGTGTATGTGTGTGAGCCCTGTTATCAGTGGATCCTGTCATTAGACATCCTCTGATTGTCTTCGTGCACTGACGCCTTCTTCCTGAGCCAATAGGAAAGCCTCCCCCCCTACCTCTGAACCTTGAGGAACGACCACCCAAAAATAACGCAATCACTTTACAATATGTGTGAAGACCGATGTTTTCTGCCACTCTGTCTGCTTCATCAAACTTATCTTGTGTCTGAGACATCCATCTATAAAGCGAGGAGTGTGTGTTTCTCTCTGACTGTTTGTCATATCAACCTTAGCTTTGAGATACAGTATACCTGCACATGGCATGATGGTGTGTATCTTTTTTGTGGACTTTTTTGGATGGATATTTACAATATAAAGCTCTGTTGTCCTGCTTCTCCCTGCACTGATCATGCAGCCGAGGTAATTATTGTAATGTCTAAACAAACACACTCTAAGACATTAGCCGGTTTAGTTGCTAATGTATTCCCTGCACTAACACAGGCTACTGTGGGCCACAGCTCAGGAAATCCCAGCGCTTTCACCAGAACAGAATCTGGACCTAAACTCATTTATTTCTAACAGAAACATGGCCACATTGTTAACACTCTACAGGAAAAAGTATGACGTTTATCATAAATCTGGTTTTACTGAAGCATAGATTGACATCTGCACTTTCTGGCAATACCTGTATTTTCATGCCCATATCTTACCCAATGTACAATTTATCTATGACGATTATGTGACAAGGGCGACACGGTGGAGCAGTGGGTAGCACTGTTGCCTCACAGCAAGAAGGTCGCAGGTTCAAGACCGCCTTGGGCCTGGGTCTGGGACCTTTCTGTGTGGAGTTTGCATGTTCTCCCCGTGTCTGCGTGGGTTTTCACCGGGTACTCCGGCTTCCTCCCACAATACAAAACATGCCCAGGCTAATTGGCAACTCTAAATTGCCCATAGGTGTGAGTGTGTGAGAGAATGGTGTGTGAATGGTGTGTGTGCCCCACGATTGGCTGGCGACCATCTGGGGTGTATCCCTGCCTCTCGCCATAAATGCGCTGGGATAGGCTCCAGCAGACCCCTGCGACCCTGAAAAGGAATAAGCGGGATAGAAAATGGATGGATGGATGGATTATGTGACATCCTAACACACCCTCATTTAACCAAACATAAAAAATCTACTTACATTAATTTTAAGGCATTTCTTTTCATAGCAGCGTGCAGTGTATTTTGGTGTATTTTACAGTTACAGAGCTGGAGGCACATGTTGATCAGTGAAATGAAATGCATGTAAAAATATTAGCATTCAACCTCTAACTGAATGTACTGACACAGAATAAAGGATGAGACTCAGCTGGAGAGAGAGAGAGAGAGAGAGAGGGATACACACATAACATAGTAACACAAACACAGATGTTTTACTGTAAGACTTTGAAATTCTTCATGCTTTGGCCACATTGTGGTTTTAACATTCACACTAATAAAGCTAATTTGAATTGAGAGAAAGAGAAAATATACAGACTAATGCACAGTTTTACTGTAAAATACTGTGCTACTCTTGTGTTAATTCATAATATATGTACAATACACACACACACACATGCACAGGCACACACACACACAAACAATTTATCAAACAATTTATAAAATTCCTCATGCTTTGTCAATATTGTAGTTATAATAAGCATGCTAAAAATGTTATTTGAATTGAGAAAGAGAGAAAATACACACATATACAAAATCACACAGAAACACACACACACACAGTGTGAGTGAGCTCTAAAGTGACTCATGTTTGCCTCCATCAAAAAGAAACAACCTTTATATTTTTTTATAAGAAGTAGGGCAATTATTTTCTGCCTCACATCGCCCTGTTGATCTGCGGATATGAGTCATTCAGCAGAAGCAGCTCTGACAGCAAAGATACTTTTAGTTTATGTCAGATCATTGTTTTCTTCTTTTTGAGTTCAGAATATAGCTGCTGGGTTGAGAGGGTCAGGGAGAGTGAAACAAGTCATTTCATGAGGGAAAAATGCTTCTTTTGGATCCAAAGGCATCACATTACAGTCGCCATAGTTGTAATTACACAACTGTTCCAGTGGGTTTGGTGCTAACTGGTCATTTTTTTAATGTCAAATTCTGCCAAGTCATTTCATTTAAACAAAACAAAACAATAATATTGATGTGCATGCTTTTGCATGAGTGTCAGAGAGAGATTCCATCCCTCTAGGGTCATGAGATGCTGAGACCCTGCAGGTCCAGGATCCACAGTCACATGTTCACAGCAGCACACTGCTGCATTTTATTATTTAAAGGAGCAAGTTCAGGATTTCCAATACGGTGCATGTCACACAAAGGAGCAAGTCAACATGCTTCACATAAAATAAATAAATAAATAAATAAATAACAGTAAGAATTCAAAACTAAAGGTGTGCACTTTAAAAAATGGAGAAATTAATAAAACCCTTATAGCCTTAGCTTTATGGTGTTAATCAGTTTGTAAAATTTAACTCTTCACATTTAAACAGGTTAAAACAAAAACTAATTTAATTAATTGAATTCCTTGGTCACATGTGATGTCTTGCTGTCATCACAACTCTCCCACTCGCTGATCTTTGAGAGTGTCTTTTCTATTTCTGGATGACAGATTGTGTGGAAGACGTGAAGTTGTCACCTCTGCTGTGACCCGTGGCAGCTCCAGGTCGGCAGAGGAGGTGACTGCAGGGATCAGACATGTGGCCGGAAAGTTGACCAATACTGGAGCTGCTTCTCAAGGTCGAGCAGCCGATGTTTCACGGGTTAACGTCTGTTTCACTAGTAACACAGCATGTGTACGATCCCAACATGCATCTTCAGTGACTTTCGGTCATTTTAATTGCACCACAAAAGAGTGATTTCCATGGCGACGATGCCAAAACACCAGTGTGATTGTCCAGGTGAAGCAACAAATCCAGTGTGTGTTGGTGTGTGATCGTCAGCCATGTGGTTTTCTGCTCCAGCAACCATCAGATCAGGGTAATCTCCCCTGTTACATAAGGTTTTTAAACACAGACCCTATTGTGTGTGTGTTTGTGTGTGTGAGTTTGTTGGGGGTTCCTGCTGCTTCTGTAATGACCTGGTACATGTAAATCCTTACTTTAGATCGTTTTTACTTTGAAACTTTAGAATCCATAAAACCAAGGGGTCCTGGTTCTTCACTTTAAGAAGAACCAGGACCCCTTGGTTTCAGTCAAGCCATCTTACACCAGCCTAAATGACATTTTAGATGCCAGTGCACATCCTGGTTTAGTCTCATTTTGTATTTTTTTAAACAATATGGGCAAGATTTTTTCGCATATTCTGCCTTTAATTTCCTGCATCAAGAGACATCAGAGAGACAAACCACACACACACTGTAACACTCACATGACTCTAAGGACTCATGAATCAATAATGCTGCACTATTTCATGCTGAGATGTGATTATAGGCCTTAAATTAGAAGAAACTTCTCATATACTGTCTATTTTACATTTTATTTTATTGTACATTTTATTTTACACCACAAAAGTAAAATGATATGTGAAAATCTCTATGAATAAGCAACTGTTTAATTTTTCTTACTTGTTTCTTGCAGGAAACCTGCTTCTTTCAACATAACACATATTTATGTCTGTAAGGAGCAATGTAGACAGGCTGTCTGCTACTCGTCTGTGGTCATTTTAGCTATTTAGCTTTTAGCTGTGGTCATCTCAGTTAAAACAACAATAAGAAGAATATTTTAAATGTGTACAAGAAGTTAGGTCCATAAATGATCTCATTCTACAACTTCTGTATTGGAAAAAGAAAATGTTGCGAGTGAATTCACAGTTAGCTTCCCTAAAACCATGTTTTGCTGAGTAGTCAGTGCTGTGTTGTCATGTGTTGGTGTTTAGGCTTGTTGTGAATGTATCGATCTATCCTGATGTGATGATCTGAACCCTCCCACCTTTTTCAGTGTGTTTGATGAAGGAATTGACCACATTATCATGTGAGGTTTTTTCCACTTCCTGCCTCCTTGGCCTTGTGTCAGAAGCTCATGTACAATGGGAGAATAACGAAGAATCTCACCCAGACAAACACACACACACACACACACACACACACACATACACACACATGGGCCGCCTGGGAATACAGTGGTGTTTATGCTCTTGTAGGAAGTAGTTCCCAAAACACATCTGACAAGTCAATAGGCATTGTACTGAAAACAATGTGTGTGTGTGTGTGTGTGTGTGTGTGTGTGTGTCTGTGTGTGTGTGTGTGTGTGTGTATGTGCATGTGTGTGTGCAGCTTTCTATGTGCCTACTGTATTTCACTATCTACAGTCCATGTGTTTCCATGTTTGTGTTTGTGTCCAGAAGGATTCTGTGTATGTGTGCGTGTGTGTTTGTGTGTGTGTGTGTGTATTGTGTGTGTTTACATATAACTCCGCTGTACTGTTCATTCATCCGCTATGAGAACAGTGGAATCAACAGAGCAGTGAGGCACATGTGTTTCCTTAAGTATTTTTACACACACACACACACACACACACACACACACACACACACACACACACACACACACACACACACACACACACACACACACACACAAACACCAACTAAATCACAGAACCAACAAATGAGGAAATAGAAGATAAACATTTAACGTCTTTATGTTCAATGTAGTACTTTTTTTTGCATTGAATTCAACCACACAGGCGCATTCATGTGATCAGTGTTATCTCCCTGATAGCAGTTACTGTAAACTCCTGGTAATGCAAGCACTGCTGCTGCTTCACATTAACAGAGTTCCACTGAAGAAACGAGAGGATTTCATTGTGAAGTGCTGAGAGAAAAATGACATTGCCTAATGTTATTTATTAAGGGATAATATGTAGTTTTCCTACAACCCTAACCGTAACCCTGATGGTGAAATTGTATTTTTTATACAAATCAATATTGCTCTCACTTTTTCAAATGCACGTTGCAGCAACTGAACTCTACAGAAGCCTTTTATTGTT